>JADMNL010000023.1:442657500-443257500 GCA_016271365.2 Neoceratodus forsteri
TAGATCAGGGAGGGGCTGTGGACATGGCCTACCTAGACTTTAGCAAGGCATTTGACACAGTCCCACACAAAAGATTAATATACAAGTTAGCCAGCCTGGGAGTGGGTCCCAAGATGACAGCCTGGGAAAGAATTGGCTGAGAATAGGACACAGAGAGTAATAGTAAATGGAGTCCACTCTGAAGAAAGGGGGTTACTAGTGGGTACTGCAGGGTTCAGTATTAGGACTTGGTCCTCTTCAATGTCTTTATGTTTACATTGCAGAGGGACTGAAGGAAAAGTATGTCTCTTTGCAGATGACACAAAGATCTGCAACAGAGTTGATGCACAAGGTGGGTGGAAAGGATGAGAAGGGACTTGGCAAGGTTAGAGGAATGGTCAAATGTATGGCAGCTTAGATTCAATGCTAAGAAGTGCAAGGTAATGCACCTGGGAAACAAAACCCAGGGGAAGAGTACACAATGGGGGTGAGATACTAACAACAACAAAAATGGAAAGGGACCTGGGGGTAGTCATATCAGATGACCTAAAGGTGGGCAAGCAATGTGGAGAGGGCGGCAAGGAGGTTAGGGATACTGGGATGCATAGGAGAGGCATCACCAGTTGAAAACAGGAAGTTGTTATCCTCTGTACAGACAGTTGGTGAGACCCGATCTGAGTACTGCGTGCAGTTCTGGAGACCCAATCTCCATAAAGACATAGACAGGATGAAGCTGTCCAGAGGAGGGCAACTAAAATGGTGCAGGGTCTGCACCGGAAGACATATGAAGAGAGACTTAAGGAGCTGAATATGTATAGCCTCGAGGAAAGGAGGGAGAGGGGGACATGATAGAAACTTTCAAGTACCTCAAGGAATCAACAAAGTCCAAGAGGGTAGCATCTTTCAAAAAGAGGTGTGCAAGAACAAGGGGCACAATTTGAAGATAGAAGGGGCGGCTCAGAGGTAATTTAAGGAAGTATTTTTTTCACAGAGGGTTGTGGATGCATGGAACGGCCTCCGAGGAGGTTGTGGAGTCAAAAACAGTGGTGGAATTCAAGCATGCATGGGACAGTCATAAGGCAATTCTAGGGGGTGGGGGTAGGAAGAAGTAGGCTGCTGGTTAACTAGGATCTGCAGCTTATCCATTAGGTAGGGAAATGGGTAGACTGGGTGGGCCAAGCGGTCCTTATCTGTCGTCAAAATCTATATTTCTATGTATTCACCCTCTGAAACATAAAACAAAAATGTAGTTTAAAATGCCCTCATACAGAAACAAATGGAGCATATCTTCCATTGCTCTACAGAATCTTACAGTACAAACGCGCGGGGCATGGCTCTCAGCATGACTCCAGGAGCTCTGGAAAGGAGCATCTCAGGACTTTCAAAAAAAGAAAAAAAAACGAGCATCCAGATGCACAAAACATGTATAAAAGACGTGGGTACCCGCGTCCCCGAGTGCTCTAAACAGGTACCCTGCATAGCAGAGTGGGTAGGGAATCCACAGAGTACTTTTTTCTCAACCCCATTTATGAAGCAGGGATGATGGACATGATGAACCTAGTGTACCTTTCCAACCTTAAAGTACTATGTTACTGTTATAAGTAGGAAAAAATAAGATTTCTAAACATTAGGAGTTTATTTTAAAGGATAAATGACTTTAAAGGCAGAAAGGGGTTAATGTTTGACTTCTGGTTGAGCTCTCGGCTGGAATGCAGCACTGAAAAATCAAGCTCCAGGAACCCGACAAACAAACTCCCAGAATCAGTACAAAACAAATCAAAACCAGAAAAACCTTTTTTTTCCAAGAGGCTAGAGGAGTAACAGAACTGAATGGGAGCCTGAAAAAAGGAAAAAATCAACTGCTTTAGCTGCACAGCAGACCAAACAAGTGAAAGACTCTCAGACTGGTGATTCCGGCATACCAGACATGGCGGAGCCCCCACTATCTCCTAATGGACAACCCAGCAATACTGCAATCCTGGCAGAATTCAAAGGATTCAGAGATGAAGTTCGTTCCTTTCACACTGAACTATCCACAGAACTGGCTAAAATAAATCAGAAGGTATCTGAATTGGAGTCATCTCAAACAAAAATTGATACAAGAACTGATAGCCTGGAGAGAGTTGTGGTGCATTTAATAAAGGAACAAAAGCTATTAACAGACAAATGTTAAGACCTTGAGAATAGATCAAGGAGAAATAATCTACGCATTCATGGAGTACCAGAGGAGGAGGAAGGACATGATATGCTTAAATTTGTGGATACTTTATTACGGGAAGTACTACAACTTGATCCAGCCACCAAACTAGACATAGAACGAGCTCACAGAGCCCTCACCCTGAAACCTCAACATACTAATCAGAGGCCGTGCTCCATGGTGCTCAAGCTATTAAACTACGTAGTAAAACAGCAGTTGTTGTCAAGAGCATGGCACATGGAGGACATTCAATACAAGGGCAGACGTCTTTATTTCGATAATGACTACTCCCCACAAATAGCAGCAAGGAGAAGGGCCTATGCCCCGATACTTCGCACCCTGAAACAGCAGCAGCTGAAGTTCGTTACACCATATCCTGCAAAGATTATAATAATGTTTCCTGAAGGCCCACAAACATTTGAAACTCCAGAGGAAGTCAGCAAAGCTCTCCAGACCAAGAACATTGTGGTACCCTAGCAGACAACATCAGAAACTCTGGACCTAGAGGCACTCAAGTCACGAATCGTGTGGGAGAAGGCGCAGAACATGCAAACCAGAAAGTGACAAGGCTACTCCACATTACAAGATGTTAAAAAACCTTTACTCAAGTTCCAGAGGACTGCTCTTGATTGACTGTCTGAGAAAGGGGCTCTGGTAATCTTTCCAGCCCATGACAAGAGTCTGGGCATGCACTTACTTTTAGAGTCATCACAGACTTGTTCTGTAATCCATGTAAATAAGTTAATGTTACACTGTTATGATGAGAAACCTAGGCATGAAAGTCACAAATTCTCCCCCGAACCAATATTCTTTTACTTTTGTTACTCCCACAGGCTAACACGAATTAAGATATGTGTTAAACCTAGCTGGCAACAATACATGGTTGGGAGTAGTACCACCAAATCACCACTAGAGGGGGATAAATACTGTCATCTATTACTGATTTTTTGTAAGGTATACAAATACGTTTTAAATATTTGTACTTTATTTTATGCGTATATTATTTTGTATATTTTGTTAAAATTAGGCAATGAGGACTCGAACATACAAGAGGCTATTTTGGTGCGTTTGCTTTGGACTGAAACTGCTTACCAGCAATCTGGGCTGAGAATATATGGAGAGGAGATGTTTACTATATTGGGTGACAAGGAGAACAGTAGGAAACTGGGCTTATGCAATATAAAATACTTGTTAATGATACAAAATGGGGAAATCATCACTGATATTGTCCCTTAATATTAATGGGATCCACAGCCCAGTTAAGAGATCCCGTTTAATACAATTTATTGAAAGAGACAATCCTGAAATCATATTTTTGCAAGAGACTCACCTGTCCTCCCCTGAGCATGAAAAATTCACCAAATGGGTGTTTCCCACGATGACAGCTTCATCTCACAGCATGGGTAGGAGACGGGAAGCGGCTATCCTGATCAGACGTGGGGTACCATTCGACCTCCATCAGAAGGTAATAGACTCCAAGGGATGATTTGCTATTGCAACAGGCATGCTTCATGCTCGCCCGGTTACTCTGGCATCCATTTATTTTCCCCCGGGGACCTCAAAGAGATTGGCTCAGACTTTTTTTGCACGACTTTTGGATATCCTCCAGTGGCAATTTCTGATGGGGGGGGGGGCGACATGAATACTACTTGGAACCCTGCAAGGGATGTCTCAGTCCATCTCACAGGGTTAAGCTGCTTCAGAAGTACTTGCAGGGTACAATTGCTTCTTTGGGGCTGGTAGACATCTGGCATCACTGTCACCCCACACAGAGAGAATATACCCATACAGCACCGGGACCAAGGGTGGCGTCTCGACTAGATTATATGTTTACCACAGCAGAACATCTAGAAACATTACATGACGTGTGGCATGGGGCGACCATATTATCAGATCACTCCCCAGTATATGCCAAATTTGATTTGGGCGGGGGACATAAAACAAACTTCTGGCGCTTCAACTTGATGCACTTGAGAGCACCAGAGTTTAATCAAATGGTTAAAGACAGGATCCCACAGATCCTGGGGGAGAATGGTGACCCACATGTTTCGGCAGCAATTCAGTAGGATACCCTTAAGACAGTGTTGCGTGGGGATATTATTGCTTATTCATCGAGGAAAAATAAAGAGAGACAGGCACAGCTTATTAAGCTCCAATGGGGAGTTGAAAGTACTGCAGTCTTTATATGCCCAGGGGGATGGAACTGTAAAGGTACAACTACAAACAAAACAAAAAATTCAAAAATACCTAGATCAGAAAGTACAGCATCGGCTCTTTTATCTCATATACGCAGCACATGAGTTGGGCTCTAAAGGAGCCAGGAATCTGGCCCATAAACTTAGAATGCATAAGGCTAGAGCCTGTGTTATGGCCATGCAAGACCCTACTACGGGGAAGCTAGAACATCACCCTAAGATCATTAGACGAGTCATGGCTGAATATTATTGGGATTTATATAGGGCAGAGTCTGAAGACCATAGTCAACAGACAGAAGCATACCTTCACAACTTAAAGCTTCCCAAATTGACTGTCTACCTGAAAGATATTTTGAGAGCCCCTACTACCCTGAGTGAGAGAGAGGGAGTGTTGCAGAGAGCCAAGACCCAGAGAGCTGCAGGACCAAATGGGTATCCGTGGAGTTCTATAAAACTCATAAAGAAGAAATACTATCACCATTACTCCAGGCTATCTATGAGATACAAGAAAGAGGCATTTCTCCCCCCTCTTGGCAATACACAGTGATCATACTTAAACAAAACAAAAACCCTACCCTCATCATACAGGCCAATTTCAATGTTAAATTTTGATTACAAAATGTATATTTCTGTGCTAGCACACAGACTTGAAAACATCATGCCTTTGTTGATCAATCATGATAAGGTAGGCTTTATTAAGGAACGACAGGTTCATGATGCAGTGCGATGAACACATCTACTTAAAGAGTACACAGCAACACATTCGATTTCCCTGGCACTCATTGGATTGGACGCCGAAAAAGCATTTGACAGGGTGGCCTGGCCATTTCTGTGGGCTACCCTGTCTAGTTTTGGCTTTCCCCTGGATATCCTACAACAACTGCAAAGTATGTATAGACACCCTCGGGCTTACTTAAAATTAGATGGCTCTATCTCTGACCCTTTTCCTCTACAGAGGGGAACTCGTCAGGGATGCCCCCTCTCACCCCTGTTATTTGCTCTGCATCTCGAGCCATTAGCCCAAGTCATTAGAGCTCACCATGAGATTGAGGGAATACATTTGGGAGGCACAAACCATAAAATTTCACTATTTGCAGACGACATCCTTCTCACTTTGTCCTCCCCGGATATATCAATCCCGATGGTCTGGGGAACAACTGGAGACGTACAGTAAAATCTCAGGGTATAAAATTAACCAACAAAAAACAGAGGTACTACTGTGTAACTACATCCCTTCCCCTGCTTTAAAACGTGCATTTCCTATTAAGTGGTATAAACAATCAATGCAGTACCTTGGGATCCATCTTACTAAAAATCAGATACATGCAGATATTGCAAATTTTGAACCCCTAACCCGAAACATAACTGAGGACCTCACACGATGGTCACAGATACTTTTGAGTTTCCTAGCTCGGATAGAAACTATTAAACAAAACATATTTCCCCGAATTTTGTTCTATCTGCAGACACTCCCATTATTTCCAACAGAGACTTATTTTCAAGCTTGGAATAGGTTGATCTCTAGCTTTATATGGCAGGGGAAACCTCCCAGGATTTGGTACTCTCTATTACAGTTATCAAAAGACAGAGGTGGGTTAAATTTACCGAATCTCCTGAATTATGCCCGAGCTTCTAAATTAAAGATCTTACTCTCCTGGATGAACCCCAATTATATTATGCCCTGGAAGCAGTTTGAGATGACTTGGAATGGCACAGAAGACCTGACTGACTGTCTCTTTGGACACCCTCCTGGTTGCATACCTCTCTCTCTAGATTCCCAAAATATACTGCAGAGGTGTTTAAGTAGTGGCTGACTGTACTCAATAAAAGATTATTGCCCATGGAGGCACTTTTTCTGAGATCCCTTACAGTGGACAGTGCCTTTCCACCCAGTTATTTGGATAGATCCTTAACCCAGTGGTATAAATATAATATCAAACATATTTTTCAATTATTAGGCCCACGGGGGCCTTTATTCATTTGTCCAGCTCCAGGTTCAGTATAAAATACCCCAGGGCTTCTTTCATAAGTATTTGCAGCTAAAATCTTATTTGCAGCCAATGGAGAAAGCACTGGCAGCAGTGGCTGAAAACCCCCCACTAATAATAAAATTACTTCTATCACAGAGACAAGGTACCACTCCAGACCATGGTATCAGTCTGGCCTACCTTGCTTTGGGAGAGAAACTAGAAGACTCTACTGAGTCGATTAGAGCCCGCTGGTCCTTGGAATTGGGGACTGACCTACTGGTTACTAACTGGAAGATGGCCTCCCACTTATGCTTAAGGCCTTGGGATCCCCATATTGGAAAGAGTTTGCATGGAAATTATGATAGATTTTTCCGCACTCTTGCTGTGGTAGCTAGTTTTGTAGGCGATCCTGAAGGAGAGTGCTAGAGGGGATGTGGAGCAGTACATGCAGACCAGACTCATATTTTGGAATTGCAGCATGCTGGGTCCTTATTGGGGGGAGGTACTGCAGGAGCTGGTGGCAATATATGAAAATCCAGGTCTTTTTACCTCTGGGTATATACTGACAGCTACTACCCTATTTGGTCTAAAAGTGCAGAAGAATGTATACCTGCAAACTACAATGCTAATATTGGCAGCAAAAAAGGTAATAACCAGACTGTGGGGGAACGAACAGGCTGCCAACTAAGGGAGAGTGGCTAAACTTGACAAGAGAGATATATAGGATGGAGAGGATGGCAGCCACCATACGGGATAGAGTGGAGGTATTTGATACAAAATGGAGAAAATGGACTATTTATCAGTTAAGCACTTATTCAGACTTTGTTCCCTGAAGCTAATCAAATCAATACTGGAGAAATGTTAAAAGGAAACTTGTCTAGTTCATGTGATTAATTAGTCCCGATGCTGGGTGAGAGTTTTTTTTTTTTTTTAAAGTCCAATGTATAATTATATAAACTGAATGAACGTATCTATGTAAAATGTATCTATGTAAATGTCCTCGTGCCTAATAAAAAGTTTATTATTAAAAAAGAAAAAAAAAAGGGGGGGGGGTAATGTTTTCCAGCCTTTGCTACAATTGTTTTTCTTACTTGTTTATCTCAATACATTCAGTAAGGACAGCTCATCAAGTGTGCTGTTATGAGAAGAAACCGTCAGGGAGGTCAGATCAGATAATTATTAAAAAGCCACAGGAGGCTGTAGGCAGGGCTCTCTCTTGATACACACACTCTGAGCCCTGAGAAGCGGGTGAAGTCTGCCTAAGAAACTGACAGCAAGAACGAGCTACCTAGTCAAATAAGTTAACATAAAGCTGCAAAGTACTGCTTCTTCACAAAGGGAATCTACAATTGTGATATAAATAAGAACTTTAGAGCAGCCATGGAGTGCAAAAACTTTGCTTAACTTTTCCAAATATGTTTACCACACTGAAGCCATCCAATTATTGCTGGCTTTTAATAAAAGAATGCTATTTGTGCCTTGTACCTTTATCCATGGTTTGTCTGCACTTTCTGACTCACTCCTCTACCACAGTTGCTATGTATTATCAGGGCATTAAATACGAGGTATTGTGTTACAAATTGCAATGCAATTCGAAGAGTAATGTTAATTTCTAGAAATGCACAGCAGACCTGTAAACATTTGTTGAGTATGTCCATGGCATAAGAGACTGCATGGATACAATTTAGAGTAACTTTTTTTCTGCAGAAATGGAAAAACCTAGATTAAAAATGAAAGTTGCAGCCACCCTGCCAGTGCAGTGGTAGAGCTATTGCTTGCAACACTGATGATCCAGGTTCCAAAGCACGCCAGGGTCACTGAAGTGCTGGTCGTGGGAGGAGGAGGATTATGCATCCCAGAAGACACTCTCCTCACAGCGCCACTGCTCTACTGCCACCTGGGTGAGCACAGGTGGCGGTACAGGGGAGAGCATAAGAAAGGTAAGTCTGGAGTGAGCGTCAGGCCATGGGATACATCGGCTTGCCAGCATCCAATGATGTGGTATGCTCCTGGTGGGAGGGCAGGAGTGCATACAGGGAAAAGGTTGCAGACTGGATTAGGACAGATGAAGCCCCTGCCAGTCGCCCACGATGTTCATCATCAGACCCACACCACCATCGGCTGGGATCCTCCATATCTTCATCTCCACTGCGGGTAGCCAGACAGACTGCAGGGAAGAAAGCCATAGTGGCAAAGAAAAAAATTACTCACCTTAGTAATGTTGTTTCTTCTAATGGAGTCTTCTATATTATGACCAGTGCAGTTTGTCCCACCACTAGAACTGCTCCAGAGGTGAAAGAGTTAACTTCCATGCAGAGCATGGAGCTTAGAGCGCGAGCTCGGTTAAAGAAGCTCTGTTAGGGTGGTTTCAAACCAAAACCATCAGATCTTTACGAGCAAAAACTCACTAAGGTTCTGTGTGGAAGCTGTAACCTACACTAGCCAACTGGCTACTAACATATTCACACATTTTCCTGGTCCCAACACCAAGACTCAAGTCAGTGGACCAGAAAAATAAGATAAACAACTAAATAAACACAACACCCAAACATGAAAGAGGGCATCAATAAATGCCAACAGTGGACTGCCCACCCCATACCCAAAGTAGAAGTTCTGAGAGGGGCAGGCTGGGGAGGTCATAATATAGCAAGACTCCATTAGAAGAAACAACATTACTAAGGTGAGTAATTTTTTCTTCAAACAACATGAAGTCTTGCTATATTATGACAATTGCAGACTACACAGCAGTACCTCCATGGAGGAGGGACAGAACCTACTTAGGGAATAGGCTCTGAAGCACGGCTGTGCCAAACCGAGCATCCCTCCTGGCCTGAATATCCAGGGAGTAATGCTTGGTGAAAGTGTGTACTGTTTTCCAAGTAGCTGCTTGACATATCTCCAAGATAGGGATGTCTCTAGCAGCAGCTAGAGATGCAGCTGTACCTCTGGTAGAGTGAGCCCTCAGGCCTGAGGGGGAACCTACCCAGCTTTTGATAGCAAAATTGGATACAAGAAACGATCCACCTGGCAATGGATCTCTTAGTGGCAGGTCTCCCTTTCCCAACCTCACCATAAGTGAGAAATAGTTGGAGGAGTCAAACCTGTGACCCTTGGTACGCCTATGTAGTAACTTAGGCCCTCTTAACATCTAGTTGTGCAGCCTCCTCTCACCAGAGGAGGAATGGTCAGTGAAGAACACTGGAAGTGAAATAGATTGGTTAAGGTGGAAATCCGAAACCACCTTAGGCAAAAACTTCCTGTTAGTCCTGAGGACTACTTTATCCCTGTGAAAGGAAATAAGGTCAGTCTCTACTGATAAAGCCTGTAACTCACTTATGCGCCTGGCAGAAGTGATGGCTACTAGAAATACAGTTTTCCAAGTCAAATACTTAAGCTCTGCCGAAGACAGAGGCTCAAAGGGGGGTTGCATCAGCTGAGCAATGCAAACATTAAGATCCCAAGCAGGGGCAGGGTCCCTGAATGGAGGATTGGTATGAAGCAATCCCTTAAAAAACTTGGAAAATACAGGGTGAGCAGAAAGAGAAGAGGGCTTCCCTGCTGAAATGAAGGCAGAGACAGCTGTCAAGTGCACTTTCAGGGTAGCTGGTCTCAGTCCCAAAGAATTAAGATGGACCATATAGTCCAATACAGTGGGTAGATCAGCAGATTCCGGGGAAATATGCTTCCCAGAACACCATATGGAAAACCTTTTCCACTTGGAGTTATAGGTAGCCCTGGTGGAAGAACACTTTGAGAAAGCTGCAGATCAGCAAACTCTAATTGCTCAAGAGCCAAGCCTTGAGGTTGAGGGATTTGAGATTCGGATACCAAACTCTCCCCTGAGCACAGGTTAACAGATTGTGGTTCCTGGGGAAACACAGGGGAAGATGGACTGCTAAGGACAGAAGGAGTGGGTACCAGGCTGCCTGGCCCAGTCTGGAGCAATCAGGATCATCTTGCAGGGCTGAGACCTGATTTTGACTAGTACTTTGAACAGGAGAGGGAAGGGGGGGAAGGCATAAAGAAACTTCCCTTCCCAATCGAGGAGAAAGGCATCCAGGGGGACTGAGCCCAACACTGGGGGCCTGCAACAAAAAAGTGGAAGTTGATGATTGTCTGGGGCTGCAAAAAGATCTATCTGAGGAGTGCCCCATCTGGCAAACTCTATCCCCAGTACTAGGGGATCCAGTGACCATTCGTGATGGCCCTGGGAAATCCTGCTGACAGCATCTGCCAGGACATTGTCCTTGCCTGGGAGGTGAACTGCTATGAGGGAAGTGTTCAGGGAATAAGCCAGAGACCACAACTTCATCGCCTCGGTGCACAAGGCCAAAGACCGAGTGCCCCCTTGTTTGTTGATGTACCACATTGTAGTGGTGTTGTCTGTTCTGACCTGTACCACCTTGTTCTGAACAGATGCAGAAAAACCTGAAGTGCTAGAAAACAGCTCTGAGCTCCAACAGATTGATGTGGAGCAGAAATTCCTGAGGGACCATAACCCTGGGTGGAGAGGTCGCCCATGTGAGCTCCCATCCCAAGAGGGATGCATCTGTAGTAAGGGTCAAGGAGTGGGACAGAGGGATGAAAGGCACCCTTGTCTCAGATTGCTCTGATCCTGCCACCACTGAAGGGCCTGGATCAGGGTTCGAGTCACTGGGATTAACCTGGATAGGGGATCTCTTCTTTGAGACCAGAAAGCTCTCAAATGGAACTGAATGTCCCTCATCTGAAATCTTGCTCCTTGCACTACAGCTGTGGAAGCAGCCATGTGTCCTAGGAGCTGCAGGAAATGCCTTGCTGGTCGAGAGACCTGCAGAGTGAAGGACGAGACCAGTGCCACTAAGGTCCTTACCCTTTCCAAGGGAAGGAAGGCTCTGGCCTGCTTTGTGTCCAGTTCTGCGCCTATAAAGGTGAGTACCTGGACAGGTTCTAAAACTGACTTTGGAAGATAGAGAAGAAAGCCCAGAGAGGTAAGCAGCTGCTGGGTAACTAGCAGGTGTGATCTGACCTGGTCTGGAGACTGACCCACAATGAGCCAGTCGTCCAGGTAGGGAAAAATGGCAATCTTTTGCCTTCTTAGATGAGCAACTGCTACTGCCAGACATTTTGTGAACAACCCTGGGGCAGAAGTGAGGCCGAAGGGCATTGCTCTGAACTGATAATGGCCTGAGGGCAGTTCGAATCTGAGGTACTTTCGATGGGAGCTTCTGATAAGAACATGGAAGTAGGCATCCTTGAGGTCCAGGGAAGCTAGCCAGTCCCCTGGCCTTAGGGAGGGTAAAATCATTGCCAGTGTCACCATTTTGAACTTTGGTTTTAAAAGGTGCTTGTTTAGATATCTTAGATCCAGGATAGGCCGCCACTCTCCTGCCTTTTTTGGGGTAAGAAAGTACCTGGAGTACAGACCCTTGCCCTGGTGTGGGGGAGAAACCCTTTCTACAGCACTGAGAGCCAAGAGGGGTGAGACTTCTGCTTCCAAAGCAAGAGTCTCTAAAGGGTTTGCAGGTGGAAAAGATCTGGCTTTCATCTTTGGAAATTTTTTGAAGCTGAGAACCAGACCCTGGCTCACTACTTCCAGGACCCACCTGTCTGATGATAAAGACTCCCAGTCCTGGACGAAGTAAGCCAGCCTGCCCCCTACAGGTAATGGAGAGCCGACCCTGGGCATCCCATCAGGGTGCCTGTTTGGCAGGGGCTTTAGGCTGAGGGGTGGGAGCAGGCCTGCTCGCACCTGCCTGCCTCTCCCTCTGAAGAACCCCTCTGAGCATAGGCTGAAGAGGAGGAGGCCTGGGTCTGGTAAAAGGCCTCGTGAAAAGGCCTGCCCCTACCCCTGGGGCTGCCTCTGAGGAGTGGCCTGCCGTCCTTGGCTTGTGCACCCTATACGTGGTTCTATATTCATCCATTTTTCATATAATTCTCTGTCTGCTCCCCAAACAGAGAATTTCCCACCACAGGAAAATCCATAGCCTTAGACTGGGTATCCTGTGACAAAGTAGTACACCTGAGCCAGGCCAATCTCCGAAAAGCCACAGATGTAGCCATGACTCTAGAGGATACATCATTAGAATCCACTGCAGCATGGAATTGCACCTTAGATGCCTCAATACCATCAAGAGCCACCTGCTCCAGCTCCTTTGCAAGCTGGCCAGGAACCTGTTTGGCTAAGGCCATGACAGTATCCCATCTAGATTTCTGGCATCTCGCAACATAAGCCATATAGTTTGCTTGTCTGAGTCCCAAGGATGCTGCCATGTATTGTTTTGGCCATGGCATCAATCTTCCTGGAGTCCTTGTCAGGAGGATGGAAGCCAGGGAATATTAGCTTTATCACAGGCTGCAGCCTGAACTACTAACATGACTGCATTGCTGTGAAAGAAAATCTGTATCAGGACCTGACAAACTGTCCTCCTGTCCATCTTTTATCTACAGGAGGCACAGAATTTAGAGCTTTTAAAATTTTATTGTTTGTTTCCTAAAGATTTATGCAAAGGGATGGACAATCTCCTGGACTCTGGGATATCCATCATCTCTACATAGTCAGGCTCCTCTTGCTCATCCAAAGCCTCCTCTAAGGGAAGCTGGAGGGTCTCAGCAACTTTTTATAAAACAAAAATGAAGGGACTCAGAAAGCCTAGGGGAGATTCACCTAAGGTCTGTCTGGGGAGATGTCCGGTTCAATGGGCACATCAGACTTTCAAAGTCACATTCACACTGATCATAATCCTCCTCCCCCTCCTCTGGTTCATAAAACTCTTCTATATCATATTCCTGAACCGGTGGAACCGACCGAACCGACCTTTTGCCAGATAGTGGCGGTTCGGAGGGAAACGGGGACAGTGACTGGACAATCTGTATTGCCCTGGCTATCTCTGCAGCAGTTGGAGAAGGAATTTTGGACTCCAAACCTGCTGATTTTTTAGTCTTCTTTGCTGGAACTGGCTCCTCAGAGCCAGCTTTTCGTTTGGCCGAGGAAGTCTCGCCCTGGTCAGAGGGCACTAGATCCGGTTCGGTTGGCACCGAACCGGGCTGGCCATCCGGTCAGCGGACTTTGGCCTCTCATTCCCTGAGCCTGCCACTCTCTTGTCCAGGGTGGCTGCAGGGAAATTTTTACAAATCTGGCAGTCTGAATTGAGGTGGTCAAACCCCAGACAATAGACACATATAGTGTGTGGGTCAGCCTTGGCAAAGGCTTCCCCACAGACACTACAATGCTGAAACCCAGTGGGCCCGGTTTTTCTTTTGGGTTTCTCAGACATGATGCCAGCCTAACCAACAAACTTGCCCTTTTAATGGCAGTGCCAGGCAAGACACCCTTATCGGTTCCAAACCGTGTCACGGGTCGTGGAAAAAAACGTAATGAAATCCGTTTTTTAGAACCGATAAGAACCGGGAACCGCACTCTAACAAGCCTTAAAAGGCTTTAAAACCAAGTTTAAGTACAATTCGATCGGTTCAAACCGAACCGATAACAATTTAAGTTCACACAGAAAAACCTATTACTTACAATACCATAGACAGGGCTTGAACCCGATGGTTTCTTCGGTTAAAATAAATAAATGAGTTAAATTCAACGAGAAAAAGCGTTTTAAACCGAGAAATGAACCGAGCAGCAGGAGGAATCTCCGGAGCGATTGTTCAGTGAGGCGGAGTAAAGAATCTGACGGTTTCGGTTTGAAACCACCCTAACAGAGCTTCTTTAACCGAGCTCGCGCTCTAAGCTCCATGCTCTGCATGGAAGTTAACTCTTTCACCTCCGGAGCAGTTCTAGTCATGGGACAAACTGCACTGGTCATAATATAGCAAGACTTCATGTTGTTTGAAAGGCAACCCTGACCCTGGGGGAAAGTCGTGGGGAGGGGGCAGCACAGCAGTGTGTTATGGGTAGGTCTGCAGAGTTCAGTGGTTGGGTCCTGGCAAACAGAAGGGCTCCTCCATCTGCCTCTGCTAATCCGTCTTTGAAATACGGATTAGCAGGGGCAGGAGGAGGAACTCACCAGAGCTAAGCGGAAAAATATGTTTTAAAAATAAAATGAGGCCATCCCGGTGGTGCTGAGAGTTGAGGCACTGGATGCCACACCTCGTGTCACGCTGGTGACCTAGGTTCGGAAACGGATTCAGGTCGTTAGAGGTTTGGCAGAGGGCGAAAAAATATTGAGTATCCAACGACAGTTCCCCTTCCTCGGAAGGGGACAATACAGCGCCACGGCAGACTGACCATAGCGGAGGCTGGGGATCAGCACAGATGCACTACTCAGAATGGGGTGAACCCTCGCACAGGGTGCGAGACTGCCTACGTGGAGGCATAGGCAGTCGCTCTGCCCATTGCACGTGCATGGGTCCAGGGAGAAAACCGGAGGAAAAACACCTTGTGGCAGTAGGATGGCAACCGACCCCCCACAGGCTCTGCACAAGTTGCTGGGCAGCCTTTTCAAGCCATGGATGGCTAATGTAAGTTCCAGGAGGAGTCAGGTTACGGTGCTGGGGGGGGTCGGTAAGATGGGGACCACCGCGGGGAGATCGGGAAGTAAAATCTAAAATAAAAAAAAATAAATAAAAAAAATGGAAATTGCCATTTGTAGTCACCACTTAGGACTCAATTTTTCATATTAAAAAAACCTCTTTACAGTACATTTACAACCACACTTGGCACCAAATATATGTAAAACAGTGAACAAGACAGGCACCCAGAAACAGCCAGAAAGTGTACAGACAGTGCAAATGCCACTCAGTATAGCTGCATCTTTACTTCAGTGCAAAAGCAGAGTGTACAATGCGCATAAGTGTAGGTACTCCACACAGCAAGCCACTAAAGAAAAACTCATATTTTGCACTGCATTTTTAGTGCAAACATGAAGATTTACACTTCATTTTGGGGAACAAATGAGAAAAAAAAAGATGGATTTTAAGATTCTGTCAAACGGAAGAAAAAATTACTCACCATAGTAATGTTGTTTTTCCTAATGGAGTCTTGCTGTATTCTGACATAATGCAGTTAGCCCCAGCACTTGAACTGCCCCGGAGAGGAAAGTGTTAACTCTATGCAGAAGCATAAAACATTGAGCTCGAGCTCAGTTTTCAAACCTCTGTCTGTGGTACTTCCCAGTGTAACTGTCAGATTCTTATGAGCAAACTAAATAAATACTATAGTATGGAAATTGTTCAACATATAACCAAAGGGCAAAAGACTTTTTTGGGCCCAAAAGACTCAAGTCGAGAACCCAAGAAGGAAAGGTAGTGACAATATTTAACTATAAAACAGCAAAAAAATAACAATAACAGCTACCCCACCCAGGAGGGAGGGTACAAGGTACACCCCTGAGGTACAACACTGTACCTGCCAGCCCACTTCCCAAAAACTAGGTTCTGAGAGGGGAGGCAGGGGGAGGTCAGAATACAGCAATACTCCACTAGAAGAAACAACATTACTATGGTGAGTATTTTTTTCTTCAAACAACGTGAAGTCTAGCTGTATTCTGACATAATGCAGACTACCAAGCAGTTACCTAAGAAGGAGAGAATGTAGAACCTACTTTGGGAACAGGATCTGCAGAACTGCTGTGCCAAACCTAGCATCACTCCTAGCCTGGATGTCTAGGGAGTAATGCTTGGTGAATGTATGTACTGTTTTCCAGGTGGCTGCTTTACAGCTCTCTAACAAGGGTATATCTCTGGCCGCAGCTAGAGTAGCAGCTGTACCCATAGTCGAGTGAGCCCTCAGGCCTGAAGGGGGTGTTCTACCCAATTTGTCATAGCAGAATTGTATACAAGAAACAATCCACCTGGCAATAGCTCTTTTAGTGGCAGGCTTACCTTTCTCCACTTCACCATAAGTGAGAAACAATTGACAGCCATTTCTGTGTGCCTTTGTATGCTCTATGTAGTAGCTAAGAGCCCTCTTAACATCCAAACTGTGTAACCTTCTTTCTCCTGAAGAAGAATGGTCAGTGAAAAACACAGGGAGAGGTATAGACTGGTTCAGATGAAAATCAGATACCACCTTGGGCAAGAACCTCCTATTGGTTCTTAGGACCACTTTATCCCTATGGAAGGAGATGAAGTCAGGTTCAACTGACAGGGCCTGTAATTCACTAATCCGCCTGGCAGAAGTAATAGCTACCAGGAACACAGTTTTCCAGGTCAAGTACTTCAATTCGTCCAAAGCCAGAGGTTCAAAGGGTGGCTGCATAAGCTGAGCAATGCAGACATTAAGATCTCAAGTCGGAGTGGGCTACCTAAAGGGAGGGTTAATGTGAACCAGACCTTTGAAAAACTTTCTGAAAACAGGATGAGATGCCAGGGAAGAGCCCCTTGCTGCTGAAAGAAATGCAGAGACAGCTGCTAGATGAACTTTCAGAGTGGCAGGCCTAAGGCCTAGACTGTTCAGACGAACTAGATAATCTAAGGTTGTAGAAATGTCTGCAGAATCAGGCACGATTCCCTTCTGAGAGCACCAAATACTGAATCTCTTCAATTTGGAATTGTAAGTTTTTCTAATGGAAGGTTTCCCGGAGACCTTCAGAATATCCAGAACTCCCTGAGAGAGATGTAGTGCTGCATATTCTAACTCCTCAAGAGCCAGGCCTTGAGACTGAGAGACTGGAGATTGGGATACCAGATCCGCCCCAGGGAGGAGGCCAGGAGATTGTACGTCCTGGGCAGAGACAGGGGACGTGACACTGACAAGGACAGTAGTAGAGGATACCAAGGCTGCCTGGCCCAATCTGGAGCCACTAGTATCACTGTGCAGGGTTGGGTCCTGATCTTGATCAAAACTCTGAACAGCAGAGGGAAGGCATAGAGAAACCTGCCCTTCCAGTTCAAAATGAGAGCATCCTGGGGAACCACCCCCAGAATTGGAGGTCTGCAAAAAAACGGAGGAAGTTGATGATTGTTCGGTGCTGCAAAGAAATCTATCTCTGGAGTGCCCCACCTGGAGAAGATGACCTTCAGGATATGAGGATCCAGGTACCATTCATGATGTCCCTGTGAAATTCTCCTCAGAGCATCTGCTAGCACATTGTCCTTCCCTGAAAGATGAACTGCTACCAGAGAAGTCTGATGGGAATAGGCCAGAGACCACAGCTTTATGGCTTCTGTGCACAAGGCCGAGGACCGAGTGCCTCCCTGCTTGTTGATGTACTGTACCACTTTGTGGTGGTGGTGGTGTTGTCTGTTCTGACTTGGACCACCTTGCCCTCGACTGAATCGGAGAAGCTCTGAAAGGCTAGGAAAACTGCCCTGAGCGCCAGGAGATTGATATGAAGGAGAGACTCCTGTGGAGACCACACTCCCTGAGCTGTCAGGGCTCCCAGGTGGGCTCCCCAACCTAGGAGAGAAGCATCCGTAGTTAGAACTACTGATGGGATTTGAGGGAGAAATGGAACTCCTTGTCTGAGGTTGTCTTGGTCCAGCCACCACTGGAGAGTTTGGACTAGAGTCTGAGTAACTGGAATCAGTTTGGTAAGTGAATCCCTCTTTTGAGAACAGAAGAACCTTAGGAGAAACTGAATATCCCTCATCTGGCACCTTGCTTCCTGCACCACTGCAGTGGAAGCTGCCATGTGGCCCAGAAGCTGGAGGAACTGTCTTGCTGGGCGGGAGACCTGAGGTCGAAAGGATGAAGCAAGATCCACTATGGCCTTTACCCTTGCCAGGGGAAGGAAAGCTTTTGCTTGTACAGCATCCAACTCTATGCCTATAAAGGTGAGAAGCTGAACTGGTTTGAGGACAGACTTTGGAAGACTGAGAAGAAACCCCAGGGAACTGAGTAGGTCCTGGGTAGTTTGTAGAGCTGACTTGACCTGTAGAGATGACTGACCCACGATGAGCCAGTCGTCCAGATATGGGAAGATGGTGATACCCTGTCTTCTGAGGTAAGCCACCACTACTGCAAGGAACTTTGTGAACACCCTTGGAGCTGATGTTAGGCCAAATCGCATGGCTCTGAATTGGTAATGGCCTGAAGGCAACTCAAACCTGAGGTACTGTATTTTCTGTGGGAGCACCTGATAGGAATATGGAAGTAGGCATCCTTGAGGTCCAGAGATGCTAACCAATCTCCTGGCCTTAGAGAGGGAAGGATTATTCCCAGAGTTACCATTTTGAGTTTTGGCTTTAAAATGTGTTTGTTCAGATACTTTAAGTCTAGGATGGGTCGCCACTCCATTTTTTTTGCGGTAAGGAAGTACCTGGAGTACAGTCCTTTTCTCTTGTGTTGAGTAGGAATCTTCTCTACAGCTCTAAGAGCTAGAAGAGAGGAAACCTCTGCCTCTAGGGCACTGGTTTCTGAGGCTGATGCAGGTCGAAAAGACTTGGCCCTCTTTTTTGGAAACTTTTTCAAACTGAGGGCCAGTCCCTGGCTTACTACTTCCAGGACCCACCTGTCTGAAGTCACAGACTTCCAGGCCTGGCAGTAGTAAGCCAGCCTGCCTCCTACTGGAAATGGGGAGTCGATCTGGGCTGACACATCAGGGTGTCTGCTTGGCAAGAGCCTTAGACTGAGAGGAGGAGGGAGCAGCCCTGCTCATAGAAACATAGAAACATAAAAACATAGATTTTGACGGCAGATAAGGACCGCTTGGCCCACCCAGTCTGCCCATTTCCCTACCTAATGGATAAGCTACAGATCCTAGTTAACCAGCAGCCTACTTTTTCCTATCCCCACCCCCTAGAATTGCCTTATGACTGTCCCATGCATGCTTGAATTCCACCACTGTTTTTGACTCCACAACCATCCCCCTCCTGCCCCTTCCTCTGAAGAACCCCCTCTGTGGGAAGGGAGAGGAGGCATGGGCTTGGTAAAAAGGCCTGTGAAAGGGCCTGCCCCTGCCGCTAGACTGCTGCTTTTGAGGAGTGGCTTGCCTTTCCTTGGCCTGTGCACTCCTGTATGTGGTCCTGTATTCATCCATTTTCTTCATGTAAGCCTCTGTTTGCTCCCCAAACAGAGAGTTACCCACTACAGAAAAATCCATAGCCTTAGTCTGGGTATCCTGTGAAAGGCTAGTACATCTGAGCCAAGCATGTCTCCTAAGAGACACAGATGTAGACATGACTCTAGATGCCACATCACTGTTGTCCACAACAGCATGAAACTGCATTTTTGATGCCTCAATTCCATCAGCAGCCACCTCCACCAGCTCCTTGGCTAGCTGGGGAGAGGCCTGCTTAGCCAGTTCCAGAACCGTATTCCCATCTGAATTTCTGGTACCTGGCTGTGCAGGCCATATAAGTAGCCTGCCTGAGTCCCAAAGAGGATGCCAAATACTGTTTTTTGGCCATGGCATCCACTTTCCTGGAGTCCTTATCCGGGGGGATGTGAAGCCAAAGGAATGTTAGCCCTGTCACAGGCTGCAGCCTGCACTACCCCAACATGGCTGCTATGACTATAAAGGAACTCCGCAGTTGAGCCTGACAGCATATACCTCCTGTCCATTCTCTTGTCCACAGGAGGTACTGAATTAGGAGTTTGTAAAATTTTGTGCGTCTGTTTCCCCAAGGATTTATGAAGAGGGATAGACAGTCTTTTGAACTCTGGGATGTCCATCATTTCCACAAAATCAAGCTCTTCTTCCTCCTCTGCAGCTTCAACCAAGGGAAACCTAGAAACATAGAAGTTGACAGCAGATACGGACCGCAAGGCCCATCCTATCTGCCCACTTCTTTTTTTACCTTATAACTGTGCCATCAGCCTTTGCTCTGTCAGTGACCTATCTAGTCATACTCATCTGTATTGCTCCCTTATGCCTATCCCATGCCTGTTTGAAGCCCTGCACTATATTCATAGCCACCACTTCCTGAGGTAGGCCGTTCCATGCATCCACCACCCTTTCTATGAAAAAGGGTGAAACAGGGAAGCTGCAGGGTTTCTGCCACGTTTCTGTAAAACAAAAAATGTGAAGGGGACTCAGAGAGCCTGGGAGGAGACACACCCGAGGGCCTGTCTGGGGGAGATGTCTGGTTCAATGAGCGCATCCAGACCCCCTGGTCGTCGTCGTCGTCATCATCCTCCTCCTCACCGGGATAGTCTTTGTCTTCCTCCCACTCCTCATAATAAGCATCTGGATCATAATCCAGAGGAGACGGATCTGACCGAACCTACCACTTAACCGGCTGTACCAGTTCGGACGGAACCGGTCTAAGTGACTGAACAATGCTAATCGCTTTGGCTATTTTGTCCGCGGTTGGAGAATGCGATACAGGATCAGAACCGGCAGACTTACGTTTCTTTTTTCACGGAACCAGACCCTCAGGGTCGGCGCTCCTTTTGGCCGAGGAGGTATCACCTAGGTCAGTAGGCATCTCCTCAGGTTCGGCGGCAACCGAACCAGGCTGGCCATCCGGATCTACGGACTTCTCAGCCTCCTTTTCCTTCAGCCTACTCAGTCTTTTTTCTACAGTGGATTTAGGAAAGTTTTTACAGATTTGGCAGTCTGACTTGAGGTGGTCAAACCCCAGACAATAAACACAGATGAGGTGGGGGTCAGCCTTAGCAAAGACCTCCCCACACTTAGTAGAGTGTTGAAAACCAGTGGGACCGGTTTTCTTCTTGGGTTTCTCAGACATGGCAAACCTAACAAATTACCCTATTGCAGCTTTCAAGACAGGTAATACAATAACCGATCAGTTACAAACCGTGTCACGGGTTTTGAAAAAGAACCAGAGAAAAACACCAGTTCTTTTGAAACCGATTGGAACCGGAACACCACTCTAATCCCAGAAAAGATTTAGTAAGATACTACAAGATCGGTTCCAAACTGGACCGACCTAAAGAAACAGAGGAAAAAACAATTTCCACACTTTTCCCCCCAAATAACACAGTCACTACCTAGCTACCACACTACCCAGGGTTTTATTTAACTCTAAAAATTGATTAGCGTTTTGCTTATAAAAGTGCTAAATCTTTGTGAAAATGCATAGCTCTTGCCTCACTGTATTTAACAAACACAGCACTTCTAGAAAATCTATATAAATATTTTCTGTACAGTTAGTATCATCCCCAGAAAAAAAACTGCTAATCAGTTATTTAAAATCCTGCTATCTGTACCGTAGACAGAGGCTGGAAATCCGAAAAATAACAAATAGCGTTTTTTTAAACCGAACGCTTTAACTTTACCTAATCGAGCAGTGGAAATCTCCGGAGCGACTTCACTGTTAGGCGGAGTAAAGAATCTGACGGTTATACTGAGAAGTACCACAGAGAGAGGTTTGAAAACCGAGCTCGAGCTCAACGTTCTATGCTTCTGCATAGAGTTAACTCTTTCCTCTCCGGAGCAGTTCAAGTGCTGGGGCTAACTGCATTATGTCAGAATACAGCAAGACTTCATGTTGTTTGAAATGACCATTTTTGAAAATGGAAAAATCAGTGACTCTAAAAATGAACTAGCAATTTTAAATTTGCTAATCAATCTGTGCAATATACTATGCATTTTCACCTAATGAGTAATTTCCATGTACAAAACGGAGGATCTTAAGGACACTTATTGCAGAAAAATTAAAGAAATTGAATTATTTGAGGTCACTAGGCCTGAATAGCACACACCCTTGTATGTTCACAACTCTGGCACTGGAACAGTCAAGCCCAATGACTTGGATTTTTAATTTATCACTAATATCAGGTGTGGTGCTATACAACTTGAGAAGTACCATACCGGTCACATTACAGTCAAACCCCAATTATCCGAACCCTGTTCATTCGAACTCCCTGTCTCACTTACGCTGCCTATGTCTCCCACACTTAATTAGTCTAGTTGCTGTTTCTGCTTATTGCTGTTCCCTTTAAGTGCTCTGATTAGCAAGCTTAGCTCCGATTAGCAAGCTTTGCACCTGGTGCTGCTTACCATCAAGACAAAACAACATAAGCACCACGGATTTAGGAAATGTGTGGAAGGCTCCCTGCCACCCGCCCTACTGTAACCCTTCCCCCAGCAAAATCCCAGTTTTTTTTTTTTTTGCAGAGTTTAAAAAATCCGATGCCTATTTAAAAAGAGGCACTCCAGCATGGACACCGTGGTCATGGATTGACCAAGAGTGGAGACTGAAACATGCCAACAGTCGGTGAGTGGAGAAAGAGTCGTGAGTTTTCGGCTTTGGTTCTGCAGTTACAGTGGACCTTACAGGGAAAGGGGGAGTGTGGCTCGAGCATTTTTTTTTTTCTTGAATGGCGTAGCCAGTTTCAGCAAAAGAACACAATCCCTTTATGTGTCTCCGTATTTTATATATTTTTTTTTGCTAGCTTGCTTAGCTAAGTTACTTTTCAGCAGCAACAGTAACTTTTCTGTGAGGATACAGGAGTTAACTGACCTTACAAGGGAAAGTTTATTTTGCGGTGAATGGCACTGGCAGTTTCAGCAGTTAAACAAAACTAGCCACAGTCAAACTAGAGAGCAGTTACTGTACCTACAGTGCTAGGATGAAAATACTTGGATTTGCTACCATGAGATTACTGTAGCTGCTGTTTAAATATTTAAATACACAGTAGTGTACTAGCAATGGTGGGCACAATTCTGACTCTAATTCTTGCTGGTGGCCATGTAACCCCATTTATCCGGACTCCCGTTTATCCGAACTGATATGATGTCTCCCAGGCAGTTCGGATAAATGGGGTTGTAAAAAAAAAAAAAAGATTTCAAATCAGAGGTAAAAAAAAAAAAGCTACAGACCAATCAGTTTAACAACAATCATATTAAGGACAAAACAGAGGAGCTATTATCATATCTGGGAATCTTATCACCATCCCAGCAAGGTTTTGTTAAAGAAAAACACCACACAAGCCTAACACCCTCCCCCGTCAATAGATATGCCACCGACTAGGGCTCTGCCACATGACTGAAAGTTTTTTTTGTTTTTTTTTATTACCTTGCAATGTATGTTTGTTTACAAGCATAATCCTCGTGCGCTGCACCATCAGATATAAAAGCACACCCATGGATATTTCGTGCGCACCAGCCAGCTTCCCATGCTCAGTTAACTCGCACTGCCAACCTCTGCCATTATCCATCAGTAGAAACAGAAATCAGTTCCCTCCCACCCCAACATTCTGCCAAAACTTACAATTAGTTTTCTGCCTGAACTGACCCCTTATTCAATTTCCAATAGGAGTCAGAGTCTCTTAGTGTTCACCTCAGGGCCCTGCTGTGAAGTCACCCAGCTACTATCACAGTAGACCACCCAGCTAGGTCCCTATTCCCAAAATGCATCTGCCCGAAATGGCTTCCTTTATATATGGTACACATAGCCTAGACAGGCTTAATCAATGTGCAGTCCCCAACTAATGTGCATGTAACTAGTGGGGAGCTAACTAATGAGAGAGACGTACTTCTCCCAACCAAATTTAACTGCTCACCCTTGCTCCATATGTATCAGCCAGCTTCCTGCGCTCAGTCAATTTGCACTGCTGACCTCTGACCTCAGCTGTCAGCAATATTCTGATACTTAAAACGTAACTTAAATGCACTACTATCTCCAGTCCATAAGCCTGTACAGCTGCACAGGGGTGCATTGCATCAACTCTGCCAGGATGTTCACTGGAATCCAGTCATTAAAGGAAAACTAATCTTGGCATTTTGGAGAGAAAGGCACACAATAGTGTGAGCCAGTTAAGCTAAACAATGCCACATGTTCCAAAACAGAGTATGTCTCAGCATAGTTGAAAAGTCCATTTAATCTAATATTTCGTTCCAGAAGGAACTCTTCAACTTTCACTTTCTGTGTTGCGTAAAAAGCTACATGACATCATATAGCATGGTCCCACTTACCAGCCGACTGTCATACAACCACTGTTTCATTTTAAGCACACACTTCACATGGATACATGGAAGCCCAACCCTTGAGCAGATATAAATGGAAGCATTTTCATGGTAGGGAAAAATAGGGCAAGCTAAATAATTCTTTTCTTAGCAAATCCTCTGCTGTCTGTGTATGAATGGGGCTTTGTTTCTAAATGGCAAGTGCGGATTTATTTGCATAACTGTGAGTCTAACCTACCGTACTCATGAGACATCATAAATATGCAGCACTGGTATATGGCAACAAAGCCCAGTAGTTGGAGCACACAATTGTGAACCTATAATTCCAGGTTCAAATTCCACCAAGCACCAATTCACTGTTTGGTCAGGAGCAAATCATTTGAACTCTCTGTGCTTCATCTTCCATGCTGTGAAATTAGGCAGAAGCAAGATACCACTGTAGGCAAGATGCCGTGTCTCAGCTGGGTTATCCTTGGAACATAATCAATCAAAGCAGCACTTTGTGTGATCTGATGCTACACTTGGGGCCAAAATGTTGGAACTTCAGGGGCAGCTAGCCATACATAAATAGAGAAACTAGAACAGGGGAAAACTGACTGAACTGACACAATGCTAGAACTGGCGAAGCATAGTGAGAATGGGGAGGTGGGGAGCGAGACTGAAAATACTTGTTTACTAGACCAAAGGGTGGGGTGAGTCTACATCAGACAGAAGGGTTTGAACAAAGTCATGATCAGGATAAGCAACAGGAACAGCCATACCTCATCCTCCAGAACACTCACCATGGAACATGGACGATGAGGATATGGATATACAAGGTGCAGGTGTGGCTCAGGGCAGGTCACGCATTGGGCCAGCTCTGAAACATGTCAGTGAGAAGAGGGAACAAAAGATCCAGTTGGCGCACGGCACCCGTCTGCAACGCTGATGACCCAGGTTCAGAAATAGACTCGGAACGTTGGAGGGCTGGCCATGGGAGAAGAACTGAGCATCACAGGGACTGCTCTCCTTCTCGGGGGGGGGTAGAGTATCCGGCACAATGTGGCCCCCCTGGCAGAGGCTGGGGATACCTCTGTGCCAGTGCCGTCACATGTATGGAGTGGGGCAGACGCAGGATGTCATTGCACGTCCCCGCCCCCATGGGAAAAACTAACAAAACTGCAGGCCGCCCACAATGATGCCCGCCCCTGACCCTGATCACTCCCTCCAGCTCTCCTTCCGCCAACCAATTCCAACATCTGCGGCTCCAGCCGGTCTCAATCCCCACCCTGAGGGGAAAGCCAGGGAGGCAATGTTGGTGGGTACCCCCCAACGACTCCTTGTCCAGTCTCTGACAGGCCCACCCTGGTAAGTCCGGGGGAGCAGAGTAGGGATCGGGAGCTCAGGTAGAAGAGGGGGGCAACTTACAGAAAAAAAAAAAAAGAGAGGGGAACAAAAGTGAGCACAGAAGGCATGCATGGCATGTAAACAACTCAAGTGGGATTTAAATTTGATCTCCCATTTCTCAGACCTGTATTCTAGCTACTAGGCCATGCTGCCTTTCTTGGATTGTTGCCTAGGTCTTGAAAACTACTTACTAAATTATCAACAAACCTGGTATATTTGTTTTTAAAAATGTTGACATCCACACCCTTTCAAGTTTCACTTCCTCTGCAGGGGGATACCTACCATATTTTGTGGACGCATATACCGAACAGTAACATTTTCCTTTAACTCTACTGGCTTGCATTGTCTTGTCATATCTGTGGGGCCAACAGATTCTCCCAGCTACTAGTCGGCAAACTTTATTCTGATGCCAGATAAGAATGACAAGTCATGGAAACGTTGTAAAAACCTCCTAAACTCATGGACATGAGCAACCCAGTAGCTTGGAGGCTACGTACTATGCTGTAGTGGAAGATCCATGTTCCTTACTGTACGAATCTCAGAATCTAAGGGATGGCAGAACACCTACCAGGGTTTTAAATAATTGATTAGCAGTTTTTTTCTTGGGACAATACTAACTGTACAGAAAGTATTTACACAGATTTATTAGAAGTGTTATGTTTGTTAAACACAGTGAGGCAAGTGCTATGCATTTTCACAATGTTTTAAAGCTTTTATGAGCAAAACGCTAATCAATTTTTAGAGTTAAATAAAACCCTGCCTACATTACACTGTGGTGATGTGTTCGCTCTGATGGGGGGGATGCTGTGTATCCAAACTGGGCATTTTTAACAGTACAGTGGAGGATGTGAGAGTCCTGAGGGAGGATAAAGCTGTCAAAAAATGTTGAAAACCCAGTGGAACAAAGAAACTGTTTTCATCAACTATCTTGAATAGTCTTTCGTGGCCTTCCTTAATTTTTTTGTAAAAATTTCCAAGCTCCTGGGATCAATGATTTCCAAGACAACGGCAGAAAGCTGACCCATAACGGTTGTGAATAATCTCAGTCTACCACATATCAGGACATTCCAACACCGACAAGCACCAGAAGTCAGGTCCTGCTAGATTTGTTGCAGGACTGCCTACTGATCCAGCTGGGCAAGGAACCCAAAAGGCAGGCTGCTGTTCTCGATGTGGTGCTCACCAACTCGGAAATAGTGGGAGGAGTGTGGGCTGGGGAAACACTGGGTTCCAGTGACCATAATATCATATGGTTTGAACAGGCCCTGGATAAAGGTACTGTTTACCCTTGTCAAAGGCTGTGGTTCTGGATTCTAGACAAGCAGATTTTGGCTATATGGGGGAAATGAAGGAAAGTTGGTAACAGTGGAATAGATCAGGTTAGGGAGGAAAGGTGGGGAGAAATTAAAGGGGCCATTAACAAAGCAACTAAAGTGTGCTTGAAAATGGTTACCAAGAGCAGCAAAAACAAGAGACTGATCTGGTTCTCCAAGAAGGTCAGGGAGGCAGTGAGAGCCAAACAATGGACCTTCATTAGCTACAAGGAGAACAGGAAGACTAAGGGCGGAGTGAATACCAGGTAATGATGAAGAAGGCCAAAAAAGAAGTCAGAGACACAAAAGCAGACATAGAGCTGTGTATTATGGAGGAGACCAATGGAGGGGAAAAGGAGTTCTAGTATATCAAAGAAAAAGTCAAAAGGGAAAATTGTAAGGCTGAACAGAAGGTAACAGAATGATGCGCAAAGGCAGCCATTCTGAACTACTATTTTTCCTCAGTATTTTCCCCATGCAGGAAGGCGGGCCTGTGCCCAAAAGTAGCATAAAGGCATATGCAAGGGGATCCCCAAAGATGAGGCAGATGGAAATAACAGAAAGACTAAGAAAATGGCTTGCAGCCCTAAAAGTAGATATGGCACTGGGGTCAGATGGAATGCACCAGAGGGAAATGGCAACAGAACTGGCAGAACCCCTGCCACAGCTGTTCTATTTATTTCAAAAGTTTTACCAGGAAAGACACACTGAGCTGGTAACACCTCATTTCCAGATGCCTCCTCGGGGAGGGGGGGGGGAGTAGACAACCATAAAATAAGACACAAAAGTATAATTAATTAACAGCTGTGCAAATAAATAAATATTTGGTACAGCACAACAATGATAGTTTACTGCAGACTGTGCACAGTGGTGGTTCTCAGAGGTTGGAGAATAGCAGGCACCACAAGGGAGGGGGATAATGCTGATTCAACCTGCTGCTATCACCCTCCCCACCTGTAGCTCCACTAAACCTTTGCTCCACCTGCCAAGAGTCAGGGCTGCCTTGGCCCAGAGGTCCTTCATCTATAGGGCCCCAACCTGGTTAAATTCCCTCCATGCTTCAGTCTCCAACGAAAACAGACTAGGGCTCTTCAAGTCCACTCGCCAGAGCCACCTTCACACCACCCACAGCTGCAAATGTCCATAGTCTTGCCTACCAGAGTCTCTCATTACCTGATTTCATCCACCCTCGACAATGGACCACTGTCCAGCCTCTTTCTTGTCACTAAGATGCTGCTTATATATTTGCACTGCTTTGTATTTCACTGCTTTAGCCTAATTTTGTATATGTAATGTCAAGTCTCACTGTTTTATTGTACCTCTGCCTACTGTGTTTTAACCCTGATGTGGAGCTTTTGTAAAAGAGTCTCTGACTCGAAGGTTAGTAATTTTGATGCTATTAATAAATAAAATAAAATAAGGAGGAACCAGGAAATTACACACGCATCAGCCTTACCACCACTGTGGGTAGACTGATGGAGACATTGGTTAGACAGGAGCTGATGGCATACCTGGAAAGTAGGAATTTAAATACCTGTAAATTTTCTTTCTCCGACTGCTTGTCTCTGGGCTTCATAACTACTGGGAAGTAACTCCTCTTGTCACGTGACAGGCAGAAACACAAAGCTCTGCAGCCTGGACTTCCTCCCTCCCACTTGTCGTGATCACTAGTTCTTTCCAAAGCCATTCCATCTTGGTAGTAATATATAAACTTGGAAACAGAAAATACATCATCTCAAACAATCCGCTAGCTGACCGCCAGCTTGTTACATTCTGGGAGGGAAGAAGCCCGGAGACCAGCAGTCGGAGAAAGAAAATTTACAGGTATTTAAATTTCTATTTTTCTCTCCTTATGCTGGTCTCCAGGCTTCATAACTACTGGGATATACTAAAGTAGTACATCCCCTGACTTCCCGGGTGGGAAGAATATAAATACCCCTAAGGGAATCACTACCACCACCTGGAAAACCTAGAAGCCTTGGTCAAGGCTGACAAATCCAGCCGACAGGCTATGGTGTGAATAGGTGGCCAAAAGGCCATCCACTGCTGAAGCCAGCCAGAGAGGGATCATTATGGTTCGCCCCAAGACGGCCATGGCCCTGACTGAATGTGCCTTAATTGGTCCGGGTAAACTCATCCCCAAGCTGGAAGGGATAGGATATGAGCGAACAGATATATCTGGCAGTAGAGCTTAAAAGATTCTCTTTGATGGTTTGGTCCTTGGTGAGGACACATAAGCTGGAGCTTGATGAAGGGGCTCGGCTGTTTTAAGGCAGACCTGTATCATTGTTTTAGGATCCAGAGTGTGAAATTCATTTTACATAGACTTTGACGGCAGATAAGGACCACTTGGCCCACCCAGTCTGCCCATTTCCCTACCTACTGAATAAGCTGCAGATTCTAGTTAACCAACAGCCTACTTCCTGCCACCCCCCACTATAATTGCCTTATGTCTGTCCCATGCATGTTTGAATTCCCTCACTGTTTTAGACCCCACAACCTCTCCAGGAAGGCGGTTCCATGCGTCCACCACTCTCTCCACGAAAAAGAATTTCCTCACGTTACCCCTGAGCCGTCCCCCCTCTAACATTAAATTGTGCCCCCTTGTTCTTACACATCTCTTTTTCTGAAAGATGCTACCCTCCTGGACTTTGCTGATTCCCTTGAGGTACTTAAAAGTTTCTATCATGTCCCCCTGTCCCTCCTTTCATCAAGGGTACACATATTAAGCTCTCTCAGTCTCTCTTCATATGGTTTCTTATGTAGACCCTGCACCCATTTAGTTGCCTTCCTCTGGACTGCTTCCATCCTGTCTATGTCCTTGCGTAGATGAGGTCTCAAAACTGCCAGTACTCAGATGGGGTCTCACCAACTGTCTGTATAGAGGATAACCACTTCCCTTTTTCTACTTGTGATGCCCCTCCCTATGCATCCCAGTATCCCCCTGGCTCTCCTTACTGACTTCTCACATTGCTAACCCACCTTTAGGTCATCTGATATGACTACACCCAGATCCCTTTCCATTATTGTTGTCGTTAGTACCTCTCCTGCTATTGTGTACTCTTCTCCTGGATTTTTATTTCCCAGGTGCCTTACTTTGCACTTCTTTGCATTGAATCTAAGTTGCCATATGTCTGACCATTCCTCCAACCTTGCCAAGTCCCTTCTCATCCTTTCTACCCCCCCCTTCTGTATCAACTCTGTTACAGATCTTTGTGTCATCTGCAAAGAGGCATACCTTTCCTTCCAGATCCTCCGCAATGTCACCTATAAAGACGTTAAAGAGGACTGGACCCAGTACTGAGCCCTGAGGTACTCCACTAGTAACCCCCCTTTCTTCAGAATGTGTTTCATTCACTATTACCTTCTGTGTCCTGTTGTGCAGCCAGTTTGCTACAGGCTACCACCCTGGGACCCTTCCCAGGCTGGCTAACTTGATTATTAATCTTTTGTCTGGGACTGTGTCAAATGCCTTGCTGAAAGTCTAGGTAGGCCATATCCACAGCCCCTCCTAGTCTATTACTTTGGTCACCCAGTCAAAGAAATCGATTAGATTAGTCTGACATGACCTTCCTGCTGTGGGTCCTGTGCCCCGTTGGCCTATAGGTACTCAACAATTCTTTCTTTCAGAAGTGATTCCATCATTTTCCCCACCACTGAGGTCAAACTAACAGGTCTATAGTTTCCTGCTTCTGCCTTGCTCCCACTTTTGTGAAGGGGAATCACATCTGCCCTCCTCCAGTCCTCAGGTACCACCCCATCTTCCCATGATTTGTTAAAAAGTGTGGTTAGCGGTGTCACTAGGTCCTCCCTTAGCTCTTTTAGGATTCTAGGGTGAATCCCATCAGGCCCCATTGCTTTGTCCACCTTGAGTTTTAGGAGTTCTTTCAGTACTCTTTCTTCTGTAAATGGACTGGTGTCAACCCCACTATCCAGAGTGCTTCTACTGTTTGGTTTAGGTAACTCCTCCTCCTCTTCTTCTTTTGTGAATACTGAGCAAAAGTATTCATTCAGTATCTCTGCCTTTTCACTGTCTCCCTCTGCCCACCTCCCTCTCCTTTATTAATCTTCACTATCCTCCCTTAACCTTTCTATGCTCCCTAATGTACCTATAAAGGTTTTATCCCCTTCTTAACTGAGTTGGCTATTTTTCCTCGGTTTGGGCCTTTGCTTTTCTGACTGCCTTTCACTTCTTTCTGCTTTAATTGATACAGTTCCTGTCGTACTCCGTCTGTGATTCCTTATACTTTTTGAATGCAGCCTTTTTCTCCTTAACCTTCCCTGACACCTCTTTTGAGAGCCATAAAGTTTTTTTATTCCGTTTTGTTTTCTTTATTTGTTTCACACAAAGGCTTGTTGCCTCCATGATGGCAGTTTTGATTTTTCTCCATTGTTCTTCCACCCCCTTCTGGCCATTTGCTAATGCATTCCTCAGGTATTCACCCATTATGCCAAAGTCAGCCCTTCTAAAGTCTAGTATCCTTGTCTTTGTATGGCTTGTCTCCATGGTTGTGTTTAGTGTGAAGCACACTGTGCAGTGGTCGCTTGTTCCCAGATGTCTACTGACTTCTAAGTTTGTGATCCTCTCTCCATTTGAGAGTACCAGGTCTAATATTGCTCCCTCCCGAGTGGGTTCCACCACTAGCTGTCTAAGGAATGCTCCATGTAGGGCATCAAGAATGACCCTGCTCTTGGATGTGGCTGCAGTCCATGTCGCCCAGTTAACATCTGGCATATTCAGGTCCCCCATCAACAGTATCTCCCCTTTTTCAGCCATTTTGAGAATGCCCTCTATCATTTTCTTGTCCATTTCCTCCCCGTGAGACCAGGGTCTGTATACAACCCCTGTGCGGATTGTGATTCCATTCCCTGTCTCCAAGGTGACTCAGAGTTCCTCTTGTCCTCCCCCTTTACTTTTTAGTTCTGTAGCTTTGATTCCTTCCCTTATGTAGAGAGCTACTCCTTAACCCGGTCTGATGAAAGAAAGCCAGGAGGAATGCTCAACTCCTGGTTGCCGAAACAAGGAATTATTATCTTCAGTAAAAGAATTCTGGATCTAATCAAAGGACCACAGAGTCCCTACGAGTAGCTATATCAAAATCTTATACGAAGAAGATATCTCCTAGTGTACTGATACGACTGGTTAGAGGTAGCTATTAGAATTGCGACCAGTGTCACCAGGAGTCTGAGGATGCCTCTTTGACCAAGATGAGGCTCCAGCTGGATTGAAGGGCCGTTTGAAGGTGACACCCTCGGGAGTCCTCCCGCCTGGGAATAAGACCACAATGACTCTCCTGCCTCTATCAACCTGATAGCTCCCAGAGCACAAACTGAACCCACCTGGAGGATGGTTGTAGCTCTTTCTCGAATTCTTATGGAGGAACTGAAGAATGAAGAGTAGGGATACCCCCTGGTCAACATATGTTGCCCTTGAAGCCAGAAAGGAAGTTTGTGCCCCATTCTGAATCAGAATAAAATAAGGAGGAAGCATCATCATTTCCATGCCAGAAGAAATAAATCCTAGCTCCGAGGGAGACTCCATATCAATCTCCCTGCGAGAGAGAAAACTTGCGCAGATTGAAATGCAGCCCAGGGCCTGTGAGGAAGGTCTGGGCTGAGTCAAATTTTATTGACGGTTGTCTTGACATGTGAATCAGACCTGTGGGGCAGAAGGAGTTCTTTGTAGATCCAAGGGGCAGAAGGAATTCCTTGTGTATCCATGATCTTCTTGGAGGAGGAGTTCCTCTTGCATCCATGATCTCCTTGTTCCACCCCGGTGATCAATATAAGGTACCGTTGCTGGGTTGACCCCTGTGCTGGATCTGGAATCTGGCAGAGACCACTTACCTAGTGTGGAGGCCTGACCCAGAATCTCTCTGGCCCTTTAGGCAGCCATCGGTAGTAATTCTTGCTCGGTGAGGAAGCCCCAAATTGCGAACTCTCATAAAATCAGTCCCCCTGAGCCCATCAATGAAGAATGCACCCCCCCCCAAAGCAGGGAAGTGGGAGGTTGTATTTCTAGCCATCTCTGGCTTGAGACCACAGTCTGAGAATGCTGGCCTGGATGGGCTGTCTGCGAATCATTGCTCAGGAGACAATGTCTACGGAGGAGAGCCTGTCCCCTATGAGTCTATGCAACAGTGAGCCGTCCGGAGGAGAGCGGATGGGAAGCACTCAGAGGTCCATGGATTTCTCTTCTGTGAGACCCCTGACCGTGTTTGAAGCCTGCTCCCACATAACGTAGGGACTGGGGCAGAACTAAAAACTCTAGCCAGTTTTAATAATTCTGTGTCTAGAGAGGCCCTGGACGACCTATGCCCCTGCTAGTATTGCCTGACAAAATTGTGGGGCCTTGGATGATGTTGACCGGGTGGGGAAGAGCTGTATTCTGGTTGTGTGAGGTGAGCAATTACCATTAGTAGGAGCAATTACCACTCCTACGACCTTGGCCAAACCTCTGGCTCGGAGGGAAGCGTTTTGAACTGAAGGCGATTGTTCCCCACCTTGAATCTGAGGTACTGTGCAACTTCCTAATGGGGATAACCTGAAAGGAGTCTTGTAATTCTATCGATGTTGTGTGCACCCAGTGGTGTCAAAGTTCCAGGGCCGAGCCTGGTCTGAGTCCTCATAAGAGTAAGGGACACCCTTGTTCCCATCTGTGGGAGAACCTGCTCACTAGCACCTGCCTGAAGATGATTAGGGCTCCCTTGAACTTGCTTGGACCATTGACAAATTCTAGTTAGAAGTTGGTGAGGGAGCCACGAGAGGCCGACAGTGGTTTTGAGTGGGAGGCGATGGTATGTCAGTGACGAACTATGCCCTGAACCTCCTGTGCGACTTAGCATGGGCGTGTTTGTCCCTTATTCAAGGATGGGCCAGAGGTCTTCACTGCAAGGTTTTGATGTCGCTCCCTGTGACTCAGGTACTACCTCATCTTCCCCTGCAGTTACACTGGATAGGGAAGGAGAACCACGTGCATGCCAGAAACGACCCATTCTGTCCTTTAGCTGTAGGCGTGGGCACGAAAAACCTTTCAGGGGCCTGGTGACCAAGATTTTTGTCTGTCTCTTGATGCGGCATGTGTACCTGCTCCGATTCCCCATATACTGTTATCGCCTCATTGAGGGCGGACCCGCACGGTGGGATTCCCTCCTATGGTGTATATACCAGGGAATTCCTGAAAATGTGACCATTTGACCGCCCTGAGAATCCAGGGAGTGTAGTGAAACCCGGCAGTTGTTGCATATCTGTTTGCCTGCCGAGGGAACCGGGTGTCTATTCCAGGTGAATCCCTGAAGATGTGACCATTTGACCAGCCTGAAAATCCAGGGGGCGGTGAGGGAGCCGAGGCTAGGAGCTAAGGTTGTTGGCAGTCAGACTTGGACTTCCCTGGTGCTAGAAGGAATTATGTTGCTGTGAGGTCACGGACATCTGGGTAGCCTTCGGAGATACCTCCACCCTGTCGTGCTCCAGGGCGGCCCACATGGTATGTAGGATCAGTGCCAAGGCTCTGCGGCGAAGAGGGTCCCCCTGGAGGTTGTGGTACAGGGGGCTGCTTGCTGAGACGCCGGCCTCCGCTATCTCCTGTGACCTCGAGGTCGTTGTTTGCTTAGGGGACAGACCTAGAGAGCAGCGCGGGTGACACACTAAGGGGGATCTGGACCTATGGCAACTCCTGCTTGGAGGAGTGTCCAGGGAGTATGTGCTGCTAGTGGGAACCGCTGGGTGCTCCTGAGCCAGTCCCCCTATCCACGTAGTCCCATCATTCACCTGCTGGGAGAGAGAGCCTTCATCCAGAAACAGATTCCCTTCTCTGCACTCATGGCCTGGTGCTCAGAACCAAACTCGGGTTTTTAGGTCACCAGGACTCCTAGGTCTCAGGTCCTGACATTGGCCACTAAGCAACTCGGGTCTTTAGGACACCAGGACTCCAAGCTCTCAGCTCCTGGTTTGACCACTAAGTCACACTGCCTGTAAAGGCTGATCCTTCATTTTGGGGGAGGCATCGCTGAAGAAAATGCAGGGAGTGTCTTCCGTTAAAATGGCCTGTAGGAAGTCTCACCCAGTCGCCTCCAGGGGCAGTAGTGGCCTCCATCCACGAGCACTGCGACACCCTGAGATGCTCGTCGATGAGCTGTGAACCTAGGTGGCCTGTCTGTAGAGCTGCCAACACCAAAAAGCTTCCGTCGATGAGCTAAGCACCTAAGGAGCTCGTCAATGGCCCGAGTACCTTGCCACCAGGCTAGATGTGCCCTACACGTCCTCCGGCAACTAGCTGATCCTCTGAGGTGCTCATCAACGTAAGAATCCCCTGAGAATGCATCGGTGTTCAGGCTAGAAGTAACAGAAGCCTTCATCGACGAGCATAAAGACTGTAGGAGCTCGTCGACGATCTGTGCATCTAGGCGGCCTGTGGTGCTTCCAGTTCAAAAAGGCGTCCTGTACCGTTGGCGCCAATTTAATAAGAAATGAGCCAGAGGATTCATCAGCCGCCTGAGCACGCTCCGAAACACAGCTGTGCTGTACGTGGCCTCCGTCGATGAGCCTCGCAACTGATGAGCCCATCAATGGAAAATTGCCCCTTAAAGTGCTTCTGAGCGCCTTGAAGCGCGTTCGTCCCTAGACGGAACCGTGGCCAGCGCTCCACCGCGACGAGCTCACTCCCATCGACGAGCTTTTGGAAAGGGGCTCTGTGAGGAGCTGGCAGTGGCGCTTTAATCGGCAGAGCGCCAGCTCCAGTGTAGTGGCTCATCTGCTGCCTGAAACATGAATAAGGATTTCCCCTTTTTGAACCTCCAAGGACTAGCAGCTCGTCTGCTGCCTTAGACGCCGTTAAATAAAGCGGTTTCCCCTTGTTAATCCTCTGAGCCGACACAAGCGTCGGGGGGGGGGCAGCGCCATGAACACTTGTAGTGTGGGATAAAATACTGGCCAGTCTGTATAAAAGTTTTCCCCTTGTTAATCCTCTGCGCCAACACGAGCGTCGGAGGGGCAGCGTGATGCACACTCTTAGCATGGGAAAAATAATGGCCAGACTGTATAGCATGAGTGGCTGAGACTGAGGCCGCAGGGAGGAAGAAGGAGGGTGCCAGTCTGATCAGCATGCACTGCTAAGACTGGGACCCCCACAAAAACAGAGCCCTATCCTAATGATCCAGAGGCCAGTCTGTCCAGCATGCAGGGCTGAGACTGGGACCCCCTAATGAGAGAGAGAGAGAGGTCATTGGGTCGTCCCATCCTGCTCTGTGCAAATCCAGAAAGGAAATGGTCCAAACTTACAGTCCTGAAGTCTTCAGCCCTGTCACCACAGTGACAGAGCTCTGCTGCAGAGTACCTGCTCCCTGCAAGGCAGGAAGTAAACTGGTGATCACGACAAGTGGGAGGGAGGATGTCCAGACTACGGAGCTTTATGTTCCTGCCTGTCACGTGACAAGAGGAGGTACCTCCCAGTAGTTATGAAGCCCGGAGACCAGCATAAGGAGAGAGAAACAATGAGCTGCAAGATAGTAAGCAGCATGGGTTCAGGGTAAGCAGGTCTTGTCAGACCAACCTGATTGTAGTCTTTGACTGGATTACAAGTGTGGTGGATAAGGAACAAGCACTAGATTTACTCTACTTCGACTTCAGCAAGGCACTCAATTCGGTGCCACAGAGAAGGCTACCAAAGAAGTCAGAGGACCTGGGAGCAACAAAACTGCAAAGAGAGAAAGCTCTGCACTCCTGTAGTAATAGCCCAACACCAAATGCAACCAAGAAAAAAAAATACACTCACTCCAAAGGAGACCCCGCTGTCCACAAGCACTGTGGTTTTGGGATTCATCAGGCTAAGTAATCCAGATAAAAAGAGGTTCACACTTGCTGAGCATGCAGGTGACTTTTTTATTTGCCACAACCAAAGGTATACCAGATATATGGAACAAGTGCTCAAGTACACAAAACAGTGTGGACTCAGTTCTGTGTAAGGCTTCATCACAGACACTGAAAGATTGGAGGAAAGCAGACCTACCGCTGCTTCACAATGAAGGGACAAAAAGGAACCTGGAAACTACAGCCCAGTCAGTCTTGCCTCCATTGTAGGTAAACAGATGGAGACACTAGTCAAAGAGGACCTAGTGGACTACCTGGAGAGAAATGGGCTCCAGGACAGTAAGCAGCATGGATTCATGACAGGGAGGTATTGTCAGACCAACCAGATCATATTCTTTGACTGGGAAAGAAGGGCAGTGGATAAAAACAAGCAGTAGATTGACTCTACTCCGACTTCAGCAAGACAAATGACTCGGTGCCACACAGAAGGCTGACGAAGAAATAGAATCTGGGAGGAGCAAAGGACCTGGTTAGGTATATGAGGAATTGACTGGGGGAGACAGTGTTGGGTGCCACTGGAGTCAGTACTGAGACCTGTCCTTTTCAATATGTTCACTAGCGACACAGAGAAAGGTATACAGGGCAAGATGAAAAAATTACTCACCTTAGTAATTGCTTTTTTTCTCATGGAGTCTTGCTATATTATAACAATAGCAGTCAGCCACTGCAGCTGAACTGCCCCGGAGAGGAAGGAGTTAACTCCAGAAGATCTGGAGTTCTACAGCGCGAGGGCGACGTGCCCAAAGCTCTATCTGGCAGTTTCAAATGAAACTGTCAGATCTTCTGAAAACTAACATCAAAGGACGGAAAGTCTGTGTGAAAAAACTACACTAGCCCATGGCTACCTACTAGTAGTAATAACAACAATATAAAGAACAAAGAAACACTCAGAGCCATAATAACAAAAATTGATGGTATTATGGTTCGTTTCTCCTACCTTGACAAGCACACATGAACCCCCTTCCCCAAAGACTCAAGTCCAGGAAGGGGCAATATAAATAACCTAAATGAAACAATCTAGATCCCTAACCCAAAGGAAAAGAGGGTAAGGGAAAACTACAATGGCATGACACAGTGCTTGCACTAATCGCCACCCCTACCCAAGTAGAAGTTCTGAGAGGGGCAGGAGGGAGGTGGTTATAATATAGCAAGACTCCATGAGAAGAAAAGCAATTACTAAGGTGAGTAATTTTTCTTCAAACACCATGAAGTCTTGCTATATTATAACAATAACGAGATTACACAGCAGTACCTCCATGGAGGGGGTCAGAACCTACTTAGGAAATAGGCTCTGAAGCACAGCTGTGCCAAACCGAGCATCTCTCCTGGACTGGACATCCAGGGAATAATGTTGGTAAAGGTGAACTGTCTTCCAGGTAGCAGCCTGACAAATCTCCAGAATGGGATGTCTCTAGCAGCCGCTAGAGACGCAGCTGTACCCTGGTGGAGTGGGCCCTCAATCCTGAGGGGGTACTCTACCCAGTTTCTGATAACAGAATTGGATACAATAAACAATCCACCTTGCAATTGTTCTCTTAGTGGCAGGTTTCCTTTGCCAACCTCCATAGGTAAGAAAGAGTTGGAGGATTCGAACCTATGACCTCTGGTGCGCTCTAAATAGTAGCTTAAGGCTCTTTTGACATCCAAGCTGTGCAGTCTCCTCTCACCTGAGGAAGAATGCTCAGTGAAAATACTGGGAGAGAGATAGATTGATTCAGGTGGAAATCAGAAACCACCTTAGGCAAAAACTTTCTATTAGTCCTAAGGACTACCTTATCTCTGTGGAAAGAGATAAAATCTTCTTCCACTGACAGGGCCTGTAGCTCACTTATCGTCTGGCAGAGGTGATAGCTACTAGGAAAAGCAGTTTTCAAGTTAAATACTTGAGCTCTGCAGAAGACAGAGGCTCAAAGGGGTTGCATTAACTGAGCAATGCAAATATTCAGGTCCCAGGCGGGAGCTGGTTCCGAAAAGGAGGTTAGTATGAAGTAACCCTTTAAAAACTTGGAGAACACGGGTGAGAAGAAAGGGAGGCAGGATTCCCTGCTGACACAAAAGCAGAGACAGCTGCCAGATGAACCTTCAGGGTAGCTGGTCTAAGGCCTAGGAATTCAGATGGACCAAATAGTCCAGTAGAATGGGAAGATCAGCAGATTCTGGGATAATCTGCCTCTCAGAGCACCAGATGGAAAACCTCTTCCACTTAGAATTATAAGTGGCCCTAGTGGAAGGCTTCCTTGAAGCCTTTAAAATATCCATGACACCTTGAGAAAGGTGTAAGTCAGCAAATTCTAGCTCCTCAAGAGCCAAGCCTTGAGGTGGAGGATTTGAGGTCCGATACCACACTCTCCCTGTGCACAGGCCAGTAAGTCGTGGACTCTGGGCAGGCTCAGGGCAGGGTGGACTGCCAGGGACAGGAGCAGAGGGTACCAGGGCTGTCTGGCCCAATCTGGGGCAATCAGAATCACTCTGCAAGGTTGAGATCTGATTTTACTAGTACCCTGAAAAGGAGAGAAAGGGGGAAAGGCATACAGGAACTTCCCTTTCCAGTCCAACAGAAAAGGCGTCCAGAGGACTGAGCCCAGAACTGGAGGCCTGCAACAGAAAAGAGGAAGTTGGTGGTTGTCTGGGGCTGCGAAAGATCTATCTGAGGTGCCCCATCTGGCAAAGACAGACCCCAGCACTTGTGGATTCAGAGCCCATTCGTGATGGCCCTGAGAAATTCTGCTGAGGGCGTCATGGACATTGTCCTTCCCTGGGAGATGAACCGCTATCAGGGAGGTGTTCAGGGAGTAAGCCAGAGACCACAACTTCATTGCTTCGGTGCACAAGGCTGAAGACCGAGTGCCCCCTTGCTTGTTGATGTACCACATTGTGGTGGTATTGTCTGTCCTGACTTGAACCACTTTGTTCTGGACAGAATCTGAAAACACACGAAGAGCTAAAAAGACAGCTCTGAGTTCCAAAAGATTGATGTGGAGCAGGAGGAGACCATACCCCCTGCGTGGCAAGGTCGCCCAGGAGAGCCCCCCACCCTAACAGGGAGGCATCCGTGGTGAGGGTGAGGGAGTGAGAAATGGGAATGAAGGGAACCCCCTGTCTTAAATTGCTCTGGACCTGCCACCAGTGGAGGGCTAGGATCAGAGTTTGAGTAACTGGGACCAACTTGGTAAGGGGGTCCTTCCTTTGAGACCAATAGGCCTCAAATGGAACTGAATGTCCTCATCTGGAATCTTGCTCCTGCACGACAGCTGTGGAAGCAGCCATGTGCCCGAGGAGTTGCAGAAAATGCCTTGCTGGTCGAGAGACCCGAGGGTAAAGGAGGATGCCAAGGCGATGAGGCTGTCCACCCTTTCCGAGGGAAGAAAAGCCCTGGCTAACCTTGTGTTCAATTCTGCGCCTATGAAAGTTAGGACCTGAACTGGTTCCAGAACTGACTTTGGTAAGTTTAGCAGGAATCCCAGGGAAGTGAGAAGCTGCTGGGTGACTTGCAAGTGGGATTTCGCCTGACCTGGAGACTGACCCACAATGAGCCAGTAGTCCAGGTAGGGAAACACAGCAACCCCTTGCCTTCTTAAGCGAGCCACTACTACAGTAAGACATTTTGTGAATACCCTTGGCGCAGAGTAAGGCAGAAGGGCATTGCCCTGAACTGGTAGTGGCCTGAGGGCAGTTCGAACCTGAGGTACTTTCGGTGAGAAGGCCTGATCAGAACATGAAAATAGGCATCCTTGAGGTCCACGGAAGCTAGCCAGTCCCGTGGCCTTAGGGAAGGCAATATCATTGCCAGAGTCAACATTTTGAACTTTGGTTTCAACAGATGCTTGTTCAAGTATCTTAAATCTAGAATGGGCCGCCATTCTCCTGTCTTTGGGGTAAGAAAGTATCTTGAATAAAGTCCCTTGCCCGTGGCAAGGAGGAACCCTTTCCACTGCTTTGCAGTCCAGCAAAGCAGAAACCTCTGCTTCAAAGCAAGGGCTTCTGAAGGATTTGCAGGTGGAAAATGCCTGGCTCTCATCTTTGGAAAGTGTTTGAAGCTGAGAACCAGACCCTGGCCTATACCTCCAGAACCCATCTGTCCGTAGTTAGGGACAGCCAGTTCCGCTGAAATAGGCCAACCTGCCCCACTGGTACAGGAGAATCGGCCCTGGGCACCCCATCAGGGTGCCTGCTTAGCAACAGCCTTAGGCTGAGGGAGGGGACGGTCACTTGAGCCTCGCTCACCCCTGCCTCTGAAGAAACCCCTCTGCGAGACAGCAGAGGAGGCTTGAAATTGGTAAAAAGGCCTGCCCCTACCTCTGGGAGCATGCCTTTGTGGCATGGCATGCTTCTCCTTAGCCTGGGCACTTTTGTAGGTAGTTCTGTATTCATCCATCTTTTTCATATAGTTTCCTGTTTGCTCCCCAAAAAGAGAATTTCTCACTACAGGAAAATCCATAGCCTTTGACTGGGTATCTTGGGACAGATTGGTGCATCTGAGCCATGCCAACCTACGGGAAGCTACAGAAGTGGTCATGACCCTAGAAGAAACATCATTAACATCAACAGCAGTATGAAATTGAACTTTAGAGGCTTCAATGCCATCAGCAGCCACCTGTTCCAACTCACTAGCCAGCTGGCCATGGGCCTGCTTGGCTAACTACAATACTTGTCCCACCTAGATTTCTGATATCTAGCTACATAAGCCATATAATTTGCCTGCCTGAGTCCCAAAGAAGCTGCCATATACTGTTTCTTCGCCATGGCATCAATCTTCCTGGAATCCTTATCAGGAGGATGTGAGGCCAGAGGAATATTAGCCTTGTCACAGGCTGCAGCTTGTACCACACCTACACTGCTCAGTAAGGAAGTCTGTATCCGAGCCTGACAAAGTATACCTTCTGTCCATTTTTTTATCTACAGGAGGGACAGAATGAGGATTTTTTAAAATCTTTGTTGTTTGCTTCCTAAATGACTTATGCAAAGGAATAGACAACCTCCTAGACTCTGGAATATCCATCATTTCCACATAATCAGGCTCCTCTTGCTCATCCACAGCCTCCTCTAAAGGAAGCTGGAGGTTTCTGCAACCTTTTTGTAAAAATAAAGAAAGAGGACTCAGACAGAATAGGAGGAGATTCTAAAGGTCTGTCTGGAGAAATGTCCGGTTCAATGGGCACGTCAGACCCCCAGCCACACATATATGATCAATTCCTCCTCCCTCCTGTGGTTCATAAAATCCTCAACTTCAAGATCCTGAACCACTGGGACTGAACGAACCAACCTTTACCAGCTGTTGGTGGTTCTACAGATCCCTGAGACAGTGACTGGACAATCTGAATGGCTTTAGCTATCTCTGCAGCAGTTGGAGACACAATTTTGGACTCCAGACCTACTGATTTCCTTGTCTTTTTACTTGGGACTGGTTCCTCTGAACCAGCCTTCCTTTTGCCCGAGGAAGTCTCGCCCTGGTCAGAGGGCACTCCCTCTGGTCCAGTGGGTACTGGACCGGGCTGGCCATCCGGGTCAGCGGACTTTTTGGCCTCTCGTTCCCTGAGCCAGCCCAATCTCTTCTCCAGGGTGGCTGCAGGGAAATTTTTACACACCTGGCAGTCTGACAGGAGGTGGTCAGCCCCCAGACAATAAACACAAGTGGTGTGTGGGTCAGCCTTGGCAAAGGCGTCCCCACAGACATCACAGTGTTGAAACCCAGTGGGCCCGGTTTTTCTTTTGGGTTTCTCAGACATAATGCCAGCCTAACCAAAACTTGCCCTTTTGATGGCAGTGCCAGGCAAGACACCCTTATCGGTTCCTAACCGTGTCACGGTATTTGAAAAACGTTATAATTCGGTTTTTAGAACCGATAAGAACCGGAACCGCACTCTAAAACCCACTGTACACTTTTAAAATACAGAAAAAACAACCGATCGGTTCAAACCGAACCGATAATTAATTTTCCACACAGACTTAAATTTTTGTACTTACAGTTTACCAGATAGAGCTTTAAAACCGAAATCGGTAAAATAATAACTTTGCGGTTCAAATGAACCGAAAAATACTCGCTTGAACCGAGAATGAACCGAGCTGAAGGAGCTGATCTCCGAGCGACTGTTCAGTGAAGCGGAGTAAAGAATCTGACAGTTTCATTTGAAACTGCCAGATAGAGCTTTGGGCACAGCGCCCTCGCGCTGTAGAACTCCAGATCTTCTGGAGTTAACTCCTTCCTCTCCGGGGCAGTTCAGCTGCAGTGGCTGACTGCTATTGTTATAATATAGCAAGACTTCATGGTGTTTGAAGGGTCTCTTCACAGACAACACTAAGCTCTGTGGCAGGGTAGACGACGAGGAGGGGATGTAGGATTGCAAAGGGACCTGCCAAGGTTAGAGAGATGGTCTAAGATTTGACAATTAAAATTCAGTGCCAAAAGTGCAAGGTGATGCACACAAGGAGTAGGAATCCCAGAACGGAATCCTGGATGCAAAAGGTTAGCTTTGCCACTGCTTCAGAGGAAACGGGCCTGGCAGTCATCAGAAGCGACTCCCTAAAACAAAGCAGTCAGTGCAACAGGGCCTACAGCAAGGCAACCAGAATGTTGGGGTATATTGGGTGGGGTTCCGATAACAGGAAGAAAGATGTAATACTACATTTCTATAGGTCACTGCTGAAACCCTATCTACTATGCCTAGTTATGGAAAGACAGATACAGACCGGAAATGGTGCAGCACAGGGTAACAAAAGTGATTTAAGGCCAACAGGGCAGATCTTACAAGGAATGGCTTAGGGCACTGAACATGTATTCACTGGAGGCCAGAAGGGAAAGGGACAACACAATGGAGACCTTCAAGTTCCTGAAAGGAGTAAAAAAAGATAAACTGTGAGGAACTATTCAACAGGATGATGAGTGGATAACAAGAGGCATGACTGGAACTTGCTGGGAGGGTGACGATTCAGGAGGGATGCGAGAAAAGTTTACTTCACTGAGACAGTGTCTGAGTCATGGGACAGCCTACCAGCTGAGACAATAGGAGCAAAAGCCCTAAAGGAATCAAGCATGACTGGGACATCTCATAGGGAGTTGACAGTTGCAAGGTGTGGTATCGAAAAGTCCATCTAGACAATAGGTCATGGGGTAGGGCAAGGTAAAACGGGGCAGACTGGATGATTATCTTTTTCTGCCAACAATGTATATGTTTTTATAATACTTCTATGAACATACAAACCACAAAAAGATACAGTACTTTACACCTCATGCCTCACAATACACCTGTGCATTTGGGTACCACACAACAGCCCATACCCTGTCCTGTTTTATTGCTTGCTTGCTTCTTCCCCTCACTTATACCCAATCGTCTGCTATGCTTTGAATGTTTTTATTAAAGTAATGATTGTTACATTAGTTTTATTATCACTTTCTCTGCCTTGCATTCTCCCACTCCACTGTATACTGCTATCTGTTTCTAGGTTTCTCAAACATTCTGGGGTGCAATTTCTGTTGTTTACTGCTACTCAATTTGAAGTGCAGAATGTTGGAACTGATAGCACACAATGCCCAAGAAGCACTGTAACAGTAAGCACGACACAGAGAAAAGGAAGAATAAAGGTCAGTTTACACTGCCACATCTGTACCGCAACAACCCGAGCGCTCAGGTTGCTAAGGTACAATTGTGGTAATGTGGACACTTGCCGATTGTGTTAAGTCAATCCCGTGTCCTCTTCCCCAAAATGCAGCACAGTTGGGGACACATTCTGCAGCAAGCAGTGCAAGCTGCCGTGTGGACAGGCTGCACCGCTTGCTATGGAATCCCATCTGTTTTCTTGAAGACAGCATACAAGGCAAGGCTTGTTTATTTACTTATTTAAATGTTTAACCAGGAAATACATACCGAGCTTCTAACTGCTCGTTTCCAGATGTGTCCTGGGGGAGAGGGAAGAGAAAACAAATATAATAATAATAATAATAATAAAGTACAGAGTCAAATACAATTATACAAACAGACATTTGGAATCGCAAATATTGGAAGCAATTTAGGACGAATACAATTAAAAAACATAAAACCTTACACGAGAAAAAGGGAAAAGTAGTGAAGCAGCATGAAACAGAGGAGAACTAGAGGAAGACAAACAGTAACAAGTAGGGAGGAAGTATAAAGGAAAAGGGCCAGGTACAATTACAGAAAGAATAACAACAGACATAAAAAAGAGACCTTACAGAAGGAGAAGAGGCAGAGTGAATAGAAAGGGGAAGAGAAGCCGACCCAGTGGCACAGAGGGCTGAGGCACTGGATGCCTTACCTTGCGATCGCTGGAGACCCATGTTGGGAGCTGGCAGCGGAGGTCGTGAGGGGGTGGGTGCCAAGCTGGACTTAGCTGCCGAGAGGCAGCTCTCCTTAACTCTTGCTGCCTTGCGGTGGAGCCTTGGGGGCAGTGCAGGTCGAGAAGGAGCCAGGCATTAGGCCGGGAGGGAGAAAGAGGCTGTCACTGGGGTGACAGGGCGAATGCGTGCCTCTGTGCTCAGTGCTCCAGGAGTAAGGGGGGAAAAAAAACGAAAAATGCCTCCCCTGATGGGATGACGGCCAGCCCCTTGAAGGCTCCTACCGGTGACAGAGTACCCGCCGCACACAAGAGATAATGGAAAGTAAGTTCTGGGTCACCAGGGGCCATGAAGGGGGTGGCCAGATTGGGGTCAGGGGAGGAGGAGCATAAACAAATATAAAATAAAAAAAAAAAAAAAAGGAAGGGGAAGAGAGACCAAAGTTTAGGAAAGCAGTAGGAAAAAGCAGACTGATTGACAGTAGATTTTCTAGAGGGAAAAGAGAGAGTGGGGGGGGGGCAGGGAAGTGGTGTTGCAGAGAGGGTAGGAGGAAGAGGCGATGGGAAGGATCGGAGGTAGGAGGGAAGGAAGCCAAACCAGAGTTTGGATAAAAAAGGAGACACAATGCGAAAGGTGCCTGGCTTCAAGACAAGGGAGAGAAAGGGATGAGTAAAGAGAGCAGTGGTGAGTACGAGGTGAGCAAAATGACAGAAAAAATGAAAAAGGGGGTCCACTCTGGCAATGGTGAATTTAGGGACACTACTGTAGACTAAGTCACCATAGTCGAACATTGCAAGAATCATTCTGAGTACAATTTATCGGTGGGCAGGGAGCAGGATACACACTTTATTTCTGTACAAAGCACCTAGTTTATGAACAGCGATTTATCAAATTTTAAATAAAAAAAAATAAACACTTTTATAGCGCTTGGAGCATCTCGCAAATGTCCAGAAGACTTGGAATATTTTTGTACTGTATTATGAAGGACTTGTAATAGGGCACAACTGAATAGTTACCGGCAGTCCCATCACAGTTCTGGAGTGGGGGGAGCTTCACCTTGGGTATAATAATCAGTCAATCTACTGTATTTAATAAACTTGCCACACCTATTGCTGAAGTGGGATCAACTGATGTCAGCAATCCTTGCATCATCCTACACCTGCTGACGTCACTGACCATCCTCGCCTGTCCCCACAGCCCCTTTCCATCATAGACTGCATCAGCACTGAAAGGGACAGTGTAAACACAGGGCAGGATCGTCTCCTGAGGTTAAGGCAACAGTTCTGCATAGCAGAAGTCACAACAGATTGGCTGAAGAAAAGACTACCACAGAGCCGGCTGAGCACAGCGATAGTGCTACAGCTAACAACGCCGACAACCTGGGTTCGGGAATGAGCCCGGGGAGCTGGAGGGCCGCCAAGGGGAGGAGGAGGAGGCTTGAGCGTCCCAGGGACCGCTCGCCTTCTCCGGGGAGAGGGACAGGGCTTGGTGCCTCGCTGACCCCAGGTAAAGGCCCGAGGTACAGCAAGCCCAGGCACTAGTAAGGGGAGCTGCATGACAGACATCGGCGCTCAGTGCCTTGACGTCTGGGTGCAGGTCACGAGGCACACAAGACAAGAAAATGGCTCGCAGCACTCCTGGTAAACACAGCACCAGGCCCCGATCCCCAGTGTCCCTACCTGTCCCTGATCATGGCATCCTGATGAAACACAGGAATTTGGGTTATACCGGCCCCAATTCGTCCCCGCCTGTGTCGCAAGCCACGGCTACATGGGGGATGAACCGCTCCAGGTAACAGGGGTCGAAATTGGCACCGGCCCGCTAACCAAATGCCAGTAGATTTTGTATTGGGCTAGTAAGATTTTCATTGAACTAGCCCTGCAGGCTTGTGCTGCAGAAGGCAACACTTCAGTATATATACCAGCTGGGCCAGTGAAAACGTCTTAGGGCCCAGTGGATTTTTCCAGTCATTAGTCCTGCTGGCTAGTGGCTGCAAAACTTAATTTCGACCCCTGGGTAAGACGGTGGGGACAAGAAGGCTGTAGGCGACCGCCGAAGGGAGTATAGTGCCGCGGGCAGGGGGAGCATAAACAGCAAGTTAAAAAAAAAAAAAAGGCAGCCATAGGCAGTGCAGCACTGAACTAAAAAAAAAAAATCTTACCAAAAAAAAAGTCACACAATATCAGAAAAATAAAATCAATTGAAGGGTGTTTAAAGTTTATTTTCTATTATCATTCAACTTCATTATAATCTGCTCGCCCACTTGTTCAGAATCCACTTCTTGGAAAAAAAATAAAATAAACGAACAGCCGCGATCTGTCTCCTAGCCCACCCGCTCATTCAGAATCCACTTCTTTGCGAGGTCCCAGCCCACCCACTCGTTCAGAATCAACTTCTTTTACAAATAATTAAAAAAAAAAAAAAAAAATGTTTTCATCTTCGTTGTCTCCACAGAGCATTGGGGGGGGGGTGAATATTGCCATGACAACCAGACCTAAACTACAGAAGCCTTTGTAGGACAAAATTCCTTCACTCAAAAAAAGCTAAACAAACAAAAACAAAACAAAACAAAACAAAAAAAAACACATAACACACTTAGGCGGAGGAACTATTTTTATTAAAAGTGACACAAACATGCATGTTTTTTCCTACTTAAAATTGGGAATTTTACCTACAAAATGCAGTTGCACTACAGATGGCCATTTCATAAGTGTAATAAGCCACTCCAGTGTGTGCGTTAGACACTTTAACACACGGCCAGGAGGCTGGACGCACTCGGCCTACGGCCTCGTGCCTCACTACGCCACCTAGCCGTGTGCTAAAGTGTCTAATGAACACCCTGTCATGGCTTATTGCTTACCTATAAGCTGCCTCTTTGTAACATGCACCCAGTGTAACACACAAAATACCCAACTGCCAAGAACAGGCAACATGTTCCATTAAACATACACTATGGTAGAACTCAACATGTTTGCTTCCTAAGATCAAACAAAACCTTATACACTGCAAAAGCTTCCACCAGCCACATGCACAGTTTTGCTGAACAACATTTCTGCACTTAACTAACAGCTATACTGTTTATACTATAGCTTTAGACTTTCAGCTTAAACACTGCTTGTAGATAGGCTCCTACGCATTTATAGTGTATAGTGAGGGTTTGTTATGCATGGGGGTTTCCATGACAGCTGAAATGCTGTACCATAGTTCAAAGGTCATACAAAGCAGTTGTACCCTTGTGTGATACAAAAACGTTCCAGCTGATCGCAAATCCTAGTGGCAGCAGGTGTTTTACATAGCACTGCTGCATGGACAACAATCAGTTCAAGTTCTGAACTGAAACCACTAGCATGTTCACTGCTGTCATGAAGCACTCTAAAAACAGTTTTGTTTAAAAAAAAAAAATTTTATTAAAAAAAATATATACGGGCTTCTGATTACACTGGACCTCTCGAGCTTCACTCTAGAGGTCTGATGCAATCAGAACCCCTCTGTGGCAGCACAGGCTGGTTGTGAATGGTTGCCCAACAAGTATTCTCTATATTCCAACTGGATAGCAAATACATTGGATTCTGTTTATAAAATTAGAGTTATTCATTTTCCAATATACTGACTCATCACGTATTCAGAAAATATTTAAACTCATATTTTCTAAATACTGTATTACATTTAAATGTGCTGTTGCACGAGTGAGGCTAATTCAGGAACACCCTGAAGGAGGCATGTTACAATTTATAAATCACATCAATGCACAAATTACAAGTTTCGGCAATAAAACACAATAGCATAGTACTGTAGTGACAAAAGGGACATAGTATCCACCCCTCCTGCCACATTTTCAGTACGGGCACACATCAAAGCTTAACAGCTGGAATGTTGCTTTACTCACACTATATAACCCTGAATACCATTCTGCCTCAGAAATCTGTATAGTCCTGCTTTGAATGCTGAACAGTACTAATTTCCACAATCTTACTGGGCACACTTTTCCATCTGTTAACCACCCTTTGTGTGTAGTAATGCTTTCTAACATTTCCCCTAATTCTGCCGCCTCCCTCTCAGTTTAAGGACATGTCCTCTAGTTCTGCTTGCACTCACCAGCTCAAATATCTGCGTGTATACCACCCTACCTTTCTCCTTTAGTATTTGGAAATGTGATCACATCCTCTCTCAACCTTCTTTTTCCTAAACTAAATAATTTAAAGGTATCCAACATTTCCTCATATCTGTGGTCTCCTAAGCAACTAATCATCCTGGTGGCCCTGTGATAAACGCTCTCGTTCTGTTCAATGCAATGACCAGACCTGCACACAGTACTCTATGTGTGGTTAAACCAAGGCACTGTACAGAGTGAGATCACCTCACCCGACCAGCCCCCACCCACAATACAGCCCAGTGTTGCATTTGCTTTCTTGACTACAGCAGCAGCACACTGCTAGCACGGCTTTAGCCAATCGGTCCACAATTAACCCTAGATCCTTCTCCTCAGTTGTGCTGTCCATTGTTACACCACGCAGGGTGTATGCCCAATGCAGATTCCTCACCCCTGGGTGTTAAGTAGCTTGAACTTAACCCACATTAAACTTAAGCCCCATTTCTCCACCCCTGCCCTCGTGTACAGTTCCCACTGCAGTGCATCACCTTCTGCTGCCAATGTCCACTCTTCTTGCCAATTTAGTGTCGACAGAATACATCAGCAAACTGCTGTTGACCACTTCCTCCAGGTCACTAATAAATAGGTTAAAGAGCAATGGACCCAACACCAAATCTTGAGGTGCTCCACTCAGCTGCATGTCACTCCACTCTGAATGATGACCATCCACCACCACTACCTGTTAGTCACCTGTTGGTCAATTTGTTTTCCACCTCCTGTACTCTTTGTGTACGCATGTTGTGCTACACGAGTTTCTACCGTAGTACTGTATCAGAGGCCTTCATGAAGTCCAGATACCACATGCACAGGCAGGCCCCTATCCACTTCCCTGGTTACCTCCTCAAAGAAGGCAATCTGTTAGCGTTTGACAGATCTTCCTTTGCGAAACTATGCTTATCCATTTTGTTTGATGTGGTTTGCACATTCGCTGGCACGCAGGGAAGGTCAGAGTTTCTCTCTCTCTCCTTGCTTTAGGCCTCTTAAAGTTGACCTTCTTTCCATCCATACTGGGGTGGGGCATGGGTGTTCTCCACCATTAACCCTACTCCTACCCACCTCATCTTAGTTTTTTTGTAATTTGTTTTACTTACTTTTTATTCTCCTTCCCCACAGCTGCCCCCATCAGTGTTGTCGTGACCTCCCAACCCCATCACACAGCTCTCGGCAGGACTTTTAGTTTGGGGCTTGGACCTTCGGGGGAAAAAATGGGAGTGGGGCCCTCAATAAAGATTGTGGATCTACACAAACATGAATGGAACAAATCTAAATATAAAGCTAGCTCCAGTCCCCTCCTTTCCTATGTTCCTTGACTTAGCAAGCTTATAGTTCAATCCTCCTGCCATAACTTCTTCCCCAAACTGCTGTCTGGTTACATACTCACTCCCTCCCCCCTTTGTTCCTGTGTGTCCCTCGCACCTTCTCCAAATCTAACACTGCACACAAAGCTGCAGGGCCAATTTGGCAGCCATTAGCTGCTTAAAACCAGCAGGCACAGGACTCCTGGGGCCTTGTAGTGCACACGTCTCTGGGACTTGCTGCCAATTATCTGTCCTAAAATGCGCATAAAGGACATAGGTACCTGCATCCCTGAGAACTCTACATCCACGTCTTCTCTGCCACTTACCCCAGTCCTCTATCTCCCTGAGCTTCCCCCCTCAGAGGTGGGGTGAAGAAAGATGGTCAGACCCCCCTTCAAACAACTGGGCTGCTAGAGGTAGGTGGACAATTGGAGCATGAGAGCCAGGGAGTGCCAGCACTACCTCACCCTATGTGCTGCGGCTGTCTCCTTGTTCTGGGATCCCCCCTCACACACAAAAATGCTGGGCTCAGTGATGAACGGACACAAAGCGTAGCGCTGTCCCATCAAGACATGTTGTCCTCCCACCCTCTCTTGCTCTCCGCCTGCACTTCTACCCTGTATCAGCCAGGTGGCAAGAGAGGCAGCAGCCCACCCTCCTCAGGGACCTTCAGTCACCCCCACACTGGCCATCCAGCGACTCAGGCTTGTTCTCAACCCAGGTTACCGGTATCACAAGTGATAGTGCTACTCGCTGCCATGGATGGGCCGGTGCTCTACCTTCGCTTAAAGGCTACCCCACCACTCTGTCCTATGTGGCAGCAGCTCAGCCTGGGCTCAGGTGAAGCTTGCCCACAGTGTACAGGCTTCACCTCAGCCCCAGAATGCCTTCCAGTGAGCGAGAAACTGAAATCTTTGCTCCCTACAACAAATCCTTCACCACACATTCAGCTATCTACTCTCCTGCTGCTTTGTCAGCCCTGAATGTAGCACCAGTAGCATCTCAGTGAATACTACCTTCCTACCATATTCCATTTTCTCCCATCCTTGTTCAGTTACCTTTTTTCCTATTGTAATGTTTTCTCTCCTAGATCACAATTACTGTGTAAACTGTATGGTTACTGTGAATTTTATTCTTAGTTATAAATTTATTATAATGATGTTATCTCCTGTGTAATGTACCCTGACCCCGGGACCAACCTGGAAACAGGCTAGATCAGCTCTGTATGCTCCTACTGAAAAAAAAAATTTAGGTTCCACCTGATCTCCAAGGAAAAGCAGTGATTCAGGAAACTCAGTAACTACAGTATGTGTTCAAAACAAGAAAAGCAACCTTTCCAGATTTCTTTTTTTAATACACTTTATTGAAAAAGTTCCATTTTACAGAAGAGAAACAGTGACAAAACCCACAACAAACAGTAAAATCCCACTCCAGTGCAGAGACCCCAAACATTTTACAATTGAATATGCAGACGTGACACAGAGCACACAACAAAAACAAAAGCAGACAGCCTCGCGGACATCTGATATCTCCAGAATCACTCAACAGAAACCTAAAACACCATTAGTCTATTGTGTAAGTTAGCAATCAACTTCTCAGCTCAAAGAGTAAACATAAGCTCCGTGCATCACTCCTGGTAGGTGGGTGTGATCTGGTCCATCCATAAGCATAGGATAACTATTTTTTAGCACAGGCTACAATCAGTGCCATGTGAAACATCTGCACACCAACCAATCTGCGCCCATATTCCCCTATGATACATATTTCTGGGTGATAAGCTCCATCCAACCCCAGTAGTGGGTTTAATATAAATATAATAGCTGACTAGAGTTTTTGGGAAGTAGGACAATACCAGAGAATGTGCAGAATTGTGCCTGTCTCCTCTCCACACCTAGTGCAAATGTCATTTTTCAGCTTATGTATTTTAAGCAGGAATATCATGAAAGACTGAAACGCACGTTGCCAACAGCCAGAATCCCCACACTGGAATCCTGACCCACGATTTCCTGACATACAAATGCTTCCTGCGGAGGAGTTTGTTATTTTAATTAAGGAGGGTGCAGGGGGCAAAGCCACCTGTGTGGAGGGTCGGGGAGCTCGCCCCCCAAAACATGCCACCATGGGCAAAATTTGTATGTCGGGAAACCGTGGGTTGAGACTGTGGGGCCAGGATTCCGACTGTCAGTGAAGTGCGTTTCAGTCTTACACAGTAAATCCTTTTAAGCAGCTTCACTGGTGTGTAGTACAAGTTATACAGTATTTTTAACTGCATCAACCAGTGTCAAATTTTATGTACCCGTAAGTCTTTCCCCACATTGTGCCAATTCTATTCCCCACTGATCTTGAGCATAGCCTATGTTCCAGTAAGGTGCTGAACCAGCGGGGCTGATAGACTTACACATACGTGCTCCTTGTATGCACTTACCAACTGGCTCCCTTTGCAGGATAGGCTGAAATTCCAGTCTTGTCTGCTGGTTAAAAAAGCCCTCTTGGGTCTCACCCTGTCTACAATTGGTAACCTCTTCTGCCCGGTCAACAACAACTACACCACAAGGAGTATGTCTAGACATGCTCTGCAAGTCCCCTTTCGCAAAACTAGTCAGGTAGACGAACATTTTCTATCCAAGCCGCACGGTGGTTTAATGAATTCCCTGAATCCATAGTGGTCCTCCCCAAAATTGCACCATTTAAGAATTCCCTAAGAAAGGAACTTGCACTGAAATCTGCTTGCCATTGTTTTTTATGACCATTTACCTCTCTGCATAATGATACAGCTTGGTTGCTCTCTGTCAAATCTCTATGCCGACACACCTTCTTTGCAAACCCAATGTCTGTACTTGCCCTGGCTCCCCCTGAGTTGGTGAAATCTTGTAGTGTATACCTTACCTATGTCAACTGATCTATTTGTCACTAATGTGGTTCATGCATGTCTATGTTTTGTATACCTGTTTGTAACTGACATGGAACCTTTGGAAAAGAGCACTTGTACTTAAAGGTGTTGTCTGATCCTCAAATAAATAAATAAAACCACACACCCTGTCTTTAGTGAGTTCATATATACCCTGATATAGATGAGAAATACAGTGCAGTAATAGGGCCCAGTTAGCCAAGGGAAGAATGCTGGTGCCATGGTTGGAGGACTAAGTGCGTCACCGGAAGTGTCATGACAAGACATGAGTCACTTGCAGGAAAGGGAAAACCATATTGTTGGGAATTTGGTACCTTTGATGAAATATATCAAACCCTATAAGCTTACTGTCGAAGGTAAGTTGTTCGACTGATACTCAGCAGATATGGTAAGATCTGGGTAATAGACTTCCCAGCTATTCTTAAATTAGGATTTCTAAGCAAGGGCTGCTGTATATCATTCACTGGCTGTAGTGTAAGCAGACGGCACAACTGACGGTGGGCCTGAACCGAGGATGCCAAAACTGTATCCTTAAGACTCTGAGGGAGTCTTTTAATGCTAGTATATAGAAGTGACTTAAGATTTATAAGGGCCTAAGAGCACAGGAACTGTTCAATTTGCAACCATAGTGGTATGCAGGACATTTCTTGTTCCTGGCAAAGCTCCCTCAGCCACTGCAAGTATTTGCTGCAGTTAAATGAAAAAGTTTCATAATTTAAGCCCACCGAATAGCATTAGTGCAGCTAGTTTACTGTAGGTCCTACGGGCGGTTTTTCCAGTGCATATAAACTGAGAAATCAACCTATGTAAATTATCCAACCACACCTTAGGGAGGACCACAATGCTGATCATACTGAGTGGGTGTAGTAACTAAGGTAGCACGTTCATTTTGACCAGATGGATTTTGCCCCACAGTGCGAGAGTGGGAGGTGCGCCTATATACCTAAATTATGTGACAACTGTCTGAGCAATGGTTCCAAATTATGAGTAATCATATCTTGTAGGTTTTTGGTGATCAAAATGCCTAAATAGTTGAGTTTATCAGACTGTCATTTCAGGCCCAGTGCTGTGATTTTGTGCCTTTGCACTTCATAGTTCAGTGGCATCACCTCACGTTTTGTCAACATTAAGTCTGTAGTTTGACACATCCCCAGATTTAAAGATCTCCTGCAGGACACGAGGCAGGGATATGCTGAGGTGGGTAACATGGAGCAATATACCGTATGCATAAACCCAGATTTTGCACTGGGTACCTTCAGTGCTAATACTCATAATCTCTGGGGGGTTGTTTATCCTGAACGATGGGGGGGGGGGGTGCAAGAAGAAACTAAACAATAAGGGGTAAAAGAGGGCAGCCTGTCCTGTGCCCTTGTATACCTTTCCAGATTTCTTAAATCAATGGGTACTAGTGGAAACAAGCAGCATTTCACAAACTGTATTACCAAACATGTTAGTATTTTCTTTTGTTATGCATTCTAACAGATCCACGGTTTTATCATCCAGCAGACAAAACCTTTCTTTGTTTCAGAGGGCTGCAAAAGAGAAATGGTTTTGTTGCAACACTGAGGGCATCCATGAGAACAATGATCTTCAATTACTATAGGATTAAAGGTCAGGATTGCCTAGTTGCCACGTTTTAAACAAGTGCTAGAACCTGAAGTTATTACATGGTTACCACTAAAAGAATTAAACCAGAAAGCACACACCTCAAATTTCACAACTAGGAGCCAACCCGGTCGCGCTGAGGGCTGGAGGTGCTGACGCCTATACCGTGACCACAATCAAGTACTCCAGATTCAGGAATGAGCCCAGTTTGCTGGGGGGTAAGGAGCGGGAATGAGCTGCCACGAGGCAACTCTCCTCTCCCAGGAAGGGATGAGGGGTTTCCACGGCCCTCGGCTGCAATCTGGTGGAAGACGGATGGCAGTTTGGGCAACAGAAAGGCCGGTGATAATCAGAGGTGGGGTGGAAGGGGCCAAGCTGGTACCCGGAGTGCGTGTGCACCTCCACGCGCACACACTGCCATGTCTGCCAGGGTCCCAGGATCTTCACGGAGAAAACTGGAGGAAAAAACGCAGAAAGTATTAATTAAAAAAAAAAAAAAATCACATCTAAATAAATGTCTATTATATTTAGGACATACCGATGTCTGTGAATATTTAATCTCCAGATCACAGCCGATTGTAGAATAGACACTCACAAAAAAAAAAAAAAAAAAGATTTTAATTTAAAATTGTTATTATTCATATGGTGTCAGTACTGCCATACAGAACCCAAGTCAACATTTTGAGGAATTTATCCGCTTCAATAGGGCTTGCAATTATGGTTCTCATCTCTTTTGTTAAATCTTTGCCTTGTTGACACTACTGAGGAGCTTCCTGTCCTCACTGCTACTTCACTCCACAGGGTTTTCCTGTAGCTCATAGCGTCTTGCTTACCAACCTGCAACCCCAACTCTGCCATACCTGCCTGAGGATTTTCCAGATGCATCAATCCCTAACCCAGAGAGACTGGTAATGGAGGCCTTGAAGGCTTTTGATATTACTGACTTGCATAAACAGGGCCAGATAACCCATGACCCATATGACTCAAGATCCGGGGATGGTTAAAATATATATATGTGTATATATTTTTTTAAATCATAAAGCAGTCTAATGTCATGGTGCCCACAACTAAAAACAAACAATGACAAGTTCAACGTGTGCATTTTTCCTGAATAAACAAACAACAGCCTTCTGATATCAAGGTGCCCATGAAAGACTACAAGATTCTTCATCCCTTTTAGAATTTAGAAAACAGTCTGCTAAATGACCAAGTGAAAAATCAAAATAGGTAAGAGGGAGTGGAGCCCGTGTGTACAGCGTGCATGGCTGAGACTGGGGTACCCTACTCAGAGATCCGGAAGAATTTCCCTCTGTAGAGTAAAAGAAAAAATAGGATACACTCACAAATCGTAGTCTTCAGCTCTGTCACTCCAGTGACAGAGCCCCCTGCAGAGGTCTTACCTTGTGACAGGCAGGAAGTAAACTGGTGGCTGGTGGAAGTCGTGGGAGGATGCAGTCTCTCTGCAGAAGTTAGTATTTTTTCCCCGCCTGTCACCGTCACGTGGTACCAAGAAGGACCTCCAAGCAGTTATGAGCCTGGAGACCAGCTTTAAGAGAGAGAAAATCAAAATACCCCCAGTTAGACTTAACTAAGTCTAATGCCCAGAGACTTTGGCAGAAATCCCTCCACCCCCACCACACACACACACACACACACACACACAGAGTAAAATATTATTTTCCCTTCTCAAATTTTGCAATCCTTGCTCATGTAGCCCAAAACTCAATACAGTCAATTATTTATGCTGCTACAACTGAGGAACTGAAAGTGAGGAAGCATGAAACTAGAGAGATTTGCCGCAGAACACCATTTGGAGCAGTGATCAATGCTAATCAGACACCGCAGAACCAACCTGAAGCAAATACGCTGCACATGTGCAGTTGCATTATGTCGTGCAACTGACACGACTGGTGAACATGTGACGCACTTGACAATAAGGGCAAGAGCCAGGCCCCAAAAGAAAGCAGAAGTTGCATATGCACAGAAAAATTGTTCTTTGTCATTGGAATTGGCTTGAAAGTGGTGCTCACAACAGCCGAGAGACACTGACAAAACACTCTCATTGAAAATTGCCTGACAAAATCCACAGCTCCCGAGGTGGAAATAACAAATATACCAAGTGGGCAAGCACCACACCCACTGGTAACAGATTTTCCACCTTCCAAGCAGCCAAGCCAGAATTTATTCGACAATAAAAAAGTAACATCTGACCCCCTTCAAAAATGAACAGCAACCCAATGTGGGGGAGCTACAGCAGACGGGGGCCATGCCAGTCAGAAACAGGAAAAGACAAGCATTTGTCAATGCCAAGTGTTGCTTGCTGTCATTAGCAGTGGCAGTGCAGGAGTTAGACAGATGCAGTATGGGAATGGCAGTGAAGTATTGAACTGACGCCAACTCCACCCCCACCATGCAGAGATGGACTGGCACTGGGGTGTGCCTCTGGGTCGTTGCCCATAACGGTCACGATATTTCACCTCACCCTACCCTGCAGACACAAGTGTCAAGGTGTGCTTTGAAGTGTTAGGGCTTTACACTCACCTCATTCCATAAGGAAATACACTGAAATGGGTGCAGTATAGGAGAATGGGATGAACTCTGGGGCTAAAGGGTCCAAGGCACACCTCGATGCCTGCCACTGGCTGCACAGTGGGGGTGGAATGGCATGAGCATTACTATCGACAATCCCAAGTCACACCCCTGACGCCTGTCAGTCCCTACAGGGTAGGGTGTTATGTTAGAAAACCCTAACACCCTGGGTGTTTCTTGGTATTTTTACTCCAAGTTTTCAACATGGGCTTTCTGTGATCCCACCACATGAACAGTGACACTATCAGTTTGTTAGCCGAAAGGTGATTTTGCATAGCGACTGCGTCATTTGGCGCCACAGGTGCAAAAAACACATTTCGAACAGGATGTGAAAAATGACAGCTGTACTGTTCATGAGAAGGTGCAAAAAATAGCAATGTTGAAATTCTGGAGTGAAAATATAAAAAAACTGGTGAAGTCACAAGTATACGTAGAAACTGCACAACGCATACCCATAATGTAATTAGGGATTTTTACAACAGATTTTCAACATAGGCATTTTGGGACCTCCGCTCATGAACAGTGTCACAGTAATTTTCTTAATCTATCCCGAACACTGATTTCCCACTGCGACCGTGCTATTCTGCGCTGGAGGTGCGAAAACACATTTTGGCCAGGGTGTGAAAAATGACAGCTGTACCGCTCATAAGGAGGTGTTGAAAAATGCCAATGTTGAAAATCTGGACTGAAAAGATTACGAATTTGTGAAATTACGAGAGTGCGTGGAAACTGCACAATGCACGCCCGCAACACAGTCATTTTATGGACTTTTGTCACCAAATTTTCAACACCGCCAGTTTAAGACCTCTGCTCATGAACAGTGTCACTGTGATTTTCTTAATCTGTACCAAACATTGATTTTGCACACTGACCACGTCGCTGTGTGCTACATGTGCGAAAACACATTTTGGGTTAGATGTGAAAAATGACAGTTGTACTGTTCATAAGGAGGTGTGGTAAAATGGCAATGCTGAAAATCTGGAGTGAAAATATTAAAAATGCTCGAAGTTACAAGTGTACATAGGAACTGCGCAACGCAGGCTTGTAAAACAGTAATTTTGGGGAATGTTTTTACAAAATTTTCAACATAGGGTTTTTGGGGGCCTACCTCATGAACTGTGACACTGTCATTTCGTTAATTGGTCCCGAAAGGTGGTTCCGTGCAGTGACCCATGAAATCACCTTTCGAGGCCGAATAACAAAATGACAGTGACTGAGTTCATGAGTTCCCAAAAATGGCAGAGATATGTACCAAAATTGAAAAAAAACCATTGATGTCATTATACAGCTTACCGGCATTTCTTCACTTTGTGCTTGGCTTTGAAGAGTGTAGACGTGTTTCCGGTCCACCGAAGATCGCTGCGCTGGGCTCCGGAGGCAAGTATGGGGTGAGGGGAGATGGGTGAGTAGGAGGTGGATGTGGGTTGGGGGAGGAGGGGCACGAAAGACCGTGAGGGATCATTTTCTGTTTTTTACAGGTTTTACAAATAAATAGATGACATGGGACGCTTTTTTGCACGCTTGGGTGGGCTCCCAGCATGCCGGCACACCTGGGTGCTTCTTTTTTGGGGGGGTGCTGGAGCCGACAAGGATTGGGCACCCCGTTGGCCATACACTGTGCTTTGGGGGGCGTGTGCATTAGTCTAGGGAGATTGGGCACCCCCTCGGCACACAACAAATGGGGGGGGCATCAAGCCGACAAGGACTGGGCTATCCCATCGGTGAACCAGGTAGGGTGCATGCCGACAGGGGGAATGGGCACCCCCGGTCGGCTTTCTATTTAGTTATTGAAATGTTTCACCAGGAAGGCACACTGAACGGCAGGCGGCGGCTTTCCGTTGGCTTCCTGAGTACTGTGAGAGGCCGATGGAGAAGCCGTCGCCATGGGGATACCACCCAATCAGCTGTTTTGGTAGCTTGTAATGCACCAAAACAGCTGATTGCATGGTGACGTGGCCCAAATTTCCTGACACATTTAGGCATTCTCCCTAACTGCTGAAAGCAATGTGTTCCTTGCACATGTGTGCAAAAAACACAAAAAGGACATTTGTGCAACACCAGAGTACCCAAAAAAATTAAAAATACACCACTGAGGCCATGGGTAGAGCAGACATACCACTGGCAAAAATACATCAAAATAACAGGATCTGGGCAAAATAAGCAAGACAAAAACAGATACAGCCCTAATACCACTAAACTGACAAAATGACAAAATACCTCAGGGAAAAGTATGTACACCGAGCAAAGACTGAAGTGTGGGGAGGGATAACACCAAGGCACACAGTACTGTTACTTACCTGAGGCAACTGGCAGGCTGAAACAACACAAATTGCTACAGTAGGAAAAAGGAAAAAAAAAAAAAGTACAGCACCCTTTATCTTTACATCTTTCAGTGGCAAATTCCCAGTCTAGAGCTGTAATGGAGAAAGCAGGCAAGGTTTGAATTCAGAGGGGCTACCTAGACCACAAGCAACCCCTGCCTGCTGTGGAGAGCTCACTCTCAAAGCTGCTATCCCTGTCACTGGTACAGAAATTCTGAGGAACTTGGAGCTTCAGAGCACTGAGAACAACATCATCATAAAGCTATGGCTGTACCAGTGACCTCTAGTTGGGACCAGGGAGGTCACCTGGACAACCTAAACAACTTCAGACCTATCTCCCTCCTGCCTGTGGTCTCCAAAATACTAGAGTGCGCACTGCATAAACAAACTCATCAAACTCCTGAAACCCTGTCTAGACAATAGGTCATGGGGTACAGTAGGCTAAAACTTGGTGGACTGGACGGATCAGTGGTCTTTTTCTGCTGACATTTCTATGTAAAACCTCACTGCTTGATGAATACCAATCAGCTTTTAAAACAGGCCACAGTGGTCACAGCTGCAACCAGGATACTCAATGACATCCCTTTAGCGATAGCTGGAGGAAAATATGTAAGTGCAATCTTCATTGACCTTTTAAAAGCCTTCAACACAGTGGATCACAGAATACCAGACTAGCTGAGCTGCACATGAACTCAGAGGTTACCAGCTGTTTTGGCAGTTACCTAACTAACCAAAAACTGGGCATCAGAATACATGGCAACGAGTCCACTCCCCTTCAAGTCATTAAAGGTGTACACAAGGCTCAGTATTTGGATCCTTGCTGTTCTCCTTACAGCTAAAAGACCTGGGTCAACATACTGGATGTGTGAACTACCAGATGTATGAGGATAATACTGTGCTCTATGACTCTGGAGTAAGCATTTTTGCTGTGCAGACCACTATCCAACAAGCATTTGTCAATGCTGAACGTTCGCTTGCAGGTATTTGCAGTGGTGTTTGGCATGTATGGTGCTTTACCCTAGTGCCCTGTGCGATTGCTGGTATTTGCACAATAAATTGTCAGCATGACCTTGTTGTTACCCCCATTGTGCGCTACATAGGCGGAAACACGTTTTGGGGAGGATGTGAAAAATGACAGCTGTACTGCTCATAAGGAAGTGTGGTAAAATGGCAATGTTGAAAATCTGGAGTGGAAATATTGAAAATTCGCAAACCTACAAGCGTGCGTGGGAACTGTGCAACGCACGCTCGTAAAACAGTCATTTGTAGGATTTTTTTCACCAAATTTTCCAAAACCTCTTCACCGTTTCTGCATCCACCAGCCCCCTGGGCAGCGCATTCCATGGCTCCACAACCCTCTCAGTGAAGTAGCACCTCCTCCTTTCTCCCCTGAATCTTCCCCCCCCTCCAGCTTCCACCCATGCCCTCTAGTTGCCCCCCTCCTTCCTTCGGAGCACCGACTGTTCCTCCCCTATTTATCCCTTTATGTACCTGAAGACTCTATCATGTCCCCCGGTCCCTTCTCTCTCCAATGTGTACATATTTAGCTCTTCGAGCCTCTCCCATAGGTCCTATCCCCAAGCCCCAAATCATTTTGGTTGCCCTCCTCTGGACCCTCTCCAGGAGTTCATTGTCCCTCTTAAATGTGGCTCCAAACTGCACGCAGTACTCGAGTGCGGCCTCACCAAGCAGTTATACAGTGGGAGTATCACTTCCCTCCTTCTGGAGGTGAGCCCCCTAGCGATGCATCCAAGCATCCTGTTGGCCTTTGCCGCTGCCCTCCTACAAGTCTCCGAGCTGTTCATCTTGACATCCACCACCACCCTCAGGTCCCTCTCTGCCATTGAGACTTGTAGCATCCCCCCCCCCGGGTGTACACTTGGCCTGGGTTTCTGGCTCCCAGGTGCAGTACCTTGCATTTCCCTGCATTGAACCTCAGCTTCCACTTTCTAGACCACCTTGCCAGAGCCTCCAGGTCCCCCTGTAGGGCCACCCTCCCCTCCTCCCCATCCACCACCGCCCCCAGTTTTGAGTCATCCGCAAAGAGACTCATTTCACACCTGATACCCTTCCTTATGTCAGAGACGTCAGCGTTGAACAGGAGGGGCCCAAGGACCGATCCCTGAGGGACTCCACTAATGTCCCTCCTTGAGGATGAGACTATCCTACCAACCACAACCCTCTGGGTCCAGTTCTGGAGCCAACTGCCTATCCATCTTATCATCTGGTTCCCCACCCCCATTTCTCCCAGATTATCCAACAGGCCCCCATGAGGAACAGAGTCCAACGCCTTGCTGAAGTCAAGAAACAGGACACCCACTGGTCTACCCAGGTCCAAGGCACTTGTCACCCAGTCACATAACTCCACAAGGTTTGTCTGACACGATTTCCCCGGGACAAATCCATGCTGTCTATCGTCCAGGCACCCCAACTTTTCCAGGTCCACCCCAGTCTCTCCTTGACAATGCCCTCCATCACCTTGCCCACCACCGATGTCAGGCTGATGGGCCTGTAGTTTCCTGCCACCTCCCTTGACCCCCCCCTTGTGGATAGACACTATATGCGCCACCTTCTAGTCCTGGGGCACCCACCCTGTCCTCAGAGAGATGCTGAAGAGCTCTGCCGGGGGTTTCGTCAGGACATCCGCCAGTTCCTTCAGCACTGTGGGATGTAATTTATCCAGCCCTGGTGCTTTCTCTGTCTTAAGGGACCTGAGGGCTTCCCTCACTCTCTCTGCCGTGATTTCCACCTCTGCTACCTCGTCACCCTGCTTTGCCTTCCCCCCACCTGCCAGAGAAGTGAATGTGATTGCTGCCGATTTTATTACTGTTGTTGTTTCTTTCCCAGTTTAGTGTAGATTTAAATTGGTATCAGGTGGCTTTTCTGGCTTCATTTGGAAAAGTTCCTGTTTGGGGAAGTTTGTGGTGCAGCTGAGGGTTCCTAGGGTTTTTTTGTTGGTGTAGCTGATTGCCTCTGGAGGGGCCTAACCCCCCTCCTAGCGCATCACTTCCTTTATACAGTTAGCCTGTGACATCATATGGTATCAGCCGACTGCATATACACACACTATTAGCCATCTCAATGCAGTACACAACACAGACACACACACCACACCCTAACATAAATTTAGTAGAGACTTTACTGTGAGCAACTGAATAGGTGAGGTCATGAAGTGAATGGTGGTACTGCTTGATAGCCAGGGGTGCAAGGAAGGTGTGTAGAAGAGAAAGAACCAATCTTAAAGAGTCAGTGATCACCAAATTTGTCTGGACTCCCTCTGGGATCAATGTACTGTGTTTTTTAAACTGTATAGGAAAATACTGGATCTTTGGGGTGAAGTCAAGGTACTATGGCTCTGATTTTGGGGTTGGTCAAATGAAATCAAGGTAATGTGATTCCAGAACTGTTACTTGGGTATGTTGTCTGTAACTCTGGGAATCTGAGGCAGATTACTGTGGGATCAAGGAAATATGACTCTGGGGATTTGGAGCTGAGTAAGCAGAATCAAGGTGCAGTGAATCTAGTACTGTGAGAAGTGAAATCTGGGAATTTGAAGCAGATTGGGTAATAACTGTGACACTTATATTACTGTAATAATAAAGAAGGCTAGGGCAGCATTGCAGAAGGAAAATTGAGCAGGACAGGGATGGTAGGTGGGCCAGGGGCAGTAGGACACCTGTGAGCGGGGGCACAGAGGAGAGAATGGATAGGGAAAATGACTGGGGAAGCAGGTGGAAAGGACAGGAAAGGGTGATGCACCGGGGAAGGACAGGGGCAGCATAAGGGGAGGGGGGATCGGTGCAGGAGGGGAGTACTGGATACGGAAGAGGGAGGATCATGGGGTGTAATAACTGTGGAGAAGCCATATTCATGGGCACCCTGTGGAGGCTGGTGGAGTGCCCAGTTTGTCAAAGGCTGGTGAGGTTGGAGGATAAGATTTTAAAATTAAAGAGGGAAATGTCTTGGACAGAAAGAGAAGAGGAAATAGGAAGCACAGACTGTAACTGGGTAAATAGAAGAAGGGACAGGGGTAGGGACTGGAGATGGAGAGAACAATCCACACTGGGGACAAAGAGGGGAGATACAAGTACAGGAAATAGGGGGACAAAAGGAACAGGGGCCAGCTTTACTGCACATAGACATACAATAGGCTCAAACAGGTACTGGCTGTTGATGGGAATGACGGATGGGAGAGAAGGTGCTGTGGAAGAACAGTCCAGGGTAATAGAGAGAAATGGGAAGGAAATGGGGAGTGAGAAGGGAAAAGAACCTAACGTGTGTCAAGACAGAATGAGCACAAGAGGGAGTACTGACGAGGGTAGTATAACAGGGGCAAAAGGGGGGAACAGTGTGCAGTAGGAAGGAGGAGTTAGGACAGGGAGGGAAAGGGAGGTCAGAAGGGGTGACAGGGGAGAAAGGGGTGGGATCTTAGTGTTAGGGGACTCAATACTGAGAAGGGTCAGGTGGGGTAGTAAGGGAGAGAGGCACAGTCGGGTCTGGGTGGAAGCAATGCCAGGAATGAAGGCGGAAAGGGTGAAGCAGTCAGTACTAAAGTATGCCAGAAAGGGCAGGGAAAAAAAAATCACATCTAATTCTGCACCTATGGATGAATGACCTGGCTGACAGAACGTAGATGAGGTGAAGAAGAGGTCTGAGGAGTTAGGCTCAGTTTGCGAGGGGGAAGGAAGATCAGTTACCTTCTCAGCGGTACTTCCAGTCCCAAGGGCAAGTATGGCAAGAAAATCAAGGATTCGGGAGTTTAATGAATGGCTGCTAACCTTGTGTCAGGAAAAAGGGTATGAGCTGGTAGGAGGGTGGGGGGTGACCTGGGAGGGCAGCAGTCTATTTGCTAAAGATAACACTGCACTTAAACGAAGAGGGGAAGTAAGTACTAAGCAAAAGTTTGGGGAATATACTGAGGAGAATTTAAACTAGGCGGGGGTGGGGTGGCAGGAGGGATCGAGATGATCAGAGGCCTCAAAATGGGAAACTATATGGGCTTACCCCCATAACAGTGAAATAAGGTGAAGAGCAAACAATACAGAGAGGAACAGAAAGGGAGAGGAAGAAGAAGGAAGGGAGAAAGAAAGGGGATGGAGAGTGGTCTCTTTAAATGCTAGAAGTCTGGGGAATAAAAAACACTGAACTACAGGCTCTCATGCCAGAGGGAGGGGTGGACATGGCAGCATTCACCGAGACTTGGGCCACCCAAAACCATGACTGGGACCTGGCGGTTCCAGGTTACAGACTATTCCACAGTGATAGAGTTAAAGGGAAAGGAGGGGTAGGGGTCGAAATTTAATTTTGCAGCCACTAGCCAACAGGGCTAGAGACTGGGAAAATCCACCGGCCCAGCTTGTGTACACACTGAAGTGTTGCCTTCTCCAGTACAAGCCCACAGGGCTAGTTAAATCAAAATCTTACTAACCCAATACAAAATCTACCAGCATTTGACTAGTGGGTTGGTGCCAGTTTCGACCCGAGGGGGGGCAGTGCTCTACGTGAGGGAGGGGCTAAAATGTGTTAGGAAAGGGGGAGGAAGATATAGAGGCTCTATGGATGCAAATCCAATATCCAAAAAATAGGACACTGCGGTTGGGGGTGGTGTACAGGCCACCCGCTCCCAATCGGAAAAGACAGATAGTAGATGATTTCAACTTTCCGGGAGTGGAGTGGAGGACACCTGCCACCAACTGTATAAGGGAACAGATACGCCTTCCAGGATAACTTCCTGATGCAGTTGGTCAGCGAACCAACTAGGAAGGGAATACCCTTGATCTCATACTGTCTAACAGGGAGTGGGTGAGGTATCTGACGGGGAAGGAACCACTGGCGGGGAGTGACCACTGGACAGTATTTTTCCAGTTGCAGCTGGGCAAGGGGGGGGCATCTGGTACAAAGATGCTAGACTTTAGAAAGGTTGACTTCAAAAACATGAGTGAAGTTGTGCAAGGATTCCTGGACAGAATTCAGCCTAATATGGACATGAATCAGAGGTGGGGACTCAATAAGCTAGGTATAGTGGAGGCAAATTCCTGCAGCAAGGCCCAAAGTAAAAAGGCTAGGCTGAGAAAATCTAGCTGGATGAGCAAGGGTGTCATAGACAGGGTAAGGAGGAAAAGAGTCACCTATAGGAGATACAAGAGAACAAGGAGGGGGGAGGACAGTGAGGAGTACCTGGAGGAAGCAAAGGTGACCAGGGAAGTAAGGGCAGCAAAGGCATCAAGGGAGTGCAGGCTGGTGAAGGGAATTAAAGAGGGGGGAAAAAACTTCTTCAGGTACATCAGGGAGAAAAGGAGTTGTACGGATTAAGAAGGAGAGGGGAAAGGGTGGGAAAAAAGGGACGAAAAAGCAGAAGCACTTTACAACTACTTCTGCTCGTTTTTTTCCTAAAGGAAAAAAAAGGGAAATACCTAATGTTGGGGGACGGATAGGATAGGATCAGAGGGGGAGGAGGTGACGGACAGAGAAATCACAGAAGGTAGAGGGGTTAAGGGCACTGAGGGTGGACAAGGCACCAGGACCGGATGGCATACAACCCAGGGTGCTGAAGGAGTTGGCAGGTCCTGGCAGGCCCATTGGCAGACCTATTTAATGCCTTTCTGGACTCAGGGAGTGTACCACAGGACTGGAGAATGGTTTACGTGGTTCCATTGCATAAGAGTGGTCCCAACGATAAACCAGAGAACTATAGACCAGTGAGTCTCACGTCCATAGTGGGGAAACTGATGGAAACAATCCTGAAGGAGAGGCTGGTGACCCTGCTGGAGGTCAGTGGGGTGCAGGACAGTCGGCAGCATGGTTTTGTCAAGGGCAGATCCTGCCAGACCAACCCACTGGACTACTATGACTGGGTGACTAGGGAAAAGGACAAAGGGCATATGGTGGATGTCCTGTACCTGAACTTCAATAAGGCACTCCACTTACATTGGAGACTAGCATGTAAACTAAGGGGCACATGGGCTGGGCAAAATTGGTGGGATGGGTGGAGAACTGGCTGCAGGGACAGCAGCAGAGGGTGGTGGTGGGAGGTGAATTATCATCCCCAGGGCAGTGACGAGTGGAGACCCACACAGGTCAGTGCTTGGGCCGGTGTTATCTGGGGTATTTACTGTAGACATCTTAGTAGGCATAAATAACAAGATCAGTCTTTTTGCAGATGACACCAAGATGGGAGCAGTGGTGGATGACCAAGGGGGGGTGGTAGGGATTGCAGGAAGATCTAACAAGCCTGGAGACATGGTCTGACACTTGGCAACTTGGTTTCAATGCCAAAAAATGCAAGGCATACCTCTCAACTGCTATGAATTTCACATAGCGCTATGATTTTCACACTCAAATTTACCATTGCTCCGCATAGGTTTACTGATGTTCTTCATAATGTTGGAGCTATTTCAGGGGACACACACACACACACACACACACACACACACACACACACACACACACACACTATTCAATCATTACAGTAAGTTAATAGAAACATTTCTTATCATTAACTCTATGGGGCCCACTATTTGTAGACATATTATTCTTTAAAATAAGAAAGTGCTCCACATTCTGACCATCTGCTATGATTTTTGAAGGCCAGTGCTATGATTTTTAATGCTGAGAGGCTGAGCGGTATGATGCAAGGTGCGATTTCAGTGCAAAGAATCCAAAGAGGAGCTACCATCGGGGGCAGCTTAGCTGTGACTGAGGAGGAGAAAGATCTGGAGGTGCTCATTATGGGAGCAATGAATAACTCAGCACAGTGCCGGAAAGCAGCAGCAGTGGCCAACAAGATGCTGGGTTGTATTGCAAAGGGTATAACCTCTAAGACAAGGGAGGCGATTCTGCCGTTATACAGATTGCTGATCAGACCCCACCTGGAGTACTGCGTTCAGTTTTGACGCCTTTACCTAAAGAGGAACATTAGATTGCTGGAAGGGGTGCAATGCAGAGCAACAAAGATGATCATGGGTCTGGGGGAGTTACCATATGAAGTCAGACTGAGGGAGTTGAACATCTGGAGAACAGGAGGGACGGGGGATATGACTAAGACCTTTAAGTACATGAGAGAAATAAACAGGACAGGCACATAGGGACTATTCAAGGGGAGGGTGGGGAGAGACACTCGTGGTCATGACAGGAGATTGGAGGATGGAAGGTTTAGGAGAGAGATAAGAAGGCATTTCTTACCTAAAAAGTGGTAGTAGAGTGGAATGCACTACTGGCAGAGGTGGTGGCCTGTGAAACAGTGGGATGCTTCAAGAAGGGCTGGGATAGGGCAAAAGCGTGGGTTATGGGAGGGGCAGCTGCAGAGTAGCGGTGCTAGCAGCAAAATCGAGCAGACTCGATAGATCAAATGGCCTTTTTTCTGCTGGCAGTTTTGTATGTTCGTATGGACAGCATGGAGTCGTATGGTCTCCAAATACCTCTGAGGTAAATCCCCCAGAATAAAATTTTTAACTCTCTACCTGCTGTAGCAGAATGGAGGTCTTGGACTTCCACACCTGCTTAAATATTATGAGATTGCACAACTGCAGATTATTTTACACTGGCTGCAGAATTCCCCTGCCCAGCAATGGGTTCACCTGGAAAGAGTCACATGCCAAACTGGGATGCCAGAGGAAATGCTGTTTCTCCCTGGAAGCCCAAACTTTCAGACTGCCAGGTCTGTTCCATATGTACAGATGTACTGTCGATGGGGCTCAAGGACCTATGGCGGCCTGGACTGCATGAGAAACTTATATGGCTTCTCCTACTACACCTGCTTCCTAACTCTGCTCCAGCAAAACTGGACCCACGTTATCAATGGTGGTATAGGAGAGGCCTGCACTCCCCACTGCAGTTTTTGCAGGGAGGGGATATTATCTCATTTCAAACATTCTGGGTGAGCTGGCCTGCCAGCGCAGCGGCTGGATTTCCACTTTTAATGCAGACGACCTGGGTTCGGCTGGATTTCCACTTGTAACGCAAACGACCCAGGTTCGGGAACAGACCCGGGAGTTGGAAGGCCAGCCGTGGGAGATGGCTTGAGTGTCCCATAACTGCTCACCTTCTCCAGGGAGGGAGGGAGGGTGGTTTGAGCCGTGGCATCTGCTGGCTCCTAGCGGAGGCCAGAGGAACAGCAGTACGCCGGGCTCTACAGCTGAGGGAACATGATGGACATCAGCTACAGCCTTGACATCAGGTGGCACGTCACGCTCTTGGGGTAGTAAATGAGAAAATGGCCTCAGCCTAGCTGGATGACATCCGCTCTCACTCCAACCATGCCAGTCCCCAGAGCGCACCTCCTCCGTCTCCCATGTGGACCCACCCGGAGGCCCCGTATCCCACATTCTCCTCTCTCCCAAGAATTGGCCTTCTGGTAGGATTAGTGACAGACCCCCAGGGGTGCGGGGAGTCACAGGACTGTGACCGACGGAGGGGAGGCAGCGGAGGTGAGACAGCAAGCGCAGGGAGCTATACAGGCCCGAAGGAGTGGTGAGGCTGGGGGCCCAGGTGCACAAAAAAACAACAAAAAAAAAACCACAATATTCTGGGAATTACTGACCCTCCCACACTTGGCCAATTTCAATATTTTCAAAACAGAAGTTATCTCTCCCAACTCCAACAGAAATCCACCAACCACTACCTCCGCCTTACTGACCCAGATCATAGACGCCAGGACAGAGGCCCCGGTGATCACTTGGTTTCCAGCTCTACTTATTTCTCCAACCTGAGGGCCCACCGATGCAACTTAGGGCACTGGAACGCTTAACTAGACTCCTTCATCACACTGGTTCAATAACGGTACATCTGTCAATACACCAACAAAGCCACAAGCTCCACAATATTCCGGGAATATAACTGGAAGTGCCTTATCAGCTACGTGCTCACACCGGTACAACAAATGCACCAAGGTACAGCCCCAGCCTCAGCATGTAAAAGAGAGTATGGAGAACCTCACGTTAGGACCACACATTATCATATAATGTTGTCCTGCCCAGCTCTCCAACCATTTTTACGTGAACTAGAAAGCATTCTAAAATAAATATTTTCCCCTCAACTACAGCTCACAGAACTCCTATTCTTATTCAAATACTGACCACATAAGAAAAGAAATGTGGTTAAATTGTTTTTAGTGGCCATATTAATTGTGGTGGCAAAGAAGTGTTTCACTAAAAGGTGGCTGTGTAGGGATGCACCTAGTTTGGAGGAATAACATCAGACAGAAAAGGTAATATACGAACTGGAACAATTAACATTTTCTATCTGCCAACAGGTAGACAAAGGCATGAATAGGTGTCTGAGATGGGTATTACATACATGATGGTAGCTTATCCCTCTTTGGTCCCCCGAACTGTGAGGATCAATCGGAACAGATGTAATAGTGACAATTCCACCAGTGGACCCCAGAGATCTTAGGCACTGAACCTTCAGTGATGAATCTTGGCAATATTAGTTCTGCTCCATTGTGGTCTAGGAGTTTTAAATATGTACTGGGTTTCAGATACTATGTTTGGGTCTGATATCTTGTTTGTCGGTTTTGTATTTCCTTAAGTCTCATCGGTATGAGTTGTAGATCATAAAATTTAATTAGCGCTGCATAAGGTTTATGGTTTTAGATTTTAAAAGCTATGCCACATACATAGAAACATAGACTTTGACGGCAGATAAGGACCGCTAGGCCCATCTAGTCTGCCCATTTCCCTACCTACAGGATAGGCCACAGATCCTAGTTAACCAACAGCCTATATCTTCCTGCCCCCCCACAAGAATTGCCTTGTGTCTGTCCCATGCATTCTTGAATTCTCCCACAGTTTTAGACCCCACAACTTCCTCAGGAAGGCTGTTCCACGCATCCACTACCCTCTCTGTGAAATAATACTTCCTCACGTTGCCCCTGAACTGCCCTCCTTCTATCTTTAAATTGTGTCCCCTTGTTCTTGCAAGTCTCTTTTTCTGAAAGATGCTACCCTCTTCCAAGTTGTAAGCATATAAAAGTGGCCATTTATTTATTTAAAAGTTTTACCAGGAAAGCATACTGAGCAGACTACTGCTCAATTCCGGATGTGTCCTGGGGAGACAGGAATAGGGATACTTCCCCACACTCCTCTTCTGATGTCTTCCACCCAGCCTTACCTTTATCTGCCCACTGAATCAATCTTCATGTAACTACTGTATATTGTCTACTCTGTAAAGCGCACATGTAAGCCTGTTGTATACTGTGTTTGACATATGCCTGTATTTTTGGCTGATTCCTAAATGTACTCTGATTTTTTGTCTGCCCTGATGTTTGTTTCTTGCACTGTTTTGTTCTCACTGTGACGAGGTACCTTTGTAAATGAGCCTTTGGCTTAAAGGTTGTTAAACTGATGTTCTAATAAATAAATAAATAAATAAAATACACCACATCATAAATACAATGATCAAATTATACAGAGACCAAAATCAATTATAGTGTACATAGAACATTGGCGAGAACAATAAAATGAGTTGTATACAAAAACAAAACGAAACTGTCAACCATATTTGCATCATATTATTTCTAGTTAAAAACACACATTTTTATGACTGCTTACATTCTCTAAAATTCATTGATGTTGCTGGTTGTTTTAGCTGCTTCATTTCTCAGTAGAACTAACATGCATGGCAATAGCGTAATTATACCCAACTTTTTGTTTTCAAATCCTTGAGCTACCTACTGCATATTTTGTGAACATTAGGAACACTCCCAAACAGTGCAGCCACACATGATGCAACAGTCTCCTCCCACTGCATCATGACTGGCTAGAACGTATGGGGGTGTTCCCAAGTACAGGAAAGATGCAGTAGGAGTTGATTAAGAAATGTAAACAAATACGTTTTGTGTGGAAACGCCAGTATGGTGGGCAGTCTGTATTTCAGGTTTAAAAAGAAAAAAGGAATCAGAGTCAAACAACCAGCAATCTATACAGAATGTCACCAATCATAACATGTTTTAAACAAGTGGCAATTTGCAAGTGGGTTGACAGTGTCCCTTTTATCTAGCCAATATGTGCTTCAGAAAACAATAAAAGCATTTCGTACTGCTCTGGAGATATACAACAGAAATCCTGCACGCCCCCGTTCTGAAAAAACCCTCTGCATTCTGGGGAATATTTTCCCTTAATTTTCCAGGCCCCTGATCGAATATTATGCTCATTATGTAAATACTGACCCAGAACTCACTAACCCTACTCTTTCGTAATATGGCAGCATTCACTTATAGTACACCAATACTTGCTACAGAATTATTTTTTGCACATGCACTGCTGTCTACTCAGACTCTAATATGGACATTACTGGCACCCGTTTTTTGCTTCAGGGTCCGGGTTGTGCCTGTGAACGGGCTAAACATTGGTCCCCGTCCAGTGCACCTACTCAGTTATCTATGTAATGTATACAACAGTGAATTGTTTGAAGGGCAAAGACGCTGTGAGGACTTGTCATTACAGGTCGGTATTAGGGCTGCTGAAACAATCGAATGCAAGCAGCTAGCTATACTCCACTAAAAAGTATTTAAAACGTTCAACTTACCTATATGTTACATGAAAGTGTTTGTCTTGCTCCTTATGACACTCCGTGACCACCACCGCCGTCTCCGGTCTGGCAGTCGTTCTTCATCTGATGGAGTGGCTCGACCGCGGGGCACCGACTTTCCTTCTCCCTCTCTCACCATGCCACCACTCCCGTTTCCAGAATTCAGACCTCAAGGCACCGGTTTCCAACCACAGCCACGTTTAACACCACATCTTTACTTCCAGTTTCGGAACAAAAAGTGTCTCCAGCCTTACAGGAGGGTGTACCATATAGTGTGCCTGAGAACTTCAGTCCTAACAAGTCACAGATGAAAACGGTAAAAACCAAAACAGAAACACAGAGGAGTTCCTCTTCTTAATGACACGCAACAGACGTGAAAAAAAACTACAGCTTCACAAAGAAAACTGGGTGTGTGAATGAAATCTACGCTTCAGCACACTGGAATGACCGTGTCACTCTCCGAATCCCCCACCAGATCCCGTTGCTAGCTGACAAACAGACGTCACTTCCTGCAGTATTGCCGGAAGTAGGTGGCAAGCATCTGGTGCGGCGCAGAACTCGGAAAGAAATGTTTTTTTTTTCCAGTTTTCTGTGGTGTGTTTTGGGTCCCAATCAGTTTCCGAGAATCCGGTCGGGAATTCTCCCTTTCTGTAGTCCTCTACATTGTCAATTGGTAATCATTACATATGGGTATAGTGCACCCCTACCAGGGGAATGGCACAGCCCAAGAATTTAGAATGTTGGGCACCTGAGGATTTATTTATTTTAAAGCTTTACCAGGAGGGCACACTGAGCAGAGTACTGCTCGATTTCAGGTGCGTTCTGGGCATACCTCTTAGCATTAAAACTCATAGCACTGGCCTTTAAAATCATAGCAAAGGGCCAGAATGTGTAGCACTTTGTTATTTTAAGCAATATTATGTCTACAGATAGTGAGACCCATATAGTTAGTGATAAGGAATGTTAATATCAGCTTAGGTCAATGATTTAATAGTTTGTGTGTCCAGAAATACTTCTAACACTGGGAGGAGCAAGGGTAAATCTGAGTATGAAAAATCATAGCGCTATGCATAATTCATAGCAGTTGAGAGGTATGGTGGGGGGGAGAAAGGGAACAAAGATATAATGCATACAGTGCATTTGCAACACAATGTAAGTACAAACATGGCTAAACAAACATAAGTTACATAGATACATTAATTTATATGTAACCCCCCCCCTTTAAAATGGGGGTTTCTGAAAGTCTTCCTTGGCTGTGCCTAAATGCCCACTGCCAGGCTGGTATCCTGTGTCTTAGCGCTTTAAAAGTGTTTGTGTGACAATGCCTTAATGCCTCTGTGCTCTGTCTCCTTAAGAGCTGCCAATAACGGGGTGCTTATTTAATCTGGGAAGGGGCTGAGTGTTTTTATGCTCTCGTCCCGCCCAGGCTGTCAGATAATCACTCCATTCTGCCACTGCTATTTGCGCAGAGGGAACTCTCTTAGAAGCTGTACTTATGTGCTGATTGTCTATTAGCATAGTAATAATATTGTAGTTTGTCTAACCTGCCTTCTTTGCAGCATGGACAGTTCTGTTTATCACCACCATCTTGGTCCTGGACTGCCAGAATGGGCCAATCAGTACCTTTGGGGACCCTAAAATGGAGTCTGTCCCCAGGGGTCTCTTGTAGGAGCAAATTTCTGTAGGAATTGTAGTTTTTTCATTTTGGCACCAAAACAGACCTGGTGGGGGAGCCCTTGCTTTGACAGACTGATGGCTCAACCAACCAGAACCTTTTGGACCAAAGGGAAATTCCTAAACTGCCTGCTGCAATGAGTCAGTCTGGAGTTAGAGTTTGAAGAGTAAACGGCTTGAGTGATTCAAGCAGCTGCTTTTTGGCCTGTCTGCCTGCAGTCCCTCAAGAGGGAATCCTTTGAAAGGCTTAGCAATCGGACTATATCCGAATTTCAGTGTGACAAAGCCACTGAAGAGTGACCAGATTTGAACCTGAAGAAGACCAAAGATTTGCTGTACGCGATCAGCCTGTCAAGACATCCATTTACCACAGAATTCCCGGTTTTGCTGAGACACAGGATATTGGCTTCCGCATTGTGGTATGGTGATTGCTCTATTATCAGTGTGCTGGGTGCTGTTAGTGGGTCGCAGTTTGGTTCCCCCCTGTGTAAATGTGCCACGCTTGCTGGAAGCTGCATCCAGCACTACCGGACTCAAAATCCAAACTCTTCCACCTGGCCTGGGCCTTGCCACCTGGCCCAGCCAGCTACTTCAGGCACAGAAACCATCATCGACGAGAGATTCACCCGGGGATCAGCCCCCTTCTCAACCATCTCGAACAGGAACGACACCTCGGTGATTCATGTGGGCCCTGCTTCTCCTGGCAAATCAGTCATCAACCTGCAGTCTCCATTTCGTCTAGTCTGTGTCTCGTATTGGGTAGCGTGAGTAACAATCAGGGTAGCTCCCTGCAACAACAGCTAAATTTCAAGTGTTGTCATCTGATTGCATTGTTGTTTTTCCTTTCATGAACTGAGCCTTCAGGCTCTGGATTACAAATTGTGTGTGGTTGTGCATGCCGTTTCTTTTCATCACAGGGCCCCAACCAGCTGCAACACCAGCCTACCCCGGGTAACGTTCCAGGCTAGCCCACCTTACTTCCAACTGGGTACCCAGAGCATGTGACTGTGTAGGGACTTAAAGTGGATGCATAATTGCCTGACTAGATCAGTTTTTGAATCAGTCAACCTGATTACGCCCCTCCCTTGTTTAATTCCCCTGAATGAATCAGATCTAACTTTTTTTGCATTTAATCTGACTGTGGTTTCAGTTTGTACCAAAAGGACTGTACTGTTGTTATTTGCTGTGCCTGACCTTGTTTTACAGGGGGTCTCCAGGGTCGAACTGGTGGAGCCAGCCCTGGTGGTAAGTGCAAACAGTGTGGGGAGTTGTATGCTGAATAGGGGCTACTGTGAAAGTGTTTGTTGCATATTGTCTAGGCCACTAGAGGGGAAAGGGGGGGGTTACAGTGTCCTGGAGGGCTGTACCCAGGTTAGCCTTGTTACTAACAACCCTGTCCTCCGGGTGGAGGCACCCGTTTCAGTACCCAGGCCCCTTAACCTGCAACTAGCCACGCAGGTAGGGGTAGTAGCCCTTGGGATAGCGCCACTTAGGGGTTACATCTTGGAGGCACCAGCGCTGGGATTTGCACCTTCTAGTGGTCAGAAGTGGGTACTACAACTCCACACTCAAAAATTGTGGTAAAATGGAGGCACTCACTACGCCCAAGTTTAAACTTGCTCCCCACAAGCTGCTAATGCACCGTATGATGGGGTGAAGCGAGGCAGAGGGGGTGCACCCCCAGTAAGCTCTGCTATTAATGGACGTCCCCTTGGGGACCAATAATGCCACTGTTGTGGAAGTGGTTGAACAAATTAAGTGTTAGGGGAAGGAATTCTGACCTATTTGATCAAACTGTGGTGGCCCTACTCTCCTGCAGCCTGCCCATTGAACCAGAGAAGGTACCCCCTGTCATTTTGCCTGAGGGTCCCAAAAGGGGTGGAGGGTCATTCACGTACATAGCGACCCAGCTGCTCCTGGAGGGTACCCCTATGTAGAGGGGTTTAAAGATAAGCTGCCTAAATTGTTAGTCTCTGAGGGGCGCTGTGTTGCAGAGCTAGTACAAATGTTAAAGCTTTCTGAAGAGATCACTCACATGCAGTCCCCCATAGCCTCTTCTGCCACCCCTACAGTTGCTTCCCCCATAGTGATACCTACTGTACATTTGGACTTATACCGCAGACGTAGGCTCTTTTCGGGCACGGTCCCGGTGCCTGTGGGGGAGGACAGTCTGGAAATGTGAATGGACTATGCCACCCCATTGGTCCAGGAGTGGCAATATGCTGAGGGGGAAAAGAGGAAGAGACTCATGAAAAGCTTGAGGGGACATGCACAGGAGGCCATTTGTTTCCTGCGATCTACCAGCCCAGAGACCACAGCTGCTGAGTACTTCTCTGCCCTGGAGGGAGTATTTGGTAGCACCGAGTCGGGAGATGACCTGATGTGGAAGTTTAAATCTGCAAAACAGCAGAAGGATGAAAAATTGTCAGTGTTTATTACTCGGATTGAGCGAGCTTTTCAGTGGGCCCACCGGAAAGGAGGGGTGCCCGCCAGTGAATTGAACAGGATCAGGCTAGATCACATCTTAAAGTCAGCAAGGTACTCTAGCATGATGTTGTTGAAGCTTAAACTGCAAAACAAGGGGCAATCCCCCCAATATTGTGACCTAATGAAAGAGATCTGTGAGATTGAGAATAACGAAGAGGGATGGGAGCCCTATGCTGGGGCTGCCCACACCTGCCAGGCCCCTGAGAGAGGTGAGGAGGCCGAACTGCAACAGATGAGAGAACTGATCAAGGAGTTAACTGAGTTGAGAGTCAGCAGCTGCCGAGGCAGCCAAAAATGCTAATTCCTGTCCTCTCCCCTGAGACAAAGAGGGAAGTCCTGCCGGGAGGGGTTGGGGTACACATGGTTTCTTCTGAAACCCTGCCTGAAGACAGCTTGTGGGAAGAGGTTCGAGAACTGAGAGCTGTGGTGGAAGACCTACTCCGACTCCGAGCTCTCTGAGACATTGACCCTTGGGGGAACTCAGAAAGTCAAGAGAGCAAACCCCCGACCAGAGAGACCCTGAGAATCCCCCACTATGTTCAGGCAGGGGAACAGCTCCTCTTCCCCTAGAGACTCTAAAGAACCTGTTTTCTGTTACCACTGCGGAGAGGATGGGCACAACCGGTTCACCTGCCGTTTGCCTGAGAATCTGAGAAAAGTTAACCCATCTTGAAGTTGTGTTAACAGGGAGTGCTTTGAAACAACTGAGAGCTGCATGGGAGATACTATATTGGACTAGAAATCTGAAACAAATCTCACTGTTGCTTACATCTGAGGGAGGTTTTCCTTAATTTACAGTATTACATTGGTATTGCTTTGTATTTAATTATTTTAGGTTTTAAATCAGGAAGGGGGTTTTCAAAACTGCTTATCTTGTGAGTAATTTCAGAAGGGTTGAAATAACTGCATATTTGATTTTCCTTTGTGGGTAACTTAACTGGACTGTCTACTAGCATTCTGTGACAGTTTGCATCAAAATATTTTGAAATAATTTACTGGTGGTGGCTGTTTACGTCTAATAGCAAAGGCTACAGTTTGTAATTTGAAGCCAGACAGAGCCTCAGGTGGGGGAAGTTGTCTTCACTAGTCAGGGAGGCCTGCATCGTAGCCAGTTGTTCTGGGTGGAACATTCCAGCATTGATCAATTACTGTAAACTACTGGTGTGATCCAGTTTCAGATCCAGGTGTTGGTTGAATTACTGTAAAGAAGGGAAGTACTCACCAGGGTGGTGGTGCAGTGATGTGTTTGATTGTTTCTAACAGTCACTGGTGGTTGTGGACTACCCACCCACCCTTCCTTCATCCACCACCCCGGGCGTGGCATTTCCTTTATAGCCAAAGTTCTGACATCACTTCCTCAACAAGTCTTGGGACAGAACTGTCATATTCTTAATAACTCAGCAAGTGCATAAAGGGTAAGTACACACCAAAATATATATATAAAAAAAATATTATATATTACATATTGTAAGAGAGAGAGACATGTGGGGAGTGGTGCAATGCACTGGCTGTGGGGCAGCAGTTTTCTGGGAAACATTCTGGAAACATCGTTGCTGCCCTGTTTGCAGGCAACTGTCAGCTGTGAGAGAGGCAGTTGCCCATCTCCAGGCTCAACTGGCAAGGACTATGGAGGTCTCCCCCAGTATGGCAGAGCAAGGTTCCTCTACGATGACACTCTCAGTGGAGACCAAGAAGAATGCTGGGGACATCCACAAGGGAGACCCACAAAAGGGTGGCAAGGGACACCACAGGGGAAGGAAACGGCTTCTGGTAGAGGACTCAGTTGTTAGGGGGGTAGAACTGGAAAAGGGAGGGGAGAGGGAAGTAAGGTGCCTGCCTGGTGCCATGGCTTGGAGGGAAAGGAAACGAATCCTCAGGATTGCAGAAACAGCACCACAAGAGAGAGAACTAGATATCACTGTCCACCTTGGGACAAATGACCTAGCTAGGCATGAGATCAGGGCAGTGCAGGATGATTTGTGAAGTTGGGGAGAGGCCTCAGACAGGTAGCAAGCACAGTAACCTTCTCAGATTAGATGCTGCCAGTCTATGGCAGGGGTGATGCTAGGGTACTGTACACCATGCAGTTTAATGAATGGTTGCAAAACTGGTGCAGAGCACAGGGCTTTGGTTTCATTGGGGACTGGGGGTCCACCTGGAGAGATGAAGGTCTGTACTGCATGATGGTCTGCTTCTGTCCAGGAAGGAAACCAAGCTCCTAGGTGATAGGTTTAAATGCTTCCTTGACAAGCTTTTAAACTAGCCAAGGGGGGAGATGCTGATAAGAAGCAGGAAATGTCAAGCCTCCCCCCACAACACATGGCAGGTAGTAAGGTAAACACTGAGGTACATAGGTTGACAGAGGGCTGGACGGAGTAAATGGAGAAATAGACAAAGGATATAAGAGCAGGGATGGGGGAAAAAAGGATAAAGCCAACATTATATGGACGGCAATGAGTACCAATGCCCGTAGTCTTGGAAACAAGCTTCCTGAGCTAGTAGCCCTGATGGAAGAGGAACACTTGGATATTGTGGCAGTCACAGAAACATGGTACACGGAGAACCATGACTGGGATGTCAACATACCAGGGTACACAATCTACAGAAGGGACAGGGAGGGTAAAAGAGGAGGTGGAGTAGCTCTCTACATAAGGGAAGGGATCAAATCTACAGAACTAAAAAGTAAAGGGGGAGGACAAGAGGCACTGTGGGTTACCTTGGAGACAGAAAATGGCATCACAATTCGTGCAGGGGTTGTATACAGAACCCCATCTCAAGGGGAGGAAATGAACAAGAAAATGATAGAGGACATTCTCAGAATGGCTGAAAAAGGGGAGATACTGTTGATGGGGGACCTGAATATGCCAGATGTTAACTGGATAACACATACTGCAGCCACATCCAAGAGCAGGGTCATTCTCGATGCCCTACAGGGGGCATGCCTTAGACAGCTAGTGTTGGAACCCACTCGGGAGGGAGCAATATTAGACCTGGTACTCTCAAATGGAGAGAGGGTCACAGATTTAGAAGTCAGTAGCCATCTGGGAGCAAGTGGCCACCACACAGCGTGGTTCACAATAAGCACAACCATGGAGACAAGCCATACAAAAACAAGGATATTGGACTTTAGAAGAGCTGACTTTGGCAAAATGAGTTAGTGCCTAAGGAATGCACTAACAAATGGGCAGGAAAGAGGGGTGGAAGAAAAACGGAGAAAAATCAAAACTGCCATCATGGAGGCAACAAGCCTTTGTGTGAAATAAATAAAACAAAACGGAGTAAAAAACCACTATGGTTCTCAAAAGAGGTGGCAGGGTAGGTTAAGGAGAAAAAGGCTGCATTCAAAAAGTATAAGGAATCACAGAAGGAGCACGATAGGGAACTGTATCAATTAAAGCAGAAAGAAGTGGGGAAGGCAGTCAGAATAGCAAAGGCCCAAACCGAGGAAAAGATAGCAACTCAGTTAAGAAGGGGGATAAAACCTTTTATAGGTACATTAGAGAGCATAGAAAGGTTAAGGGAGGGATAGTGAAGATTAATAAAGGAGAGGGAGGTGGGCAGAGGGAGACAGTGAAAAGGCAGAGATACTGAATGAATACTTTTGCTCAGTATTCACAAAAGAAGAGGAGTTACCTAAACCAAACAATAGAAGCACTCTGGGTGGGGTTGACACCAGTCCATTTACAGAAGAAAGAGTCCTGAAAGAACTCCTAAAACTCAAGGTGGACAAAGCAATGGGGCCTGACGGGATTCATCCCAGAATCCTAAAAGAACTAAGGGGGGACCTAGTGACACCACTGACCACACTTTTTAACAAATCATGGGAGGATGGGGTGGTACCCGAGGACTGGAGGAGGGCAGATGTGATTCCCTTCACAAAACTGGGAGCAAGGCAGAAGCAGGAAACTACAAACCTGTTAGTTTGACCTCAGTGGTAGGGAAAATGATGGAATCACTTCTGAAAGAAAGAATTGTTGAGTACCTAGAGGTCAGTGGGGCACAGGACCCAAAGCAGCATGGATTCACAGTGGGAAGGTCATGTCAGACAAATCTAATTGATATCTTTGACTGGGTGACCAAAGTAATAGACCAGGGAAGGGCTATGGCTATAGCCTACCTAGACTTTAGCAAGGCATTTGACACAGTACCGCACAAAAGATTAATAATCAAGTTAGCCAGCCTGGGAGTGGGTCCCAGGGTAGTAGCATGCATAGCAAACTGGCTGCACAACAGGACACAGAAGGTAATAGTGAATGGAACTCATTCAGAAGAAAGAGGAGTTACTAGTGGAGTACCTCAGGGCTCAGTACTGGGTCCAGTCCTCTTTAACGTCTTTATAGGTGACATTGCAGAGGGTCTGGAAGGAAGGGTATGCCTCTTTGCAGATGACACAAAGATCTGTAACAGAGTTGATACCCAAGGGGGGGGGGTAGAAAGGCTGAGAAGGGACTTGGCAGAGTTGGAGGAATGGTCAGATGTATGGCAACTTAGATTCAATGCAAAGAAGTGCAAAGTAATGCACCTGGGAAACAAAAACTCAGGAGAAGAGTACACAATGGCAGGGGAGGTACTAACAACAACAGTAATGGAAAAGGACCTGGGGGTAATCATATCAGATGACCTAAAGGTGGGTAAGCAATGTGAAAAGTCAGTAAGGAGAGCTGGGGGATACTGGGATGCATAGGGAGGGGCATCACAAGTAGAAAAAGGGAAGTGGTTATCCCTCTGTACAGACAGTTGGTGAGACCCCATCTGGAGTACTGTGTGCAGTTTTGGAGACCCCACCTACGCAAGGACATAGACAGGATGGAAGCAGTCCAGAGGAGGGCAACTAAAATGGTGCATGATCTGCATCAGAAACCATATGAAGAGAGACTGAGAGAGCTTAATATGTATACCCTTGATGACAGGGAGGACATGATAGAAACTTTCAAGTACCTCAAGGGAATGAACAAAGTCCAAGAGGGTAGCATCTTTCAGAAAAAGAGATGTGCAAGAACAAGGGGGCACTATTTAAAGATAGAGGGGGGACGACTAAGGGCTAATGTGAGAAAATTCTTTTTCACGGAGAGAGTGATGGGCACATGGAACCGCCTTCCTTGAGAGGTTGTGGGGTCTAAAACAGTGGGGGAATTCAAACATGCATGGGACAGACATAAGGCTATTATAGTGGGGGGTTGCAGGAAGTAGGCTGCTGGTTAACTGGAACCTGCAGCTTATCCAATAGGTAGGGAAATGGGTAGACTGGGTGGGCCAAGTGGTCCTTATTTGCTGTCAAAGTCTATGTTTCTGTGTTTAGCACTAGGCTGCTGGCATTGATTCGACAGAGCAACGTACAGCTGCAAGGTGGGGCTACCCAGAAAAGCTATTCATCCAAGGCAGCTGTAGAGGGGGTTACAGTGTCCCAGAGGGATGTACCCAGGCTAGCCTTGTTACTAACAACCCTGTCAGGGGGTAGTAGCCCTTGGGATAGCGCCACCTAGGGGTTACATATACATAGCAGCACTTGAGATAATGGAAGAGACAGAAGGCAATCCGGAACAGAAATCAGTACTGTTCTGTAATTGTGCACTTCTATCCACACTCATGTGGTGTGGTAAAGTGTTCATTTATGACATGACAGTTTTGGGGAGGGCATCGTTATCTGGATACTAGCAGGGAAGGAGTTCCACAATTTGTACATGCAGTGTTTGAAGGCTGTTTGTCCTGATGACGACAACATGCATGGTACATAAAGGAGACGGGTGTCAGCATTTCTCAGGGAATATGCCGATGCAGTATGGGACGTGAGAACAGCCTCCAGGTATGGAGGCAAGGACTGGGACCAGTACATTGCTGTGAGCCTGGCACAGTGGGCCCGTCGGTGGTCGTGGAGCGAGGGTAGATTTAGAAACTGATAGAGGTCGCAGTGGTGTGGGTAGGATGTGCTATCAATGGCGAATCGACAGAAAGAGTGGAAAAGAGGGTCCAGTCTGGCTAGGTTGGACTTGGGAGCGGCACTGTAAGCTGCATCCCCATAGTTAAATATGGGGAGAATCATTTTCTGTACGAGTGCCCTACAAGCTGGCAAGGGGATGCAACCACGGTTGCGGTAGAGAGCACCCAGTTTGGGGTGGATGGCATCAATGTGTACAGAAAAGTCGAGATGCTGATCCAGCCAGACCTCAGGATATCTAAAAGAGGGGCAAGCCTCCAAAGTAGTCCATCCAGGGGGTGGAAGGAGGGGGTGGTTTTAAGCCGAGAGAATCTCTGCCTCATGCCGAAGGTCATGGAGACAGTCTTTTTTGGCACTGAGGAATAGCTGGTTGGTGCGAAATCAGAGCTGGACTTTATTGAAGTCCTGCTGCAACTTGGTCGCTACCTCAGCGGTTGAAGGGCCAGAAGCATACAAGACAGTATGGTCCATATACATATGTATGGATATGAGTGGACAGGTGGTGGGCAGGTTGTTTAGAGAGCTGGAAAACAGGATCAGGCAGAGGACCGAGGCTTGGGGGACTCCGGTGGTAACTGGGAGGGAGGGCGAGGTAGAACCACCAGTTCTGATGGACTGGGATTGGCCTACCAGGTGGGATTGGAACCAGCTGGTGGCCTTTTTCAGATAGCCCAGCAATGAAGAGCTTATCTAGCAGGATAGCATGAGAAACCATGTCGAATGCCTTGGCCAGGTCCACAAAAATAGAGGAGGTGATGTGATCCTTGTCCGTACCATCCAAGATGGAGTCGGTGAGCCACAGGAGTGAGGTGGCTGTGGAGTGGGACTTTCTGAAGCCAGACTGGTAGGGTGAGAAGAAGGAGGAGAAGTTGAGAAAAGAGGAGAGTTGGGAGAGGACTAGTTATACGAACATACGAAATTTGCCAGCAGATAAAGGCCTAGAGGTCTGTCAAGTCTGCTCGAATGTGCAGCTAGCACCCCTTATTCTGCAGCTGCCCCTCCCTTCCACCCTTCCCCTTCATTAACCCTCCCCCATGGCCTGTCCCATCTTCGTTTGAAGCAGTCCACTGTTCTACTGCATACCACTTCTGCAGGTAACGCATTCCACCCAGCCACCACCCTCTCTGTAAAAAAGTGTCTCCTCATCTCCCTCCTGAACCTTCCTCGCTCCAGTCTCATATCATGGCCCCCTGGTGGCCCTCCCCTCCCTTACTTTGAACAGCCCCTCTGTACCCGTCTTGTTTATTCCTTTCATGTATTTAAAGTTTCAATCACGTCACCCCTGTCTCTCCTCTCCTCCAGTGAGTACATGTTCAACTCCTTCAACCTCCTCTCGTATGATAAGTCCCCCAGCCCCTTGATCATCTTTGTCGCCCTGCACTGCACCCCCTCCAGTAACTTAATGTCCCTCTTCAGATACAGACGCCAGTACTGCACGCAGTACTCCAGGTGTGGTCTAACTAATGACCTATACAGTGGCAGAATCACCTCCTCCCTCCTCGAGGACATACCCCTTGCAATACAACCCAGCATTTTGCTGGCCTTTGCAGCTGCCTTCCTACATTGTGCTGAGTTGTTCATTGACCCTGTAATGAGCACACCCAGATCCTTCTCCTCATCTGTCTGGGCTAGCTGCACTCCCCCTAGCTGGTAACTCCTCCTTGGGTTCTTCATCCCAAAATGCAGCACCTTGCACTTTTTGGCATTAAGCCCAGTTGCCAAGTGTCTGACCAGGTTTCAAGCTTTGCCAGATCATCCTGCAACCCCTGCCATCCCCCTAGGTCATCCACCACCGCGCCAACCTTGGTATCATCAGCAAACAGACTGATCTTGCTCTTGATGCCCCATGATATGTCTGCAATGAATATCCCAAACAACACTGGTCCCAACACCGAGCCCTGTGGGACACCGCTCGTCACTGTCCTTGGGTGTGAGAGCTCCCCACCCACCACCACCTCTGTTGCCTTCCTTGCAGCCAGTTTCCTACCCATCTCACCATCTTTCCACCCGCCTGTGCCTACTAACTTCCTTCCCAGCCTTCCATGTGGCACCAGGCGAATGCCTTACTGAAGTCCAGATACAGGACATCCACTGCATGGCCCCTGTCCAGTTGCCTAGTGACCCAGTCATAGAACTCGACCAGGTTGGTTTGGCAGGATCTGCCACGATGAAGCCAAGCTGTCTGCTGTCCGCAGTCCTTGGCCTCTAGGAGGGCCACCAGCCTCTCCTTCAGGATAGTCTCCATCAGCTTACCCACGATGGATGTGAGGCTCACTGGTCTGTAGTTTCCCGGTTCATCCTTGGGACCACTCTTGTGGAGTGGCACCACATGAGCCATCCTCCAGTCCTGAGGTATACACCCCGAATGTAGTGAGGCATTAAATAGATCTGCCAAAGGTCCTGCAAGGACCTCTGCCAGCTCCTTCAGTACCCTGGGGTGGATGCCATCTGGGCCTGGCGCCTTCTCCACCCTCAATGCCTTCAAACCCTCTCGAACTCTGCCCTCCATGATTTCCCCATCTGTCACCACTTCCCCCCCTGCTTCTGCCATTTCTCCCGCCTTGGGTGTCACCCCCTCTTCTCTTTAGTAAATACTGAGCAGAAGTACTCATTTAGTGCTTCTGCCTTATCGTACCCTGCTTCCACCCAACCCCCCTCCTTCCTAATCCTTACTATGTGGTCCTTACAGCTCCTTTTCTCCCTGATGTACTTAAAGAAGTCCTTCTCCCCCTTCTTAATGCCTTGTGCCAGCCTGAGTTCCATAGATGCTTTGGCTTCCCTTACTGCCCTTGTCACCTCCTTCGATTCTGTCAAGTACTCCTCTCTGTCCTCCCCTCCCTGTTTTCTTGTACTTCCTAAAGGCAGCTCTTTCCTCCTTACCTTTCCATGACCTCCTTGCTCAACCAGCTCGGTTTCTTAGCCCTAGCCTTCTTGCTCTGGGCTTTGCAGCAGGTTTTGGTTGCCTCCACTATCCCCAGCTTTATGAGCTCCCACCTCTGGTTAGTACCCATACTAGATTGAATTCTGGCCAGGTACCCTTTTACCACTTCCCCCATCCTCCCAAAGTTGGCCCTCCTGAAGTCCAGCACTCTTGTGCCAGACTCCACTTCTTCCTTGCCCATATCCAATGTGAGCCATACTGACTGGTGGTCACTCCCTGATAGCGGTTCCTCCACTGTAAGTTCTCTCACAAAGTCCCCATTTGCCAGCACAAGGTCAAGGGTATTCCCTAACCTAGTTGGTTCACTGACCATTTGCAGCAGGAAGCTGTCTTGGAAGGCATCCAGCAGTAGTTGCTCCCTTCTGTTCCTGGTTGTTGGGGTGCTCCAGTCCACTCCTGGCATGTTGAAGTCCCCCACAATCACCACACTACCCTTGTCGCAGGTCCTCCTGATATGTCCCGCTAGTTCCCTATCTAACTCCTCCGTCTGAGATGGTGGCCTGTACACCACTCCCATTCTAAGAATCCTATTCTTGGAATCCTGGATTTGCACCCAAAGTGACTCCGTACTACCCTTCTCCCCTTCTTCCCTTACACACTTCAGTCCTTCTTTCACATATAGTGCCACCCCTCCTTTCCCAATCACCCTGTCCCTACGAAATAACCTGTACCCTGGTACAGACAGGTCCCAGTCATTATATTGGGTGGCCCATGTTTCCGTAATGGCCCCAATGTCCACCTGTCCCTCTGCCATGAGAACCTGTAACTCTGCAGTTTTCCTCCCAAGGCTCCTAGCATTAAGGGTAACCACCTTTCACCCTTCCCCCCCTCCCATCCTGCCCTTTTTTCCTAGCATCACCAATAGTACTTGCCATTTGTCCTTTGTCACTGTTATGGGGGGTAAGCTCATATGATTTCCCAACCTGTGGTCTCTGCATATCTCTTCCCCAACTGCCACCCCCCACTCCTAGTTTAAATTCCCAACTTCCTCTATATACTCTTCCATCTTCTGTTTCAACACTTTCTTTCCCTCCTCACTCAAGTGTAGTCTGTCCTTGGCATAGAGACTACTGTCCTCCCAGGTCCCCCCAACAGCCCATACCCTTTATCTTGAGTTTCTCTTGAGGTTTCTCCAGAATGGGGAGGAGGGAAATAGGATGGTAGTTCCCAGGATCAGAGGGGTCACTTCCCTTTGGGAGTAGGATGACAGTAACGTGTTTCCATTCTGAGGGAACTGAGGCAAGAGAGAAGGAGAGATTGTAGAGATCAGCCAGGGGGCGGCAATTGCAGGGACAGCTAGGTAGAGCATCTTGGAACCCAGCCCAGTGGGGCATTTACCTTTGTTAGGGTTTAAAGAGATCAAAGCTTTCAAAACAGCCAATGGGGAGACTTGACAGAAGGAGAAGGTGGGGGAAGAAGGGGAATGGGCTTTTGTGGGAGTAGCTGCTGCGGGGTGTTTGGACTTGTTAGACTGGACTGGGGGAGAGCAGACAGCAGTGCCAAGGTGCAGTTCGTAAAATAGGAGTTACATTCAGTTGCTACTGCCAGAGGGTCCATTATTATGGTACTGCCTACATTCAACACAGGTGAGGGGGTCTGAGAGGGTGGGGAGAAGAGGGATTTGACCACTTTCCATAATTTTGCTGGATGGTTTATGTTAGCCTGGAAGGAAGATTTAAAGTATGATGCCTTAGCCCACCTGATTTGCCTGGTGCAGGTATTGCACAAGGAACGGTATTTTGCATGGTCGATAGGGGAACTGGAGTCCTTGAAAGTCTTTCATGCCTGGTCTCTGGCTGTGGTGAGGGACATGATGTGAGCAGTGATCCATGTCAAGTGGGCACCCCTCGCCCGAGACTGTGAGAGAGGTGCATGGATGCCCCATGCAGCTAGGAACTTGTGTTTGAAATAGAACCACGCGTCATTGATAGAAGAGGCCCTGTGGATGGGGGATCAATCGGTGGCAGGCAGGTAATTTAGCAGCACAGCAAGGTCCAGGGATTTAAATGACCTTGAGAGAATGGTTCTGGGAGATGGGGCTTTAGGCCAGAAAGTTTTATGGATTAAGTAGATCATAAGGTGATCACTTAGTGAGTCAGGTAGGGTGCCTGAGGCAATGATGCGATGCCCGGTGGGATGTGAGGGCCCAGTCCAGAAGGGTGTGGTTTTTTGACTTCTTGTTCAGTCGAGTGGGTTCAGCGATCATTTGCAACAGATTTAGTGCTGCAACTTGGTCACGGAGCTTTGAGGTGGAGCTGGATAGCCAGTTTAAAATCCCCTAGGATATGGAGCTCGCCACCCCTGGTGAGGGAATTTAGGGAGTCCAGATGTTCCATAATAATTGGTTATGTGGCTTGGGGGGGGGCAGTAAGAACCTGCTGTAAATAATGGGGTAGTATGGGGGAGGGAGAGTTTTATTAGTAGTGCGTCTGTCGAGTGGGGGAGTTTTGGTATACTGACAGGGTGAAATGGATGGCAGAAGAGATATCCATAGCTACGCTACCTCCCCCTCTTGTTTCCTGGTCGGCCGAGCCTGATAGTGGAGTAACCTGGGATGGATATTTTAGTGTCTCTGTTGTGGGGCTTGAGCCAGGTTTTGGAGACAACTAGGACGTCAGGTTTTTAGGGAGGTGATAGTTGGCTGCAGCAGTGTGATTTTGTTTAGCAGGCTGTAGATGTTTAATTACATCATTTTTAGACCACGGGGTAGATGGAGGGGGGTAGTGGATGGCCCTGGGGTTGTCTCAATGTCACCAGAAAGTAGTAGCAGAAGGGTTATTAGGAACTTGTAAAAGGGCATGGAGCTCTGAGGTTTGCGAGTAGTGGGCCTTGGATGGCTACCATCAATGGGAGGATATTGTGAGGTGAAGTTTAGGGCTATGAGTCCAGCATGGAAGGAGGGTGGCAGTATTGAGGGCCCAACCAGCCTCTTAAGCACCAGTGATCTCTGGTAAAACCCGGTGTGGGGAGCGCAGGAGGATGTCTGCCAAGCTGGCATTGTGTATGTTGTGGTATTTTGGACCTGCTCCATTGGTAGGTTGGTGGGGGGAGTGACACCAGTGAGAATAGTGGGGCAAGAAGGGTGATGTATAGAGGAAACATGGTGGGAATCCCTTTTGAGAGGAGTCCTGTGAGTTGGAGAAAGAAAAAACACAGTGGCAGCCTCAAGTGGTGACAGAGTATAGCCTGCTAATGGGAAAGACGACTGGCTAAAACTCACACGTGAGGAACTGTATATAAGTAAACATCCACCAAGGGTGGTGTTGGGGCAGCCGACACTTGCGTCAGCAGGGCAGTGTAAGGCAGCCGTCTCGAGTTTGGAATGCCGTCCGTACCTTGTTGCCGAATTTTGGGGGAGGGCTGCTTCACCAGTGCCTTCCGAACCTCCTCATGGGTTCCAGAGCTGTGGAGACAGGATTCCCTGCACTAAGGGCCGTTCCCCAGTTTTGCTGTGCCTTTCTAAAAGGACAGAGCTACTTTCTCTTCTCTGAAGAATTTCAAGATTCAAGACTTTAGTTTGGGCTGCAATTCTGCTCTGCAAGTTGGGGCTACCTGTTTTGAAGGAGCACCCCTAGGGTTACCACCTGTCCTGATTTTCACAGGACAGTCTTGATTTGGGCAGCTGTGTCCTGAAAAAAAAAATGACATAAAAAATGCTGCATGTTCTGACCTTTTAGAAGAAAAAAATGTTTTCTAACTTTTCTCAAAATGTTGCAGAAAACTATAAGCTTAAAAGGATAAGAAACAGAAATAACAACTAAAAAACTGAAACACTGATTATTTAGAGAAAACAAGTGTCTTGCACAGGTCGAGGTTACAGATTGCCCTGTGAAAAATCATGTTTCAATAAGAAATGTCCCGTTTTGGGCATCTTAAAAGATGGTAAACCTAAGCACCCCTAAATTTATATCGTGTCTGTTAAGCTGTGGCTTTATAACTGAATAACCTGCCTTTTTTTATGTTGATTGTGTGCATGCACAAGAAACATGTTGTGTTAGCTTTCTCCACAAGCAGGTTGTGGAGGCGCGGCACTGTTGTGGCCAATTCCCCCACAGCCTGCAAAGGCTTGTCCCGCTTCTCCCAATGCCGTGGCACACTGCTGCTGACACTAGTTCAGCCTGCGTGCCACAACCTTCTAAAAAAATAGCCGCTGCAATCAGGGGCCACCTTGTCATTGCAGCGTAAGCCATTCACTGCAATGAGGGAATGACCCGTCATTGCAGGGTGGGATCTTGCAAGCCTGATATTGTTTGTGAACATGGCGGCGGGTTGCCGCTGTGTTCACAAACAATATAACCCCCCCGACCATGTTTAGTTGCTGACAGGACCCCCAATCCCCGTCGGCCTCGGTGCCTGTGTTTGTGTTGCCAATGGGGGAGCCCACTCCCCATCGGCATTCTATTATACCCACCCCGCTTTTATTCCTGCTGACGGTGCCCAATCCTCGTTGGCATAATGATTACCCTACCCCTTTTGTGAAAGTGCCCAATCTCCGTCAGCTACTGCTGCCTCCCCAAAATAAAGTCCTCTGGTGGCACGCTGAAGCCCACCCAGCATGCCATATGCCCGCTGAAAGGCAAAAACGGTCCCGAAGTCTTTTTTTTTTTTTTCCTGCAAAAGGAAATGGACCTCAGAGTCTCTGTGGCCCCACCCAACCCGCACTCACCCACTGTGCACCCTGCCTCCCCACACCCCCTCACCCCATACTTACCTCCGGAGCTTGGCATGACGATCTTTGGTGGACCGGGAACAAGTCTGCACTCTTCAAAGCCGACCGCGAACTGAGGAAATGCCGTTATGCTGTATAATGTAATAAATAGGGTTTTTCCAACTTTAGTGCATATCTTGGTCATTTTTTGGACTTTTTTCACCAAATTTTCAACATGGGGTTTTGGGACCCCTCCTCGTGAATTCTTGAACTGTCATGGCGTTAATGGGCCCCGAAAGGTGATTTCGCGGTCACTGCGCGGAATCACCTTTCAGGGCTGATTAACGAAATGACAGTGCCATTGTTCATGAGGTGGGCTCTAAAAAAGCCTATGTTGCAAATTTGGTGGAAAAAATCCAAAAAATGACTGTTTTATGAGTGTGCGCTGCGCGGTTGCTACACACGCTCGTAACTTTGTGAATTTGCAATATTTTCACGCCCGATTTTCAACATTGGCATTTTGTCACACCTCCTTGTGAACAGTACAGTTGTCATTGTTCACATCCTGGCGAAATGTGTTTTCGCATTTCCGGCACAAAATAGCGTGGTCGTTGTGGGAAATCAGTGTTCGGGACAGATTAAGAAAATGTCAGTGACACTTTTCATGAGTAGAGGTCCTGAAATGGCTATGTTGAAAATGTGGTAACTGTACTCCATAAAATGACTGTGTTACGAGCATGCGTTGTGCAGTTTGCACGTACGCTCGTAACTTCGCAAATTTATAATATTTTCACTCCTGAGTTTCAGTATTGCCATTTTCCCACACCTACTTATGAATAGTGCCGCTGTCATTTTTCCCATCATGGCCGAAATGTGTTTTCGCACTTCTGGCACAGAATAGAGCAGTCGCTGTGGGAAATCACTGTCCGGGATGGATTAATAAAATGACAGTGATACTGTTCATGAGCAGAGGTCCTAAAATGCCTATGTTGAAAATTTGGTGATGATAGCCCATCAAATGCCTGTGTTACAGGTGTGCGTTGCACACTTTCCACACACCCTTGTAACTTAGCAGATCTGTGATACTGTCATGCCAGATTTTCAACAGTGGCATTTTTTCACACCTCCTTATGAGCAGTACAGCTGTCATTTTTCACCTCCTGACTGAAATGTGGTTTCATACTTGCAGCACAGAATAACATGGTAGCTGTGGGAAATCAGTGTTTGGGACAGATTACAATAATGACAGTGGCACTGTTCATGAGCAGAGGTCCTAAAATCCCTATGTTGAAAATTTGGTGACGAAACTGCATAACGTGACTGTGTTACAAGCGTGCATTGAACTGTTTCCACGCACCCTTGTAACTTCACAAATTTGTAATATTTTCACACCACATTTTCAAAAGTGGCATTCTTTCACACCTCCTTATGAACAGTACAGCTGTCATTTTTCACATCCTGGCTAAAATATGTTTTTGCACTCCTGACGGAGAATAGCACGGTCACTGTGGGACATCAGTGTTTGGGACAGATTAAGATCGAACGAGTGAGAGGGGGGAGTGACCAAGCTCAACTAAGCTCTGTCAGGACTGCTCCGGATTTGTTTGTGGGCAGAAAAGGCCCCAGCACAAGAGGCCAGTACAAAAGGGCAGCCTGCAGCACTGGGAGAAACAGAAAGAGAGAGCGAGTGAGGGAGGGAGAGTGAGGGAACTCACCGGAGCACTGTCAGGACTGCTGCAGATTTCTTTGTTGGCAGAAAAAGGCGTCAATGCAGGCAGGGGCCCAGTTCAAAAGGCCAGCCTGCAGCAGTGGGAGAAACAGTACGAGCGAGTGAGACAGGGAGACTGAGTGAGCTCAACGGAGCTCTATCAGGACTGCTGCGGATTTCTTTGTTGTCAGAAAAAGGCGCCAAGGCAGGCAGGAGCCCCGTACAAAGGGCGCTTGCAGCGCCAGGACAAACAGAATGAGCACGTGAGAGAGGGAGACTGAGCGACCTCAACGGAGCTCTGTCGGTACAGCTGCGGATTTCTTTGTGGACAGACAAAGGTGCCAACGCAGCCAGGAGCCCCGTACACAAGCACAGCCTGCAGCACCAAGAGAAACAGAACGAGTGAGTGACAGAGCGGTAGTGAGCGAACTCAACGGAGCTCTACTGTGACTGCTGCAGATTTCTTTGTGGGCAGAAAATGCAGCAACGCAGGCAGGAGCCCAGTACAAAAGGCCAGCTTGCAGCGTGGGCAGAAACGGAATGAGTGAGTGAGAGAGTGGGAGTGAGCGAGCTCAATGGAGCGGTGTCGGGACTGCTTACGATTTCTTTCTGGCCAGAATAAGCCACCAATGCAGGCAGGAGCCCAGTACAAAAGGGCAGCCTGCAGCGGCTGGAGATACAGAATAAGTGAGTGAGGGAGGGGGAGTGAGTGAGTTCAACGGAGCTCTTTTGGGACTGCTGCCGATTTGTTTGTGGACAGAAAAAGGCAGCAATGCACGCAGGGGCCCAGTATAAAATGGCAGCCTGCAGTGGCGGGAAAACCAGAGTGAGAGAGGGGGAGTCAACAAGCTCAACGGAGCTGTATTGTAACTGCTGCAAATTTCTTTGTGGGCAGAAGAAGGCGGCAATGCGGGCAGGAGCCTAATAGAAAATGGCAGCCTGCAACGCGGGCAGAAACAGAATGAGCGAGTGAGAGAAGGGGAGTGAGCGAGCTCAACGGAGCTTTGTCGGGACTACTGCAGATTTCTTTGTGGGCAGACAAATGTGCCAACAGAGGCAGAGCCAGTACAAAAGGGCAGCCTGCAGTGCCACGAGAAACAGAATGAGTGAGTGACATGGGGAGTGAGCGACTTCAATGGAGCTCTGTCGGGACAGCTGTGGATTTCTTTGTGGGCAGAAAAAGGTGCCAACTCAGGCAGGAGCCCAGTACAAAATGGTAGCCTGCAGCTCCGGGAGAAACACAACGAGCGAGTGAGAGAGGGGGAGTGAGCGAGCTCAGTGGAGCTCTATCATGACTGCTGCAGATTTCTTTGTTGGCAGAAAAAGGCGGCAACGTAGGCAGGAGCCCAGTACAAAAGACCAGCCTGCAGCGGCGGTAGAAACGGAATGAGTGAGTGAGAGAGGGGGAGTCAGTAGGCTCAACAGACCTGTGTCGGGACTGCTGCAGATTTCTTTGTGGACAGAAAAAGCCACCAACAGAGGCAGGAACCCAGTACAAAAGGGCAGCCTGCAGCGCCAGGAGAAACAGAATGAGCGAGTGAGAGAGGGGGAGTGAGCCACCTCAACGCAGTTGTGTCGGGACAGCTGCAGATTTCTTCGTGGGCAGAACAAGGTGCCAATGCAAGCAGGAGCCCAGTACAAAAGAGCAGCCTGCAGTACCGGAAGAAACAGACTGAGTGAGTGACAGAGAGCCAGTGAGCGTGCTCAACAGACCAACGCAATCAACATTCGGCATTGACAAATGCTTGTTTTCTTAATGTCTGTGTGGACTGGGAGCCACTTATGCCTTGCTAGGGTATTTTCAAAGCTCTCCTGTTAAATTCCTTTAAAAACCAAAAAAAGGTGCCTGAGGTAGGTACAGATTTGTTTCTTGGGAGTGTAAGGGCTCTAAGGGGGTCACTCGTCTTTAGCATCGGTTCCTTGCCCCCCCCTTCCCCGTGTGAGGTTTTTAGAGTTTTATGTGTTGTCTGCCCAACTTGTGAGGTGTTTTTTTTTGTATTTTCTCACCTCAGCATCATTTTCTACAGTTGCGCGGCCACCATTTGAACTGGCCACGTGCTTCTTCATTCATTGCAACTTCCCGCCAGAAGCCGGGTGAGCGCAGTGTTCGCGCAAGCTCACACACACGAGCCTAGAGGGTGAGCTCACTCTCAGTTACTGCTTTTCAAGCTGCTGGAATGCTTTTTTACAGTTGACTGGCAGTTTTGTAGTGTTTTCACAATACAGTTATAAATCTATGTTTTTTTCCTGTCACAGTTTTCCAAATCAAGATTTTTCTGTCACAGTTTTTTTTTCTGTTTTGACACCATGGTTTTCAGGAGACCATACATTATGAAATGATGTAAGACCTGCAGAAGGGTGATGAGGCCCTCTCCCTTGGGTTCATATTGTCCTCATTGTGTTGCCCAGCATAATATTTCTCTCATGGGTTCCCTCCAGCAGGTGCTCCGAACTTGGGGGGGGGGGCACCTGGTCCGTCGCTTGGCAGTGGCAAAGCAGAATTGTGTAAAAATCTCTGGTTGCTCCTCAGTGAGCCTTTGCGCCCCGATGACCCACAGGACATCCTGGCAAATACACCCGACCCCAAACTGGCCCCATCAGGTCGGGGGGGCCTACACCAGCATGTCCAGGCATGACGGAGCAGGCTGCGGATTCAGATATGCAGGCAGATCCCAACCCTGACCCATTGGAAGGCCAGGATGATGATTACGGGGATCTGGGGGAAACACCTGATCTTAGAAAATTACTTTCAGATGAGGGCGTCCTCTCTCAGGAGGCAGTAGAGGAAGGAGAGTGGACGGAACCAAAGATCAGGATACCGATTCCACCCATCTTTGATAATAAATCCTTGTCCTTTTTGATAGCTGAGGCATGTAGATCTTTACAGCTCAAGGAGGAGCAGTCTGTGGAGCCACTGGAGGTTAATCCAGTTTTGTCAGCATTCTCCTCTGCTCCAAAATGTTTCCTAGGTTTTCTCCACTGTGACCAATTTATGAACAGAAATGGGCAGGTGTCAGTGAGAGAAGAAATCTCCCAAAACCAAGAACTAGGAATGATCCTTTTTTAGAGGAAAGGTCTCACAAGTGGGAAACCTCCCTTCTGGCAGATAAGGCTATTAATAATTCTATAAAACACACCACCATTCCAGTGGAGGAGGCTCTGGCACTATCAAATTGACATGACAAGCGGACGGATACCTCAAGCAGGAGGGCTTTCGCTGCTTCAGGTGCAAACATTCGTACCTCCTATGCTTCATTTATTGTTGCCAGAGCCTTGAACCTCTGGGTCACTACGACGACTGACAACATCCCTCCTGATTTGGAGGGTGTGAGTATTTTTCATTTGGTGACCATGGCATCCTCCTTCCTTGAGGATTCAATAGTGGACAATTTACGCGTATCAGCCCACTCGGTCAACCTCACTGCGTCAGCCATGAGGTCCATGTGGCTCAGACATTGGTCTGCTGTTCAGTCTTCAAAGACAAAACTGTTTAGTCTTCCTTTTGAAGGAAGTTTATTGTTTGGTTCTGGTTTGGATTCTATCCAGCAGGACATGCAGGATAAAAAGGGGCCACCTCCCAGTGTCAAAACAACAACACAGGGCTGCTGCTGCTCAATGACGCCAGGGCTGTGGTTGGTGCAGACAGTCTCGGGGAGGTTTTCGCCCCTTTCAGAACTTCGGTACCCAAAGAAACAGAGGTACCTATTCAGGCAATAGAGGATACGGTAGCAGAGGCTCCTTTCCCAGGCTCCGCAGAAGAGGACCAGCACAAAGGCCTGGTTCCTCACAATGATGGTACGTGGGCCCATTCCTGCCCTCTTCCCCTTGGTGGAAGACTTCAGGAATTTCTTGCAAGATGGGCCCAAACATTGTCAGACACCTGGGTTCTGGAAATCTTTCGCCTAGGCTATGCCATAGCATTCTCAATGGTTCCTTTAAGGGGACGTTTTCTGCCATCCCCGGTTTCAAAGCATGTGGCAAAACACCAAGCATTTTCAGACACTCTGACCCATCTCATTCAAATCGGGGCCATAGTTCCATTTTCTCCAAATGAGCAGGGTCAAGGGTTCTACTCCCTCTACTTCATAGTTCCCAAGAAGTCCGGGGTGGGGGTTCAGGCCCATTTTGGATCTGAAGCATCTGAACAAGTTTGTGCAGAACAAAACGCTCAAGAGGCGATAATCTGGGTTGTTCAACCAGGGGATTTCTTTGCCTCAGTAGATCTGATGGATGCTTGCCTTCATATCCCCATTCATCAGTCTCACCAGAGGTACCTCAGGTTCTCGATTCTGGGCCAACACTTCTAGTACAAGGCTCTACCATTTGGCCTTGCAACAGCCTCTCTAGTTTTCTCGAAGGTATTGATTGTCCTGGTGGCTCAACTACAACAGGAGGGTCATCATGTCTACCCTTATCTAGATGACCTGCTCATTCGAGCACTGACGATGCTTCTTGCAAACAGATCAGTGTCCAGGGCCTTCCAGATCCTGTAATCACATGGCTGGATGGTGAACTGGGAGAAGAGCTCCTTAGAGTCATCACAGTCCTTGGAGCACTTGGGGGTGATCTTCGACACAAAAGGTGGGAGGGTGTTCCTACCAGAGATACAGTTGCTCAGGGTTTAGTCCTCAGTGTCAGCCCACACTCTGCTGCAGATTCTGGGCCTCATTATGGTAGCAATAAACTTAGTTCCCTGGGCCTGCTTCCACATGCGGCCTCTTCAGACAGGGCTGCTGATGGCATGGGACCCATCATCCAAGGACTATCAAGCCAGGATGCTCCTCACCCCTCAGCTTCATCACTCCCTGAATTGGTGGCTGAATGTGCAGAATCTTAACAAGGGGGTTCCATTGGAACTCCTGCCGGAGGTGATTCTCACAAAAGATGCAAGCCTGCATGGGTGGGGGTCAGTCCTGGACCAGCTTCCCAATCGGGATTTGGTCACTACAAGAACAGCGTGTCAACATAAATGTCTTGGAGATGCAGGTGGTTCACCTAGCTCTGCTTCATTTTCAGTCCAGACTGAGGAACACCGCAGTAAAGGTACGATCGGACAATGCCGTCACAGTGGCTTACATAAACAAACAAGGAGGCACAAAAAGCAGGGCAATGCTTCGGGAGGCCTCCAACCTACTGAGCTGGGCAGAGGAAAATCTTCTCTCTCTGTTGGCAGTACATCTGGCCGGGGAATTGAACATTCAGACGGACTGGCCAAGTCGCAAAGATGTTCATCCCGGAGAGTGGCAGTTGAACCCGGAGATGTTTGCACTGCTACGTAATCAGTTTGGGCAACTGCATATAGATCTGTTTGCTTCGAGCCACAATGCTCAGACCCACAGGGTTCTTCAGTCAGTATTGGTGTCCTCATGCAGGGGCAGTGGACACCCTGACTCAGGTTTGGTTCTTCTGCAGAATGTATACCTTTCCTCCACTGCCTCTCTTCCGGAAAGCCTTAAGGAAATTAAGACACTCGAGCAGAAATTTTCTTCTGATGGCCCCAGAGTGGCCAAGAAGACTGCGGTTCTAAGATTTAGTGAACCTTAGCCCAGCTAGGCTGTTTGTGCTTTTTTGGGCAGCCAAGAAAGGACAAAAGGCCTCTAAACCCACGCTAGCTAGGTGGGTATGGACCTGTGTTACTAAGGCCTATGTGACAAGAAAGAAGAGGCCTCCAACTCTTATCAAGGCTCACTCCACCAGGGCACGGGCAACTTCCTGGGTGGAGAGGGGGCGAGGCCACAGTTTCAGAACTATGCATGACAGCTACATGGTCCTCAGTCCAGACATTCACAAAACATTATAAATTGGATGTTCAGAGTTCTGCTGACACAGCTTTTGGTCACAGGGTGTTGCAGGCAGCAGTTCGCAAGTAATTCTGAAGCATCTGGCATACAGGATAATCTCCCCACTCCCGTTTTTTCTCTCTAGGAACTGCTTCTTAGAACCCATTTGTAATGATTACCCATTGACAATGTGGAGCGCTACAGAAAGAAGAAATTAACTTCATGCTTTTCATAATTTCCTTTTCTGTTAGCTCCAGTATTGTTAATGGGACCCTCCCAAGGGCACAGCTCCGGTGGGAGAATCTTATCCTGCATGCTAGGAGAGTTTTTTTTTTTTTTAGTAAACTCCCCTAAGTGGACCTCTCTCTCTCTCCTTTTCTGCTGCATTGTACTCTGATATGTACAATTATATGCTGATTTATCAATTACACTGATTTTATGTGCTGATTTATCAGTTATATGCGACCGCAGGTTAACAGGTTTCGTTAGTTAACTAAGGGGTGTTTCCTGTTGGCAGTTTGGTTCTCTGCCTACTAAAAAAAAAAAAAAAAAAAAAAGACAGGGCATATGTCTCATTGTATACTAACTTCAGTTCACAGATGAATGACTCCTGTGAGAAGTGTGGTGCCTGTGAAGCACCTTGTGACTACAACAAGATCCTAATACTTTGGGAGTCCTTTTAGGTCCATGGAATACATCCCTTTTCCAACTATTGAATACAAAAGTAAGGCAGTTCTTTATTATTCAATTTCATTTTTATTTTTCATGCTTGTTAGCAAGATGAGTAAATTGTCCGTTTTCACAAGCGACAAGTAGAACATTAAGAGAAATAATCAAAAGGACATACTATGGCCGGCCTAGTGGTGCTGAGGGTTGAGGCACTGGACACTATACCTCGCGCCATGCCGGCAATCTGTGTTTAGGAATGAGCACAGGCCACCAGGGGTCAGCAGGGGAGGAGAAGGATCAAGTGTCCCAAGGACTGCTCTTCTTCTCCAGGGAGGGGGGGCTCAAGTAGTCGGTGATTGCCTTGCCCCTAGCGGGCTAGGGGACAGAGTGCTGACACTGACGGGGGGAGGGGGATGGAGCAGATGTCTGGTGGAGCATGTACGGGAGCGTGCGTATTGCCTTCGCTGGCATTATTGCACGCCCCAGCCCCAAGGGGGAAAGAGGAAAAAATGCATTTGTGAGGCTTGATGGCCATCCCAGGACATGCTTGGCTCTGAGGGTGTCGCCCCCAGTACACTGGATCTGGTCCTGGTGGTGAGTAAGGGAAGCTGGCCGCATTCCCACCATGGGGGCAAGCTGTGGTGGTGGTGGTATGACTAGTGATGAGGGCCTTAATGGGAGCTGGGGTGTGCTAGAACAGTGGCCGGATGTGTGGCAACCATGGGAGAAAAAGCACTAACTAAAAAAAAAAAAAAGTACATGCTATATTAAAAGCAATATATAAATAATAACAATAATACAGATATACATTTAACAATCATATCTTAATGGAAACAGTTGCAATTATTATATTATTGTAGCTATGTGATTTGTTTTTTGATTGTGTCTGTGCGTAGCTCTTATGGCACTGCTACGTAGTAACAGGGGAGCTGCCGTAGTAACGGGGGAGCTGCCGTTAGTGCAGGGAACCCTCAGGTGCCCAACATTCTAAATTCTTGGGCTGTGCCATTCCCTTGCTAGGGGTGCACTATACCCATTTGTAATGATTACCCATTGACAATGTTGGAGCTAACAGAAAAGGAAATTACGGTAAGTATGAAGTTAATTTCTTCTACCTTGAACCCGAGTGTACGTCAGACTTCATGTGCAATACTGTTTTACATCTACCCAGTGCATTACATTGTACTGTACATTAAACAGTAAGTTCCAGGGATTATAATGAACTTTGGCAGACTGGATGGACCTCTGGTCTTTTTCTGCCGTCATTGTCTAGGTTTCTATCCGCTGTCAGGCAGGGCTTAAAGAGCTGCTGATGCTTCAAAGAAAATTTTGAACAAATATTTAGGTACAATTTAACTTGCATTCTATATGTATTATATAGATGTCTCCTCTCCATTAGTACAGTTTATTGTAAATTTCGGTATGTATAAAACAATATTTGTTACATTCACATAGTTTCCAAAAGCAATTTTTAACCATGATGTTCACATGATTCATAACCTCCAATTAAATTTTATTGCAATTTTATGTGCAAAACTTGCAAGAGCATAAATTTGTATAGGTATTTCTGTAGTAAAAATTGATTTTAGTTCATTTTTTTTGAGAAAAGACAAATTCTTAAAAGTTGTAAAAATCAATGTCTTTCTTTCTTTGGAAAAAGCCGCACATTCCCATGCCAAGTGTGCAGTGCTCATTGGCGCATCATTATATCCCAAACAGGTCTGACTCATGTTTCTTGCATATTCCGAGATCCCTCATTTTATAAAAATTCCAAACTTCAGTCCAGTCAGAGCTTTCCTATGTTTTAAGTTATCACATATCAATAAATATTTTTCCACATTAAAATTCTTCTTAATCCTTTGTACTGCTAATGACATGACATTGTCCGGTTCTGCTGTATTTCCCAAAATATAATTATTTTGTATAGCACTTTGATTTAATTAAGGGTTTAATTTACCAAATCAGGTTAAGACGTTGTAGTCATTTCTTAAGATCGCATCTATCCAACAGTTATAAGTTAAACTGAGGGTGCCTTGTTCAGTTTTCTCCAGTAGGAAATACATTTTTTAATTACTATAGCATGTAATGAAATTGTGCTTCTTTCCACATGTATTGCAGCATTTGAGGTTGCTCTTAGTACCCCCAGCATGCTTTTCAAATATTGATTTTGAATTGTTTCCACCTATTTGAAATTACAAAAGAGGCCCCAGATTTCAGGCTCATGTAGATATTGCGCAATATATGAGTTTTTTGCTACAGAGTGTGCAAAATGATTTATACCATTTAGTGTTTTCAGGGTATTCTTCTTGATTTTTTCAGTATGCTTGTATAGATTTCTCCTCTCCATTATTTATTACTGAGGAAATTTGCATGAAAACATGCTCTGTACCTGAAGGAGTTCATCTGCCTCTCTAGCTTACTCCCTACCTCAAGTCATAATCCTCTGTTGTGACATCACAATCTGTTGCCATGGGAGTAACTGTGGTGTCACAAGCAGAGCATTATGACCTCAGGGAGAAAATAACAGGAATAGATGAACTCTTCAGGAGCAAAGATCCTGTTTTCATGCAAATGACCTCAATAATTAATAATGGGGGAGGAGAAATGCAGAACTAATGTGAAATACAAGCAGAACTGTGTCTAAGTATTATGTTTTGTTGAAGTTCTCCTAATGGTGTCAGCTGCTGTTTAAGTAAGCAATGACCCACAGCAGGGTATGGGGTTATAGGGATGTGATCCATGCCCCGAGTGCGTTGTGAGCCACACGGCCGCAGGCCGCATGTCCTCACAATGTGGATTAAATCCCTATAACCCCATACCCTGGAGTGGGTTATTGCACTTATAACATGGCTTATTCATTATTAATTTTGAAACATACAGAAAACATTTTTCCTGTTTAAATGGCAGAAATGTCAGTGTATCCTGTCACCGTTAAATTAGTCCACAGCAACAGACGCATATTTGATGCATTCTGTGGAAACACAAATGTCAGAAGTATAGTGCTAATATCATTTCTGACATTCAATTTCCAGAATGTACTTGCAAACAGTTGAAAAAATGGTTTACATTGCCCACCCCCTCAACACACAGACAGATGGTAAGACACACGCTGCTCAGAGCATGCAGTACAGTACAGCTACTGCTGTTGCCACTCTTTCTCTCTCCCCCCCTCATAAAAGCAACTAGAAACTGACCTACTGCTGTGTGTCTCTGTTGCTGCAAAATGGTGGCTCACAGCTGGCTCTCCATCTCTCACTCTGCCAGTACAGTAAAACATTTTTTTACACTGCTCACCCCCACTGACTGTGTGCTCCCTGTGTAACTGCTATGACACAACATTGTCAGGAGCATAGGGGGGAATTATAGTACCGGTCACTTATTAAACTACTATACTTGCATGTCCATGATTTAGGCCACAGCATGCCAACTATCTGTCATAGAGAGAGGGAGGGCGAGAGCTGCCTAGCTGAGGTACAGCATTGCCGTCACTAAGTAAGAGGGACAGAGCTGACTAGCTGAGGTACAGCATTGCAGTCACTACTGTAAACTGCATATCTTTTGCAGGACTGCAGTGAGCTGCTCGCCACTCTGTGTCTCTCACTCTTTCTCTCTCTCATTCTCTGTCTTTCTCTGTATATAGTACATTAATTCAACTATTACACTTTTCCGGTTTCAGTTGCATTTACTGTGATTTCAGCCACAGCACAGGAACTAAATGTCTGGGAGCGACCTGCCTAACTGACTTACAGTGTTGCCATTAAACTACTATGACAGCGGATGTGGGATTGGGGTGTCACAGTTGGGGGAGGCAGCCACTAAGCATACAGCTTTGACAGGGGGGTATCACAGTGGGGGGAAGTCAGCCTCAGAGCACTTTGCTCTGTTCCAATTTTAATAGCTGCCTTTCTGCTTGACTTTCTTCACCATCTAGGAAGTCCCGACTCTGCCCAGGGATACTGCTTCGAGGAGATTCACACCAACTCTGGGTTAAATAGGAGATTTAATCCACGGTCAGGTGGTGCTCTTCCACCAGTTGGCTTTCTTCCTCTTTCCAACCCATATTCTAATAAAGAATGACCAATTAAACCATGTATGTGTATTTTTTTTTGTTTTCTTAACTGCGTTAAAAAAGGAAATTTCTTTCTACCTTATGTATGCTGGCCTGGATATTCAAAAGGGTTGCGCCATGCGCAACAGGGTTACGCTTGTCATAAGTCCAAAATGCGCCATTCTGCAATATTCAGCAGGAAGCAGTTACGCCACTGGTAACAGGTTGCGCAAGAGAGCAATGCAAATGAATGCATGCTCAACAGGAGGGAGGATCCATGCATATCCGCATGCCGATATTCAGTCGGGTTGTGCAGAGTTGGCCATCGCAACCAACCTCATCCCGCACAAGCTTGAGCCAAAAAAAGGCTTAGTTGAGGCCACCCACAGGTGAGCTGCTGCATTGCAGGCAACACAACAGCTACCACCCTGGCTGGCCCCAGCTGATCCCTGTGCCCCCCACCAGCCCGATCGCGGGCATAGTGTATGCGAACCCTCCCGCCCACACATCTCCACAGCCCGATCGCGGGCAGTCCAGTCTGAACCCCCCCACACATCTCCCACAGCCCGGTCGGCGGGCAGGTCAGGTACATGAACACCCCCCACGCACATCTCCCACAGCCCGATCGTTCGCGCGTGTATAGACCCCCAGTGCCTGATCGCAGGCAGAATGTAACCCCAACCGAATATCTCCTGGTGGTCCAGTGGACCGTAAAGCCCGATCGCGGGCAGAATGTCACATCACAACCCCAAAATCTCCTGGTGTCTAGTGTCCCCCACCACCCACGAAGCCCCTCCACCCGCTCCCCCGCGGCGGCGGGCAACAGCATCCACCGCCTGCGCCCGCCGCCCGCCGACTGACTGTCGGTAGGGCTGCCGCCCATTGGTGCAGAGCTACAGCCAGTGGGCGTGCAGCCCATCACGTACATGACAGTCAGATTTGTGAATGAACATCATTGAATATCGGAAATTTGAGCATGGCGCAATGGTACTTGCATACGCAGGTTTAATGCTCATCTCTGGCAACTTGCGGTGGCGCCAGAAGTTCCACTGCGCCATCGCAAGTGCTGTGGCTGAGAGTGATATTTCCGAGAATTGCGCAAGCGCAACTCCTTTAAATATCACCCGGCTCACCCCTGCGCAACTATTGTGAGCAGCGCAAGGGCTTGCGCCTCAGAATGGCGCAGTTTGAATATCCAGGCCGCTCTGTTTATGCAGCCCAACTCCCCTGATTATGTTTTGATGCTATTTACTTCTGAAGCTAGTGAGAATCATGTGTGATTACATAATTTGGTAGCATTAAGAAGCAGTATAGCACAGTGGGTTAAGGTTCTGAGCTGCAGATTTGAAGACCTGGATTTGAATCCCATAGCCGTCTAGGTGCATACTGTGTGATCTTGTGCAAGTCACTTAACTTCCTTGTGCTCCCAGGTCACATCTGGAAACAAGCTTTAGCTTAGTGTGCTACTCGTGGTTAAACAATTTCCCCTTTCTCTTATCAGTCTGACAGCTCTAATAGATGCCTAGCTGTTTCTCGCTTTATTCCCAGTGTGTGCTCCTCCCCCAGCTATAAAATGTACCTCCTTATCTTGTTAACAACTTGCCATAAAACAGATTGATTGAGGCAGCAGTGTGTAGGTATTTGTGTTGAATTATAATTTTTTGTAGGAAGTGACTACTGTCCCATCAGATTTGGTTCTGGCTTCTGTAACACATTATCAAAAATATCAGGCATATTACGGATCACTGATTCATGTATGGACATCCTCCAGAACAGTCTTCTGAAAATATGCTTTTACATTTCTTTTATATATCTCATGGGAACATGGGTAACACTGCCAATAAATGGTACGGTCTATCATCTGTTTTATTATAGTCAGATGCTATGGTAAATGGACGTGTGCAATCACTAATTGTCTTATTATACAATGGCAAGAAAAAATCCTGGACTCTGATTGGTCAGTCTTGGGCTGGACCCGTGATGTTATCCCAGTACAACATCACGGGTCTAGTCTCAGCCTTACTGTGAACCTGGAGATGATTGTTTGCTTGATTTGTTTCTGCTTGATTGTTTCTTCTTCTCTTAAAAAACAAAAATATTTTTCCACACAAAAACATCTTTAAAATTATTTTTTTATTCTGTATAACAACGAGCCATTGTACAATAGCAGTAATGCCCTCTAGGGTGTGTGTCGTTTGGGATCAACATCCGTCTCAGGTAATTGGATGCTAAATACTGTGACCTGCGTGCCCAACCACCTGAGGCGTGATGTTATCCCAGAACAACACACACCCTGTCGGGCATTATTGCTTAATTAAACCATCAGCTGTTCTCTCTCAAAAAGTATGTTCCACTGGGAAACAAAATGAAAAACATGACAACATTCTACTTTCTGACATGAGTGGGGTTAACTATTTATCTACCTATTGAAACCACATTGTCCCCATAAATATTATAATACTACCTTCATTTAGTTGACATCAGTAGCTATCTGTGGTTAGTTCAAGTGTTGTCTGTGTGAATTATCAGTATACTTTTTATTTTCACAAACTGGGATAAAAATTTAGTTTTTCACTGTTTTAACAGCTGAGACAGTACAGTGTATGTATTGAATCTCACACTATCCCAGCATTCTTAAAATCAAGTATTTATACTTTTTGTAACATTTCCATGTGTGTAATTGTATGCTTCTGTACATTCTTGGTATTGTGTTTGCTGTGCTGCTGTAGGGTATCAGCATAGTTTTGTACCACGCTTATGCTGCTTGATCGTGAATATTGGTTGATGGGTGATTTCATAAGAAAGCCAACAAACTCAATATTTCTATATTATACACATACCTGTGCTGTTGGGGTTGTGATTGGGTATAGCAGTATCATGAAGTCTGCATTGTATGTCAGTGGAATGTTGTGACAGTCTTCTGTAAAGTGACTGTGGTGATGGTGATGGTTGTGGTTTGCTTGCAGAGCGTTTGTTCTCTGTTTTGTGGTATTGTGATCATGATATAAAAAAATTACATATAATAGGCGCACTGATGTGGTGGTTGGGGGGGCAAGTACACAGTCTGTGATTCTGTGAAGATGGTGAGAAGAATGATATGTCTGTATTTGTTATGGTGGCTATGGTAATGAGTGTCCAATGCATCTCTTGACGTGCATAGGACAGATGCAGCTGACACTGAGGCTGTGTAATAGGGTCAGCTCTCCATAACAGACATGTGGTGCAGTATATTAGAGGCAAATGAGGAGGGATAGGGTTTACCGCTTTTGTCTTGCAAACACCTTTTTTCTTAGGTTAGTATATGATAGCCCCCAGTAAGTATATGCCAGCCACATGCTCCCCCCTCCCCCGCAGCAAGATCATTCCCGATCACACTTAGTGAACAGTGCCTGTCACTTAAAAGTGCATGGTATTTTAGACCTGCAGTAATATTTCTACATCCCCATTTATCGCATGGATAACATCATATCATACTGTACACCTGACCCAACGGTGCAGTGATCTGTACATACTGTACTGAATGCAACACATGCGAGAAGGTCTGTTGCCAAAGTGTCATGCTATTGTAATGTATTTTTATTTATTTATTGAAATGTTTTACCAGGAAGGCACACTAAACAACAAGTTGCTCATCTCACACTGTGACCGGGGGGTGGGGACAATGAGGATTAGTATCAAACAATTACAGATACAGAGAACATATAATATGGAGTATTGATTCAAAAATAGTACATTATATACAATAGTGAGCAGTACAGACAGTTAAAGCATAGATAATTTCATGCACCAGTAGGTGGATACAGAATACATGACACAGTAAGCCAATCAGATAGTGATGCAGCAATACAATCATAGTGCAAAAATATTTACAGAGCTGCGCACAAGGATAGGCAACAAGTGCTGCTAGGTGCAAGCAAGGGCAGGAGAAGGCAGTTGACCAAGATTGAGAAGTGAGGGTAGATGCTAAGGGAAGTTGCTAAAGGAGGTAGGAGTAGCTTAAGAAGAGGATGAGGGAGAGAGGCTGACAATACCAAGTATCCCTCCAGGGTGTAAAGAATTCTTCCAGGGGGCAGGATTTGAGAGCAGACAAGAATAGTAAATTTAAGAGGAGAGGAGAGGAAGACTGCCGAGACCAAGGTGGACCTCCATGGTGTAGATAACCCTGCAAAGGGGCAGGCAGCAGACAAGAACAGTGAAAATAGGAAACCTGGCGGCAAGTCACAATACTAGTTTGCCCCTCAGGATGCATGAACCCTGCAAGGGGAACAGGTATTGGTGAGCTGGCCAGGGTATAAAGTGGTTAGGGGGGATTAAAGCAGGTACAGCAGGAGAAGTAGTTGTGAAGAGCAGTACCAAGGGAGTAGGTGGAGGAGGAGGGATGTATTTGTAGGGGGAGAGCATTCCAGGATTTAGGAAAGAGGTGGGAAAAGTCAGTCTGGCCTGCAAGGGTAGATCTGCATGGGACCGACAGGGTGCGAGTGTCAGCAGATCTCAGAGAGTGAGAGATATGGGGAGGTGAGATAAGGGAGGATTGGAGGTAGGGAGGGAGTTCACCAAGCCAGAATTTGGAGGTCAGTTTGGCGATGTGGGTAAGCCATCAGTTGGACAGTGGAAGAAAGGCTAGTGCATGATAAAGGTCACAGTGGTGAGTACGAGAGGGAGGCATCTAGGGAAAAGTGGCAGAGGGAGTTAGAGAATCCAGTCTGGCCAGGGAAGATTTGGGAGCAACACCATAGACTACATCACAGTAGTCAAAAATGGGGAGCATCATCTTCTGGACAAGTCTGTGCCTCACAGTCAGTAGGATGCAACTGTGGTTACTGTATAGGGTGCCAAGCTTGGGGTGCAGTTTCATCAAGATGGCGTTGATGTGTATAGAGAAACTGAGGTGTTGGTCAAGCCAGACCCCAAGGTATCTAAATGAGGAAATGTCCTCCAGGGTTGTCCCATCTAGGATGTGGAAGGATGACCTGTCAGAAAGACTCGAGAGTCTCTGCCCAGTGCTGAAGGTCATGGAGACTGTCTTCTTGGCATTGAGTGAGATCTGGTGAGAAGCAAACCACAGCTGGACCTGGCTGAAGTCGTGCTGTAAGCTGGTTACCGCAGCTGTGGGGTTACAGCTGGAGTTGAATAAGACAGTGTCTTCCGCATACATATGGATGGAGAATGTGGAGCAGGCTGTGGGAAGATCATTTATGAAGATGGAAAAAAGCAGGGGACCTAGCACTAAGCCCTGAGGGACACCAGTGTTGATAGAGAGAGTGGGGGGAGGTGGAATCAGAGATTCTTGCTCATTATGTCCTACCAGTGAGGTAAGATTTAAACCAGTTTGTGGCGGATGCGGCCATGCCAGCAGCAGAGATGGAGCCAAGGATGGAATGGGAAACACTGTTGAACATTTTGTCTAGGTCGACAGAGATGGCTGAGGTGATCAGGCCATCATCCATCCCAGTAAGGGTGGAGTCAGTGAGCCTGAGGAGGGAGGTGGTTGTAGTAGAATGGTTCTTCCGAATGCTAGATTGGAATGGGGTAAAAAATGAGGTATCGGAGAGAAAGATGGAAAGTTGGGAAAGAACCAGGTGTTCTTGAAGTTTAACAAGTGTAGGGAAGAGAGAGATGTAAGCATTAAGTCCCGAGAAAGAAGGCTGCTACTAGAGAATTAATGTATGGTTGGGAGGGGGGTTTGGCTGAGTGCCTACAACCACCCAACCATGCATTAATTCCCTAGTAGAAGCCTCCTTTCAAGGGGCTTAATGTTCTTGTAACATGGGCAAACATGGCTGAAAATATTATTACATCTGTTTATTATTTGGTTAAGGCAATTATGTCAACATTTAAATACTTTTATATATGAATACAAACAAATTGTTCGTCTTTTTAAAGCTATATTTATTAATAAGGTGGTAGTTACTTTTTCAACCTCTGCTTTAATGCACAAACACAACTAACATGTTCAAAACATGATGACATTGTGAAGTTTTTCAATCACTGGATGTCTTAAAACACTTTTAACAACATTTTAATGGACATTTTAGTCAATTCTTACTAACACAACTGTAACTCGCTTGCATATTCTCAGAACCCTCTGTTTTCAGGAAAACAACATCTACTTACATTGTGCCCACTACTGTTTCATTCTTCTGCTCAAACTGTTCACTACATATCACTGCATTACAGAACATCTTTTTTATTCTCGTTGTGTCTTACTAAATATTTCTGTTTACATCGTAAATGTTGATCACTGCGATCATGCACCAAACGACTATGGGATTTCTTGAGATCTAAACATTGTCATTTACTTATGGCACTGCAGTACATCCAGATTTACATATGGGGCTACTATAACAAGTAACAAGGTACTGAGAATGCATTACTTCAAACACTTTTAAACTGCACATTAACATGTGAAAAATGTAACTAAGCGGTGTGTGTCTTACTGTCTAATGTCTTTGCCACTGTAATAGCTGAAGATTACCGTTCTATTGACAATGAAATTGGATGTGTTGAAAGGGTTATACTGTAATTCTCCCATGCTCACTCACTGTTTTTTCCTGCATCTCACACGTGTGTTTCTGTTCCTGCCTTCCTTCACCTTCTTCTGCTTCCGGAATAGGAGCGCATGAAGTTATAGGTTGTGGCACATCATTTCCCCAGTGAACATTGCTTTCTATGCCTTGTACAGACACTGGAGATTTACCCATTTTTCTAATGATATCAGGTACTACTGTCACTTTCTCATATTGCTCTTTCTGTATGGCAGGTGACTGAGTTAATTATTCTTGCTTCTTAGTCGGGCTGCAATCTGGATACTGCTTGCCATCGCTTCCTTCATGCACATCTGACGCAGACAGAATGGAGGACCACTTCTTCCTGTCTTTATTGAAGGAATCCAATAATTACGAAGGCTTGCTCCCATCTATGCCCAGTAACAGACATGATTTCACGAGGTGTGAGACCAGCCTCCGATAACAAGCACAGCAGTGCTTCTTATGGAATGATTCATATATCGAGTGGACAGCTGTGCATCTTCACAGATCTGGGACATAAGCTGACCAAGATAATTTTTGCCCATAGGCTGCTGACTGTACCAGCACTCCTTATGGTCAAGTGTTTCTTGGGGAATTTTAAGGGGGATGTAAATAGAAAGATGGGGCATTTTTGGGACACTTTGATAGATACTCTTTTAACATGGAAACTGGACAGTCACAGCTTCCAGGTTGTAAGTACTGTGACACTTGGCCAGCTGGTTGTGATTGTTGGATGATATTTGTAATATAAAAATATAATGTGTGATTGTCACAGTGCTTCCATGACCCCCCCCCCAGGTTTCAGTGAAGCAGGAACCATTTCATTAACTGACTTACTTCAGAGTGGCATTTTATTACCTTTTTATGATATGCCTAGGCTCTTTGAAGTGGAAATGAAATGGGACTTTATGAGTCTGCTAGAGGATGGAGATCATAAACTTTTATGACGTCTTCGAGGAAAAACATTTTAATATCAACTGGTGTTAAAAAGCTATAAAACTCCTTTGATATGCCCTGGGAAGAGGAACTGCTGAGATCAAAGAGGGATGTTAATTAAGGAGTCATATTGGGAAATTAGTTTTTGCTGAAATCACAGTATTTAAAAGATCTCCTGACAGGAAGATCATTGTTTGTATAATTTTTATACTCTATAAGGAGGAGCTAGATGGCATCATAGAAGGGGTGGAAACACAGAGATTTTAAATTGCATTCTATGTTTCAACTGTGACATTTCTTTTTGGGCTCTTAAGAAACAAGATCTCTAACCTAGGCACTTAGAGGTAATACATCAGATAGAAAAAGTCTAACTGTATGTTGGTAGGAGTTTGTAGTTTATTTTCTTTTAAATGATTGTATGCTTCGTGATATACTGTTCTGTATTTACATTTTACATATTTTTATCCATTTTTAAGTAAACCTTTTATTCCAAAGACTGCCTGGGTGTGTCTTTGAAGTTCTTTTTGCATGTGATGTATAGAGAGTTAAGATGGACAAAAACTGTTCAGAGCTTAATGGTGTTACCAAAGTGGGAAAATGTAAGAATATACCTAAGGTCTCTTATAGCGTTTTAAGGGTTCATTCTGGATACCTGGTTAGGTGCCCTTAGGTGAAAGATATCTGGCATCCCCCTGAAGAGCAGATTATCTGAGCCTGTACATTTGGGTACGCTAGCATAAGGTTCACAGTTTGAATCCCCCCAGAACTTGAGACTAAAGGTGATTCGGACCCACAAGCAGACAGGAGGGTTACACTGTTCTGTTACCTGTTCACAATACTGCGCTTGGAGGTTGGCACTGTGGGAGCAGAGGGCCTGACCTGCTGAGTGCATTTGTGACAAGTACAACACAACTCTTAGAAGCTGTTTATTTGGCTCATTTATTCTATTATGATTCTTAGTGCTCTTGTTAAATGACAGAGCTATGAATTCCAGTCCACTGTAATCGGTCTTCATTTCAAAAGAATCCTACTTCAATTGTCTTAACCCTTCTCTCCCCCCTTCTGGCCAATCCAAGCTGGAGCTCAAACCAGAGCCTACGGACCAAACCATATGCAGACTTTAGTGACAATTTCTTAGAAGACCTAATTTTTTAAAATCTGCATCAGTGATCCTGGGGTGGTATGATGAGATATCTTGGCCAACTCTTCTGCATTGTTTCAGGACAGCAAAAAAAGCATTGTTGGCTGACTGAAATTCTGGATTGGTGGCAATATTTACTTTCCTGTTCACATCTACGCTGTTTATATAGCAATTTAAGCCTGCTTTTTAAAACAGTGTAGGGACTAATACTATACTCCTTGCTCTCCTCAGTATGAACAGTGGCATAAAATGTTCGCAGGAAACTTGCCAGATCATGGATAGGAATAGTCTACTGACAGATTCTGTGCTGAGAGCCAGTCGCTAAAAACAATGCAAGCCCAAGATGTGTTCTTTTCAGTATTAGGCTCTGCCTTACATCGTTCCAACTCATTCAACTCCTCATTTGTAAACACAGTATGTCTCTCTGACTTCACAGGAGACTCACTGCTCTCTTTATCCATGCACTGCTCTAAATGCTTTCCTTTCTGCTTTCTTTTGTAGCTGACTATAGGAGCACTGTGCTCCGCTGACTGAGAATAACAGAGGAGGACAGGGGACTGTGACTTACTGCTGCAGTACAAGCTGTGACTACCAGATACCGAAGTGGCAGATGGCGACCGCATACCCGAGGAGAGATTGCAAGGTACATCTTCATTTTTGTACTTGTGCTTCTCTGAATTTTAATTATATTTCCACAATCTTGCTTGTCTACCCATGACTGTATCCCCATTACTCCACATAAGGAGAAGGTTGCATTGAACTGATCCATCGTGACAACTTCACACTGCACATCAAGTAGTCACAGGCAGCCTGGGTGGATGGGTGGGAAACCAACTGTCAAATTTAAATAACTGACAGTCCTGTATTCCTGTCTTGCTCCACTACCTTCACTTGGACATCTGTGGTACTACAGTAGCGGGCATTACTTGAGATTTAATACCCACTGCAAGTCACTCACATGATGGCATCTGACCAATGAGAACATCTCATTTGCACTATTATTAATTCCCATGTTACAAAGGGTGATAGTTGCCAGGAGCAGAAGAGTCACCACCCTTGGGGAGAGGAATAACTACAGCATGCTTCCAGGAGGTGGGGACTTGCGCTGTCATAAAGGAAAAGTTTAGGATTAACCATTGTACCCAGTATCTCCGTATGAAGTCCAAACCATCCATTGATTCTCCTGATTCAAAATAGCCGCCCAGGGTAGAGTGAGTTAAGGAGATAGGGTAGGCAATAGCAGGAGTAGAGAGGTAAAGAAGTTTGGGATCAAGGTCATCTGGAGAGGAACCTTTTGAGGGATTCAGGGAGAGCAGGGCACTTAGAGCATCAGTGGGGGACATTTGAGAGGAGAAGAAGAAGGAGAAGGAGTAGGAGTAGGAGTCAGGCGATGGCTTGGGAGGCGGGGAAAAGGGAGGGGGCGGTTGGGAGGGGAGGGAGGGAACAAAAGAGGGACAGCACAGGAGGTGTAATAGGCATTAAATTCACTGGCCACCAAGCATGGTTCCAATACCAGGGAACTGTTGATTTTTAGAATGGGGGGAGGGGAGTCGAGAAGGAGGGGAGAAAAGAGCATGCACCACCTATCAGAATTTGGAAGGGGAATTGATGTTTGTGTGGAAAGAGGATTTAAAATTCTCTGACTTGGCCAATCTGGTAGCTTTGGTAGATGAGTTGCGGAGCATTCTGTATGCGGTATAGTTGCTGGGAGCCTTGATGATTTGTGTTTTTTCCAGGTGCGGTCACGCTCCTGTAAGCAGGCCCATAATTCAGGGGCAATCCAGGTATTTTAATCTCTGATGACAGTCAAATTGCCAAGAGGAGGAGAGATCTGCTTTTGTCCAACTATTCCAATAAGTGATGTTGGAGAGCAGTGAAAAACTGGGCAGTGTGATTAAAGGACACCCATCTACTGTATGCACATTTTTAAACCAGCCCATGTCTTTGATCCACTGCAACTTCCATTGCTTGACAAGCCAAAAGACAGCTATATCAGTGGCATACCAGGACTTGCAGACATTTCACCATTTGAGTGGAATGTTTACATCAATGCAGCTACATCATTTCTGTCTGACTTTAACATTGTGGCATGGTGGGAGTCTCAGTCCCAGTCACAAAGCAAACTTGCAGCACTGGCAAAATGCCATATTTGTATGCTTGTCAGCAATGCAGACATAGAACAGACATTTACTGTGTATACAGACCTGACCTTCTAAAGGACAATAGGAGAGGTCTAAAAGAAGACAATGTTAACTTGGTGCTAATGTTAAAATATAACAAACAGTTTGAATAAATTATGTTGAGCATGTTGATATGCTTATTAAAATCAGGCCAGGTGTAATTCTTTTGGTAACCAGTTAAGGCCCACTAGGCACAATGCCTGTTTTCAGTGCCAAGCCGGGAGTACTGGGGAGGTTAAGTGACTTGCTCAAGGTCACACAGTATGCAAATGGAGGTTGTGGGACTCAAACCCAGGTCTTGGGATGTACCAACCTCTAGGCTATACCGCCAGCCAGTTATGTACTTTGCTGCTACTATTTTCTGATGGTTCAAGATAGGGGGTGAGAGATCAAATGTGGAGAAAAATGTGTAAATAAACTGTGTGTGTCCACAACATGTGCTAGGAGTCAGGTGATATTGGAAGGACTGCAGAGTGGGTTCATGACTCAGGGCATCACTGAACCAACAAGAGCTAAGGCAATTCTTGATCTGGTGCTCACAAATATAGAGCATGTACAAGAAATAATGGTCAGAGAGTCAATGGGTGGAATTGACCATTGCACAGTGTGGTTCCAGTTGAATATGGGCAGGGAAAGCATCCTGACTAAGACCAAAATCTTGGATTTCAGGAGGGCAGACTTCAGGAAAATAGACAAAGTGCTAAGGAGCCATGTGGCAGGCATCAGAGCAGATATGGGGGTAGACCAAAGGTGGTCCATCACTAAGGAAGGAATACTGGTTGCCACAGATGAGTGTGTTAGGCTCAGGGGGAAGAACACAAGAGCCAAGGTGCCCAGTTGGTTCAGTTCTGGGGCTGCCCAGGCAGTAAGGGAAAAGAGGTTGGCCTATAGAAAATTTAGAAAGACCAAGAGAGAGGTGGATAGGGAAAATTACCTAAGGTTGGCTAGTGAGGCAAGTAAGTGTAAACCCCCTGTTACCCAGGGTTACTAGAATCCCAGTAAAACCTAGTGGTAGGCAGGGAAGGCAGCTTGTGAAACTTCAGTTAAATGGATTTCACACTGTCTCACTCTGTTCTCAGTCTCAGCTGAGACTGAGGGATGACATAACCATAGAACTATCGCAGCTGCATGAGCCACATTGGAATCTACAGATGGGAGTTAGGATAGAATGTTGGGAGTTTTTGAACAGTTGCAGCAGTTGTGTGTGAGCAGTCTTGAAGAGAGGAGCACAGCAGTCTGTACAAAGGCTCTTGGAGCCTAAGCTCTGATACAGAGCTACTTTTAGGGAAAGGTGTGTGTTTCTGCTGAAAGAGGAATACAGTAAGCTGTTCTTGAAGTGGTGGAGACCGCTGATACTGGTCTCTGTGCCCCATCCCTGAGGGGACTGGGGTGGAAGGTTTGCCTGTTATTCCGGGGGCACCCCCCCTGGTTCCTGCTAGAGAAGAAGCTGCCTTTTTTTTTTTCTGAAATGTGTTGTGGCACCAGAAGCTGTCAAGATTCGCCTGTGGGGCACCTGCAACCAAAGGGTGAGTTCTGCTCTTGTCAAAGGGCCTATGTTTCACCTGAGCTGTTTTAAAATGGGGATTGGACTGCGTAATCAGTGGGAGGCCTAGAGGAATAGGCTTAGCCAAAGTAAAAGTATGTTCAAGTCCAGCACAAGGGGAAAGCCAAGACATGTAGAGGAGATGTGCTATACATTTACTCTTTAATCTACACTGCCAAGCTTTTCAGGAAAAGATGTTTAAGTATGTTTGAGTTTAGTACAAGGGGAAAGTCAAGACATGTAGAGGAAATGTGCCATACGTCTACCATTTAATCTAGATTGCCAAGCTTTCAAAAAGAGTTGTTTAATGTCCAGAGAAATGGCTGGGTATGGATTGTGGAAGCTGGAGGTGGGAGACCCCCCACCTTTAGTAACCAAGTTCACCTCTACGGATTTGCTCTGTGGCCCTTTTACTTTGCCTCAGGCACTTGGCCAGTGCTGAGGGAAGTACCCAGACGTGGGCTTGAAAGGAAATTTCCCTTAAGGAGTCGAAGTCTCTAAGGTGGTTTGGGGAGCCACCAACAGAAAATGTGGTCCACTGCCATATGGACTGGGATTGAGTGGCCGGCAGGGGAGCCGGGCCAGGAAAAAACCCAAGTAGTGTACAAGTTGGGCTGTGTACCCAAAGCTGCGTGCAAGTCCCGGCTGTGTGCCTCGTGGGTTCAGAGCCTGAGGGCTGAAGTGTTGAAGAAGTGTTCTGTTATCTCTTATCTGCATTACCAGGAATGTAGCCCCGTGGGGGTCCGTCTATGCTTTGTTTGTTCAGTTTGGATGTGAATAAAAGCCACACTTTAGAATCCCATTCCTGGTATTGTACATTACAGTCATTGCTTCCCATGTTCGGATTTACTTGGGTGCCCCTGTGCAGAGTAGCCAAACCTAGGCCCCTTGTGCCGAGTAACCTAGTCCTCCCCGAACCCAGTCCCCACCTGGTACTGCTGTCAGCTTCAACAGCATGCCACCTGTCGTTTGCAAAAAGGCAAGGGTGTAGGGGTTACATAAGGACGTCCGGCGAGCAAAGGCACATAAGGAGCTGCAGATAGCTGAAGGAATTAAGAAGGGGGAGAAGACTTTCTTTTGCTATATAAGGGAGAAAAGAGACAAGAAGGAAGGGATTGTTAGGCTTAAGAAAGGGGTGGAGGATAATGGGGGAAAAGCAGAGATACTAAATGGATGTTCTGTCTTCACCAGGGAGAAGGATGGACCAGTGCCTTCAGGAGGCAAAGAGGGGGGGGGAAGGGAACACAGATGTAGTGATAGAGGAGGAGAATAGAGTGAGGGAGGGGCTGCTGGTATTGAAGGTGGACAAATCACCAGGCCTGGACAGAGTACATCCAAGGGTACTAAAGGAACTGGCTGAGGAGCTGGCAGGGCCACTGACAGACCTATTTAATAGTTCACTACAGTCAGGTGTGATACCATTAGACTGGAGAACAGCACATGTAGTGCCCCTCCAAAAAAGCGGTCCCAGGGATGACTCAGGGAATTACAGACCAGTCAGGCTGACCTCCATTGTGGGCAAGCTGATGGATACCATACTAAAGGAAAGGTTGTTGGAATATCTAGAGGAGCATGGTCTCCAGGATGTGAGGCAGCATGGATTCATGGGGGAGATCATGTCAAACAAATCTGATTGACTTCTTTGACTGTGTCACCAAGACAGTAGACAGCGACCAAGCGGTAGACGTCCTCTATCTGGATTTCAGCAAGGCCTTTGACTCTGTGCCTTAAAAAAGGTTGATCAGGAAGTTGGTGGATCTTGGGGTTGGGGAAAAGATGGCCAGATGGGTGGAATACTGGCTGAGAGACAGAACCCAGATGGTGGTTGTGGGGGGAAGTTATCTGGCACCAGGGAGGTAACCAGTGGGGTCCCACAGGGCTCAGTGCTGGGGCTGGTGTTGTTCAATGTCTTCATCAGTGACATTGGGGATGGCATTAAGGGCAAAATGTGCCTATTCGCAGATGACACCAAGCTCTGCTGGAGAGTGGACACAGCTGAAGGGATACAGGACCTACTGGAAGATCTGGAAAAGCTGTGGAGGTGGTCCAGGATATGGCAGCTTGGCTTTAATGCCAAGAAATGAAAATATTATGCATATTGGAGCCAGGAATACCCGGACAGAGTACTACCTGGGTGGAGTCCGAGTATCTGCATCAGAGGAGGAGAAGGACCTGTAAATGATGATCACTAGTGGCTCGAAGCACTCTGCAGTGCAAGAAAGGAGCAGCAAAGGCAAACAAGATGCTGGGATACATATCTAGGGGGATCAGTAGTAGGAGAGAGGAGGTTATACTGCCCTTGTACATGTCACTGGTATGGCTGCATCTACAGTATGGAGTTCAGTACTGGTGCCCAGACCTCAAAAAGGACATTAACCTGCTCGAGAAGATCCAGAGGAGGGCTACAAAGATGATAGTCGGTCAGCAGGGTAAGGCATACGAGGAGAGGCTGAGGGCTCTGAACATGTACTTCCTGGAAGACAGGAGAGAGAGAGAGAGAGGAGACATGATTGGGATCTTCAAGTACTTGAAAGAGATAAATAAGGTTGATAAGGAGAGTCTCTTTAAGCTGAGTGGCAGCCATAACATGAGGGGGGCACAGTCTTCAGCTGGGAGGTGGGAAGTTTAGGAGGGAGGTCAGGGAGCACTTTTTCACAGAGAGGGTGGTGGATACTTGGAATGCACTGACTGAAGAGGTGATCTTGTTGAAGACAGTGGGCAGCTTTAAGAGAGGCTAGGATAGGCATAGGGGAAGGTAAGGATCATGGGTAGGGAGGATAGGAGGAGTGGGGAGGGAGGGCAGGGACATTGGCTCAGGCTTTGGACCCTGCAGTATGAGCAGACTTAACAGACCAAATGGCCTTCTTCTGCTTGCTTCTTTGTATGTTTGTATATGTGTGTGTGTGGTGTGTGTGTGTGTGTGTGTGATACTGGTGCAGTAGCACTAGTATAGCTAGGGATGAGTGGCAGGTTCTATGTTAAACCCCTAACTTTGCACATTAATAGCTTTTGACGTGTTTGACAAAATTTACCGAAATTTTGCATGCATTGTCTAGTATGCAAAATCTAAACATACAGGACATTTCGTGTTGGCAGCTGATTTGGTTTCTGAGATCTGCATAAATTATATTCTTGTAGATGTCTAATTTGTTTTCTATACTTAGCATGGGTTTTTGGTTTTGCTCTCACCTACAGCCTACAGGGAATGGAATTTTTTTCAAATCTTTGCCAAGGTGGAACCTTTGGAAGGTTTTCTGAAAAAATATTAAACAATTCCAGGGTTATAATGATTTTTTTGGGGGGTGGGGGTTGCTGTTCTAGGCATGCTCGGTAGAGTTCTTTAGATATTGTTCTGAAAAGACATGAAAAATTCCATTCCGCAGATTGTTTTTGTTTTCTCACCACTTGCTTCTCACAGCACCAAAACACTTTTTTCCTGTTGTGAGGGCTGCCATCTTGTTCTCCCCCCCCCAAAAAAACATGGAAAATACATAAAAAATAGTGTACATGAATGAAAAAGGAAAAGACCTGAACCTAGCTAAATGGGACTTGTTTAGCTAGACTCTGGTGTTTGTTTAAACAATAGCCAGAAATACCTTTTTTGGGGACCCCAAAATCCAGGGTGCCTAGCTTAGCGAGAGGCGCTGTTGCCTTGCGTTCTCTGTATGAGAACAGCAGGACTTACTTGGATGCTGAAGCTGCTGCTGGAATCGTCCTGCTGGCTTCAGTTGAAGCAGAGAGCAATCCCCTGTCCTGTCTCTCACTATCTCTATCTGTTCAGCGGTACTGGGGGTGAGAACGCCAGTGCTGCCATGTATATGTTAGGAACAGGGGGTGGGCAACCTGGAGGGAGGGGGAGTCAGCCGAGCCGGTAGTGGGGGTGGGCACCCTGTTCAGCTTTACAAAACTTTTATAGATAGACAAATCTATCTATAAAAGTTTTGTTAAGCGGGCAAGGGTGCCGACTCCCTGCTACTGGTTCTGCTGCCCCCCCTTCCTCCAAGTTGCCCTTTTCCTGTTCCTATTATGTACATGGCAGCACTGGCATGCCCACCCCCAGTACCGCTGAACAGTAACCCAACACCGAGGTGCCCAGTCCCCAGTGTCGGAATACCACTGTCCCCTAAAACGAAGAAAACTGTCCCTCGATTTTTTGTAACTTGCAAAAACAAAACAGTCCCTCTTTGATCTGACCCCCACCTCACACACCCCAAACTCCCCAAACACCTGAACATGTTCCACAGCATAGATCCACTATCCAATCAAAGACATGTCTTGCTGCTGGAACCGGTGACTGGGATATGAGAAAATCAGGTACATGTGGTTTATTGTATTTCAATGAGGTTTGAACTTTTGTTCATAACTTTTTCAGTTTTGAATATTTTTATACCAAATTTTCAACATGCCCAGCCTGGTGGCTCTGAGAGTTGAGGCACTGGACGCCATACCTCATGCCACGTTGACGACCTGGGTTCGGGAACGGACTCGGGATGCCGGGGGTTGGCAGAAGAAGAAAAGGATTGAGGTCCAGAGGACTGCTCTCCTCTCCTCTCTTGGGATGGGTTGTAGGGGTTGTTTCACTCTGTAGTGGCCCCCAGTGGAGATCGGGAGCACTACAAGAACAGCACTTCTCTCCTGGAGTGGGTTGTAGGGGTTGCCTCACTCTGTAGTGGTCCCCTGTGGAGATCGGGAGCACTACAAGAATGGCACTGTAGACAGGACAGGAAAATGAGAAAATGGCACCCACGCTGGCGGGATGATGGCGGCCCCACCTCCCCACTCTGCGCTGCAGACCCTCGCCCGGCAAAGAATCAAGGGTGTGCCGAGTGCACTCAGTCTCCCTCCCAGGCCCCCGGTGAAGGGATCGGGTCAGCCAGGTGAGGGAAGAGCAGGACAGCAGAATGGAAGAGGCAGTGGCGGGCGAAGGCTGGCTGCCCGAAGGAGTAGGCGGCTGGATGCGGTAAGGAAGGATAAAAAGAATATGCAAAAAAAGAATTTTCGGCATGTCCTTTATGGGACCACTTCTTGTGTCCAGTGGTGGTAGAATTATGCAAATTTAGCCCGAAAGGCGGTTTTGTGGCTACTTTGCGAAATCACCTTTCAGGCAGGATTTGAAATTTTTCACCATCCTTGTTCATGAAGTGGGGTCACAAGAAGGCTATGTTAAAAATTTGGGATCAGAACAAAGTTATGGGCATATATTGAAATTTGTCTACTCTCGCTCATAACTTTGGTAATTTTCAATATTCTGACCCCAAATTTTCAGCATAGCCATTTTTTCACACCACCTCATGAATGTGACAGCTGTCATTTTTCTAATCCTGGCCAAAATGTGTTTTTGCATTTGTGGCACAGTTTCACAACTATGATGTGGAATGACATTTTGGCGAGGCTTTCAAAATGTTCACCTACTGTGCTCATGAGGTGGGGTAATAAGAAAGCTATACTGAAACTTTGGTGTACAAATATGGTAAAATGCCCAGGTTATGAGTGAATGTTGCAGGATTTCAACGTTCACTTATAACTGAGCTAAGTTTCAATATTTGAACTCCAGTCTTTCAACACAGCCATTTTTCCACACCACCTCATAAACCTGACAGGTGTATTTTTTTAAATCCTGGACTAGATATGCTGCCGCACTTGTGGTGCAAAATGACATTTCGGACAATGTACTATAAATGCCACATGTCCTGTTTATACTACTACTACTTATTGATCTATTTCTCCTTGCTTCCTCCTATATACTTTCGCGGCTCCTGAGCGTGCCCACGGAGCCTGGCGGCATCTGCGCCACTACCGCCGAACAAACCGACACTTCCCTTCTGCCCTCCTGGTCCTGCCTCCCAGAGCCCATCACAGGTAACCACCGCTAAACACCCTCAGCCACCCAGCTTCTAGCACCTCCGATTGGTGCGCCTACCGCTTTGGTGGCCCCTGATTGGACCAGAGATCAGCCCTCTCCTTCCGATTGGAGCACCTTTCCTGCCGAGCCAGCCAAGCTGCTACCCGACCCGTGGAGCCCTCCAGCCGGATTGCCGGAGCAGCCGCTAGCCTGGGTCTACGCTCTTCTTTCTACAGAGCTATTTTGTACTGCCCCCACCACCCCCTCCCAGGCCACCTATTAAAATGCTACTTGCCCCGGCCCTTTCTACCTACTCCAATCCCTTTCCTACAAGTACTACTCCTCCCCTCTTCTCCCTAGCTATCTACCTACGCTTCTCGCGACTGCTCCTCTTCTCCCTCTCTCTACACTACCCCTCAGTAGAGTGTACCTCTCTTCACTCCCTAACTGTGCCTCCTGTACACTTGGATAAATGGCACAAACTATAACTTACTTATTTTTGATCTTCTCTATCCTACTTTTCCTACCCCTTTTAACACCCCCTGTAAGTTGCAACCCTGCATCCCCCCCCTCTATTGAACTGACTCATCCTACAATTGCCCCCCAAAAGTCCACAGCATCTCTCCCAGCTACCATCTGGTCCCGTTTCTCTATGAGCCCCTCCTCCTCGCTCTATTCCTTTGGCTGCCACCTGGTCTCCCTCTACCAAAGCAGAGCCCACTTTCTCCACACCACCTGCCCTACTGCCTCCCCTAAACGGCGCTTGACCAAATCTGGGTGCCTCCACATACTACACCACCACCTAACACTTACCCTACTACTACTGGCTGCAGGGGATATACACCCTAATCCTGGCCCATCACCAACTCCTGGTCCCAGCTGCCCCATGCCTAACCCCTCAGCCAAGGCCACCACTGACACTCGCTCTGGCTCCCTTCCCCGAGGATTATGCCTACTCCATCTAAACATTCGTAGCCTAGCCCCCAAGCTCGATCAGATCCAGGTTCTAGCCGCCCACCATGCCCCTGACGTAATCATCCTATCCAAGACCTGGCTGAACCCAAACCTCCCAGACCAAACCATCGCTATCCCAGGGTTCACCATCACTTGGCAAGACCGACCCACCAGAGGTGGAGGGGTGGCTATCTACACCAGCTCAGCCCTACATTTTTCTATCTCTCTCTCAAAAGCTGAACCCAAAGCTTACGAGCTGCTTATGGTGAAATTGTCCCCTCCCTCCTCATTACCCATCTTTGTGGCTGGTATTCATTGGTGCCCTGGCACTCCAGCCACAACAGTCACTGACCTTCTGAGCCAAATGACGTCTCTTGCCCAGTCGGGTGAACTATACGTCATGGGTGACTTTAACCACAACTGGCTAGCTCCCACTTTTAACAAAACCCAAACCAAGATATCTGCTCTCAACCTTACCCAAACCATTATGGAACCTACACGGTCAAACCATAAGACTGGAAACCACTCCCTTCTTGACTGGGCATTTACCTCCCACACACACCATGTCGTCAGCTCTGGCCTCCTTCCTGACTCTATTAGTGACCACCACCTAACCTATTTGGTCCGCAAAATCTATCGAGTTAAATCCCCTCCCAAATTTATATTCCAACGGTAATATAAATCCCTAAACCTCTCCCCCCTCTCCAGGAAGAGTTAGCTCACTCAAACTGGGACCCAGTCTTAAGCTGCTCTAACATGGACGCTGCATTACGCACTTCTGGAACACCTTCCTTACCGCCTGGGACAAACACGCCCCCCTGCGCCGTGCTAGGGTCTGGGGGTCTCACCTTCCCTGATATCACCTGAGCTGATAGCTTGCCAACAAGCCCGTGACAGGGCATGGCGTAATTACAAATCCACGCTCCTCCCAGGCGACAATATCACCTACTGCATGCTCCGCAACAAGTGCACAAACGCCATCCGCTCAGCTAAGGCTGAATATTTTAACAACACCCTGAATGCAAATCTTGGGAGGCCTTCTAAATTCTGGAAAGTCATCAACTCCCTTTCCCCCCCCCAACAACAAATCTCCCCCCTCCTTCTTGCCCAAGGCCTCTCCGACCTCCTGACGGTAGCCTCCGAGTTTAATTTCTACTTCACTACTTGTGCTATGTCCTCCTGGACTCCCTCCTGTAACCCCACCCACTCCCCAGACAGCTACCCTCCTACTGCCTGGCCAGAACCCTTTTTCCTTCAGACACATCTCCCCCATCGAAACCTTAGATGCCCTTCGCTCCCTGAACCCCACCAAAGGTAAGTCCCCCGATTGTTTCGAGAACAAACTCCTCTTCCTATCTGCCCCTCCCATCGTTACTCCCCTCGCTGCCCTGCTAAATCTTTCATTCACCACTGAGTCACTCCCTACTGACTGGAAGCATGCCACCGTCCTACCACTACGAAAAGGAGGTGATCCTACCTCAGCAACTAACTACCGTCCCATCTCCCTCCTCCCCACTCTCGCCAAACTCCAGGAACACCTAGTACTATCTCAACTCTCCAACTTTCTCTCTGAAACTAACTTCTTCACTCCATTCCAGTCTGGTTTTAGAAAAAAACACTCTACCACCACCTCCCTACTAAGACTCAAGGACTCCATCCTCTCTGGGATGGACAAAGGACAAATTACTGCTGCTATTTTCATCGACCTACCCAAAACATTCAATACGGTATCCCACTCCCTCCTACTATCCTGCCTATCAGGGGCTGGGCTATCAGCGTCAGCCACAAATTGGTTCAGTGCCTACCTACAAAATAGAACCCAATCCACAAAGACAGCTGACTACACCTCCCCCCCGCTCCCTATTACCACCGGCGTCCCCCAGGGCTCAGTCCTTGGCCCCATCCTCTTCTCCATCCTACTAAATGATCTACCAAAGCCGGCCCGGTGGCGCTGAGGGTTGAGGCGCTGGTCGCTACACCTCGCACCACACCGGCGACCCGTGTTTGGGAACGAGCACGGGTTGTCGGGGGTCGGCGGGGAGGAGATGGATTGAGCATCCGGAGGACTGCTCTCCATCTCCGGGGCGGGGGGATTCGGGCGGCCGGTGCTTGCCTGACCCCTAGCGGAGGCTGGGGATCGACAGCACGCAGCCGCAGAGACAGGGGGGAGGCGGGACGTGGCGGACGCTTGACTAGTGCGTGCACGGGAGCGTGCGCGCACTCAGTCGCTGGCGTCATTGCACGCCATGCCCGCCGGGAGAAAAATTCCCCAAAAAATGGAGCCTGGCAGCACGATGTCGTTCCCCGTCGCCATTCCCTGAGGACGCCTCCCTGGCATGGACCCGTTCGGGTGGGTTGAGTCGCTCCCCACCACCCTGCCGCGAAGGGTAAGTCGCGGGGTGCTGAAGGGAAGGGGTCTCATGTCCGGGGATGGCGCCAGAGGAACGGCGGAGTGCGGGGGGGGACCGGATCTCCTGAGAAATAACATACAAAAAAAAAAAAAAATGATCTACCAAAGTCTTGCTCCACTACCTCAATACACATGTATGCTGATGACACGGTCCTCTTTACTTCCGGACGTACCTACGAAAAAGTCACCTCTAATCTTCAGACCGACTTCAACAAAGTACAACACTGGTTCAACTCCAACCAACTCTCCCTAAATGCCAAGAAAACTGTCTCTATGTCTTTCGGCATTAGACAGAGATTATCCAGACTTACATCCCCTCTGATCTTCCGTACCCTAAATAACACCATCCTTGAAGACGTGCCCTCCTTTAGGTACCTGGGGGTTTGGCTTGATCGCCACCTCTCCTTTTCCACACATGAGGATGCCATCCTATCAAAACTGTGCCCAAAGCTAGGCGCCCTCTATAGAAACCGCACTAGTCTCCCGCTTCCTGTGAGACGCGAAATAGTCCAGAAAATGATTTTACCCTCCTTTGACTACTGCGATGTTGTCTACAGTTTTGCCTCTAAGTCCACTTTAGCCAGACTGGATCCCCTCTTCAATGCTTTCTGCCGCTTTGCCCTTGATGCCCCCCCCATACCCATCACTGGGAGCTCTTCCATTCACTGGCCCTTCCATCCCTGAGCAACCGGCGCCTACTTCACAGTGCTAAATTTGTTTATAACTTCTGGCTCGGTTCCCTTACTCCCTACCTCGTATCTTCCCTATCTTCCCCGCCTACCCCTGCCCTCGCCCTCAGGTCTACTGACTCCAGCCTATTAGTAATCCCTCACTGAAGGACCTCCGTTGACCAATTGGCTTTCTCTTACCTCCTCCCTAAGCTCTGGAATGGCCTGCCGGCCCAAATCCGCCATTCTTCCTCCAAACACTCTCTTTCCTCTGCCGTCACTAACTTCCTTTCACCAAATTGTACCTGCCCCTGACCCCCAATTGATTCTCTTCCCCCTCCTTGATCCCTCCTCCATACGTGCCTGACCAGCAGCTCGGCCTTCGCCAAATTGACTGGCTTATACATTGCCCTAAACAACCAATGCACTTACTGTCTCATTCACTTCTGCTATCTCCCTTCTTATTCCCCCAATGTCTTCCCTAAGTCAACCCCCCCATATACCCCAATGTTTACTATACAGTCCTGTCACCTCTCCCTGGCCCCAATCTCAGACTTACATTTCTCTCTGCCAACTTGGTGCTTCATGCTTCAATCCAATCTCTGCTTATGTAATCACGTATAGTTCTAGATGTGTATTCAAATATGTGTGCCACCTTCCTTGAGGCACATGTATGTACTGTCTCCTCATGTAACAAGTTTGTAATTAATCTCACTCAGTTATGTAACAATTGTTTGTATTGCTCTACTCCAAGTTCAACCTATTGATTGTTGAATGTATACCCTCATCCCTTGTACCCCCCCCCCCCAGGTCGCACCATGAGACGAGCATCTTTTTGCTCAGTGTGCCTTTCCTGGTGAAACATTTTCAATAAATAAATAAATAAATTATAACAGGAGTCATAAAATAACTAACTTGATAATTTGGTGTCAAAATAAAAACATTATAGTTATTAAGAAACTTTCTGTTTAGTACCAGTCTTCACACCAGCAGATATGTTTTGTGATCCTGTGCTGATGAGCTGAGTTCAGGTGTGAGTTCATTTACCCAGCTACATGGGGTGAGGGGGGTGGCACTGTTATTCAACACCTGCCCAGCTGGTGAATGAAAGGTGCAGGCTTGCCCACACTGACCTGAGTATTATAGAGTAAATACAACTGCTCCTCTTGGCATAGGGCCCTGCACCTCTGCACCTCTGCACCAGTGGGTGGTGGAGGGCCCTGTGCATTGGCTGATAGATGGACTCTTTGTCCTATATATCTGTATCTGTGGCCACATGGAAGTGCAAGAGCCACAGGGTCCTGATTCCACAGTCCACCAGGCAGCCCCATGAATTCTTAACATCTGTTGATGCTCTTCTGTAGGTAGATGGAGTCTTTCCTTGGCGCAGGCCTCAAAGGGCCCTGCATGTTTGTACCTGTTCATGCAGATGCTGAAGGGACTTGCGCAAGTGAGGATATGATCCCACTGTCTCAGAAGGAAAGGAAATTCTTTGCAAAAACTGCATTAATGCACCAGTTAGGATTCAGCTTAATGCCACAAAAAATAGGGAAATGTGGCATTAAGGTTTCCAACCCTAACTTCCCACTCCCACATCCCAAGCAGCAGAGGGGAAAAAAAGTAGGATTTTGGGTCTCTGAAGTCTTGACGAATCAGTGGTGGGGTCTTCCTTGGGGTTGTCTACCCTAATGCCCACCCTGTTCCCTGAGCAAACAACATCACACATGATCTTCTTTCTTCACGCAGGGCCCACAGGGCTATGCATGAAGAAAGCAACATAGAAACATAGATTGGCTTGGTAACATGTGGTGATACCTACTTCTTCTTTATCTTTGAGCATTGTATCAGAATAAGGCACTGGCTTGGAGCTGTACCTTGTGCTTCAGACAAGAGGCTATGGGTGGAGGGGAGGGCTGATCATTTGGGTTGACAACCCCAAGGAAGACCCCACCACTGATTTGCCAAGACTCTGGAGACCCAAAATCCTAATGATTTTTTCTTTTACTGCTTAGGGGTGGGGAGTTAGGGTTGGAAACCCTAACACCACATTTCCTACTTTTGTGGTGTTGTTGAAGCCTCAACTGATGCATTAATGCAGTTTTTTGCAAATAATAGGTGTCTATATATGTATATGTGTATATATATATATATATATATATATATATATATATATATATAGTGGCACGGTAGTGCCACTATAGTTAGGTTGAGTACCCCATTTAAGGTTAAAGTGTGAAAATTTGCATCTTAATAACTTTTCCACTGTATGACAGATTTGCCTGAAATTTGGCAAGCGTAGAGCAGTACCATAGATCTCTGGATCTGCCAAGGTTCGTAACAGTTGGATATATGGTTGCAGAGTTATGAAGTGACATTCTAGCACATTTACACTTTTTGCTCATTCTTTGCTCCGCATCTGAGGCTCCACTTGCTTCATGGACTGGTCCAAAAACTTCAGGGAACATGCAGCCAGCGGCCCCAATGTGCCTTTCAAAGATTTTGTTAAAAAAAATGTTAAACGGTTCAAATGTTATTCAAAAAACAAGTTCCCCATTATAATCAATGGGAAAAGTTAAAAAGTTTGACAGTGTCACAAATGCAGTTTTTAGTGTCACAAATGACCCCTGTAATGTGAATTCAGCCATTTTTTTTCAGTTAGTGGTCACAGAAATGCTTGCCATTTAAATTTGGGACCCTTAGGGACACAATTCTTTTTGTGTTCACCTTGTCGGTCCCTGAGGATGCTAGTCATGTATTTTTGAGGGGGGTTAAACACCCCAGAAATATGTTTTTGAAATGTTTGTAAACTGTAGTGTTGCAAAGTAGTATCGCACTTGCAACACTTTTGTGATGTTTTTTTGCAAAAGTGTCGTGATTTGCGACACTATTTTGCGACACTATTGCCAAAATAACAGAGATTTTTTGCCACCCTGCTGCAAAAGAACAGTTTTGTCTATTGGGCTGAAATTTGGAGGGAAGAAAGCCAACATCCCACAGATGTGCCTTTTGGTGGCTTAGTGACAAAATATTAGAGGGATGCAAAGTTATGGTACTCCGAAGTTGACGCCTTTTCCCATAGACTAACATTACAGCATCCACTGCGCCTTTTGGGGCCCATATCTTGGAAACGCTTTGAGATACGGACTTTTTGCTGGAAAAATACTTTGTGCAAAACTAGCCAGGAAAGTAATAATTTATATGAAATTTAATTTTTTTTTCTACTTTGTATGGTTCCTAAGATATAAGCAATTTAATATCCCAAGTGCTCATTTTCTGCTCCAAGGCCCATTATTATGCATACATTCTTTGTATTCACTGTGTTTCTCTATGCAGCTGTTGGTGGACAAAAAGGTGTGCGCTTTCATTACTGTCACAGTTAGCATTCCCACTTGTGTTTCCATAACCGTTTGCAATAGCATTCCAGTCTATGCCACCGTCTGCATTACCCTTTGCGTTTTCGCTGCACTTGCATTTGTGTTACTGTTACCATTTGTGTTTCCATTACTGTTTGTTTGTGTTTCATTTTGCATCACCATGTGCATTACCATTTGCATTTGCGTTGGCGCTTCCATTTGCATTTCCTTTGGCGTCATCGTTGCTGTTACCATTAGCATTTGCATTTCCTATTGCGGTACTGTGAATGTGCGCATTACCATTTGCATATGCGTATGTGCTTGCATTTATGTTTCCATTTTCATTACCGTTCCCGTGTATGCCACCATGTGCATTACCGTTTGCATTTTTGTTTGCGCTTGCGTTTGTGTTACTGTTAACATTTGCGTTCCCATTACTGTTTTTGTTTGTGTTTCGTTTTGCGTCACCGTGTGCATTACCATTTGCGTTTGCGTATGCACTTCCATTTGAATTTCTGTTTGTGTTTCCTTTGGTGTCATCGTTGCTGTTACCGTAAGTGTCTGCATTTCCAATTATGTTACCGTTCCCGTGTGTGTTACGGTTTGCGTTTCCATGTGCACTTGCATTTGCGTTTCTGTTTTCATTAACGTTTGAACTTGTGTTTGTATTACAGTTTGAGTTATTGTTTATGTTTGCGTCACCATGTGCATTAGCATTTGCGCTTGCATTTGCATTGCCGTTACTTCACTATTTATAGTGCACATTCTCAAAATGAAGTGAAATTCATGGCAAAAAACTATTTAATGCATCAGTTAGGGTTGTTCCACAGTGACAAAAGTGAGAAAATTTGATGTTAGGGTTCCCACACCCCTTTCACCCCACACTGCCCCCACCACCAGGCACCGGGGTGTGCGTTAAGGTTGTCAGTCCTAACTCTCACCCTATTCTCCTATACTGCACCACCTCAGCTTGTTTACACATGGGATAGGGTGAGGTTAGGACTGATGACCCAACACACCCTGATGCTTGGTGGTGGGGGCGGGTGGGTGGGTGAAGGTGGGAACCCCAACATCGAATTTCTACTTTTGTCACTCAGAACAATCCTAACTGATGCATTAAACTGATTTTTATTGCCATGAAAAAAAAATATATATATATATATGTAAACACCCCCACCCCCACTACTTTGCACAGTAAGCAACCCTTGACTAGGCACCCAGACTACTTCAGACAATCGGTACCACCCCTAACTTTGGGATTGTATACCAGGCTCATTATTTCTAGAGGTCAGAAATGGGTGGGGGTGTACAAAAGCAAATACAAATGTGACCAAATCAACCCAGATCCTGAGGAGAGAACTTTTTGCTAGAGCTATGCTAGGTCTGTACTTCTAGGGGGATACCCAGTGATTCCATACAGGAAGCAGTAACATGAATGTTCAAACCAGGTTGGGGTTCTAGAGTGTTATTTTATTCCAAAGATGGTACACTAAAGCAAAGGTGGACCCCAAGGTTTGCACATTGTGGCACCACGCAATGGCAGAACAACATAAATCTGCATCGGACAGAAACTCCACATATCCCATATGTCACAGGACCTTGAAATTCTCTTCAATGGCAATGGCCTCAGCTGAACACACATTTCTTATAGTGGCACTGGCCACAACTGAGCACACATTTCCCATTTAGCATAGAACTTTAACACTTTGGCAAGTGGCAAATGGACAGAACTGAACCATTTCTTCTAGTGGCACTGGCCACAACAGAGCACATGGACTCATAATTGGCACAACCCACCCAGAGGGTAAACTTTCTCTTCAGGCATTGGCCACCATGTACTGAATAACTAGGTGCCCTTACGGAACCTGTAGTGCTGAACTGATCACTCCAAATGGAGGGCTGCCCACCTTTCATTTCCACGTCCATACCCAGCCATTCTTTCAGAGTTATACCTCAAAACGTCTGGTAAAACACTTAGGAGTATGCACCTTGGAATGACTTTTACATCCAGCATATGAAAAAACCCTACTTCTAAGTGTAGAACTAAAGTCCTGAATAATGTACATAAGTCTTCCTCTGGACTCCACAATTGTCAGCCAACTTTAAACTTGAGAACAGTCTCAACTTAGAACAGAAACTGGTGTATATTTCCCTTTGTCAAAGAAAACACCCAAGAACAGGTACTTTCCCCCAGGAAGTTCAAAGTCAGATTACTCACAGTTGGAAAACAAAACAGGCAGCTTCAAAGTCATGGATCAAATAGGGGATTGCACCTCAGATCCATTTTGGCAGTCCTTTCCATGTCTCTGGGGATGAAAAATCAGGAATTCCTGCTCCAGACAACAGTTTCCACCACTTCTCTTGGTAGGCAGATGTTTCTCAGGACTAGGGTCACAAAATAGGCTTTTCTCTCTGGGCCCACACTGCAGCTCTCACTCCTCTAACTTCAGCTGCTGATACAGAACTAACTCAAGATTCTAAAACTTCCCACTCACAGCCAGCTGCCATGGCTTATGCTGCTGCGAGAGTTCTGAATCACATAATCTCTCTCATCTCAGCTGAGACCAAGTAAACAGAGAGTGAGTAGGTAAAAACCCATGTAACTAATTATTCACCAGCTGCCTTCCCTACCTAGCACTGACACTGATGGGATTCTAGTAACCCCAGGGGACTGGGTGGTTACACTCACCCCATGCCAGGTAATGACTGTCTGTAGTCATTTCTCCACCTGGCACAAGTCATCCTATCCTCTGTGTTACCTATGGGGAGGGGTGATCAGGCCCTCCCCTACCATGTGCCAGGCACAGGCAGGTGACACTAAAGGCACAGAGGCCGGCCGATTAGACTTCAGCCCCTATCCTATGATCTCTATATGAATATTCAGTGGCTTCAAGGAGACTGCTTGAAGTATGCCCTAATAGACCAGAACTGAGGTCCCTATTGCAGATCAGGACCACAACCTGTCTATCCCCCTAGCGCAAATCTATCTGACCAGGCTGCCCACCAGGGAACCTACCCCCAGGCTCCCAGGGTACCTGCAAACAAAAACCACATGGAAAACACACTTGCATTACATTTCCCAAGACTTTCCTCACAACCTCAGACCTGTGAACAAAAAGTACGTTAACACCCTGTTAACCACAGACAATCCTAAAACTCTAATAAAAGGGGAACTCGGCTGAGCTCCAGGATCCTCTTCTTTACGTCTCTTCTTTTCTTCCTCAGGAACTCCTGTAAGAGAAGAACAATGCAAAAACACATTCTGCATACCACACAGTGCCTAAATGTCCACGTGAACACTAGAGAACCCCAAAGTTATTTGCTATAAAAGTACAAAAGTAAAAAATGGAAAGCAGACATTTATACAACACATTTGGGGGGGGGGTGGAAGGTCAAAAAGAGCCCAAACTAGAGATAGAATATTGTTGCCCGTAGGCAAGGTCCATTAAAGAGTCTCTCCTAGGCCAGAGCCTGCTGAAGAACATTTCCTGGGCAGGACTGGGCCTGGATAGCACTGAAATCCATGGGGAGCATCTTTGAGGACAGTCAAACAGTTCTGTGAACAGTCTTCAAGTGTAGGGTGTGTTGTGCAAAGCCAGTAAAAAAACAATCAATTTGGTCTTACCAGTTCCTTGAAGACTGAAAACAAAGGATCACCTTACTTCTCCAAGCTGAGGACCCTCTCCCTTCAGACCAGGTGGCATCTTCGGATACAGCTGGGCTAATGTCCACTGGAAAACCAGGTGATGAAACAGGAAAACTGCTGGATAGGTGTCATCTGGAAACCAAACGATGAAACAGGAAAACAGCTGGATTGATGTCATCTGGAAGGTCAGGTGATGGAAATGGGAAAACACTGCTGGGTTGACAAATCTGGATGCACCTGAAGAATCCTGGAATACCAGAAGAGCTGCATCTTCCTCCTTGGATACTGCTGCTGCTGGATGACAGGCAACTGGCCTGCCACAGCTCACTTTCCTCTAGGCATGCTGGATATGTTCACAGGGATTGACATCATTAAGGGTAGTACCATTCGAGGTGGGGTGTGAGGACTATGACACCATCTGGGCATTCAAAGTTGATGTTGTGGAATGTCTCATTCCCTGCCTTGTCCACGATTCGCACAGTGTCCATAAACAGAGTCCTGCCCAATTTCCAGAATTTAAATCGATCACTTATGACTCTGTCTTCTGCACCAGAGTACACATTCTTGTTTGCCTCTTCCAACTACAGGATTGCCTGTTTTCTTCGCTTTCCTCCCAGACTCTGTGAGGAAAGGTAGGAAAGGACTGCCCATAGATGGTGTCAGCCCTCCTATGTATCAGTCTCTCCTCCTTGCTGCTTTTCTCAAGTTTGTGGCCATGGCCTGGCTTGGGGGTGGCCAGTCCTGGTTGAGCCAGTGCTGCATACTTAAAGAATGAAAGAACTTGTCCCCAACCATTTCTGTGGGCAGGTTACTGGACCCTTCTCTCTCTCTCTCTTCTCTCTTTCTCTCTCTCTCTCTGGCTCCTCTAAGGCAAGAGCTTGAGGTGACTCATGGGGACCCTAAACATGAAGATACATATCTTCATCCTCCTCTTCCTCACTCATGATCTGAGCCCAGGAGTGAGCAGATGTCCTGACTCTCGAGACAGCCTACTCCTCACTGGGTGTGGAGGTAGACACCTCCCAGTTCAGTGTCTCTTGCAGTTTGTCCTCCCCTACTAGGCTAGGCTAGGACTTGGACCCTCTTTCCATGGGTCCATGGATCCTTCCATGGCACTGTCCATTTGGGACACAGGTGTGGAAACCTCTCTGTGTGCCTGCCCTTGCGTAGATCAACATTGCTCTCTCCTTCTGTGCCACATTATATGGGGCTTCCCCCAACAGGTTCAACCTGGTGGTGCATGCTGCTACTTGCAGAGTTTCCTACTCTAGTCCACGTGGGAGCCAAACAAATTTGTGATCCCCTCTCAGGCACTGCACTTCTGCTCATACCGTACTTCACGGTAATCCGAACAGTGGGGTATCAGAAACACATCGCTTCCAGCTTTGAGGCACATAATACACAGTCTCACTGGATAGCTTCATCTGGAGGCAACCCTTCACCATAGAAAGTTCTCTCTATTTCTCTTAGTGCTGCCATCTCCACTGCGATCATAGCTTGGACATGATCTGGATAGCGTGGAGTTCCCGAAGCCTTGTCTGAAAGCAAGCACACAAAAGTTTGCTGTTACTGAATTGATCACTAGTCTCTTTGCTGTCTCACAAAATGGCTCCCTGCTGCTTGTGTTAACAGCGTTGACCCCACCCTGTAACGGTGGTAGTAGCTCTCCTCATGCATTAAATCTGTTCACTTACTCAAAATTGTGTTTCTGACCTTTTCTGGCTACTGAATTTGTTCAAAATTGTAATTGATTGCACTGGCTAGTATCTTTCAGCACACTCATATGATTTTAAACTTGACTTTGCAATTAGCATCAATTCAAAGAACTATTTACACATGCTCAAAGTCACTTGCTAGCCCACAGTTTTTCTTTTGTACAGGATTGCCTGTTTGCTGCACTTTAATATACAACTCACAGTCCCTCTTTTGCTTAGAAACATTTACTGTTGCTGAACCCATTATAAATGCTCACAATCTATGCTCAGAATTTTTTTTGCTGTCCTGCTGTTATAACGCACAGTCCTTCTTTGCAAAACAATCACACTGCTTGCACACAGATTCAGCGGGCTTGAAAATCATACAGTTTTATGCACAGTTAACTGGTTTAACTCACTGAAATCAGTAGCTGGCTTCCTCTGATGGAAATATTCAGCCTGGTGCCAATCCTTGGAAGGCCTCTGTGGTAAAACGGGCTGGCCGTCCTACCAATCATATCCACGAATGCCACGCTCACTTTCCGGTCAGTCGGGCAAGGGGTTGAGCTCGAAATTACATAGCAAAAGTCTGTTTACTACAGATTAGAATGTTCACAAGCCACTTGATGGTTGATCCTGGTCTGACCAGATGGCACACCACTCTCTGTCTCCTCCTCGAACATTTGGCTGCACACAGAAGCTGGCTAGGGGGCAGGACTGATTGCAGTCGCACCAATCCCTCAATGCCATGCAAATGAGCCTGTCTCTCTCACCCGCTCTTCCTTCATGGCAATCATTGAGCAGGAGCAAATTTAAACTGCAAACTGTAACTTTTTTCTCGGCTGCAATTTCAGCACTGAGAGCACTGTTTAGACCATTTTCTTCTTAGATTCTGACAATTTCTCTAGCGACATCCCCAGTTTGCATACAAAGTACATCAAACTTTCAGGGCACATTCCTCAGTCTGTTTCCCAAAGTCTGCACTACTTTTAGAATTTTAAAATTGCAAGTTAGAAAGTTCTGTAAACATTTTTGATGCAGAGACTAGGACATACACTTCAAGGCTTTACTGTCCATTGCTAGTTCACAAACACACAAGCAGCACTCTGTTCTTTTCTGTACTAGTAGGCACATAAGCAGTACATTCAGATGGCACTTTCCTGGACAACATCCTTTTTGTTGAAAGCTTCCTTTTCTGTTTGGGCCACCATGCTACCAGACAGACAGACACTAGCCATACCCTCAGCAAAAATCTACAGTTTTCTCCCCAAATTAAACAACATCCTTGGATGAGCCCCCAATTTTTGAAACCTCCCTGTTGCTTTACACAGTAAGATATCCCTTGGTACCCTTGACTGGGCACCCAAACTACTTCAGACAATTGGTAACATCCCTAGCATTGGGAGTGTATACCAGGCTCATTATTTATAGTCTAGAGGTCAGAAAGGGGTGGGGGTGTACAAAAGCAAATACAAATGTGACCAAATCAACTCAAGTCCTGAGAAGAGAATGCTTTGCTAGAACTATGCTAGGTCTGTACTTCTGGAGGGGTACCCAGTGATTCCATACAGGAAGCAGTAACATGAATGTCCAAACCAGGTTGGGGTTCTAGAGTGTGACTTTATTCCAAAGATGGTAAACTAAAGCAAAGGTGGACCCCCGAGGTTTACACATCGTGGCACCACGCAATGGCAGAACAACATAAACCTGTATTGGACAGAAACTCCACATATCCCATATGTCACAGGACCTTGAATTCTCTTCAGTGGCAATGGCCTCAACTGAACACACATTTCTTATAGTGGCACTGGCCACAACTGAGCACACATTTCCCATTTAGCATAGAACTTTAACACTTTAGCAAGTGGCAATTGGCCACAACTGAACCATTTCTTCTAGTGGCACTGGCCACAATGGAGCACACAGGGGCTCATAATTAGCACAACCCACACCAGGGGGTAAAATTTATCTTCAGGCATTGGCCACCATGTCCTGAATAACCCTTATGGAACCTGTAGTGCTGAACTGGTCACTCCAGATGGGGGGCTGCCCACCTTTCACTTTCACATCCATACCCAGCCATTCTTTTAGAGTTACACCTCAAAACTTCTGGTAAAATAGTTAGGAATATGCATCATGGAATGACTTTCACATCCAGCAATGAAAAAAACACTACTTCTGAGTGTAGAACTATAGTCCTGAACAATGTGTATAAGTCTTCCTCTGGACCCCACAATTACCAGTCAACTTTAAACTTGAGAACAGTCTCAACTTAGAACAGAAACTGGTATATATTTCCCTTTGTCAAAGAAAACACCCAAGAACAGATACTTTCCCCCAGGAAGCACAAAGTCAGATTACTCACAATTGGAAAACAAAATGGGTAGCTTCAAAGTCCTGGATCAAATAGGGAATTGCCCCTCAAATCCATCCTGGCAGTCCTTTCCATGTCTCTGGGGATGAAAAATCAGGAACTCCTGTTCTAGATAAGTTTCCACCACTTTGCTTGGCAGGCAGATGTTTCTCACGACTAAGGTGAGAAAATAGGCTCTGCTCTTAGAGCCCACATGACAGCTCTCACTCCTCCATCTTCAGCTGCTGACACAGAACTAACTCAAGATTCTAAAACTCCCCACTCACAGCCAGCTGCTGTGGCGAATGCTGCTGTGAGAGTTCTAAATGACATCATCTCTCTCATTTCAGCCGAGACCAAGTAAACAGAGAGTGAATAGGTGAAACCCCATTTAACTAGTTATTCATCAGCTGCCTTCCCTACCTAGCACTGACACTGATGGGATTCTAGTAACCCCAAGGGACTGGGTAGTTACATATAAATGTGTATATAAATTTAAAAATTGTGCTGGGTGGAGTGGTGCATTAGGAATTAAACTGTGGTAATGTCTTCATACTGATTTTTTTTGTGGTGAAGAGCAGAGATGAATTAGTTTTACAAATATATCCTGGTTCTGAAATGAGGGTGGGAGACAAAGAGAGTGGGGAAAATGTTTTTGACATTATGTCATGAACACAGGTCTTCTGAAACTGCTATTTATTTATAATTATTGCTTGTGCAATTTTCATGTTATTTTGCTCTCTAATGAATAGAAATGTTCATTTTGAAAATATGGTGTGGCTTTGTTATACATATCAAAAAAAGAAACTATTGACCATCATTAAGTGCCCTATGAATTCTCTGCAACTTTCTGCAATTTTGGGCACAAAAAGTTCTATAAGATTGACTAAATTTCTCTGCAATTTTCCAGTGCCCTTGAAGAGATCATATATCATTTGTTCCATATTTAGCTTTCCTTTTTTCCTTTACCAACATGTGCATCAACATGAAAACAGGATCCGGTTTACCAGACCTATGCTTCTCCAGCTGCTTGGTGACACTTGATATCACAATACCTGTGACATCACAAACTGCTGCTATAGAAACAATTATGATGTCATAGATAGGGCTATGTCATCAGATATAGGCAAGTCACCAGAGCAAATTACATCCAAGGGACAGTGAACTAGCCTTCCTATCAACGTACTCAGCCATGAGGAAAAAAGAGTAGCTAAATATAGAAAACATTGGAAAACATAGGAAGTACAAGCAAGACTATTTTATTTATTTTTTGATTGATTTACCTTTTTAAACATATTTACCATTTACTACTGGGGACCAAGACAAAAGACATAGGGAATCTGAAACAATTACTACTTAGGACACTGTGTACAGTGGCTACCAAGGGCATAACTGCTAACTGGTTGCAAAAGGTGGCTCCTACATTTGAGTCCTGGATAAGCAGAGTGAACAAAGTCAGTAGAATAGAACTCATAGCAGCCACACTGAAGTTAACATTAGAAAAACATACAGAACTCTGGTCAAAATGAGAGTCTGGTCAAGTCCACACTAGATGAAAGGTCAGAGGTGGAGGAGTCTGAATAATTTATATTATAGAAAGCTGTATGCTCTACTAAAACAAGGCACCTGGGTCCAATTTTACATCCCTGAAATATTTTAAAGAAAAATTCCTATGTTAAAATCCTAAAGTCAGACATAATAACTGTGGCTAAACCTAATGTCAAACTGGTTCAGCCAAGGTTGGCTTGCAAGTTTTGATGTTCTTGTTAGCTTGTACAAGTTCTTATTAGTCTGTGATGGAAGTCTGTATAGGCTGAAGAGGCCAAGTTTTTCCATATCAGTAAAATGGGAATGAGCTTAATCTAGAACTATATATTTATGCTGAAGAGCACATTCAAGAATTTCTGTACTTAAATTACCATTCATTGAGAACTTGTATTGTCTTGTAACATCACAATAACGCTGAATTAAATTTTTTTTTTTTTTTACCAGGTTAGCAAGCAGAGCCCGGGGTGTGTGTGTGCAGACAGCGGAATTTACAAGAGTATATGCAACAAGTAATTGTCATATCATAGGAAACATGTAGCACATAGACAACTACACGTACAAATAACACTGTACAAGAATTAGATAAAAAGAATTTACAAGTTACAGTAATAATCTCGGACATCCAAAACAGCATAGATATGTCTAAAAATTGTTTTTTAAAGTCCACATAATCTTGGGATGTTCACCTGTTCAAATATATGTGACATGTACACCAAAAATAATGAAGTTATAGATACAGCATTCCAAAATCTAGGTGTTGTCCTGCTGTCTGTTCAACAGCAACCCCATGAATTACCATTATGAAGACTCTGTGCTCTCAAAGGACTGTTCCGTATGGTACCTGACATAGAACAGCCAAAAGATACCCACATCTCTTCCACTGCTGCTAATATTTAGAGCACTCGCACAGTCCTTTTCTCTTAGCAGGCCAGCAGAATATCTGAGGAATGGAAGGGGCAGTGCTGGTAATGAAATGTTGTTGTACTAGCCAGAGTGGATCTGGGAATATGCTTTACTGCCATATCCTTTTTTTGCTGTCTAATGCTGCTGAAATTTAAAATATAGAGGATTGTGCACGAGCACTCACTACGACAAGGTTATTTTCTGATCAAGTGGTTTCTGTGGTGACAAGAGACCTTGAGAGCACAGCTCGAGAAGTCTCATTATCACGGAGACCACAGGATCAGAAAATAACATTGTTGTGTATAAGTACTCATATACAATCTTTTATAGTGTATGGGCACTCATTCCTGGCAAACAATGTCCCCCTAATAATTGAAAAAAATCCTTACTGTGGTGCATTGCTCTGATGCCGGTAACTTCCATTTGGTCTCTCACTGCCATGGCCCCTTTATCATGCGTGCTTGACTACGTTCGATGTTGTTATACTGCACTGGTGATGTACTCAATGCAGCATAACAACATTGTGACATAGTCAAGGCAGCACAACAACACTGTTCTGAGCATGGTTTTCCATGCTGAGCAGCATTCCACCATACCATATATTACAATTAAACAAAAACAAATAACAGATAAGCTCCTGATGGGCATTAACTCATCAGTTGTATCCTCTGACATACCACTTAGCATGGATTTGCACAAATTCTGGAACATACCTATTCTGAAGTTCTGATATCATAAACAAACAGTAGCTTATGATATGGGCATCACCTGGAGGCTGTGGGTTCTCCTAAATTTTATGTAAGGAATGAAGCATGCCAGAGCCCAGCTTATACCATTGTAAAATGTCTAGGGTGGGTTTACAGCTCAAGTTAAAGGTGAGGGCTGTAAACCACACCAGAGTCGATTACTAGATGTAATTCCTACTCTTCTACTAATAAAGTGGGGTTGGGTTAAATAATAAAGGAATGAGTGTCTTTAAGAGCAGTTGCAGTCACATATAGACCTTGCATGGTACTGATGCTTTAAGAAATCTCTTACTGGATGCTTGCTTTCACACCTCCACCTGCAGTTCTGCTAGTAGCCTGCTTCATGAAATGGGAAGAAAGCAGAGCAGAGCTGCTTACTAAAGGTATGTTCAGGCTCATAGCCAGACTCTGACAGCAGTGGGGGCCAAAAGGTCCTGAGGGGAGGCGGGGGCAAATATTCTATGTGTATCACATTACAACAATGCAACAGGTATTTTGCTGCCTCGCTGAAAAGTATTAATGTGTTTAACAACTTTAAAGATAAAGAAAAGCATATTTCACAAAAAACATTGTGTACACAAGACCAGCCCCTAAAAGATCAGCACTCTATAAAAGATGCACTTACCTTTCATTAAAGATGAGCAGTCATCAGAAACAAAATATGTATGTCAGGGTGTCAGAACAGCTGAATTCAATGGGACTTCTCAGAAAAGTGACGCAAGAATTTGTCCATGTCCATATTCATGGCCCACTTTTTCTCAAACACAAGAAGAGTTATAGGGGACAGGAATTGATTACTTATGTGCAGCTGTTTGAATTGTCTCTATTTTCATAAATTATATTAATATTTCTAAAGGATCCCTATTTAACTGTGTCTGAATAAAAGCTGAAGCTGTCAGTTGTGTTTTGTATTGTTTTCTTCGTGTGGACAACATTCTGTGCAGTTCCTTTCATGGAACCAAGAAATTGGAGTTTTGACTATTTCACTTCATGGTTCAGAAATGTGAGCATGAACTTATCCATACAGTGCCCAAGGTTCTGAAAGCATGAAGTGACAGTCAAAACTCCAAAATTCTTGGTTCCATGAAAGGAACTGCATGGAATGTTGTCCTTATAAAGAAAACAATACAAAAAACAACTGACAGCTTCAGCTTTTCTTCAGACATAGTTAAATAGGAATACTATAGAGGTATGAATACAATTTATGAAAACAAGAGACATTTCAAACAGCTGCATATACATAATCAATTCCTGTCCCCCTTTAAATTAACTTGACATCTCTGAAGCATGCTTCACCTGTACAGTCCATCAATCCTTGATAGAGTCAAGAAAGAAGATTCATGCATGGCAGTAGAGCAGCCAAATGTTGCCAGAATAGCTATAAGTTCATATCATAGGTAGGTTCAAGCTAGCAGACTTACAGTACATCCATATTTGCTTGCCATATCCCAACATTTTAGAATCGAGTAGTTATCATACTGTAGTGTCGATTAAGGTTGGTTTTAAAGCTATTCATACTAGGGCAATCCACAACCCCTGATGGAAGTTCGTTCCAAGGTACCACAACCCTTTGACTGAACCAGGTTTTACGAAGGTTACAGTTCCATTTAAAATGGACAAGTTGACTGCCATGACTCCTACTATTACACCAACTGGACTTGGGCTGGATACCAACCTCTGCCCGAAGATTGTTGTCCCCATAATTCTGTATAATAAACACAGGTCCCCCCTTAACCTCCTATAATGAAGGGAGTACAGATTAAGGGATGACAATCTTGCTTCATATGGTATACTCTTTAATCTCTTTATAGATCTAGTAAATATTCTCTGAACCCCCTCCAGTCTGTTAATATCTTCTCTGTTCTGTGGGGACCACACCTGGGTGCAATATTCCAGATAGGGCCTTACCAAAGCTGCATACAATGGCATAAGAACCTTTTCATCCCTGCTAGATATATGCCTAAGGATGGAGTTTAAATTCTGATTTGCTTTTTTCACCTGCACCCTACAATGGGATCCAAACTTGAGATCAGCCATGACTCGAATCCCCAAGTCTCTTTCCTCATAAGTGACTGTGAGCATATGGTTATCAAGATTATAAGAATCCCTATCATTATATCTGCCAAAATGCATAACCTTGCATTTGTCCATATTCAGGACTAGTTTATTTGACACTGTCCACTCCAAGATCACATTGATAGCATTCTGTAGGGATGCAATATCTTCTTGATTCTTCACCACTGTCCCAAGTCTGCAGTCATCTGCAAATTTATGTAGCCAGATTTTAGGGTTATATAGTTTGAGGGAAGATATATAAATATTAAAGAGACTAAGTCCCAGAACTGAGCCCTGGGGAACCCTGCTAGTGATTGGTGCCCAATCAGAAAGCACCCCATTAATATGTTGATGGAAATACTTCTCTTTGAGAAAATACTGCCTTTATAAGAGCTGAGGTTGACTGCTCTGTTGACTTGTTTTTGAAATATCTGTTCGCAATCATTATATCCTCTTTCAAAGGAAGTTCAATCGCTAGTTCCTTGAGAGGCCTAAGGACATCTAGTGACAAGTAGTTATCTTTTAAAGCTGAGACAGAACTGATCAAAGTGTGTAAGCAACCATTGCTTTTGAATCGCAGATCCATTTCACTCAACACTTGGTCAATCACAGAAAAGTAAGCAGATTGAATTTGAATTGTAATATCTTCCTCTCCCCTTCCTTGGCCCATTGTCTCTGTGACTATGGAATCCTCTATTCAAGATTGTTTTGCAAGGTCTTTTGGGTTTGGTGGATCTGGGTGACGATGGACTTGAGTCCTTATCAAGCAGTGATTCTGCCTTAACTTTACATTCATCAAATTTGTCATTTTCTCTGAGAATAGAAATTTCTTGGTACACAATATCAATCAATTCCACTGCAGTCATCAACCTTGCCACGCACAATTGAAGTATTTTATCAACAGGTTGAATAATTCTGAGAATCAAGTTCATCAGAATGGCAGAAAATGTGAATCTGATATGCAAAACAGTTGCCAGATATCCCCTGGCTTCAGTGACTAAATCGTAATCCATGTTAGTGCTTGATGAAATTTTCTTTAGAGTCTCCACAATTTTTTTGTATTCCAGAAAGATGGTCTTGTTTTTGTTTGTTTTTTAATTTTTAACCAGGAGGTGACTGGGTACTGCCCTTTTTCAGTCATGCCTGACATAAATACATAAAGAGCACAAAAACTTATGATACATACAATAATAAAAAATAATAAAAACAGTTTTGTACATTTATTTGTTGAAGCAGTTACATGATAAATATTTGGCATAATAAGATTTTAACATACATTTAAAGTGCTTTATATTTTTTGCAATCTTGATTATTGCAAACAAACTGTTCAACACTGTGGGAGCACACCAAGTGAAGGAACAATGAGTTGAAACTACCTTGGGCAAAGATGGATAAAAAAGTAAATCTGTTCTGAGTCTTCTTGTAAATATACTATTGTGCAAATTGACATTTTTTGATAAACATTGTGGTATGGAATTATCATAATTGTGAAGGCAAATGTAGTTGTAACATACTCAAGGTTTTGTTCTGGAGGAAGAATATTCATCTTTTTATAAAGGATACAATGGTGGGTCCTTGAAGGGGGCCCTCAAGTTGAACCTACAAATGCTATTCAAAATAAGCTGATATTTAAACAATAAGGCATGACAGGATGTGTGTTATTGTGTAATAATGTCACTCCTGGGGTGAGTTGAAGCACGAGGTGAAGCCGAGTGCTTCCACCACCTCAGGAGTGACGTTATTACACAATAACTCACACCCTGGATTGCCTCATTGCTATTATACAGTGGATCACTGTGTATTATTTTATTGGAGGGAATTTAATTAATATACAGAGACGGGTTGTTTTGTTTTAAATTAATTTTACTTGTTGCAAAATGATAACAGCTTTCTTCTTTCTTCCTCAGCTGGTAGCCGCGAGGGCTCCGAAGTTGCCTGCCCTCCCAGCAGCAAGGACAGCCTCGGGCGTTGGGGTCGCTGAGCATCACGGACCCCCCCCAAAACCGCAAGACCCAAGGAGTTAAAGGTACGCGACGTGCGCTGTTGAGGAGCTCAGCCTATTTGGACTGTGTTGGCCGGTCAGCGCGTGGTGTGGGCCCCGTCAGCACTGGCGTCTGCTTACTGGAACTTTTTGGCACCTTTTTGTTTAAAGAAAGAGACCTTGCAATCAAGCGTGGCGACCTCTAGTGTGCCCTGACAGCCCCTTAAACAATCTATGCATAAAGAAATGTTTAAAATGCTATTTTTAATCTTTGTTACAGCCAGATACCTAGCAGCCAGTAATTTTGTATTGACTCTGTTTTGCAACCTTAATATTCTGCACAGTCAAGCTCTCCATTTCTGCCTTTCACCTCTGCCTCTCTGTCCTGCAACCTAGCCAGCATAATTTTTTGCACAGTCGAGCTCTCCTTTTCCTGCCTTTCACCACTTACTATCAGCCCTCCTGCTGACCCATCTTATTTACCTGTACTTCGCCACGCCTCTTCCAGTCCCTATTTAACCTGCAGCTTTCTTCTTTCTTCCTCAGCTGGTAGCCACGAGGGCTCCGAAGTCGCCTGCCCTCCCAGCAGCAAGGACAGCCTCGGGCATTGGGGTCGCTGAGCATTGCGGATCCCCCCCAAAACCGCAAGACCCAAGGAGTTAAAGGTACGCGACGTGCGCTGCTGAGGACCTCAGCCTATTTGGACTGTGTTAGCCGGTCGGCGCGTGGTGTAGGCCCCGCTGGCACTGTGCGCCAGCTCCCCACTGCCCCCACCACCACCCTTGGTCGGCTCGTAGCTTTATAGGGGCAGTCACGTGATCGTGAGGGCATTGAAAACAATCAGCCCACTTTTCCATTAGCAGGTTATCTGCTTGCTCCACTAGTGGCCGCTACACTCTGCCTGGCTGCCTGCTACAGCCTAGCAATGATGCTCCTTGCCCTCTCTCTGTTCCTGCTTGCCTTTCCAATAGCCTCCCTCCCCCCAACCTCTCACCCTCTAAGGCAACCATTACCACATCTCCATTTCACTGGCTTAAATACAGGGCTAATGAGCTCGACCACACTCCCACAATCAGCTCCAACTAGCCCCCCCCAACTGGCTAATTGGAGCAACCATTCTCCCCCCTTCTCTCTCACCTGGACTTTCTGTGCTATGCTGTTGCAAGGCTGACCTGCTCCCGTCAGTGCCTTGCCCTCACAACTGCCATCGCATAAACAGGGCCTCTCGGCATAAGTTCTTACACCTTGCATCACTACTCCTATTACTAGCAGGGGATATTGAAACTAACCCTGGACCTACCCCCTCCTACAATGCCAACCCCTCTGGCTCTACCAAAGGGACTAAAAATAATGCACCTAAACATTTGTAGTGTTCTCAACAAAATTCCAGAACTACAATTATCCATCTTATCACTCCGCCCAGACATCCTGATACTCTCTGAGACTTGGCTCAAACCCCAACACCCAGATTCCTCTGTTGCCATTCCAGGATACTCCCTAATTAGGCAAGACTGTATGGGTAAAAAAAGGGGGGGTGGCCTAGCCATGTTTATTTCTGCCAAGCACCAGTTCACCCCGGTCCCCACCCCTACTCCCTCGCCACAAATCGAGTCTCTAACTGTCAAATTGCACTGCCATTCTCCGCCCCGGTGTTTATAGCAGGATCCTACTGCGCCCCTAACACCCCAATACCGAGTATACTTGACCACCTGGCCAACTTAAAATCCGCCGCCGCAACAGGAGAACTCTATGTCCTAGGGGACTTCAATTACAACTGGCTTGCAACTGACTGTGCCAAGCTGTGTTCCAAAGTAAATGCCCTGAACCTCGCACAACAGATATCCCAACCCACCAGGCTAAATCTAAAAATGCACAACTACTCCCTCCTGGACTGGGCACTGACAACACACCCCCATAGGTCAATAGGAGCAGGCCTACTCCCTGACTCCCTAAATGATCACCATATGGTTTACTTAGTAAGAAAAGTGCATAAACCCCTCAAACCCCCCTTCCCGGACCCTACTAGCCAGGCCCTTCAAGTCACTCTCTCTAACACCACTTCTATCGGACCTGACCTTGGTGGACTGGTCCTTCAACCCTCAGGCCCCTACTATAGACGTTGCACTTGACAGCTTCAAAAATAGCTTCCTGAATGTCTGGAACCTTCATGCACTGCTAAAAAGAACTAGAGTTAGGGGTTCCCACCTACCATGGATATCCACTGATATCATCAGCAAATGCCGCACCAGGGACCAGGCATGGAAAAAGTACAAAACAACTAGCTCCCATCAAGCCCTTCAATCTTATTGAGCCCTTTGTAACTCCTGCACGAAATCGATTCGACTAGCCAAACAGAATTACTTTTCACTGGCACTTTGCACAAATCTTAACCACCCAACCCAATTCTGGAAAACTATAAAATCCCTCCTATCCACACCTGTACAACCACCTATCCCCAGCCCTATCTATCCTCGGCTCAGCTGTCACTGACCCTTTTGAAGTTGCCATGGCTTTTAACACCTTCTTCACCAACAGCGCTTCCTCCTCTTTCCCCACCCAAGACAACTACCACTCCTAATTTGCAGCACACCTCCCCCCCTTCTCCTTGCGACCTGTCTCCCCGGCCGAAGTCTACCAAGCACTGTGTAACCTAAACCCAAACAAGGGTAAATGTCCCTCGGGCATGGACTCCAGACTACTTCAGCTTTCAGCCCCTGCTATTGCCGCCCCGTTAGCCGACTTGCTGAACTTCTCCTTCTCAACATCAACAATTTCCACAGCATGGAAGCTGGCAACTGTCATCCCACTACCTAAAGGAGGGGGACCCCTCCTCTCCAGGGAATTATCGACCCATCTCCCTTTCCCCAACTCTGGCAAAAATACAAGAACAATTTGCCCTCGCTCAGTTCTCCCAATACTTAGTCGAGTCCTCCTTCTTCACCCCTTACCAATCAGGTTTCCGAAAATCTCATTCCACTGTCACCTCCCTATTAAGAGTCACAAATGATATCCTCTCAGGTATGGATAAAGGCCATATCACCTTGGCCATCTTAATCAATCTGGCCAAAACCTTTGATACCGTCTCCCACACAATCCTACTAGACAAACTAAAGGCTGCCGGCCTATCCGACCTTGCCACTAACTGGTTTCAGGTGTACTTGCATGGCAGACAGCAAACTGTGAGAATTGGCCCCAGTATATCTTCCCCCCTCCCTATCACCATGGGAGTTCCTCAAGGTTCAGTTTTGGGCCCAATTCTTTTCTCAGTTTTCCTGAGTGAACTACCGCAAGTCTGCTCCCGTTCTGCTATACAAATGTATGCAGATGATACTGTGCTATACAACACTGGCCCATCTGCAGAAACAGTGCATGCCAAACTGCAGCAGGATTTCAACGCTGTTCAACACTGGCTCAGATCAAATCAGCTTTTCCTAAACGCAAAAAAGACAATCTCACTAACTTTTGGCTCGCAACCACGGCTCTCCTGACTCACCTTCCGGCCCCCTTTCCTAACCCTGGACCTTTCCCCCTTAGAATCCTGTACCTCATTCCGCTACCTAGGCGTCTGGCTTGACCAATATCTAGACTTCTCAACCCATGTTGACTCCCTTCACAAAAAATTGCTTCCTAAACTGGGGGCCCTCTATCATAACAAAGGCTGCCTGCCCACCCCGGTCAGGCGCGAACTTGTCCAAAAAATGATACTTATGATTTTTGATTATGGGGATGTAGTCTATGGCACCGCCTCACCATCCACTCTGGCCAGCCTGGACACACTCATTCCTTCTGCTGCTTCATACTGGAAAGTCCTAAACTGATGCACCACTGTGACCTATACAGCTCCCTGGCATTTCCCTCACTCTCGGCCTGCAGACTAATCCACTGCTCTAGAGTTGCTGCTAAATACTGGTCCCATACCCTTCCTCCCTACCTGAATTCTGCCTTAACTTCTCAACTACTGTCGGCTTACTCGCTGCGGCACTCGGATACGAGGCATTTCCATATCCCTCGTATGCATACCTCTATGGGCCAGGCTGCGCTTAGTTACTGTTTACCTAAACTATGGAATGACCTCCCAACAGATATCCACCACTTCTCTAATCTTAGACACCTCAACACCCGCCTCCACGAAAATTTCCTCACGGTCTGCTCCTGCACCAGGCCTACACATTAGTAGGCCCCAAGCCCTACTGGGCTACTATACCATGTTATATCAACCGTACATTCTGGCATGGTACACAATCCTTCTTTAAGGTCTACAAATCAATAGTTGTGTTAATTTTCTCTGTACAATGTAATGGCATTTGCAATGTTTTGTTTCTGTGCCTGCCTAGTTTTAAGTTGCATGTCCGCCCTAGCTACCTACTTGTATAGTCTCTCATAATGTGCCTCCTCAACTGTACAAAGTATTTGTGTATTGCTGTCCTCTCATTGTCCCCTCCCCTGTTCCCCCAGGTCGCATCTGGAAATGAGTGGTTAGCCGCTCAGCATGCCTGCCTGGTTAAACTCTTAAATAAATAAACTTTAGAATTTGACAAAAAAGAATCCCTTCAAGTAAGTAAAAACAGTGTTTACTGTTTTAACAGTTACAATAGGTGGTTTTACTGTGGATTCCTGTGTTGCCCTGACCCCCCCCCAACACACACACCATGCCAGTTTTGATTATCTCCTATTCATGTGGTTTTCCATGGCTTGAAATAGTAGCAGAGACCAAAATGACCACTTCAGGAGTGGGGATCCTACTTCCAGTACTTCGGAAGCAATTGTAAGTAGCAACAGAAAAAAAATGCATTTTATGTTGTGTGCTAGTTTATATAAATTTGTGTTTTTTAATTTATTTTTTTTATTTTGGCCATTAGCATTATGGATATTTGTTTTGAGAGGGAGCCGAGTAGTGTGTGGAGCGAACCTCACATGGTGCAGACAAGGAGGAGATAACAAGATGTCGAACAGATGGCTTTATCTCAGTAAAACATTTTTTCTGTTTTCAGTAATCTTTTAGTTGTTGATAAACTTTCAGTTTAACAAAGAGCCAAAGCATGTGGTTGCCTAGGAAAAGACCGAGCATCAAGGAGTGAGTGCGTGCTTCATTATGTCACAGAATCTGCAGCAGTGAAGCCAGTGGCACTAATGGTCTGTTTCACAAATTAAAAGTAGTTTTTCCTTTTCACGACGACTTTAATTTGCTTGGCTTGGATGTGCGGGGAAACGAGTGTGTGTTGGGGGGGCAGGGGATGGTGCCATGCATGGTTTACTGAAGCCGCTTGATTCGTAGGGAAAGCAGCAAGGATAAAATATGTGTGTTATGATTTGTCCCTGTGTTATGAGGTCTTTTGTGTGATTGGACTTAACACAGTGATGTTATTGTGTAATAACATCACTGTTCCAGGCACACACTGACCAATCAGAATGGAGGAAATTCCTTTGCCTTTGTATAATTCTTAATAAACAGGCTTCCCTGACTGATAAACAGCATTGCATCGTAATCTAAAGTTGGAAGAAGTATCTGTTTGGTTTTATATGTTAATGCATTGATATTCTTGTATAGGAATCCCAACTTTTGATGGACTGAGTTTCTTATTTTGTCCAGATGATCCAACAAACCCAAAGCTGGGTCCAGGTAGACTCCCAAATCTTTAAACAACTGTACCCTTGTAATTTCTAGTCCATTACTACCGAATATTGATAGGTTCTCCCCAGCCCATGCCAATCTCTGTGATGTTCCGAATAACATTGCATTACTTTTTTTCCCATTTAATTTCAATTTTTTTTATCCAACCATTTGGTCAAATAATTATAGTCATTCTGGAGCTTATGCTGTATTTCCACAGTAGACTTGCCCAAGCTGAGGATAACCATATCATCCGCATACAAAAAACATTCTGTCTCCATGAGGGTCCCTGGCAGGTCATTCACAAAAACTGAAAACAAAAGGGTCCCAACACTGATCCCTGAGGGACTCCTGACATTATTTGTAATGGTTCTGAAAGAGTAGTTCCAATCCTCACCTTTTGTACCCTAGCATTTAATAACTCCTAAACCAATTTAGGTTTGTCCCCTCAATGCCATAATAGTAAAGTGTCTGAAGAAGTAATTCATGGTCGACTACGTTGAAAGCCCTGGTCAGATCAACAAACACTACACCCATCATCTTGCCCCTCTCACTGGCATCGAGTACAGTGCTTGTCAACCCAACCAGAGCCTTCACTGTGCCACAACCTTGCTGAAAGCCATGTTGTTGTTCAACCATTAACCCTTTAGTATCTAAATATGACATTAGTTGTTTAAAAACACATTTTTCTAATAGTTTTCCAAATACTGGTAATAATGACATAGGTCTATAATTTGCAACATTAGATCAATCCTCTGATTTAAATATTGGGACAATTGTTGACTCTTTCCAAATCTTAGTCATTTTGAAGTGTCCTGACCACCTCTGCTCGAGAAGACGCTTCAGATGCCTGCCCTAGTACACTGCAGACACTTTTAGCTGACGAAAAAATATATAAAGGGTATCGCATTGGTTGAAATATTGATCAAGGATAGGAATTGATGATATTGTGTGAATAATCACCAAATGTATGCAGTGATTGTAGCAATGCACATATTTACTTGGTTTACTTGGTTTAGTTAGGTAGAAGAAAGTCCTAGGACCCATCGTGTCTACCTCGCCACGCCATGTGGAGTATAATGTTTAGGTGCCCAAAAAGTATTTATCAAGATATCCCTTAAATTGCTCAAAATTTGACGCATCAACTATGTGCTGTGGTAACTTGTTCCACAGATTGGCAGCTCTTATTGTGAAGAAATATTTCCTTTTGTTTTTATTTACCATTGGCACAAACAATTGCCTATTATTGCATCTTAGTGCATTAGTTTTGTTTGCAAATGTAATCCCACAATCAGCCTTCAGGATATTATTTTATTTATTTTATTTATTTATTTTTAACATCAGTTTTACAACCTTTGAGCCAGAGGCTCATTTACAAAGGTACCTTGTCACAGGGAGGACAGCGACATACAACGACATACAACGATGACATACATACAAGAGAAAAATTAGCAAAACAGTTAAACAATAAGGCACAGTCAAGTTTCAAGTAACGCGTGAGATAACACATGTTACCTGCAATATTAGGATCAGTGATCATGAGGTAGAGTTGCAGCGTAGAGGAGAGGCCCTGCAGGGGGGGGAATGCAGCTCAGTGAGCATTGTCAGAGAATTTTGATAGGAATATATTATCATTTAATATATTAAATAGTAATAGTAGGTCACCTCTATTTCTCAGCGTTTCTAAGTCATATAAATTTAATGCTTTACACCTTTCTTTGTATTGAATATTATGTAGTCTAGGGACCAGTTTTGTTGTTTTTCTTTGCACACTCTCAAGTAAAGTTTTGTCCTTTGTTAGATATTGCGCCCAAAAGGCTGCACCAAAATCTAAGTGTGGCCTAATAAATGAGTTATAAATTGGAAGTATACGTGTTTCCTGCCTACAAAAAAAGGATTTTTTAACAGCGGATATAATTCGGTTTGCCCTTAGTGTAATGTATCTACAGTGTTCCCCTGATGTTAATTGGTTAGTTACTAAAATACCTAGGTCTCTTTCCGATGTCACTAATTTAATCTCTGAACCATTTAGGTAATATTTAGTTTGGTGATTTTGTGGCCCAAGATGCATAATGACACACTTTTCTTTATTGAAGGACATTTGGTTATTATTTGACCATTTTTCGAGATTGATAATGTCATTTTGTAGGGAAAAGGATTGCTCAAGGACTTCACCTCACTACAAACCTTGGTATCATCCGCAGACTTATTGATGCGAGCTTTTATCCTGAAGTGTAAATCAGATATAAAAATACTGAATAGAGTGGGTCCCAATACAGATCCCTGAGGGGCCCCACTGGTTACGAAAATAGGTTTAGAATAGGTATATTGGATTTTAACCATTTGAGTCCTGGACTTTAACCATGATGTTACCCATGAAGTTATGTGTTGATCCTGTCCCATACACATAATTTTTTCAATAAGGATTTTATGTGATACTTTATCAAATGCCTTATTAAAGTCCAGATATAAGACATCTACTGGGGTATTTTGATCTAATGACTGACTGACCTTCTCATAAAAACCAATGAAGTTAGTGGTACATGATCTATGTTTTATAAAACCGTGTTGTTTAAGATCCCTAAGTCTCTTTGTTTCTGATTTGTTATCTAATCTGTGTTTTAGGATGTGTTCCATTATTTTACATATAACAGATGTGAGACTAATAGGTCTGTAGTTTTCTACTGAACTTTTATTTCCTTTTTTATGAATAGGGAAAACCACTGCTTGTTTCCATTCAGTGGGTAGCTCACCGTGTTGTAGTGAAAAGTTGAACAGGAGTTTTAAAGGTGTGCAGATTGAGTTTGTGGTATTTATTACAAAATTTGGGTTAATGCCGTCAGGTCCTGGGGCTGAATTTTGTTTGACCAACCTTAGGGCTACTAGTACCTCATGCTCATTTAACTCTGAGGGCAACAGTTTATCAACTCTGTTCAGATTTATGTTCTCCTTGCTATTAAACGTAGACCCCCAAAAAGAGTTGCATTTGTTAGCTATACCTGAGTGTTCTGTGATATCATTACCATTGTCATTTAATTTTTCAGTGCCCCATACCTTATGTTTTTTTTTTGTTTATGTATGAGTAAAATGCTTTTGGTTTTTTGTAACTGCAAGCTTGAATTCAATTTTCTTCCTTTCCTTTTTGATCAATTGTTTAGTCTTTTTCAGTTTATATTTATAATTTGAAAGTTTTGTTTGACTGGGATGTTTTTTCATGATTTTAAAAGCATTTTCTTTTTTAATAATTTGTACTGTAATAGTATTTGTCAACCATGGTGGAATTTTACCTTTTTTATTATGTGTTTTTTTGATAGGAATATATACAGTAATTTCTCAAGTTTGTTTATAATTGATTTAAATAATTCCCAGCTCTGTCCGATATTTAAATTTTCAAAAACAATTTCCCAGTTATATCTATTTAAGGTTTTATTAATTGTATCATAATTTGCTTTATTATAATTGTATCTATATTGAGTCTTACCAATACCTATTTTTTGTCTGTTTACTACTAACATGACTGATTGATGATCGCTGTTTCCGATCGGACTAGTTGCACTAAGATTATTTATGTCCATAGGGAAATTTGTCATTACGAGGTCCAGGATATTATTTCCCCTGGTGGGTTCCTGAACCAGCTGGTCAAATCCTGCTGTTATTGTACAATCTAGAAAAAGACTCTCAAGCAAAGTTCTTGTTGTTAATGTATCCAAGTTTATCCATGGGTAATTAAAGTCACCAATTATTATTACTTCAGCTTGTGATGTTAAGTACTTTATTTCCACTTGGATAGATGCATCATAATTTAAGTCTGAAGATGGTGATCTGTAAAAATTTGCCAGAAGGAATTTTTTTCTATTTTGTTGAGTGATCTGAATACACAGTCCTTCAACATCATTTTTATTGTTATTTAAGGGATATTCAGTTACTGTGATCATATTAGAGACATAAAAGCAGACTCCCCACCTTTTTTATTCAGTCTATTTTTAGAATAACTTGTATAACCAGGGATAAAATTGTACCAGTTTGAGGATTCATCCTACCATGTCTCACACAATGCTGCAATATCTGTCTGATTTCTAATAAGTATTCCTGCTAGTTCTGCGATTTTTGTCATATTTAGACTTCTAGTGTTGGCTACCATAATCTTATAATTTCTTTGCTTTTCTATACTATAATTTAACTTTGATATGGAAGCCGTCCCATGTTGCCCCCTGTTATTTAGTTTAAACAGGATTTGATTGTTACTGTGATTGACTTCCCTAATTCAACTGCACCCTTCTTACTCAGATGGAGCCTGTCCCAGCTAAAGAGGCTATAATTACAAGAGAATTTTTCCCAATGGGTAATACATTTGATGTTCTTGAGTAAACACCATTTCCTTAACCATTCATTCACTTGCTTGATTTTGTTTTGTTTTGTGATATTAGCCCTAGGTACAGGTAACATTTCTGAAATGCAAAATTCACATCCTCCTTCCCTTAGTGTTGTTGCCAGCCTTATAAAGTCTTCTTTAATGTTATCTAATGTGAATTTGTTAATATCGTTTGTGCCAACATGAAGTACCATAACTGGGTCTTCACCGGCATGTTTGATGATGTTTAGAAGCATTCTGTCGATATCTCTAACCCTTGCACCTCTGTAGCTTGAACAGGTTGTATTTGCTTTATTTCTTTTACAGATATACCCATCAGAGTATTTTAGTTCATAGTTCATAGGATATACAAGTCTGAGGGACAGGCCCTTAATTAGACTCGCCATCATTCATTAATGATGGTAGACAAATTTGTTCTCACCCATATATAAGTCAAGTTCTTGTTTAAAAAGATTCAGAGATTGACTTGATACCACATTTGCTGGAAGAGAGTTCCACAAATGTGGAACTCTTTGTGATACAAAGTTTTTCCTCTGTAATGTTTTACATAATTCAGCATATAATCTGAGATTATGTGATCTAGTACTCTCTAAGGGTGATTGTCTAGTTAAACAGTTGGATTCCAGAAGCAATTCATCCTCAAATGCCTTATAGGCCCAACACATATCACCTCTAAGAAACCTATATTTTTGAGAAAAAAGTCCTACATTTCTAAGTCTATCACCATTTTCCAAGTGTGCCACTTTAGAGACTGACTTAGTCATTTTACATTGGACTGATTTATACATTAAAACATCATTAATGGCAGTAGGTGAACAAAAAGAGGCACAATATTCCATATGTGTTCTAACCATAGTCGTATATAATGGAATCAGAACCTCAGCTTCTCGACTTTTTATATGTTTTAAAATATATCTGAGTATACTATGACATTTTTTAGCAGTGATATTGATATGGAGGTTCCATTTTAGGTTATTAGAGATTGTCACACCCAAATCTCGTTCAGAAGTAGTTTCTTCAAGCTTAATATCATTTATATGGTAATTGGCCATGCAGTTATTACCTCCCAGATGCATGACTTCACATTTTCTAATATTAAAAACTAATCCATGATCATTTGCCCAAGAATAAAGGTTATTTAGGTTGTCCTGGAGCAATTTGACAGATGATTTATTATTAACAATTCCTCCAAGTTTACTGTCGTCAGCATATTTATGCAACCATATACCGCTATTTGCTTGCATATCAGAAATCATGATGTTAAATAATATTGGACCGAGCACAGACCGCGAGGCACTCCACTACTAACAGTACATCAATCAGACCTACATCCATGCAGAACTACCCTTTGTCTCTTATCCTCCAACCAAGAAGAGATCCATTCGATAATATTAGGATGTAAGTGTAATTTGTATAGCTGTTGTAAAAGATGCTTATGTGATACCGTATCAAATGCTTTTTCGTAGTCCAGAAAGAGAATTTGATTATTGAATCACCTAGAACATAGACCTGTCTAATGCATTTGTCTAGAGGTTGTATTGAGTCACTTTCTTGTTCACTGTTAGTGACTGACACTGAGTCTGAAATATCAGAACTGATGCTAGTTTTTCCTCTCACGTTTTTATTGATAGCTGCCATGTTGTTATTATTATTTTGTAAACTCATAGGTTTGCCATGACTAAATATTTGTTAGGTGATGCATGAACCTGAGCAGTGGCAAGAAGTTTAGTTTTTTTGGGCACTATACTAATGGTACCTGATGGTACCTTCTGACCCTAAGTATGTGATATATTTGCTTCAATGTTGTCCGTTGAAATGTTTGTAGTGTTTAGGTTTCCATTTTGTTATTCGGTGACAACTGATAATTCGTCTGATTGAAGAACTGGAAAACTGTTTTTGGTTGGAATAATAAATTCCACACAACGTCTACCCCTTTTGGCCTTCTTTTTTATTTTAATCGGGCTCAATCCCTGTTCTTCTCTACTACTATCACCTTCTCTGCTTTGTTTCTGTGTATCATCATGTGGTTTGTTTATTTGTTGCAATATCCCAGTGGTACTAGTATCCTTTGGCGTTTCTATATTACCCATTGTACTCATCTTTATATTTGTTATTTCTTGTTCTAGGTCTATAATTTTAGCTTTAAGCTTCATGATTTCTAAACATTGTGGACATTTTAGCCCTTCGAATCCTGCCTGACTTTCCAAACAAAATTTATTACAGAAAATACAGAGCATTGCAATTTCACCTGAGCTTAATGTAACAAACCCTTCCTGAATATCCATAATGATTTAATTAATCTGGCTATGTATGTACACAGGGTAAATACAAGGTTTACTGGTCCCAACTCCAAGCTCCCACAGCGGATACAGCAGGCACGCGTGTGTCTCTGCACGCGTCTCCACACGCGGCCCCACGGATCCCAGGATACTGTGCTGATAGGCACTTAGAGATTCCTCCTAGTATCAAAAGCAACACAATAACACAGTTGAATGTTTCATATAATGTCAGGTAATATATTTAAAAAAAAGGCAACACCACCTCTCTCCAGAGGTACACTCACTCCACCTGTATATTACAAATGCAGTGCTCCGCTCACTAGAGCGGTCTGATTTAATGCCCGAACCCGGAAGTAGGAGTGTTTTAACCTCCAGTTCGGCAAGTGGTATAAATCAATAAAAATAGTGTTTAAAACACTGTTAATAGTGCAAATAACACAAATTTTAGCTGGCAAGCCTGCAGCAACCACACTGTGTGTTTGAGGTATCATCAAGGTCACTAACAAAGTACAGATCAGTAACACGACGTGAATACCTCCACAATCCCAGGATACTGTGTTGATAGGCACTTAGAGATTCCCCCTAGTATCAAAAGCAACACAACACAATTGAATGTTTCATATAATGTCAGGTAATATATTTAAAAAAGGCAATACCACCTTTCTCCAGAGGTACGCTCACTCCAACTGTATATTACAAATTTTGTGGCCCAGTTTACACTGTATATCTGCTTGAATACCATTTTTTTCCCCTCGTACAGTATGTCTTTTGCACCATCATAGCACTGAGATAGCACCTTGTTGTTATCAAGTTTAGCATCTAACAAGCTAGTTAATGTTTTATCAGCCATCGATTTGGCATCCAACTGATCAGGACCAAGAGATGGCATATCTAACAGGGACTCATGTACTTCACCTTACTTTACATATCGGATTCCAATGGCAATATTTTTAGTGTTTTTAAAGTCTCTAGTTCCATCCTCAAGTAAAGTGTACCAGCCTACATCAATGTTTTGTATGTCTGCAGCCACACTTTCCTTTACTAGCTGTGCCATAGTTTCAGTAAGAGATAATTATGCTCAGCAGGTTGCACACTCACCTCTGAGGCTGGGAGATCAGAATGCTGTGGGTTCTATCCCCACACCAGGCACTCGGGTTAAATTAGGACTGGTTCATTTCTCCTGGGGTGTGATACAGATGAGGCACACTGATGAGTCCTGGGTAGGATGAAATATGTGTCTGTGTCTTCTGTTTGCACCCTTTGCAGATTGTGTGAGAGGCTCTTTGGTACCATGAATTCCTGCTTAAAACTGAACCAGCCTAAAATTTCAGGTGATTTGCATATACATCCCATGATGTTTTGCATTATGGCACATATGTGATTTTGGACTTAGGAATTGCTTCTTAGCAGAGGCTAGGGTGCCGAGCCCCACCTGCCCCCCCCTTGGCTAAGGGCCTAGATATGTTTGGCTGGGTTATGTTTTCAGTGCAGTACTTTTGGGTTTTAAAAGTTTATTCTGGAGGTGGCAAAATATCTGTGGCTTGTTTTAATCAATTTATTTGAAGTTTCAGATGTATGTGTGAGTGTTTCTGTGCTGTTTACCATCGGGTAACTCCAAGTACATTTGAAACATGGGGTTATCTACTTACTTTAGATATTTTCTTCTTGTTTCAGCTGCATTTTTGTGATGTGTAGATTTGCAGTGTTAGATTTTGGTGAATGTTAGACTGTATGAGTGATTTGTCTTCTGTATCCTCTGGAGCAGGGAAAGGATGACATGCAGTGGGGATGTGATATGATTGCTCATAGCATGGGGTAGCAGCAGCTAGTGATGCTATTGGATAAAGAGGATCACCTCACTATGCATTACCTGCTGGTAAAGCCACAGTTGTAGGTAACAGGCATGCACGAAATCACTTCTCACAGTGCCAAAATGAAAGCTTGAGCAGCAGCCATTGTTTGGAGCCCACACTGCAGAGAAATGACAGAATGCACAGTGTTACAGTGAACCTTTCACTGTTTGGCCACCTAACAATGAACCAGTGGTTAAAGCAAAAGTTACCCAATGGTGAGCTGCCCACCCCCCCCAAAAAAAAAAAACATTGAGAGAGAGCAGGACCCACACACCAGCAGTAGGCATATGAAACTGTCTGGCAGTGATCTGGACAGGTTGGAGAGAGCAAAGGATGAGACTAACACTCAGAAAACAGCCTGGTCTATCAATGTTCTAGAAGACCGGCTGGCTGAAAAGCAAAAGGTTCTAAATTACAAAGATGTCCCCATCAAAACCCTCCTTGCTGTGCTTCATGAATTCTATGTGAGCATCTGAGGGTTTCAGGAGAAGACATACACTATCAGATCACTGGTTGGTCTCCCTGCAGGAGTGAATCGTTATTTGAACAGTTCTGATATTAACCGGCAAATAAATATCATGTCTCATCCAGCCTTTCAGTCTGCAAATAATCTTTTTATTGATGTTGTGAAGCAGATTAGAAAAGAAGGGCAAAATCATGCTGTATACCATCCACCAATCAGTGAGGCAGATTTATGGACCCTCAGGGCATCGGAAGCATTATCTCCCCATACACATCAGGACTTGTGAGGTGTGTATGGATCAAAATTAAGCTGGGACTCGCTTGCCATGGGAGAGAGGGAGTCCACCAGCTGAAACAAGACTCCTTTGCAGTGAAGTGCGACCCAGATAGAAAAGAGTATTTAACCCTGACATTTAACCCACACACAAAAAATCACCAGGACATCCATGAAATGAACAAGGAAAGCCAGAGAGGCTTTCTCTTTGCTGATTGCAGCAATCCAAACTGCCCCGTTGACATGTAAAAGCAGTACATTAGCAGATGCCCACCTAATGCACCCACCCTCTATCTACATCCCAAGAGAGTGGTACACCCTCAGGATCAGCAGTGGTACACACACCAGCCCATGGGTGTAAATTACCTCAGGGAGCTGATGGCTAAAATCTTGACTGAAGCAGGGCTCTCACAGTGGAACACAAACCACTGCATTCATAGTACTAGTGTGAAAATCCTATCAAATGTGGGCCTGCCATCATGAGAAATAATGAGTGTGATAGGGCACCGCTTGGAGACCAGGCTCTGCAACTATTGGAGTGCCACCAATGCCAGCCAGGAGAAGTGGAACACACTGCTCAACTCCTCTGGCACAAGTGTGAAGCAGCCCTCCTCACCTCACAGTAGTAGAAGTACAACAGCACAGGACCCATCAGAGAAACACACCAGCAGACAGAGTGAAGCAAGCACTCAGGATCCCAAGGACTGCAGCATTGTGGAACACTCCCCCCCAAAGCAAAGCAACTGACACCCAGAGACAGCAGTACCTCAGAAAGCGCCTCACCAATCTGCAGCATGAGGAGTGCAAACACCAACTTAATGATCCTTGGCATCAATCTCCACAACTTCATGATTAATGGAGCTGTACAGTTCCAGTACCACGGAAAGTAAATATGGTTGAGCACTGGTCACTGAGGGACTGTCACATGTGGTATAACTGTTCCACTGTTAAATGTTTGTGTTGCCACACTACCATTTGATAATCCAAATATGGCATTTATTTCTGAAAATGACAAGTTCACAGAGTTATGTTGTGTTCCCTTTCATGTCCAACGTCAGTTAATGTTGACATGTTGCGCCTTTGATGTTCCCAATGTCTGTTAGTGTTGCCAGTTTCTGGCTCTAATGTTCACCATGTGAGTGACACAGTGTAGCAAGCAGTACTTCCCAGCTTCATGTTAATATTCCTTGTGGAGTCAGTGTTCCAATTGCGAGTGTTGATGGAGAGCGGCATCCTCTGAACTTGCACCTGCCATCTGTGCTTTGTTTGAAACTATCATTTGTGTGAGCTAAACCGCACAGCGGCATCCTTTGAACATCCACCATTAATGTCCTGAGCAGTGCATATTTCATGTCTGATGTGACCTCCGTACACCATTCACCATTGTGTAGCAAGACAGTAAGCCTTCATATCTGTGCATTGGGTGAAGTTGAACATTGTTGAGGCAGCAGTTATCGAATGTTGCAGTCCTATCCTTTGTGTCAGGAAAAGCAAAAACCTTCTGTACCCAGCAGTTGTCCGATTTTCCAGTGTTACTTGCACACCACTGAGTGTGTACATGTCACGACACTGTGCTGACTCCAAGGACAGAGTACTGGCTCCCATATGATGTTAGCAGACCTTCCAGCTCTTCTCCTTGTGAACTATTTTATTTGTGGAGGGACATCTCATGAAAGTTTCAGTTTTAAACAGTTTAAACATGTTTGTCTTTTTTTTTTTGTAGCACAGTTGTTGGTACCCCAAGTTATAAGTGCAATAACCCACTCCAGGGTATGGGGTTATTGGCAGTTAATCCACACCCTGGTGCTGTGTGGGCACCCGGGTGTGGATTAACTACCAATAATCTCATAATCTGTCGTGGGTTATTGCTTACATGCTAACTTGCATGAAAAAATCCAACTGTACTAAATACACCAAGGATCCATATTAAGAAAAAGTAGGATGGCTAGGCTTATGGACCATGACACCAGTAAAACTGACCAGCCCATAGTGTACATAAGATGCAATATATCCTGGACCGATTTCAAGGCAGTTTCAAGTACTCTGATCCAAGCTTAAAAAGATAAAAAACAAAAGTAGTCAGTACAGAGGAAGAAACATAAATACATGTCTGAAAACGTACATCATTACTATCTTATAACATGGGGTAGAAGCAGCTAGTGATGCTATTGGCTAAAGAGGATCACCTCACCATGCATTTACTGCTGGTAAAGCCACAGTTGTAGTGAGCAGGCACTCAAGAAATCACTCCTCACAGTGCCAAAATGAAAGCCTGAGCAGCAGCCATTGTTTGGAGTGCATACTGCAGAGAAATAGCAGAAGGCACGGTGTTACAGTGAACTTTTCACGGTTTGACTTTCTAACAATGAACTAGTGTCTAAAGCAAAAGTTTCCTGATGGTGAGTTGCCCCTCCCCCCCAAAAAAAGATTGAGAGAGCAGGACCCACACACTAGCAGTAGGCATATGGAACTGTCTGATAGTGATCTGGACAGGTTGGAGACAGCAAAGGACAGGACTAGCACTCAGAAAACAACAAACTGGTCTATCAATGTTCTAGATGACTGGCTGGCTGAAAAGTAACAGGTTCTGAATTACAAAGAGGACCCAATCGAAACCCTCAGTGCTCTGCTTTGTGAATTCTATGCAAGCATCCAAGGGTTTCAGGGGAAGACATACACTGTCAGCTTGCTGGTTGGTCTCCCTGCAGGAATCAATCATTATTTGGACAGTCCTGAAATTAACCGGTGAATAAACATCATGTCTCATCCCATCTTTCAGTCCACAAATAATCTTTTTTATTGATGTTGTGAAGCAGATTGGAAAAGATGGTCAAGGCCATGCCATACACCATCCACGAATCAGTGAGGCAGATTTACGGATCCTCGGGGCATCAGAAGCATTATCTCCCCATACACCTTCAGGACTTGTGAGGTGTGTGTGGTTTGAAATTCAGCTAGGACTCACTCACTGTGGGAAAGAAGGAGTCCACCATCTTAAACAAGACTCCTTTGCAGTGAAGCGTGACCCAGATGGAAAAGAGTATTTCACCCTGACTTTTAACCGTACACAAAAAATCACCAGGGCATCCATGAAATGAACAAGGAAAGCCAGAGAGGCTTTCTCTTTGCTGATTGCAGCAATCCAAACTGCCCCGTTGACATGTACAAGCAGTACATTAGCAGATGCCCACCTAATGCACCCACTCTGTATCTACATCCTAAGAGAGTGGTACACCATCAGGATCAGCAGTGGTACGCACACCAGCCCATGGGTGTAAATTACCTCGGGGAGCTGATGGCTAAAATCTTGACTGAAGCAGGGCTTTCACAGTGGAACACAAACCACTGCATTCATAGTACTGGTGTGCAAATCCTATCAGATGTGGTCCTGTCATCACGAGACATAATGAGTGTGACAGGGCAGCACTCGGAGACCAGCGTCCGCAACTATTGGAGTGCCTCCAATGCTGACCGGGAAATGTGGAGCACACTGCTCAGCTCTGCTGGCACAAGTGTGAAGCATCCCTACCCACCTCCCAGTAGCAGCAGTACAACAGCACGAACCCATTGGAGAAACACACCAGCAGGCAGAGTGAAGCAAGTACTCAGCAGTCCCAGGATAGCAGCACTATGGGACGCCCCCCCCAAGCAAAACAACTGACACCCAAAGATGGCAGTACCTCAGAAAGCACCTCACCAACCTGCAGCATGATGAGTGAAAACACCAACTTAAGGATTCCTGGCTTCAACCTCCACAACTTCATGATTAATGAAGCCGTAGAGTTCCAGAACCACAGTAAGTAAACATGGTTGAGCGCTGATCATTGAGGGACTGTCACATGTGGTATAACTGTTCCGCTGTTAAATGTTAGTATTGCAATGCTCCCATTTGATAATCCAGATGTGGCATTTATTCCTGAAAATGACAAGTTTACAGAGTTATGCTGTGTTCCCTTTCATGTCTGACGTCAGTTAAAGAGCTAGTGGAACCAAAACAGACAGATAGGAAAACGATACAACTTTTTAGAAGTAGTCAGCTGTAACTTTTTATTTCTGAAGTATTTTTCTTTTTCTTTCTTGCTCATTAGGAAGTTTTCTAAGTGATAATATTGTGCTGAATGTGTGGAATAGCTCTCAGCCTGGTAGCTGACATCACTATGTCTGTTCCCCCCACTACATCATCAGCATTGTGAGCTCACTGACTGTGACATCACAGCTGACTGACCTGGCAGCTACTGAGTGGCTGTTCCTAAGCAGCAGCGATGTCACAGTCAGTGAGGTCAAAGTGTTGATGATGTGGTGGGGCAAAATGGAGCTAGATATGTCAGCTGCCAGGCAGAGTGCTGTTACACACAGCACACCTACTGCCATCAGGTAAACAATCTTGTAATTAACTAAAGGGAAAATAAAAAGTACCTCAGATATTAAAGGTAATGATTGACTGCTTTAAAAAAATTAATATTAATTTTTGGCAGTACACTAGCTCTTTAATGTTGCCATATTACACCTTTGATGTTGCTGATGTCTGTTACTGTTGCCAGTTTCTGGTTCTGATGTTCACCATGTGAGTGACACAGTGTAGCAAGCAGCACTTCCCCAGCTTCATGTTAATATTCATTATGGAGTCAGTGTTCCAATTGTGAGTGTTGATGAAGAGCGGCATCCTCTGAACTTGCAGCTGCCATCTGTGCTTTGTCTGAAACTATCATTTGTGTGAGCAAAACCGCACAGCGGCATCCTTTGAACATCCACCATTAATGTCCTGAGCAGTGCATATTTCATGTCTGATGTGACCTCCGTACACCATTCACTATTGTGTAGCAAGACAGTAATCCTTCATATCTGTGCATTGAGTGATGCTGAAGAGTGCTGAAGCAGCAGTTATTGGAGGTCGCAGTCCTATCCTTTGTGTCAGGAAAAGCAAGAACCTTTCATATCCAGCAGTTGTCCCAGTTTCAAGTGTTACTTGCACACCACTGAGTGTGTACATCTCACGATACTGTGCTGACTCTGAGGACACAGTACTGGCTCCCACATGTTGCTAGCAGATCTTCCAGCTCTTCTACTTGCAAACTATTTTATTAGTGGAGGGACACCACATTAAAGTTTCAGTTTTAAAGAGTTTAAAATGGGTTTGTCTTTATTTTAGCGCAGTTGTTGGTACCCCATGTTATAAGCGCAATAACCCATTCCAGGTTATGGGGTTATTGGCAGTTAATCCACACCCTGGGTGCTGTGAGGGCACTAGGCCTGTGGCCTCCTGCCTCGCAACATATCCAGGGTATGGATTAACTGCCAATATAAAAACATAGAAAGTGACAGCAGAAGGGGACCGCAAGGTCCATCTAGTCTGCCCAAGAATGTACCTGGTGCTATTCCCACTCCCCTCCTTTACCTTTCCGTATGCTACCTTTATGTCTCTCCCATGCATTCTTGAACTCATTTACCATTTTGGCCCCCACTACCTCCTTGGTTAGGCTATTTCATGGATCCACCACGCTCTCTGTAAAGAAGAACTTCCTTGTATTACTCCTGAACCTCCCTCCCTTCAGCCTCATGTCATGCCCTCTTATTCCCCCACTCTCTTTCAATTGGAAAAGCTCCTCAACATTAACCTTATTTATATCCCTCATATATTTAAAAGTCTCAAGCATGTCGCCCCTTTCCCTCCTCTGTTCCAGGGAGTACATGTTGAGTTCCCTCAGCCTGTCCTGCTATGCCATATGGTGCAGTCCCTGAATCATTTTCATGGCCCTCCTCTGCACCATCTCAATTATGTTTATGTTTGTTTTGAGGTGTAGTCTCCAGTACTGTATGCAGTACTCCAAGTGGGGGCGCATCAGTGCCCTGTAGAGTGGTAACACCACCTCCCTCCTGTGACTCATGATTCCCCTCCCAATGCAGCTCAGCACGCCACTTGCCTTTAGTGCCGCCTTTTCGCACAGTTTACCCATTTTCAGGTCTTCTGATATAATGACCCCTAGGTCCCTCTCCTGGCTGGTGGAGGCTAGCTTCTCTCCTCCCAGGTAGTAATCCTCTTTTGGATTGTTTCTGTCTAAGTGCATGACTTTGCACGTTTTGGTGTTGAATTTCAGTTGCCATGTTTCCGACCACTCCTCCGGTTTCTTCAAGTCTGAAGTCATACCCCTCACACCCTCAGGGGAGTCCACTCTGTTGCAAATCTTGATGTCCACAAATAGACACACTTTACCTTCCAGCCCTTGTTCAATGTCTTCTATGAACACATTGAAGAGTAGGGAACCCAGTACCGAACCCTGTGGTACCCTGCTTGTCACCTTCCTCTCTGCTGAAAATGCCCCGTTTACCTGAACCTTCTGTGTTCTTCCTCTCAGCCAGCTACTCACCCACTCAACCACCTCCCCGCCCACCCCCATGTGGTCCAGCTTCCTTACCAGCCTTCTGTGTGGAACAGAGTCGAGGGCTTTGCTAAAGTCCAGATAGATGACATTAACCACCGCTCCCTGATCTACTATCCTTGTAACCCAGTCGAAGAAGTCAACCAGGTTAGTTTGACAAGATCTACCTGCCATGAACCCATGCTGTTTTGGGTCTTGCTGCCCAGTGAATTCCAGATACACTCCTCAGGTGGCACACTGGATGTGTGCTTGCTTTACAAGCATTAACCGTATACCCTGTTGTGGATTATTGCTTACGTGCTAACTTGCATGAAAAGTCCAACTGTGCTAAATACACCAAGGATCCATACTAATGAAAAGTGGGATAGCTAGGCTCATGGACCATGGCACCAGTAAAACTGACCTGGCCCCATAGTGGATGTGAAGCACACATTAAGCATGGGGCTTAATGTTAAGCTGCCACCCTTTTAAGAGCACTTAGAACTTGCATGTATCGAATTGTTGCACTGCCTGGCAGTGCAATGTATGCCTGTCAGTCAGAGAATTTGTCAGTCTGGGGCATGTCCTCATGAAGAGGACATCTGCAGCACAGAATAAACCTGCCTTATTATTATTTTATGCGTCCGTCTAGTTATCCTCACGGTCCAGATGGGCTCCTCACCAGCAGCAACCAAAGGGTCTGGCAGACCACAGAGAAGGTAAGGGATCCTTTTAGTGGCAGACCAAGTAACCAAAATGCCACATGTATATAAGCTGCTACTTATCCTGGACCAATTTCAAGGCAGTTTTAAGTACTCTGATCCAAGCTGAAAAAGATAAAAAAAAAAAACATTATTATTAGGGTCTCAGTAATGTTGCAATTTGATTAATTGTTAGCATTCTGAGACCGTTAAATTAATCTCCTTATTAATATATCTCCAGATCCTGATTACATGAGCACCAATTTTAAAAATGAAGATCTTAGATACATTTCCAGCATTCTATTTTTGGAATCTGTGGATGCCATTAGAGCAAGGCTGATCAAGTGAACAAAGAGACAGAAATTTCAAGTATTGAAACTCAGAGTGGTTCTAATTCTTTAGCAGTGCTTTAATTCTCTCCATTTGAAATAATGAATCTATAGGAAAACACAGGAAAATTGCTCTCTGGTTACAGGTAAAATGTTGTATCATTTTGAGAGTGGTAGTGTGACCGAGCAGTGTCAGCTGTAGTCTGGGGCATGTTGCCAGTAGTTTAAAACAAGTCATCTTTTGCTAAAAAAATATATTAACTTCTTTAAGTTCATATAAGTTAGATATCTGTAACAAGCTGCCAACTGTAGAAAAAGGAGAGCGACTGCATCTGCGGCTTCAGTATCATTCATGTAGTGTAGTGTAGCTGTAGCGTGACCGAGCGGTGTCAATTGCAGTATAGGACGTGCTGCCAGTGTTTTACAATAAGTGATCCTCTGTTTAAAAAAAGTATGTTAACTCTTTTTTAAGTTAACTGAAATAACTGTAACTGAAGCCACCAACTCTAGAGAGAGAGGTGTGCGAGCAAGTCAGCGGCTTCAGAAGGCAAGACTCAAGCGTGAGTGAGTGTTGCTATAGTAATAGTCGCTCACACTTGCGTCTTGCATTCTGAAGCTGCCAACTCACTCGCTCACCTCTCTCTACAGTCGGCCGCTTCTGTTACAGTTATTTCTCTTATCTTAACTTTAAAAAAAATAGTTAACATACCTTTTTAGACAGCGGATCACTTATTGTAAACCACTGGCAGCACGTCCTACATCGCAATTGACACAGATGAGTCACGCCAAACTACATGAACAATACTGAAACCACCGACACATTCGCTCTCTCTCTACAGACGGCATCTTCTGTTACAGATATCAAGCTTATCTTTTTTTTTGTTTTTTTGTTTGTTTGTGAAAGGGAACATCATTTGGGTATTTGTTTATTGGGAATATGTTAACCTGGAAAGGCATGCGAAGCAAAAGCTCACTCCCAGATGCAACATGGGGAGCAGGGGAAAATTACAAAGAGTGAGGAAGCACAGCACTCTCCATACAGTCTCTAACTTCCACCTAGATCAAGAGTGTAGGAAGGTCCACTCTTTGTATGTACAGTGCAATTTTATTTTTAAGGGACAGGAAATAGTGTTCTACAGCTCCTGTACTGCCCCACAACTAGCTTGAGCCCCTGGATGTTTGAAGTTACAATGGTCTCAGGAATGCTGAAATCTGATTGGTCGTCAGCATTCTAAGAGCTTTATGCTAATCTCATACATGTCAAATGCTATGCAATTTAGCATGGCGGAGGAACTATTTTCTGTTGACTTCACACAAAAAATGAGCAAAACATATTAAAAAATGTATTCAAACTACAGTTACTCATAACCCAATTATAATAATAGCAATAATGAATTCTGGGGGTTATGTTAATGTTCAAGTTAATCACCCCCTGGGGAGCAATATGGCACTCAGCTGTGCTTTGTGCCACATTACACCCCCAGGGGGTGATTAATTAGAGCATTAGCATAACCCCCGTCATTCAATATTGCTTAAGAAGTAGTCACTACAGAGGAAGAAACATATAAATACATGTCTGAAAACATACATCATTAGTATCGTATCCACCAAAAGAAGGAAAAAAAGATATCTTCTTGAAAGGCACATATGAAAGTGAGGTTTGAGTTGGGGAGTGTTCACCATTACTCTATTAATAATCTTAGAAAGTACCTTAAATTCACATCAAAAATGGTACTAGTTTCACATGGTCATTATTACCTGGCCATTGGGTGGCTTGCATTTCGAAAATCCAAAAGTTCTCCCATTTGTCAAGTTTCAAATCCCCTATCTCCACCTCTAGGGCCCAATTTAACATTTTTAATACCTGTGAACCTCGCTTGACAGTATATGTCACCAGGGGCCTGATATTCAAAGAAGCGCAAAGCGCAGTGCAAAGTTCTGCACTGTGCCTTGTGCTTTCCCAGGTGCCCAAAGATGCTATATTCAGTGGAATGGTGCACCGGCGCTATTTGACTAAATACAGGGCCATGTCATCCCAGTGCTAAGCCACTTAGTGCTGGGCAGACATGGTTCCCGAAATAGGGTGTCACAAATGGCTTGCAATTATGCTAAATTTTTAGTCCAGGATCTCATGCAATGAGTCCATTGGGCATGCATGGTACTATGGTCCCATTTGCATGCCCATTATGGGCTCATTTGCATGGGTAGCAAGGCTGGATTGTGCGGCGCTGCCCTCCAAGTTGCCCAGTCCCAGAGAACTATCCCTGGTGCTAGTGTCCACCCCCCCCACCAATCACTAACCCAATGTTATGAAGTATTTATTTATTTATTTAAGAGTTTCTCCAGGAAGGCATACTGAGCGGAGTACCACTCGATTCCACATGCGTCCTGGGGGGAGGGGGGTAAAGTCAGGGCAAATGCAACATTTGAACACAACAATTCATGTTGCAGATACAGCATCTTAGCAGGAGTTAAACAGTACAATAACAGGCAAGTAGGCTAACAGAGTGTGAACTACTAACAGGTCCAGTGGACCAACAGTGCAACTAGGCAATTAGAGTGAGACACGGAACGCCGGAGGACACATTGGTTCGGCGGTCACAGAGGCCAGGATGCACCAGGCACTAGACTAGGGCCGGATGCTAGGTATGTAGAGATGTGCCAAGGAGTGGTAAAGGATGGGGTGAGAGTTGGGATATATAGCATTATGGAGGTGCGGATTGCATGAACGGGGGGGAATGACTTGAGGAGCTGGTTTAGCCGCTGAGAATTGTCTGTGTGCCTAATGTCAGCTGGCAAGGAGTTCCAAAGTTTAGGCAAGTGGTAACTGAAAGCCGCTTGGCCTTTGGCTGTGGACATATGTAGGACATACAGGGACCGGGAGTCAGTGTTCCTGAGAGAGTACAGGGGGTTGAACTGCAAGGGCAGACTCAAGGTGGGGGGGAGGGTCTGTGTCCAGAATTCCACCATGGTCCTAGCACAGTGGCTAAGTCTCCGACCATATAGTGAGGGGAGGTCTAGCAGCTTGTAAAGATCACAGTGGTGCACTGAGGGAGGACAGTCTAGGGCAAAATGGCAGAAGGAATGGAAGAGAGGGTTGAGTCTTGCAAGGGTGGACTTTGGTGCGGCGCTGTAAACTACGTCTCCATAATCAATAATAGGGAGAATCATTTGCTGTAGGATTGCTCTGCGAGTTGCCAGAGGTAAGCAACCCTTGTTATGATATACAGCGCCCAGCTTGGGGTGTAGCTTCTTGTGGATTGAGTCGATATGATCAGCGAAGTTGAGGTGCTAGTTGAGCCAGACCCCAAGGTAACAGAAGGAGGTGCAGGCCTCCAATGGAGTCCCATCGATAGTAAGATACGGGGGGGTCAAGGGGAGCTGGGAGAGCCTCAGTCTAGTACTAAAGGTAAGTGAGATAGTTTTCTTTGGATTTAGGAAGAGGTGGTTAGATCGAAACCATCACTGGACAGCATTGAAATCTTCCTGAAGTCTGGAGGCCACTTCAGTGGGGGAGGGACCAGATGCATACAATGCCATGTCGTTGGTGTTCATATGAATGGATGTGTGTAAGCATACAGAGGGCAGGTCATTCAGGAAGATGGAGAACAGAATCAGGCCAAGTACTGAACCTTGGGGAACCCCTGTGTTTGCAGGGAGGGTGGCTGAAGTATGATGATCGATTCGCACAGATTGAGATCTGCCTACAAGGTAGGATTTGAACCAGTTGGTGCAAGTACCCTAAAGTCTCGCCTTAGCAAGTTTGGATAGTAGAAGGGCATGAGAGACTGTGTTGAATGCCTTGGCAAGGTTGACAAAGATAGCTGAGGTGATATGCCCTTGGTTCATGCCCGTAAGGATGGTGTCGGTGAGCCTGAGGAGGGAGGTGATGGTGGAATACGTCTTCCTGAATCCCGATTGATAGGGAGTGAAGAAGGAAGAGGCATCGAGAAAGGATGAGAGCTGTTCGAGCACCAGCCGCTCTTGAATTTTGGCCAGGATGGGGAGGAGGGAGATGGGGCGGTAGTTACTCGGTGCCGAGGGGTCACCCCTTCGGGAGGGGGATAACAGTGACACTTTTCCAGTCAGAGGGGACCGAAGCAAGTGAGAATCAGAGATTGAAGAGGGCGGTCAGAGGGGAGGCGATGGTAGGGGCAGAAAGGTAGAGCATTTTGGAGCCCAGACCTGAGGGGCATTTACCTTTGTTGGGGTTAAGAGCCTGCAGGGCTTTTAATACTTCTATGGAGGTGACCATGCAGAAGGCAAAGCCTGTGGGCATGTGAAGAGTGGAAGTAGGTGGGATAGGGTGAGTTTGGTGGACAGTGGATAGGAGAGAGGCCATGCAGTTGGTGAAAAAGATGTTAAAGACTGAGGCCACTTCACCTGGATCTGTGATGGTGGAGCCATCAATGTTTAGGGCTGGGGTGGGAGGCTGGGCCGGGGGTGTGTGTGTGAAAAGTGATTTGATTGATTTCCAGAATTTAGCAAGGTGATTTAGGTTAGATTGGAAAGCGGCCTTGAAATAGCTGGCTTTGGCCTGCCGTAGGAGCCTAGTGCAGGAGTTACGGAGTACATGGTAGAGCTGGAGAGCTGATCGATTATAGTGGCAGTGACCCAGGGCAGGTGGGCACCCCATACATGGGTCCTTCTCAGAGGTGCATGGTAGTTCCATACAGCAAGGAAATTAGACTTGAAAAGGTCAAGGGCAGCATTGATGGAGGAGGCCAGAGGGATGAAGTACCAATCCAAGTTGGACAGATCATATAGGAGTGCTGGAAGGTCGAGGGATTTGTAGGACCTGGTGAACAGTGTACATAGTGGAGGAGCTTTGGGTCTGAATATTCTCCTAACCACGTAGATCATGTGGTGATCACTTAGTGAGTCCGGAAGGAGTCCTGACTCGAGAATCCGGTGCAAGTGTTTGGTAAGGGTTCAGTCAAGTAGGGAGTGGTTATTGGACTTGTGATTCAGACGTGTGGGTTCTGATATGTGTTGGGACATATTTAGTGCGGCAACATGGCTCCGTGGCTTGGAGCTTGCACTGGAGAGCCCGTTAGAGTTGAAGTCACCAAGGATAAGAGTTCTCCCCTGGAGCCTAGCAGCTTAAGGGTGCTCAGGTGGTCCATTATGAGAGGCATGGGGTATCTGGGGCGCAATAGGACCCTGCCACATAAATAGGGAGTGAGTGTGGGAGTGAGAGCTTAATCAGCAAGGAGTCAATTGACAGCGTGGGCAGGGAGAGCTGGATAGGGATGAACTGCAGGTCAGAGATGAACATGGCAATGCCACCACCCCTTTTATTGCCCTGGCGGTCATGCCGAATTAGTATGTAGCCAGGGATTGATAATTCAGCATCCAGATTGTGTGGCTTTAACCATGTTTCTGTTATGATCAGAATATCTGGACACAGTGTCAGGACATTTGGTTGGAGGAGGGTGAGCTTGTTCAGTAAGCTGCATATGTTCAGATGCATAAGCTTGAGTATGCTTTCCCTGGTGCTAGTGGTCACCCCTCCGACGATCGCTGGCCCGGTGTTATGAATTAAACTTTACGAGGTGTCTAGTGTTCCCCCCAGCAGATCACCAGCCCAGTGTGAAAAAAATAAACTTTCCCTGGTGTCCAGTGGTCCTCCCACTGATCGTCGACCCAATGTTATGAGTTAAATTTTCCCTGGTGTCTAGTGGTCCCCCTTGCCAATTGCCAGCCTGATGTGAAAAAAATATATTTTCCCTGGTGTCCAGTGGTCCCTTCATCCACCCGCATTCATGCCCGATGTTTCAGTACTGATTCCCTGGTGTCCAGTGGTCCCTCCATTCTGATTCCCTGTATACTAGCGTCAAACCGTTCCCTGATGTATAGTGCCCCCCATCCCTGATCCCCTGTATACTGACATAACGCCATTCCCTGGTGTCTAGTGGACCCCTCACCCTGGCAGGTAAAGCCCCACTACCCTAGTCCCCCCAATCCAGACCCTGAGCCAGTGACTGGCACAGCCCTCTGCTCTCCATCACAGCTGGCCACCAACTGAGTTGTAAGTGAGCGTGTACTGCTACAGTACATGCTCACTGACAGCTCAGCCGGCAGCTGGCCGTGGAGCAGAGCGGAAGGCTGTGCTGGTCACCAGCTCAGGTCGGAGGGGGGAGCAGGTTGGTGGGGCACAACCTGCTGGGGTGTGGGGGTTCACTAGACACCAGGGAATGGCATTATGTTAGCATACAGGGGGTCAGGGATAGGGATGAGTGTCCACTAGACACCAGGAAATGGGCACATGCCAGTATACAGGGGATAGGGATTGGGGGACTACTAAACACCAAGGACTTCTGTGTTGGGGGGGGGGCCAAGGCACTTCCTCCACCAACCACTAAGGTTGCACGGGGGTAAGTTGTGTTTCAGGTCGGTGGTATCTGTGATGTGCAGGGGGACCATGCACGCCTACTCTGAATATTGAACTGTGCCAATATTCAGGTCCCCCCCCCCCTTCATTTGCATTGCACCCCCCTCAGAATATTGCCAAGGTGCAAACCCTGTTTCTTCACACTAACCCATTTTTAAATATGGGACATCCATGCAAGCTGGGTTTGCACACGCAAACTAGGCTTTGCTCCCGTGCCAGCATTTGAATATCTGGCCCCAGATGTATTAACTGGGGCAGTAAGAAAGTATTCCTTATTATTAGAGGCAATGGTCCTCATGTGGTGGCCAGTGTACTCTTTGAATTTCCTCTTAGTGTTGCCCACATATCACATAGGTAGTGTCACATGTAACAAAGTCTCCTTTACTGCCTTGTAGTATTTGCATCTTTTACATTGCCTTCAGCCTTGTGGTGTGGCAGGCCAGCGGAAATCAGGTTTTTTTGGAGGGCTGTACTGAATGAACTAGCTCATCCATTACATTTTTGGCCTGTGTAGGGACCATTCTTGCGGCTCATTAGCAACCTCCTTTAGTCTCCAGTCTGACATTAAGACCCCCAGTTTTTCTGAATAACATCCTCATACAGTTAGCTCTGTCAGGATAGGTGGTAACAAAGTGAACATTATTGTCCATTTTGACTGTGTTGTTTTCATTTACACAGTACCTTTGCCCTGTCAGCATTCAGATAATTCTCTACTGCTGAATCGGTTGTTTTCTCAGAATAACCTCATGTCTTAAACCTACTACACAGTCTTTATGATTCCATCTTAAATTCTTCTTCAGAACTACCATTTCTTTGGCTCTGCAAAGCAGGGCTTTTGGGAAATTTTTTATAGTGTGGTGGGGGTGACAAGAGCTGTCAACTAAGACAGTATTCCTGTATGTCGGTTTTCGATATATATATACTCGTAGCAATATTCTGATCATTACCTTTTCTTACAGAGAGTCAGAAATGGTATTTCCAAATCACTAATGTTGCAAGTGAACTCCAAATGATCATTGGTGGTACAGAGATATTTTACAAATTCCTCCTGTTCAGCTTTTTCCCCGCACCACACCATAAAGCACTCATCAATGTCCTTGGCACTACAGCACAGCACATCTTTGCCCTTAAAAGGGGCATTGTGCAGGTTCCAGATGACGTGCTCCTCCCAGTACCCAAGGTATAAGTTAGCATAATTGCTAGTAAAACATGCCCCCATAGCCATACTTTTCACCTGAATAAAAAAAAATCATTTATAAGTGCAAAGGCATTATTGATGAGTGCCAGTGTGGCCGTTTTCACAAGTTCATTTGTGCATGGTACAAAGCTGTCAACCTTCCCTCATGTGGTATATTAGGGACTCCACATCCAGTGTGACCAAAAGGTCACTTTCCTCAATGTGGAGTTCCTGCAGAATTCAGAACACATTGCCTGTGTCCACTACGTGGGGGGGGGGGTAATGAGGGTACTGGGCCCTTAATGGCATCATCCACAAACCAAAGACATGGGCTGTGTAACAGATCCTACCCCTAAGATGATTGGTCTACCTAGGAGATCCACAAGGGGTTTTTGGATCTTGGGGGAGTACATATATTTGTGATCTAGGGGCATAATCCACACTCAAATACTCTTTCTCCCTTTCCATAATAAGGCCCATGGAATGTGCCCACTCCCCAAATGTATCCACTTGTTTCTTGAAGGACAGTGTGGGGTCATGGCTAACAGGTCTGTAAAAATCGGTATTGGACAGCTGCTTATTAACTTCTGCTATATGCTTAACAATGTCCATAACCACCACACTACCTGCCTTATCAGCAGGTTTAATCATAATTTTCATTTTTATTCTTAAGGCGCATTAAACATTGTTTTTCCTTTGCAGACAAATTAACATACAGTAGGCAGGATGAAATTCCTGTTTTGCCAGATCTTTAATGTCCTCCTCATATAGTCTCTGGAATATATTAACAGCCATGGAGGTCGGTGGTATAAAGGTAGAATGTTTTTTCCTCTTTACCTGTTCAGTTTCCCCATAATGTTCAGTGGAATAATTTGGTTGTATTTCCTCCTGCACAAGTGCCTTTAGCAGTTCTTTAATAGGTATTAAACTTTCAATGCCTCCTTCACTCACCTGTCTCCCAATATTGGTATCCTTATGCTAGTACAGGCACTTCAGATTGAGCTATCTACAAAATTTTCCAAGGTCTATGATGGTTTCAAAAAGATTAGTGTCTGTTGCAGGTACAAAGCTGAAGCCTCTATTCAGTACCCTAATCTGTTCTGACCAGTGTGCATAGTTAGACAGGTCAATTGTGTTGTTTGCACTCCTGTCCCTCCCTTATACTTTGAACAGTGATATCAGAGTTTATATTGGGTTCTGCAATCACAGTTTGTTTCACTAGTCAACTTTTTTCTATTCTGTGGTAACCTAATTTGCTCCCAAAGGGGTAGCCATGCAAACACTTCCTTATCTCTGGCTCTACCCCTGCACTCAGATATTTTGTGATGTCCCTATAGTTAGAGGGTGGGGGGCACCCCTCATTAACTATATAGAGTGTCTTTTGAATGCTTCTTTACTGAATTTAGGCTTTTGGTAAAAATTAAAGCTAGGGTCCAACTAACAAGGGTCTTCTTAGTTCAACATTGGCTTTAATTTTTTTCCCAAAAGCCTATTCAAATTCAGTAAAGAAGTGATCAAAAAGACACTCCATATAGAGGAATGGAGCACATCCCTGCACTCTCCCTATATAGATGTCACAAAACATCTGAGCTTGGGGGCGGAGCTGGAGATGGAGAAGTGGAAGGGATTGCACAGCTAGCCATTTATGGGCAAACTGGGATTCCTTCCCCCCCTGTTTTTTAAACATATTTTATCACCCATTGCTGGCAGGCTTGGTGGCAGTTATACTGACCATCTGTGCTCTGTCCCCTCCAGCTGTCAGGGATCATGCTGTGTGGCAGTGGGCTTTTTACCTTTGTTCCCCCCAAAATCCTGCCCCTGAGGATACTGGCATGGAGAACAGAAGTCCAGGCTGCAGACGTGCTGACGCATGTCATAGTCAAGTGCCTAATGGCATCCTCACCTCTCCACACACCATGAATCCCATACCACAGTGCTCCCCCTCTTCCGGAGGAGGAGACCATCCTATGGGACCCTCAAACTTCCACCTGTCACTCGGCCCCATATGACCCATGCTCCTTCCTGAACCTGGGTGGATTCTTTCCCTTAAAAAATGTTTTGAAAGAGCCATAGAGGAACTCCCATGCAGATAAGGGAGATAGTGAATCTAAAAAGAGCAGGAAAGGTTCTCTTTAAGGTCCTGGAGAATGAGGGAGACATCGTCACAACAGAGGAGAGAGGAAGTTACATAGGTTATTATTAGAAGGTATAATTTTCAGTAAGCTTTGCAAAGCTGTGTGAGAATAAAGTGATGTTATTATCCCGAGAAATCTTAGGGTGTACAACTCAGTGATCACAGCAGCAGTACCAGTAGTACTGTATGGATCAGAAAGATGGACATTGAACAAGACATTGATCAGGAGGCTGGTTGGTTTGATACTAGGGGCAGATATCCAAAAGTGTGTACAGGTGCAGTGTTTGTTCTGCACAGCAGCTTGTACTTGTGCCAGTACATCTGCCTGCTAAATTCAGAGGCATAGCGCTGATGCTAGACTGTCTGAATATAGAGCAGATTGCACTGTGGATTGCAGCGGTACACCCCTTTACGGTGACACCCCGATGGTGAAACAGGAAAAAAGACCATTATGGCGACATTCGGCTGTAATGGTCCTTTCCCTGTTCACTTCTTCTCATGTCCCGCCTCCCGGACCAACTCGACCTGGGAGTTGGAATCTAAAGTCCGGGGGGGGCAGAGCCCCCTGCATGGCGGGTGTGGGGGGCACAGCCTCCCACAGAAAACACCCACAGAACAGGTGACACAATACCTGCTTCGATATTGTGCCATCACTGTGGGAGAGGCCGGCATTGTCGCTGCTGACATAACTTGGTGCTTCCGGATTGCAGCGGTACAAACGAGAGGTGGATTGCATGTCACATAAACAGCAGGTGAGTGTGCAGCACACGGAAGTGGCGCAGCACTGAATATAGCACTAAGGATAGCGCAGACCACAAAGGAAGCATGTAGTGGTGAAGCCCTGATCAGAGCACCAGGTACGGATCTGCACACTGGGGGTGGCTGAGGGTGGGCGAGGAGAACACCAATGACAGACATGCAACACAGCTGCTTTCATAGCAGTAACACACTTTAATGTCGACAAAAGGTAACGGGCTATAAAAACAGAATAGGTAATAGGAAAGGTAAACAGGGGATGGGGAGGAAATATGAGGTGAAAGCATTCCAGAAGGGGTGTAAAAACATCTCGGACACCTGCTCCACTGGCTGGTTTCTTCCAATGGCTGGGACTCCTGTGGACACCTATGGATAGAAAGACAGTGAACCCAGCCAGCTGTGCACACAAGATGGGGCATGCAGATGTTGCCTACCATATGCAACCAAAGTATAACCAGCCAGCACATGTGCCACCATGCCACACAGGGATGTCAGGTGTTTGATAGCCATAAGGGACTGGACATGGCATACCAGTGCCAACACTGTGGACCTGTACACTGGAGGGGTGCACTTGCAATGGCCATGCCATGCAACACTATCAGTGGGCGTGGCAGAGGTATGCCTGTGACACATGCATCAGCAGCACCATGTTAGAGCCCAATAGGGGTACCCACACACCCCACAGCCACTGACCAGGCATACAGCACACAAACTAATCCTGGCACGCAGGTCACAGACATCCAGGTGCCTCAACAGGTCACAGCCAGGATAGCGCACAGGCATACAACAAGGTGCACACAATACAGCTGAACATGGCTGGGACCAGCAGGCAGTGGTGATGTACATGGTAAGGTGCTGGACACACTGTGCACCAGTCACCACAATATCGATGTATGATGCACTGCATCCCTGAGGTGGCCAACATCTCTGTGATTGCTGGTGCACCCTATGTAGAGTGTGGTCTGGGTCAGACTGAGCCACCAGGAAACCCAGAAATGTCCAGGTGGGCTCCCTCTGGTGGCTACCTGGCCAGTCTGTATGGAAGTACCAAGGGAGGTCGACAGTGAAAATGCCGACCTCCTGCACAACGACGGCACAATACCGACACAGGTATTGTGCCACCCGATCTATGAATGTTTTTTGTGGGGGTCTGTGCCCCCGCACCCCTTGGACTTTAGGATTATCAACTCCAGATTGGAGTTGGTCTAGGGAGGGGGCAGAACACTGGGGGAAGTGAATCAGGGAAAAGAACCATTACAGTGACTGTCACCGTAATGGTCTTTTTTCACGTTTTCGCCATTGGGGTGTCAAGCTGAAGGGATGCACAAGTCTATATACCCTGATACTCACTGCATGTATAATCCATGCCCCACCTGTCTGAGGTTTATGTGCCACTGTAGGTACTGTTATGGTTCCACCACAGCACCATGGCAGCACATTGTCACTGACTAATGATATAACTGTGTAACCTTGGGCCTGCCCCTATTGATTAACATAGTGGGCCTCTGTATCCACTGTCCAGGTGGGTCCCCTTTACCTTGGTCAGACCCTGGGTATGTCCCCCATTACAGGGCCTGTGCAGATCACTGGTTGAATGGCCCCATTGTGTCCAACTGTATGGCTGGCCCTGTCCATATACAGAGGAGTCACCATATCCTAGTTGGCACTGTGTTGGGTAGTCACCCCCAAAGCTGAGGTCTGATGCACTGACATGGTCCCCTACATGCACCACCCACTGATGGCCTCACAGTCCCCATCCCATGCCATAACTGTGGGCCATTGTTGAGCTGCTGAGGCATGCCATGTAATATATGTGGCACTGGTCATGCCACCAGTGCAGGGGGACTACCGCAGCAGCCGTCTGAGGCACATGGCTGGGCATGGTGGTGTACCAACAGCACACCAACATACGCCTGCTACCTGCTGACAGCCAGCTTACACAGTCCCGGCTTCAGGGAAGTATGAACCTGACCAGCTGTAAGGGGAACACACCTGGGGCTGTGTGCACTGTCACTATCCCCCATGACAGCTGTCCAGTGGCACACAGTGCTCGTGTCTGCATGGTGGGGGCCATGGCATGGGATGGCAGACAAACACAGGGCAGCATTCTAATGGCACATATGTGCACTACAGCAGACTGTGCAGACCATGGCACAGTGCAAAGGCACTGTTGGCCCACTGCACCATGTGCATTGTGAGTGTTCCAACACAATCCCTGAGGAGATGCCCCCAACAGGGATGCATCCAGCATGGTGGCCCATACAGAGACACCCGTCATTGGTCACAGACACATGTAGCATACTGTGGACAGGTGGCAGATAGGTCAGCACACTGTTGAGTCAGGGATGAAAGAGGCACATACACCCCCCGCCTGGGGTTGCCAACACCCATAGAGCCAGCTCAAGCAGTTGAACAAGAGTAGTGCATATTCACACATCCCCAACAGTATCATCCTGTGCCTTGTACCCCCCAAGGCCTGGCACATCGTTGACACTGGTGACGTCTGCCCACTGTGCCATGTCCCAGTGGGACATGACCCCACTCGTCCCAGCTGCAAACCCAGGGGTGCCGCTGTCCCCTCTGTCACTGATACCCATCATGCCACACAGATGGTGCTATGTACATATCCTCTGGATAGCATGTGTGGTGATGTCAAGGCACAACCCATCAGTGTGAGATGTAGCCATGAGGACAATGGAGGGGGCCAGTCGCTACACCCAAAATAGCGGTAGGGCAATGGTCACTGCATTGCCAGCTGTAGCGGCACCTATACGTGTACATATGTAATCCTGGGTACCACACAATGCAGGGTACTCACCTGGGCCCTGCTCCCATGTGGTACTGTCATGAGACCCTTCACAGCCCAGCAAGTTCTTTGGTTCTGCCTTCTGGTGCTGTTGCCCCTGTGGCTGCTGTTCCCTCTCTGGGATGGGTTGGGTGTTGAGATCTGTAGAGGAGGAAAGGGAGATGTGATCAGTCTCCCATGGAAGTACACAGTGCTCTGCTCAGTACACACTACTCAGTATAACTGCCCGTATTCCTATACCATGCACCAGCTGCCACATATGCATGCTGAGGGTGCACAGATCATGCAGGGTTGCAATTTACCTGTAGACATACCAGCCCTGTCAAATGCACATACAGTATGGTACCTCTCCAAGTGTTGGGTAGGGCCAACCACAGCGTACTTTGTCCTGTGCCATGCCCGTAACCTGCTGGCCCCCCATCCCCCTGGCCCCTGCATCACAGACCACACATGTTGGCCCCAGACCCTGTACAGGCAGTGTTGGCATGGCTACACATGTTGCACCAGGAACACATGACAAGGGCAGGCATAGAATACAGACACAACAGCCAGGGGACCTGGATACAGTAGAAGTGTGCCTGCATGGTGGCCAGTATATATCCTGACCCTGGTGCAGTAACAATGCACACCATGCTGTTCCACACTGATGCAGACCTGTGACCATGCAGCCCCTCATGGACAATGCACACAACAGTGCCTGGGGCCACTGCCATGTCCTGCTGGCTACAACTCCCAGAACAGCCACATGTATGACACACGTGGCCCTCATCCTGGTTGTATGTGGCAATGGGTAGTGACATATCAGGGTCACCGTAGCTGGCAAACTGTCCCTGCCTCCCATGCAGTTTCACTATTTATGAGTGCATCATGCCCATGACAGTGCTGCCATGTGCCTGTATCTGCCCACCACTGTGTGGCCAAGGCAGGTACACTCCTCAGGTACCCATTGTGGGTCCGGTCATGCATAGGGCACATGGATGTCCTATGGGTAGGGGGCCAAATACAGCTACATACAGTCATTGGATTATGCAGTGGGACATATAGTCAGTGGAGTTGCTAAATGAATGAAACTTTGCTAAATGAATGAAACATTGTCAAATATTAGTGATTGTGCTATATACAGTACTTTTTAATATAACATTGTATCTTTTAATTTGTGGAGCCCTGGTAAAAACCGAAACCAGGAAGAAAGATTCAGTAGTTCAGTCCATGAGAGTCTGAAACTACAGTCTAGGAAATACTGTTTAATACTTTTTTTAAATAATTTTGGTGGGCTCACACGTATGCCCAGGAGTAAGAGGTTTAGGTACTGTCTAATTTAACACTTAGTTCACACAAATCGGCATTTTCAGAGAGCGAGCATTATGGGAGTCACTTCCGGGTGTGCCGCACATAAAAACACTGCTGTCGGTGAGCGGGGCATATAGTCAGTGGAGTTGCTAAATGAGTGAAACTTTGCTAAATGAATGAAACATTGTCAAATATTAGTGATTGTGCTATATACTTTTTAATATAACTTTGTATCTTTTAATTTGTGGAGCCCTGGTAAAAACTGAAACCAGGAAGAGAGAGATTCAGTAGTTCAGTCCATGAGAGTCTGAAACTACAGTCTAGGAAATACTGTTTAATACTTTTTTTAAATCATTTTGGTGGGCTCACATGACCAGGAGTAAGAGGTTTAGTTACATCCTAATTTAGCACTTAGTTCACACAAATCATCATTTTCAGAGAGCGAGCATTACAGGAGTCACTTCCGGGTGTCCCGCACATAAAACCGCTGCTGTCAGCGAGTGGAGCGAGTTTTCGCATGTAGAGACACGTGCAGAATCACACGTAGAGACATGCGCGTCATGTGTCTGCTGTGTCCGCTGTGGAGGCTACTGGACTGGTGGGGGAAAACGAAAGACAGTACATCTTCATCAGCTAAGGACTTACCGTTGTAAAAAGTGCAAAATGGCACAGGGAAGATCAAAATGGGATAAGGGCAAGAAGGCATGTATTCAATGTAAAATGTTCACGGAGGATGCAGTATGCCAGGAATTCACACGTGATAAATGCCTTCTAGTTGACTCCCTTCAAAGGGAAATTCAGCATTTGCATGAAAGATTAGAAACTTAGAAGGAGATTGAGAAGTTAGAGAATTACATTGATGAAATGGTCTATAATATTAGTCAGAATACCCAGGAAAATAATGACTCTAGACGGGTTGGAGAAGCTGATTGAATGGATAATGGGGAAAAAAGGGTTGTCACTAGGAGATCAAATGTACCGGTGAAGGACCTTAATCAGGAAATATTGCATTCACCACTCCAGTTAACTAACAAATTTGATTGTTTACTTGTAGAAAATGAGGAAACTGATAGAGCAAATAACCTACAAATACCAACTGAGGATATTATGCCAAATGTAGATATTATTAGTCAGATTAATGTTAAATTCACTAATACAGAGAAAAAAGTTAACAGGGATATAGTGGTCATTGGCGACTCCATTACCGGGGGAATAGATACAGCAGTGTGTGGTGGACACAAAGACTCTACCACAGTTAGTACTCTGCCAGGTGTTAGACTTCAAGATGTCTCTATAATGATGGAGGGGCTTCTTGAAAATACAGAAGATCCTTTTGTGATCTTGCATGTTGGTATTAATGATGTGGGTAGAACTAGCATGGAAAAATTCAAACAGAATATAGAAATATATCTAATAAGATTAAAAAAAGAAATGGGGAGATCATTATTTCCAGCATTCTACCAACTCATGGACATCAATCATACAGAAACGGGTTAATCACAGAGGTTAATTTGTGGCTGAGGCAGTTTTGTAAGATGGAGAATATAGGATTCATGGATAATTCCGTGACTTTTGACAGCAAGGTACTTTTTAAACTGGATGGATTACATCTAAGTTACCCTGGTACAAGGATTATAGCTAAAAAAGTGAGTGAAGTCATAAAGTTTCATTTAAACTGGGTGGGGGGGGGGCGTTGGCTGAAGAATTTAGTACACACTCATATAAAGCCTGCTCATAAAAAATCTTTAGAGAGGAATGCAGTTCTTATTAATGCAAGGAGTTTGGTGGGAAAATTAGATGAATTTCGATTACTGTTAGACACACATAATGTACATCTGGCTATGATTACGGAAACATGGTGGGATGGAGAAGACATGTGGGACAAAAGTATTCCAGGTTATACTTTATTTTCAAAATCAAGAACACACTAAAAAGGAGGGGGGATAGCTATTTTTGTACATGAATCTATTAAATGCAAGGAAATACAGTGGGGTATATCTACCTTGGAACTGATATGGATTACGCTGTTACCTCAAAAAAGTACCAAAATCATATTAGGGCTTCTTTATAGAGCACCCCCTATTACCCTGGAGGATGATATTAAAATACGTAATATTATTAGTATGTTGGATCCTAGGGATACAGTAATTTTGGTGGGGGGTTTTAACCTACCTGATATTAATTGGAAAACACTGCAGGCAAATGGTAGTATAAATAGGAGGTACCTTGACATATTTGAACAGCTGGGTCTTGAACAAGTAGTGCAAGAAAGTACTAGAGGGTCAAAAATACTAGACTTGGTTCTCACTAATATGGGTAATACAATTAGTAATGTATCAGTTAAAAGCCCATTAGGGAGCAGTGACCACTACACTGTCTTTTTTAACATTTCTGGGCCTTTCACTACAAACATACCAGGTACCACACCTATGTTAAATTTTTGCAAAGCTGATTTTGTAGGACTTACAAGTGAGTTTGTGCGATGGGATTGGCAAAGAGATCTAAGTACTACATCTATTCAAGATATGTGGGACTTACTGTTAACCAGGATAAAGCAGTTAGTAAAGAAATTTATAAAAAACAAACTTAAATATGATAATTCCAAAAGGAACAATCCTGTTTGGATGAACAGATCTATTAAAAAAATTATAAATAGGAAAAATAGACTGTTCAAAAAGTGTAAGAGCTACGGTTCACCAATACATTATAAACTATATAGAGAATGTCTTAAACAGACTAAATAAAAAATTAGGAGAGCAAAAGCACATTTTGAATTGACACTGGCAGATAGAATTAAAGATAGTAAGAAATACTTTTATTCATATATAAACAACAAAAGAAAAGGAAATAATATGATAGGGCCATTTATAAATACTGTGGGACTGGTGGCTAACCCTGAAGAGATGCCTGATATTCAAAATAGTTACTTTTGTTCAGTTTTTCATACTAGTAACATAAAGGCATATTGTGTGAACTGTAGTTCAAGTCCTGGACAAATTATTATTAATGTCAAAGATATACAGGACAGGTTATCGAAATTAGATGTAGCAAGGTCACCAGGTCCTGACGATGTGCACCCAAAGGTAATAAGGGAAATGGCATGTGTATTAGCTCCACCACTCACCCATGTTTTTCAGACCTCACTGGATCAAGGAAAAGTATCCCAGGATTTCAAAAATAGCCACAGTGGTTCCTATTTTAAATTATCCAAACCTGAAAATTTTAGACCTGTGAGTTTAACATCATTAATGGGCAAGGTTTTGGAAGGGGTAAGTATTGATCTGGTCATAAAGCATTTGGAGGATAATAGTTTAGTGGACGAATCACAACATGGGTTCACCAAATCCAGATCTTGCCAGACCAACTTATTGGCTTTTTATGAAAAAGTCAGTAAGGAACTGGATACAGGAAATTCAGTTGATGTGATTTATTTGGACTTCGCGAAGGCATTCAATAAATTGCCTCATATAGAATTAATAAAAATGTTGGAGGATATTAACTTAGATCCAAACATTTGTAACTGGGTGACAGTGTGGTTACAAGGGAGACAACAAAGGGTTTCCATTCTGGGTACATTGTCTAAATGGTCTACTATTACTAGTGGAGTACCCCAGGGTTCCGTTCTGGGACCTAGTCTATTCAACATATATATAGCTTCCCTACAAGTAAGCAACCCTAGGATATGGTTGTACAAGTTTGCAGATGACTGTAGAGTGGTGGCAGTTGTTAATACTCAGGAAGAAATAATGGAATTACAGAACGCATTACATATCTCGGACTGGACCATTAGTAATAAGTTGATGCTCAATACTACCACTAAATGTAAAGCAATGCATATGGACAAATCAAATAAATGTAATAATTACATACTTGCTAATTCACAACTTACAGTTACTAATGAAGAAAGGGACCTGGGTATCATAATTAGCTCTGATTTTAAGTTCAATGCCCACTGTAAGCAACAAATAAAAAAGGCCATCCAAAATTTGAATTGTATACTAAGACATATTGCAAGTAGGGATGCAGAAGTATTGATCCCACTTTATACAGCGCTGGTGAGACCTCATTTGGAGTATGCAGTTCAGGTATGGGCACCTCAAAATAGGGAGAACGTTATTAAAATAGAATCTGTCCAGAGGAGACTTACTAAATCAATAAATGGATTGAAAACGAAAATATATCAAGACAGATTGATGTCCCTAAATCTATACTCTCTGGGATATAGGATTTAGGGGAGATATGTGCCTACTGTTTAAGGCAATAGGAGAAGTAAATGGGCAGACAGAATTGGGAATATGGAAGTAGAAGACATAACAAACAGTTGATACTATCTATTTGGAAGCATAACTTAAGAAGGCACTGGTTTAGCCAGAGGGTGGTTACACCATGGAATGCTGTACCAGAGACTGTAGTTAACAGTGAGAGTATGAAACAGTTTAAGGACAACTTGGATTTACCTTTTGGAGACTTAGTATATAAATTTTGAACTTAATATTAATAAACGGCAAGCATCAAGGATGAGAGTCTACTTGCTTGAAAACATCTATGAAATCTATGTCCCATTGCACACAAGAGAACACTGGGGCACAAAGCTGATGGGCAGAATACCTGGGGGTGGGCTAGCCCTAATGCACACTACCATGTCACAGGCCTGCATACAGGCCAGTACACACACCACCCATACAACCAGCTGTACTCACCTGGCCTGGGCACAGTGCCACTGTCCACCATGGCCTGCTTTTTGTGTAGGCAGTGTACCTTTCTCCGTTACATGTCATTGTACCCATGCCTGCACTGATACCAGATGTGGGTGACCCTGTCTTGCACATCAGGTGCTGCCCCACCACTGCCCACTCTTCACAATGGTGCCTGTCCCTGCTGGTGCTTCCCCCAGCAGTTGGTCCTCCCTGGCCATGACAGCTTGACCAGGTTGGCAGCTCCACTGTGGATCACCTGTGGTTGTGCTGCAATACTGCTTGGCATCAGCTCCCTGATATGGGGATGTCTCTCAGTTTGTTGAACAGGCTAAGGCCATGCTTCTTCCTGTACTGGGCCTGTGTTGCTGCTGCACAACATGTTCTGGTGGTCATGCAGTGCTACAGTGCATTGCACTACACAGCACGCACGTCCAGGGATGGAGCAGGACTGGGGGCACACAACCAGCATGGGGTGGCACATGCACACAGCGTGCATGCTTCTGTTGTGCACGTGCCATGCTGCACAACATGCACACTTGTGTGGCATGCATGGCTGCACTGGTATGATGATGTCATAGGTGGCACACATCATCATGCCTGTAGCACACCATTAGGACACGCAAAAACACAGGAGCTGCACAATTCTGGTGCACCAGCGCAAAATGTGTTCGTGTACTGGGGCAGAAATGCTGCATTCAGCTAGGGTGTGGAAATTAGGTCATTTTGCAGTCTGTGGGCCACTAGCCACATTTGCATATCATTACAGGCAGATCTGTGTGCATTAGCTTGCCTGATTGCACCTGGCCTATAAATGGGAGCACATTGTACCACGGCTGCATATAAGCAGGGCCCCGATTTTTCTGCGGCACATCGGAGCAAAGTTCTGTGGCAGGGTTCTCATTTGCCACAGAACTTCTGCAGCACTCAACACCAATTTCTGTGGCAATTCTGCGGCACATTTTTACACTTCATTTTTTTTTCCTTTTTTTGCCATATCTGACACAATGCATGCTCGTAATGCAGTCATTTTATGGACATTTGTCACCAAATTATCAACATAGCCAGTTTAAGACCTCTGCTCATGAACAGTATCACTGTGATTTTCTTAATCTGTCCCGAACATTGATTTTGCACACCGACCACGCCATTGTGCGCTACATGTGCGAAAACACATTTCGGGTGAGATGTGAAAAATGACAGTTGTACTGTTCATAAGGAAGTGTGGTAAAATGGCAATACTGAAACTCTGGAGTGAAAATATTAAAAATGCTTGAAGTTACGAGCGTGCGTAGGAACTGCGCAATGCACGCTCGTCAAACAGTCAGTTTGGGGAATATTTTCACCAAATTTTCAACATAGGGTTTTTGGGAGCCTACCTCATGAACTGTGGCACTGTCATTTCATTAATCATTCCAGAAAGGTGGTTCCACGCAGTGACTGCGGAACCACCTTTTGGGACCGATTAATGAAATAACAGTGTCACAATCCATGAGGTGGGGTCCCAAAAACCTCATGTTGAAAATTTGGTGAAAAAATTTCAGAAATGGCTGTGATATGCACTAAAGTTGCAAAAAATCCATTTATGCCATTATACAGCTTACCGGCATTTCTTCAGTTCGCGGTTGGCTTTGAAGAGTGCAGACGTGTTCCCGGTCCACCAAAGATCATTGTGCTGGGCCCGGAGGTAAGTATGAGTTGAGGTGGGGGTGATATGGGGTGTGGGAAGGTGGATACGAGAGGGTGGGTGCGGGTTGGGGGCAAAAGAATCAATGAAGGAAGGTTTTTTTTGTTTCATGTTTTTTTTTTTTGACTCAACAAGGGACTTTTAGCATGCTGGGGTGGGCTCCCAGCGTGGCACCAAGCAGCTTGGAGGGGGGACAGTGAAGACGACAGGGGATTAGGCACCCCCTTCAGCAATGGAAGCTTTTGCCACGCTGGGGTGGGCTCCCAGCCTGGCACCAGGCAGCTTGGGGGGGGCAGTGAAGCCAACGAGGGATTGGGCACCCCCGTCAGCAACGGAAGCTTTTGCCATGCTGGGGTGGGCTCCCAATGTGGCACCAGACAGCTTGGGGGGAACAGTGAAGCTGACGGTGGATTGGGCACCCCCGTCAGCAACGGAAGCTTTTGCCACGCTGGGGTGGGCTCCAGCGTGACACCAGGCAGGTGGGGACAGTGAAGCCGACGGGGATTGGGCACTCCTGTCAGCAAGAAGCTTTTGCCATGCTGGGGTGGGCCCTGGGCATGGCATACAGACATTTTGGGGGGGACATTGAAGCCGACGGGGGATTGGGCACCCCGTCGGCAAAGGACATTGTTCCGCGGGCGGACGCGAATTCCGCAGGTGACGGCAAATTCCGCAGATATTTCCATGGTTTGCCACACCCGTGGAATCGTGGAAAACTCAGGGCCCTGCATATAAGTTCACTCCAATCAATGTGCTCTGCGACATTTCACACTGTAATGTTAGCTCCGGCATCAATTAGCCCCCTGTACAAATAATTCCTGGACAACCCCGCCCCCCCATAAATTTAATAAAATAAACTCTAGGGGGTGCAAATCAGGAACAAATTGTGCAGGAAGTTAGTTGACACTGGAGCTACTAGCCCGGCATGAGTTGTCACAGAGCACGCTGACCAGAGTGAATTGACATGTCACCTTGCAACTGCCTAGACACCACAGCAGAACTGCAGGCATACAGAGGTAAGTGTCCTGAGGAATGGCCTAGGAAGGGATGGGTGTCCAGTGAACTATGTGTATGTGCTGCCGACAGCATGGCCTCTAGATGCATGTGGCAGTTAATAGGCAAAGGTCCCAGATCTACAGGGCTTCGTGTAACAGACAAAGACATGGAGCCATGGACAGGAGATGTGTCCCTATAGCTGTGCAGTGGTTAAATGGGACAGCAGAGCCAGAATGTTGGAATAGGTCATGATGTACGCTACAGGGAAACATGGGACCTGTGCTATGGAGTCATAGAGAACATGCCATAAGGACCCAGGAGCACTGACACTGTGTATCCAGGGCAGGATCCACAGTGTTCCGGAACCTTCCATGATGTAACATGGAGAACACTGTAGTCAATGTTCCTATGTATCCACTGTAACACTATGGACACATTATCCATGTGTATGGCCACTTGCACTGTAGTATACAGGATGCCCTGTACAGCTCTGTGCCCTGCTACATAGACACTGCATAGGTGAGGGACCCATCACATCCTGATTTCCAGCCAGGTAGTGTGCAGTGGAAGTTGTGATAATCAGCAGTAGGGTTACGTGGGGCTGGATAATGGTGGTAGTGGGCCTGTGAGTCATGTGCTGGGGACATGCACAGATGGAGGTCCTGTGGCCCTTGCCCGGTGTAACCCCTGTGTATGTTGTGTGCAGTAGTACTGTGTCCATATGGTGGTGGATACCGATGGCACCCACATTTAGTGGTAGAGGGGCTGACATGCATGGTGGCATTCCAGGAATCTGTGGCCCCCTGTTCTTATCCACTCCTGCCTGCCTGTGTCCATCACAATGGCTAGGTGCATGCATGGACAGCCCAGTGTTCGGCGATGTAGACTCATGGGTGGGCAGGCATTGTCTGTACTCCTATATGGTCAGAGGTGGTGGGGTTACAACATTGTCCCATTTTGCTGTGTGCCGCTGCATGTACTCACCAGTCACCAGTGTTGCAGTCCCCTGTCCAGCAGGTACCATGGGGAATACTGACAGACTTGGGGCCCACTGCTTTACTGTGGAGGAATTGCATAAGCTGGCACAGGTCTATAAGGCCAGGTAGGAGGTCATGTCCTGGAGCAAGAGCATGGATGCCTGGGTATGGCAGGCCTGGGACGAGATCACAGGGGAAGTCATTGCCATAGGCAGATGAAACAGGCCTGTGGAAGTGGAGAGAAATAGCTTCATGGACCCGAGGAGGTGCACGAAGGAGGTCATGGCAAAGGAGCGCAGGTAGCTGCATGCCACAGGTGGGGGCACACAGGCATTGGTAGCCACATGTACCCTGGATCCCTGGTGCTGGGTGTGTGCCCCATGGTGACAGCATATGTATGTCTGGTGTAGGGGTGTGCTGGTACCTGTGGGGTATAGGTGCTACACTTCTCACAAAGCCTGGCTAACATGGCACCCTATGCTGGGCATGCATGCTACCTCACCCTGGACACTGCTCCATCTGTTATAAAACTGTTTAACTCTCCTCTTGTCTCCCTACAGCATGGCACATGGGAACTGACACAGCGGAGGAAGGCACAGGGCCATCTTAGCGTGTGCGGTTCCTGACGCCAACCCCTCTGCACCAGCCAATGGACAGAAGCGAGGAGGATGTGGAAAAGGATGTTGATGAGACCTACACTGAGAGCTTGGAATGGATGGGGCCCATCCCTGACCAGGAGAGGCTTCTCCCCCTCCAGCCCGCATACCACTTGGGCTCAGCCACTGTTCCCATGCTGCCCAGTGGTCACAGAGGTGCAGCCCACCACTGTCCTGGCACAGCCACCACTGTGCCATCCCAGGACTCCACCCACATCACAGCCATCACCTTACCTTTCCTGGCCGATAAAGCCAAGCCAGCCACCATTTCACCTCCCTGTGATGCATCCTACAGTATGTCCATGGCCCTGCTGCTCCATGCCCATCACATTGGGCTGGCCACAGCCAGCCTGCAGTGCCCACTGTGGGTGCAACCACAGCCCATACAATGGCAGTGAGAGCAGCCTAACCCTGTTCCAATGGGCAGTGCCCTGCAATAATGGGAAATTCCTGAGAACTGGAAGCTGCTGTGGCCCACTGTGGAGACACAGAGCACTGCACAGCATCCGCTGACATGTCTGTGCCAAATGCTGTACGAGGACATGCAACGTGCTGAGCAGTGGGCAGAAGCATGACAAGTGAAGCATATGGCAGTCCTATGAGACCTGTGTGCCACTGTGTGGGAGGCTGCAGCCATGGTGGTGGGCACTGCAAGGGGCAGTCATAGCCCTGGCTAGTGAGAGTAGTGTCACCCTACAACATACACCATAGCAAACACCGACATGACCCAGTGCCAGGACGAGAATGCCCAGTACACTGAAGTCTCCCAGGTCACCAAGGACACTAGGCACACCTGATTGCAACTTGTCACTCCCTAGGGTCAGTACCCCACTGGCCTGCCACCGGAGGCAGATTACACTGTCCCCACACTCATCTCCCATACCATGGCTGAGGTTCCCCACCACCATGTAGAGAACTATGTAGACATACCATTCATACCTGGGGTGGAGGTAGGAGACAGACATTGACTCCACATGGCTGCCCCTCAGCAACCGGGTTCCCCACCCTGTTCCGCTGCACCCCTGCTACACTGCCAGCTGTCCCTGTGATGTAGCCCAGGCAGTCCTAACCACAGCACAGATGGTCTGTAGTATAGCCCCCACAATGCCAGTCTGGTGGGTATCCCTGTATACATCCCTGTTCCTCCCCACATGGTCTGTGTTTGTGTAACCCATTTGCTATCCCCATGCATGGTGGGCCTATCATGTCATGCACTCCCCCGTCCCCCACCCACCTGGATGGCGTGTATCTCTGTGGACACCACTGTGTGATCCCTGCTAACAAGGATTTGTGTTTGTGTGTGCCCTATTTGCCACCCCCCACCTGGTAGCCATGCATGTGTGTATCACCCATCTTGTTACCCCACTGCCTAGCATACTGCATTGTTTGCACTGTTGCTGAATGATGATAATACATTCCTTAACCATATTACAGTCTCCCATGTGGTCTGTACTCTCTACCATGTCTGTAGATGTCTCTTATGATTCAGGCTCTGTACGTCTGGGCTCTTCTGGCCAATGTGGAATCATGCCTGTCGAGCTGCTCCGGTATGCCTATGAAGCCCTCATCATTAGACTATCTCTACTCTTTTCTGTACCAATATTTATTTCAGGAGCTTATTACCGTCCTGGTCTACATAACTCTATAGCCACTGATCTAATCACCACTATCGGGTCCCTTACCTCCTCGGGTGAGCTGTACCTGTTATGGGTATCCCATGATGATGGTGACCGTGATTAGGTGCCTGCCGAAAAGGGTGACTCAATTGCGATGCCTGTGGATGGGGCGATTGGGGAAGCTGGGCGACCGGATGGTGGGGGTGGGCGAAATTGCAACCGGATGTCGCTATATGGCTATGTGCACGGGTGGGGGAGTGAGCACGCTGAGCATGGGCTGGGAGGGGTTGTATGGAGTGGGCTGCTGAGCTGCATTGTGGCATCACGGGCTGGTTTGTGGCTGCAGCGGGTATGGTGCTGGGTTCTGGTGCGGGTACCTTTTGTTGCACCCGGCCCAAGATCTTTATTTTTGCCCTGAATTGCACCCCCCTGACATGCAACCCCTGGAGTTGAGAATCCTTTAGTAGGGGGGTGCAGCCCCCCCTATAAACAATAAAAATCCAACTCCCTGGTGCCATGTTGCTGTGCACCGGGGAGTCCATCACCGAAAAAACTTTTGGCGATGTGACTTCGCCGTGATCACATAAATCCCCTGTTAGGGGATCTAAACCTGAACTGGTTGTCACCCACCCTAGATAAAGCACGTGCTGACATAGCTGCTCTTAACCTGTCCCAAATATTTACGGAACCTACTTGCCTAAACCACAAATCCCATAACCGCACTCTCATAAACTGGGCCCTTACCTCCCATCCTCACAGGGTAATCCAATCGGGCCTACTGCCAGATGCTGTTAGCGATCGTTCATATGATCTACCTAGTTAGGAAAGTACAAAGACCTAAGGCACCCCACAAACTACTATTGATCCTCTCTTACAAAACATTAGACCTTGGCCCTCTACATCATGACTTAACTCACGCTGACTGGGCCCCTATATCCTCAGCCAAATCTATCGATCACGCCCTGGCATATTTCAAAGATTTCACCAATGTCTAAAACAAACATGCTCCCCCGTAGCAAGTGAGAGTGCATGGTAGTCACCTCCCCTTGGTAACCCCTGAACTCCTGGCCTGTCAACAAGCGAGTGATAAAGCATGGAAAATCCACAAATCCTCCAAACACCCTCATGATTACGCTATCTACCAGACACTCTGAAATGCCTGTATCAGATCCATCCACCTAGCCAAAGTGGAATATTTCTGGTCCACCCAGGGGTGGATTTGTAGAGTATTCTGAAGTATTCTAGAATACAGTCATATTCCAGACAGCTGTTTTGAAATTTCAGTCAGTCTTCACTTTTCAAAATGGCTACCATAAGAGTGGGAACATCAGGTGGAGCACCATAAGAAAAGTGGAGGAAAATTAGCACTTTTTTGAGAGGTAACCTCTCAAATTACTTGTTTTTAATTTATAAAAGTAATGCTGTGACACTGTTGGCAGTCAGACTGATCAGCAGCTTTTAGTGCAGTTCTCTTAGCTTCCCGAACATCTAAGTCACCCTGACATGGTCTCTGTCATTATTCAAGACTGTAATTTACAATCAGAGTCTGGATTGCAGGCTGCAGTGCAGTTCTTAATATTTCCCCCACAAGTTAAATGTTGTAAAATGTAGTTTTCATTCCCCAAAAGTCAAGAATAAAAACTACATTTTACAACATTAAGTCATAAAAGGGAACTCAACGGCTCAAGACAAATACAGTAGTGGGTGGAATTTGACAGAATGGGAAAACTCAGCTATCTTGTGCTGTCAGGTTTTTAATTGGTATTCTGTTCTTGATGACAGATGGTTACTACAAGAATACACCATTTGAAAATGTGGGTATTTGTTATCATTGTACAGCTGCCATTGCCATCCCTCCCACCTCCCATCTCTAGTTCACAAGACATGAATCTGCATCCAAGGCAGCACCATCCTGGTCCAGAGACCAATGCCATGGCAGGCAGCCCCACACCAGAGTAAGGCAGGTATCAAGGTGCTTTGTCTCTGCAGAGATGTTTTGAAGAAAGGAAGACGGTCAGAAGTTTGGAGGACTCTTGGACAAGTCCGACAACATTGGCTGACTGTCCAACGAGCCTGCCTTCTACAGTGATGAGATGTATGCAATTCCACTGTGATAGTTCTACTCTAATACTTTCTGTGCTGCCACCGCACAGTCCCAGTTCAGTGTCCCTCAAATAAATACCAGCGCTTTCCAGTACAACTGTTTGCCCTTCTGAAAACAGAATTTAAATACAAATTGGGAAGAGCTCTTCTCAATTTCTATTTCAATTCTAATTTCAGAAGGGCAAGCAATTAGGGACACTGACCTGGGACTGGGCAGAGTCAGCACAGCAATAAACAGCACTGTTACGGTGGCTTTATTTTACAGATTCCTAGGTTTTCTGAGGCTGTCTGGGAGCCATTGTGTAAGTAGTAACAAACGGGAGCTTTATTCTACTAGAGACAAGTACAAGGAAATGCATGTATTTAAAAAAAATTCTTTCCTTCTGTCTTACTGGATTAGACATTACAGGCATTGTGTTTGGAGGCAGAAGACAGATTAGAGCAATACACACAGATGTGTGGTGTTAGATTTCTTGCCTTTAGCAGACATCTTGTGTGCTGAATCCATCTCTGGCTGCTGGCTGGACAAATTTTTACCTTTGTATATATTGTAATTACATTTATGTCACTTGCACAAAAGTAATAACCCCCCAAATAAAGACACAAAGTCAGTGTTATGTAAAGAAAGTTTATTAAGCAGCCCAGGAATGTTATGCCAGGAAAATGTCCGGGGAGCAGCACGCACAGCAGATCTTGAAACAGCAAATTAATCCACTTTTTTATTTTAAAAAGTATCATTTTCATAGCCTGCTACACTGTATGAAATCAGGAGGAAATTTGCTTTCTAGTTCTCAGAATGATGATCTCAGATACTCTGAATGTACTCATGGAAAACTATTTTCAACCGGGGCCCCCACCTCAGGGGGCACATCCCCCGAACCTCCCCCATTTCATTTATAGGAATACTGTCAACATTGTGGCCTGAATCCTCCCCTGCCACCTTTAATACTAACATAAACAACCCTTCAAAGTTTTGGAAAGTAGTTCACTCACTTTTCTCTCCCCAAACTAAACCCTATCCCCGCTGCTCAAAATAAACAACCAACTCTTTGCCGACCATCCTACAGTAGCAGCGGAATTCAATTCCTACTTTACTTTCTGCGCCTCCACCCTACTACCTCCTCCCTGCCTCCCGAATCCTCATAACACCACCAATCAGCAGAGAGTTTTGCCTTTTCACCCATCTCTCCCAATGACACCTTAAAGGCACTACTCTCTATCAACCCAACTAAGGGCAGCTCCGCCGATGGCCTTAACCCTAAGCTGCTGTACCTCTCTGCTCCTGCTATTTCCCCTTCCTCTTGCTGATCTCCTCAACCTGTCTTTCCACACTGTGACTATCCCTGAAGCATGGAAACATGCTACAGTTCTCCCCCTACCAAAGGGAGGTGATCGCTCATCTCCTGGGAATTACTACCCCATCTTGCTTTTCCCACCCTGGCAAAACTTCAGGAACACCTTGTTATCTCCCAACTCACCTGCTTTCTTGACACACTTCTCATTCTTCACTCCCTTCCATACTGGTTTTCGGAAGAATCAATCCACAACCACTTTGACTCACTGATTTTGTCCGTTCAGCCATGGATAGAAGTCACATCACTTCTGCTATCTTTGCTGACCTTGCCAAGGCTTTCAACACAATCTCCCACTCCCTCCTCCTCAAAACTCTCTCGTCAGCTGGCTTGTCTCTATCTGCCTACAACTGGTTCAGCGCCTAGAACTCAATCTGTTAAAATAGCTGACTCTACGTCCCCTCCACTACCCATCTCTACTGGTGTGTCTCAAGGCTCTGTATTTGGCCCACTCTTATTCTCAGTTTTTCTAAATGACCTACCATCAGTATGCTTCTCATCCTCTATCCATATATATGCTGACAACACAGTCTTGTTCACTTCTGGCCAATCTCCCTCCAATGTGACTTTCAGGCTACAGCTTGACTTCAGTAATGTTTAACGCTGGCTAAGCTTGCATCAACTCTTCCTCGATGCCAAGAAGACAGTCTCCATGACCTTTGGCACTAGGCAGAGACTCTCTAGGCTGCCTCCCTTCCCTCCTTCCACACTCTTGATGGGACAACACTAGAGGACACCATCTCTTTCAAATACCTCGGCGTCTGGCTTATTTATTTAATTTATTTATTAGGTTTTGGTAACCGGGTAAGTGCACTAGGCAAACAACCTGCCTATTTTCAGGCACAACCCAGAAGAGGAAGAGTACGATTAGAAAATACAGCAGTAACAGCAATCAGATACATAATGTAAGATAACTGTAAAAACAAACAAATTATAACAGCTGAAGCAGTTACAGCAATTAATTCAGCACGTAGATAACATCAAGAATAGTGAAGCTGTGGTTGAAATACCAATAATTGCATAATAGCACATTTATAGCAAGATAGTGAAGTAGACAGGTAATGTAACCTTGCTAGGGGAGAGAAAGACAGGTAGTAACACATTCATATAAGGCTTACATAGGAGTGGGCATGTAACTAAAGCTGATTGGCCAGAAATTGAGAGACAAGCAAAAATTAAGTGCAGTCACAGGTACCAAGAGCATTAAGGTGAGAGAACAGAGCTTGCTTAAATGTAAGGTGAGATGAGGAGTTCTTAACATGGAGGAGGAGTGAGTTCCAGAACCTAGGAGCAAAATAGGAAAAAGCTTGCTTACCCATTTTAGCGGAGCAGGGCTGAACAGTGAGCAAGGGGGAGGTGGAGGACCTAAGAGAGCGGGAGTGAGAGACCGGGGTGAGCATTTCACTTAGTGAGGAGGGGCGGGGGGTTCTGGTTATGGAGTCAACAAAACACCCAAGCGCATAAGACCAGAGGGCAGTGGGAGACAGCCAGTTCAAGGCAGAATAGAGTTGGCAGTGATGGGTTAGGCGAGGAGCCTATAAGGCGAAACTACAGATATTATTATAAGATATGTCCCATTGTCGGAGGACCCACGCATGGGCATGAGAGAGTACTGGGAGGGCAAATAGCAGTTGTGGGAATAGAACTCCTCTTGCTACAGAGATCCGAGTAGCTGGAGTGAGTGTGTGATGCACACTGTTGGCCTCACCAATCTTGGCATTGACTAATCAGCATATCTCCTTGATGTGTGCAGCAAAATCAAGTACCAGGTCCAGAGTAACCCCAAGATATTTGAAGGATAAAGTGTTAGAGACAACTGACCCATCACAGCAGTGGATCAAGAGCTTGGGGGACTCAGCGGGCACCTTTTTAGAGGACCCAAAGAGCATGGCCTGGGTCTTTGATATATTCAGGATTTGATAGTTGGAGGAAAACCAGGCTTGGAGGGTCTGAAAGGTGAATGAGAGATGTTGATTGATGTCAACAATAGACTTGGAGGCAGAGTACAGGACCAAGTCATCTGCGTACATGATAAGACTGCAGTGAGTAAACGGAGTAGGGATGTCATTAAGGAAGAGAAAAGAGTAGAGAACCAAGAATAGATCCATGTGGGACACCACAGGAGATAGTAGCAGAAGATGAGAGAACTTTACAGAAAGAGACAGCCTGTGAGCAATATTCTAGGTAGCTGCCAAACCAGGATAGGGTAGAATCGGAGGCACCGAGAGAATGCAGCTTTGCCAGTAGTAGGGGGTGATGCACCATGTCAAAAGCTTTGGAGAGGTCTACTGTATAAACACCGCTCCAGTAAGTAAACCCTTATCCATGTTGCATTTAACATCACTGGTAAATTGGGTTAGAGTGGTAATTGTGCTGTGTCCAGCCCTAAAGCCATGTTGTACAGGAGATTGAAGGTTAGACTTGAGACGGTGTGCAGAGACCTGTCGATGAATCAATTTTTCAAGCAGCTTACTGAGCGTGGGCAAGAGTGAGATGGGATGGTAGTTCTATATGTTTTTGACATTGCCTTTCTTGTATACTGGGATGGTTCTGGTGACTTTCCAGACCAAGGGGACTGAGGCTGAGCAGATTAAGAGGTTGAAAGGCCTGGTTACAGGCACTGTCAGACATGAGGGAAACTGCCTAAGGATCCTTGGTTGAATACCATCAGGGCCTGCATTACCGTTAGCCAGCAAAGACTTTGGTAGTTTAAGGACCTCTAGATGCATGACTGGAGGCAATACAAGAGCAGGGGAAGCAGTGGTTAGTCGGGTAGGGAACACAAGGGAAAAGTTGGGTGGGGGGAGGGGGGTGGAAAGAGATGAAAAGAGGGAGTTAAAGGCATTGGCGATGGTGAGAGGGTTATTGCAGTGCGTATTATTTATCAGCATTTCATTTGGAGTCATAGGCTTGTTCTTCCCAAGGATTTCCTTAATTTGTGACCTGTATCATTTAGGGATTGAGACAGAGGAACTAAGAAGGTTCCGGTAGTATATGCTCTTGGCCGAACGAACTTCCTTTTTACAGGTGTTGCGTAAGGACCAATAGGTTTCAAAGTCAGCTTGAAGGGAGGAGGACTTCCATGTAGCCCAGAGTTTATCCCTACATTTTAGCAGTTGGAGTAGGGGCGCTTGAGCCATTTGGTGACTTTCCTTTTTACCCTGCGAGTGGAGACAGGGATATGTTGGTCCTGAAGAGAGAGTAGGGCTACATTGAAATATTCAGCTGCTATGTTAATATCATTGGTTATGTAGAGGGGAGACCAGTCAACCATTTTTAAGTCATGAAGGAACGCAACAGGGTTAAGCTTTGAGAGGTTGGAAAAAGATAAGACTTTAGAGGGGAATGAGGGGGTGGTGGTGTTCCAAACACAGTACACCAGACAGTGATCACTTTTGGAGTCAGGTATTACTCCAGCAGAGGGGAAGTTATCCTTCCTATTAGTCAGGATCCAATCTATGAGGGTGGAGCAGGAACCATGACGGGAGGGCCTTGTGTGGGCCTGGATAATTTGGGTGAGGTTCACCTTGCTAGTAATGGAAGATAGGAGAGAGGAGCTGGACCCAGCCCAGTCCTGATTAAAATCTCCCAAGCAGATTACTTCATTTTTACCTGACACAGATGGCAATAGTTCAATAAATTCTCCCAGGCCTAGCCCGGAAGTTCTAGGAGGTACATAAACACAGAAGATGTGTATTTTTTTAGCACCCCCAAGCAACAGAAGTGAATGAAGCACTTCACAATTAGCCAAAGGGTGATCATGCAGGATAGTCACATTGAGATGAGACTTGAAGTACAGTGCCTAGCCCCCTCCTCTTTTGGACGTAGTGCAATCTGCCTGAAGCATATTATAGCCCGGAAGGGAGCAGTGGGAGTCAGCAGTGGAGGGTTACAGCCACGTTTCAGATAAGCAAGAATATCAGGTTTATTAGAACATACCCAAGCCTCAAGTTCGGGGAAGTTGGCAGTAAAGCTCCTTATGTTAAGGTGAGCAAAGGTGAAACGGGAGGATTGAAGCAAGCAATTGGAGGAGTGAGACTGGGAGGTATTATTAGCTAGAGCTGGACCAGGATTAGACTCAATATCCCCAGCAAGGGTAAGCAATAGGGAAATTATCCAAAAAGATGCAGTCAAAAATGCCTGAGAGGCTCCCCCAAGGGAGATAGAGTATCTATGCAAGGTAAACCTAAGTAATACTCCTAGGTGTTTACAATTAAGCCCCGACAGAGGAGATGGATAAGGGGAAGGGTCAGATAGTAAGCTGGAGTAGCAGAAGTTATCAAGTGAGTATACATGTCAAGAGGAGGGATACTCAGTCAGACCTAATAGCAGGAGGGGGTATACAGCCCTATAATTCATGGTGAGAGGAAGAAATGGGTAAGGGTACTTTGGAGGCAAGACTGGAATAGAGAGAGTAGAGGAAAGAGAGAGGATAGAGTGAAAATATGATGGAGTGAATAAACTGGGAGCAAGGGAATCAGAGGAGAAGGAAGGGAGCGTCAAGCAGGGAAACAGGGCAAAGTAACAAGTTAATCTGAGAAAATGGGGAAAAAAACAGATCAGCCAGCAAGAAAATCTGCTAACAGGGGAGGACAACTTGGATGAGAACTTGGGCAGAGACGGATGCGTCGGTCAACATGGAGAACAGGCGTCCTCTGGTGGAGAACTGATATAATGAGCAAACGAGAAACCAGGGAGATAGACAAAAATGAAACAAAGTCTCACGAGAGCACAGCACTTATATGTAACACCAGCTAAGGGTGGGAGGATATTGGGGGTGGGCAGGGAGCAGTCGCAAAGTGACAGCGGGGTTTAGGCAGGCACACAGTTACAAGCAGCCCCCCAGGATGAGCTCTGAATAAAACTGGAGCAGAAATTACACAAGTGTCCTGCGGTTTAAATTATCTAATGCTGACTGCCAGAATGAGCTCCGATTTAAACTGCAGAAAGTACTCCGAGGTAAACTGAAGTAGAACTGCACAAGTGCCCAGCCTTTTAACTTAGCTGGCACAGTTTAAAAATCATACAGGTCCCAGAACTGTTCCACAAGCAGGTCCCCTTGCCTATAAGCCCCAAGAGCCAGCAGGGGGTCCAATCTAAAAAGGTGCCAAGTTTGATTAGTGAGAACAAAGGAGAAGTAGCACAGTCACAGCGTCCTCCGCGGCATACCTAGCGGGTTCGGTCAGGCGAGAGGGAGCTGCTCCATGGGCGGTCCAGACTTAGATCTAGCAGGTTCGGTCGGGTGAGAGGGAGCTGCTCCACGGGCGGTCTGGACTTAGATCTAGCAGGTTTGACTTGACCAGCACCTTAACTTTTCTGTACGTATTGACGCCATCCTGAAAAAAACTGTGCCCCAAGCTCAGGGCCCTTTACAGGAACTATTACTACTGGTTAGGCGTGATCTTGTTCAGAAAATGATACTCCCTATTTTTGACTATTGTGATATAGTCTACAGTGCTTCTCCTAACTCTTCCTACCAGGTTGGATACTCTCTTCAGTGCTTTGTTGCTTTGCTTTTGACTCCCCCTCCTGCACACATCACTGTACCTTGTACCATTCTCTAACTTTCCCATCTCTTGAATGCAGGTGTCTCTCTCACTGCTCCAAGTTCACCTCTAAATTCTGGTTTGGGACTCTTCCCTCTTACTTCTCCTCCTCACTTTCTGCTCCACCTCCCTCCTCCCACCCTCTCAGATCCTCTGATGCACGCAGTCTAGCTGTTCCTTGTCGCTCTACCTCCATAGGCCAGGAAACATTCTCCTACTGCTTCTCAAAGCTTTGGAACTCACTGCCTCCTCCTATCAGACTTTCCTCTTCCCTATCTTCAATCTCCCTAGCCCTTCACAATTTCTATTCCCCTAACTGCACTTGTTTTTAGCCCCCCTTCAACCTTCCCCACCCTGGCGCATTATCCTTTAGTCCTACTTTACTTCTGTTCTCCTAACTGTACTCGTTCCTAGCCCCTTCACAACCCTCCCCACCCTTGCACACTATCCCCATCTCTTCTATCCTTGACTTACCTCCTGTCTCCTAACTGAACCCTTTCTCTGATTACTACCTCACATGCTACCACCTATTATACCCCCCTCCTCCCACCCCCTACCATAACCTACTGTGCCATTTCTACACTATTATTGTCCACAACCTACTGTGCTATTTTGACACTCTACTGCTGTCCTCCCCCCCCACTAGCCAGTCTTCCTCCCCACTGATGCCATCCCATTTTCCATTCCTAGTTTACCCCTATTTTCTCCAGCCTCCCTATTCCTTATCCCTCTACTCCTCTCCAGTCACCTGCCACACTCCACTCCTCCTCCCTACCCCCCTTTCTCTCCCCTCCTTTTCTGCCTGGTCTTTTCCCCCTTGTAGAGTTCTCTGTCATCCTGAAGGAGTATAGATCTTGGCTCTCTCTCTCTCTCTTCTACTCCTCTTCTTTTACCCCCACTTTCTAATCCTGACCCCCTTGCAGGGTTCTCTGCATCCTGAAGGGATAAGGATTGTCTCTCTTTTTCCCCCTCCCTTCCCACTTTCAAATACATCTCCCCGCCCACCTCCCTACTTCCTTATCCCCTTCCTTTCCTCCTGTTCTCCCACCCCTTCTCTACTTCCCCATCCCCTGATCCTGTCCCTCTCCCAGGGTTCTCAGCATTCTGAAGGGGTATAGATCTTGGCTATCCCTCTGTCTCCCTCTTCCATCCCCCCACCCTCTACCCCTCACCCGCTCAGTTCCCCACTTGTCTTATAACTGCCCTCCCTTGGGTATACAATAGCACTTCAAATCTTGTGCTCAGCCTACTACCTCTGTCACATCAAATGTGTTATCCATCCTGTAACCTTTACCCAACCGGCTCACCTGCTCTTGGGTTGTTGCAATGTATGTTATATCCGAATATGGATTTGTTTACCCTGGCTGGTTGGTCTGGGTTATTTCTGCTTTATAATTGTACTACACTGTTTGTTTTTAGTAATTGTCTTTGTATTGCTCTGTTATTACTATGTATTTGCTTGTTCTCCCAACTATTGTAACCCCCCCCCCAGACGCTTCACGTTGTCTTTCCTGGTGAAACATTTTCCAAATAAATAACTAAATCCCCATGTCCTATGGCTCCATATCCCATGCAGGCTGTTCTGCTGTTCCTCTGTGGTTGGCATACATATCCCATGGCTGAGTGCCATGTTATGTAGTATATAACAGGCAAAGAACATGGTACAGGTCTTCTGAGAGTATACTGTAGGGCACCACCTGAACAGTTAGGGCAATGGAACCACATCTTGATCATTCCAATCACATGCCCGATGGTGTTGTGTGTGTGGTGTGTGCTGCATTATACCTGTCCTCTGCAGTGGATGCAGGTTGGAGGACAGGTGTGAGGAGTCAGGGGTACAGGGGATAGGCACTGTCCCCTATGAAGGTAAAGAGCATTGTTTAGTGTCACATAGCAGTACAGACACATGGACAGTGATGACAGATAACAACCACTGGTCCATCCAGTCTGCACATAGACACAAGCATACCTGGAATCTATCATCCATACAGGGTTCTACCCCATCATGTCCCATAAGGGACTTCAGGGAGGGCCTGTGGGGTATACTCACTGATGAGGTGGCTACTACGGATGTCCCCACTTTCAAACCTCCGGCATAAGATGGAATTATGCCGTAGGATGGCGTTGTGAGTGCTGCTGGGGTACCATGCCAGGACATTGATGTTGCACCCTGTTGCATCACACACCACCTGGCAGTTGCTTGAGTAGTACCCCTTCCTATTGAGATAGGACTACGCTCTATCACCAGTGGGTGCCCGGATGGCAACATGGGTGCAGTCAGTGGCACTAGTTAAAGATGGTAGATGCGCAACCTGATGGAACTGCCATATGGTAGCTGTTCACTGGTGTGCTGGGGAATACAGTAAACTCACCAGCACTCCAGCAGAGTGTCTAGGTGTCTGAAATGTTCTGGTGGCCAGGAAACAGATTGCAGCTATCACTGTCAACTCAGCAGATAGCGCATGGCTGCACTGGGTGTCCTTCTGGAGCTGGTCATGCAGCAGCTCACACAGCTGCCTGAGCACGAGCTTGTTGAGCCTGTACTGCCCAGTGAGTTGGTTGTAACTGAGGACTTCATATGTGAATCATGAACAGTACTGTCTGTGTGCAGCACAGTGCTTCCGTGGCCTACATTTGGGCCCTGGGTGGGCACCGTCCCTCTCCTCCTCCTACACAGCTTAGGCAGCATGTACACTTTGTGTACTCCTCGAGCATCATCTTGCACTGTGGCCTGAAGCGTTTCCACCCTCTGAGGTTTGGCCCCATTTAAGTCAGCCTTTTTATAGGTGGTAATTGTGCAGCGCTAAGTGGCCTGCACTAACACCATTACGCAGCACTAACATGCTGAATATCAGTCCCACCCTGCTTTAGCATGCTGCATACATTTTCTCTGCATGTGCTTGCACATGGATTTAGCACACACTGGGCACACCTTTAAATTTGGGACAGCGGTTTGAACCCCGCATTTTGCATGGGCAGCCGCTTTGCGACAGGTGCAAAGTTTTGTATATCTGGCCCTAGTGGCCAGATATTGAAAAAGACACAGAAATGGAGTACAAAGGTTTACGCTGTGCTTGAGCATGTGCCCGACCTGGGGGTTGCAATATACATTTGGATAGCACACTGACCCTATCCGACTTTATTTATTTATTCATTGTTTGTTTCTTTTTATTTTTTCCGGAAAGTGGGTTCCATTTGAGAAATTTTGGATTAAGTCAGATTATGGGTTTGGGATTTTGTGTCTTTGGTTGTTTAATTTGGTGGGTTAATTGTTATTTTAATTTAGGGGTGGGATTTTTAGTTTTGGTTAGAGTAAGAGGTCATTATCTTGCCTCATGTTGAGGGACGGGGATATTTATTATTACCCCCCCCCCATCGAGTGCTGCTCATCCTCCTACCTTCATGCCCTTCACCGCATTTTCCCCCTCCTTTAGCTTTTTCAGTCTATCAGCTGTCGGGCCTTGGGAATTGCCCGTAAGAGGAGGGAGGGTGGGCGTGAACAGTGGAGGATGATGGGAACTTCGCGCCGGGATTGTTAAGCCAGAAGACGCCTGAGTGAAATGGAGGTCTGAACAGGGGTTTCCTGTTTGACCTCCATACCCAAGGGCACCATCATTAGTAATGATGGCCGTGGCTGGCATCCTAGGATCTGTCCAACTCGGTAGTGAGGCAATGCCAGATCCATTGTGAACAAGACTGCTATTATGGCCGACTTGGTGAGTACAGTGGATCTGGCTTGCATCACAAACCTGTCTGGATGGTGATGCTGGCCCTGCTTCTTGAGGCAGGCAGTTCCAGCCAGGTATTCGTGATTCACCATCCGAGATTGGACTGCAGGGGTGGGGTGGGGTTGGTCTGTTTCAAGACTGAATTAGGTCTTATCAGTGTACCAGTTGAGGAGACCAGATCATTCGAATGTGTCGTGTGGCAGGTGGAGCTATAGACTGGCCCTCGTCACCATCCATCTGGAGATGAGAAGCCATTCCTTAAGGAAGTGGTGGACTTCATCGTTGACCTAGTTGGAGTCCCCCAGGTTGATGGTGCTGGGTGACTTCAATGCCTGGATCGACGATGAACTCTCACAATTTGGATAGCACTTCCTCCAATTGATGAATTCATTGGGCCTCTTACAGGTGGTTACCTTGCCACTCATAAATGCGCCATTCCCTTGACCTGGTCTTCCTCCTGGGATGGAGGCCTCCGGCGTGGGGGTGGAACCCATCGAATGGTCTGACCATCACACTGTCAGATTCAATTTTGGCACCCCCCTGCGTAGACCAACCCCTGTGGAGATGGTCAAGTACCGCCCTTTACGGGAAGTGACTCCCAATGGTCTAACTGCAGCACTTGACCTATCAGAACTCCCTGTGATATGCATGGATCCAGAGGTTTTGGTTCTGGCCTATAATAAGGCCATTACCTCTGCTCTGGATTCCATTGCACCATTTCGTGTGCATCCTCTCTCCCTTCCGCCTCGGTTCCCATGGTTTGATGGGGACCTGAGGGAGATGCGGCGTCTAGGACACAGGTTAGAGAGATGTTGGCAGAAATCCCACTCGAATGCCGACCATCTTAGACTGCGAGAGCATTATCAACTCTATCAGTCAGCAATTACCCATAAGAAGGCAGTGTTCCTGTCTGGGGAAATTGCTGCTGCACAGAACCGACTGGCTCAGCTCTTTCGAACCATGGACAGACTGTGCAACCCAGCCTGTCTACAGGTTCATAGAGCTTTTTCACAATCTCAGTGTGATGAGCTTGCTCGGTTCTTTGTGGATAAGGTGGAAGACATTAGGGCGGTGATCTGTGCAACACTCTCTATGGGAAGGGCCGTGGACCAGTCCTTGGTCGCTTTCCCTCCTCGTTCCTGGAATCTCTTCAAAAGGCCGGATATCGAAGATGTTATGAGGATTGTCCAAGGTATGCGCACTACATCCTGTAGTTTAGACCCGGGCCCTACAGCCTTGGTTATGGGCTGTGGGGAGATTATCATCCCGGTTTTAGCAAGGATAGTCTGGTGCTCCTTAGAGTCTGATGAATATCTCAGCTTCCTGAAGGAGGCTGTGGTGACACCTGTGTTGAAGAAGGCTTCTTTGGACCCCGACTCCCTCGCTAACTACAGACTTATCTCAAACTTTCCCTTTGTTGGGAAGGTAATTGAGAAAGTAGCGGCTACTCAGTTGGACAACCATTTGTCCATCCATAGCATCTATGATCCTCTCCAATCCGGTTTTAGAAAGAGGCATAGCACCGAGACTGCGCTGGTTTGGTTGCTCAATGATCTCCTGATGGCGAGAGACCAGAAAAAACAGTCCATTTTGGTCCTGTTGGATCTGTCATCAGCATTTGACACTGTAGACCATGAGGTACTGCTTGAGCATCTGGGAAACATCTGTGGGTTTTCAGGTTTGGTCCACAGATGGTTTATGTCTTTCCTCACTGGTAGAACACAGAGAGTGGTGTCGGGGGTATTTTCCTCTGACCCTATATCTCTCTGTCCTGTGGGGTTCCTTAGGGCTCAGTGCTGTCCCCCATGTTGTTTGCGGTGTACATGCTTCCCCTCGGAGACATTGTAAGACGGTATGGGCTGGAGTTTCATTGTTATGCCAATGATACTCAGCTCTACCTGTCTTTTGCACCCGACCAGAATGGAGCACTCTTGGTGTTTAATAACTGTCTCGATGAAATCCAAGGATGGATGGATGAGGTCCAGCTGGCTGAAGCTGAATTCTGGAAAGACGGAGGTGATGGTCGTGGATCCTGGTCGCCGGATAGGGGGGTTGGGGCAGACCATCCCTCAGGTTTATTCCTGGGCATGGTTGAGCTTCCTATCTCTGAACAGGTGCGCGACCTAGGGGTAATTCTTGACGATCGGCTGACACTGCGTGCGCAAGTGTCAGCTGTCATTAAGCTATCCTTTTACCATCTTAGGAATATTGCTAGGATCAAGCACCTTGTTCCGTTCGGAGACCTACCCACGTTGATCCTCGCCTTTGTGACCTCGCGCTTGGACTACTGCAATTCCCTTTACTTTGGGCTTCCAGGGGTTGATATCAGCTGCTTTCAGCTGGTGCAGAACTCCACAGCCTGGTTGTTAACTAGGATGCCTCGTTCCTCCCATATTACCCCGGTGCTGCAGGGTCTGCACTGGCAGCTGGTTCAGTGGCGGATCTCCTTTAAAGTCGGTTTGCTAACTTACAAAGCCCTGCATGGTCTGGGCCCTGACTACCTGAAAGAGCTTCTGGTTCCTTACATCTCGGAGTGACCGCTCCACTCAGCCAATGAGGGGTTGCTAGAGATTCCAAGGGTAGTTCTGAAATCTTCCGGTGCTCGGGCCTTCGTATTCGCAGCACTGACCCTTTGAAATTCTCTACCCCGTTGGATTAGAGAGTGCACGACGGTGGGGGGCTTTAAAAAAGCTTTGAAATCCTTTCTGTGGAGAAAAGTGTTTGGGGAGGATATTGAACCGATCTGATTTTATTATTTATTATGTGGATGATATTATTTATTTTATTGATTTTTACGATATGTTATTTGGATGTATTTTAAAGCCTGTTCTGCGCCTTGATTTTTTGAAAGGCGCAATAAAAATAAAGATTATTATTATTATTATTAATATCAGGCTGTGATGGCACAGCGCAGAGTCACTTTGTGTTGTCCCAACAGGGATCTGGGCTGCATCCACCCATGGTGAAGTGTGCCCCCAGACCGGATAGGATCGGGAGCTGCGGCGCGATGCACAGTCACAGAATACAGATGAGCCCATTGGGCATGCAAGACACTAAGGGGCCTTATGCATTCCCAATATCGGTTCATTTGCATGGGAAGCAGCAGCAGGTTTATGTCTATCCTGTGGTCACTTGCCACATCAGTCATGGTGGCGACTGGACCCCACACCCCAAACGCTTATCCCCTCTGTCCTAATGTACACCCTGGTGTCTAGTGGCACCCCCAACACTCTGAACATCCTCCCTGATAGCGCACATGGCTTCCCTGCTGTCCAATGGCACCCCCCATTCTGATCAGCTGTTCGAGTGAGTAGCACTATATCCCTGGTGTCTGGTGGCACCCCCTGATCACCAATATCCCACCCCCCATACAAGTTTGTGCTGTCCAGTGGTACCCCTCACCTGCTAATCACCCTTTCTGGTGCTTGCACATAGACTCTGGTGTCTAGCAGAACCCCACACACAACCCAACATGTTACTGTATGCCCTGGTATCTAGTGCAGGGGCAGAAATGAACTTTTTGCGGTACCTGCACCAAGGTGCATGTGGCAACAAAAGTTACATGCATCAGAGTCAGGTTACCTGCACTGGCAAACGAAACAAACTCTGGCCAGAGTTGATAGGGCTGCAGCTGAGGAATCTGGGGTAAAAATATTGAAATTGACCAAAGTTACGAGTCTGTGTTAACAAAATGAAACATAGGCTCATAAATTTGTTGCTTTGTAATATTTTTACACCAGACTTTCAACATAGCTTTGTCATGCCCTCATGAAGAAGGACAGAGCAAATGTTCAACTCCTGCCCAAAAGGTGATTTGGCACAAGGACTGTGAAATCAACTTTCGGGATGCAAAAACACATTTTGGGCAGGAGTGGGGAAATGACAGCTGTCACATTCATGAGGCTCTGTTAAGATATGGCTATATTGTAAATTTGGGGTAAAAATATTGACAATTAGCAAAATTCAACATAGACTCACACCAAATTTTCAACATATCCTTCTTATCACACCACCTCATGAACAGGGGCAGAGAAAATTTGCAACTCCTGCCTGAAAGGAGATTTTGTGCAGGGACTGAGAAATCGCCTTTTGGGACAGATTTGCATAACAGTAACATTGTTCATGAGGTGGGGTCCCAAAGAAGGTATGTTGAAAATGTGGGCCAGAAATATGCAAAAATGGCCACATTATGCCTCTAAGTTCAAAACCACACAAATACATTGAACAGCATACATACAAACATATGAACATACGAATCTGCCAGCAGAAACAGGTCTTATGGTCTATCAAGTTAGTCTGCTCGAATGTGAAGCTAGCACCCTTATACTGCAGCTGCTCCACCCTCCCCTACCCCCTCACCTTTATCCCACCTCACACCCTGTCCCGTGACCTTTTAAAACTGCTCACCATCCTACAAGGTACCACCTTCTCGGGTAGTGTGTTCCATTTCTCCACCACCCTCTCTGTGAAAAAATGCCTCCTCATCTCTCTCCGATATCATCCACCCTCCAACCTGAGACCATGCCCTCCTGTGTCCTTTCCACTCCTCAGCTTAAATATCCCTTCTGTACCTGTTTTGTTAATCCCCTTCAAATATTTGAAGATCTCAATCATATCCCCCCGATCCCTCCTCTCCTCCAGTGTGTACATATTCAACTCAGTTAGACTGTCCTCGCAGGTTTTGCCCTCCAGCCCCTGGATCATCTTAGTAGCCCTGCGCTACACCCCCTCCAGCAATCTGATATCCTTCTTCAGAAAGGGACGCCAATACTGCATGTAGTACTCCAAATGTGGCCTGACTAATGACCTGTACAGCAGCAAGATCACATCCTTATTTCTGGATGAGATTCCTCTTGCAATACACCCCAGTATCTTGTTGGCCTTAGCTGCTGCCTTCCTGCACTGAGCTGAGTTGTTCATGTTACCCGTCATGATCACTGCTTGGTTCTTCTCCTCCTCGGTGACCTCTATCTGAACCTCTCCCAACTGGTAGCCCCTCCCTGCATTCCCTGCTTCGAAGTGCATAACCTTGCACTTCTTCGCACTGAAGCTCAACTGCCACTTTTCTGACCACTCCTCCAGTTTGGTCAGGTCCTCCTGTAGCCCCTGCCACCCCTCTATGTTGTCCACCACCGCCCCGATCTTGGTATCATCTGCGAACAGACTGATCTTGCTCCTAATGCCATATAACTCAAACAACACCGGACCCAGCACTGAGCCCTGAGGCACCCCGCTTGTCACCGCCCTTGGGGATGAGAGTACCACCACCACCCATTGCTGTCTCCCCTTCAGCCAGTTCACAATCCAGTTTACCATCTTTCTCAGTGCATGGTCGGGCTTTGAAGATTGAAGATGTGTCTGCAGTCCAGAGAGGATTATGGTGTTGGACCTCCAATGGGTAAGTAAGGATTTGGGAGGGGTGTGGGGTAGTGGGTGGTCAGTGGGAGGGTCAAGTGGGGGAGTCAGAAACAGTGCAAAAGACATCAATGGACGGTTTTCTTGTTACAGATTAAAACAAACAAACAAAAAAAGGACCAAGATGTCGATCGCAATATTCGGGGATTAGGCACCCCCCAGTGTCGCTGTTACTTTTGGGGGGGGCTGGTGGGTGCTGAGAGGGAGGGTCGAGTGGGGGGGGAAGTATAGGGTTATAAAAATAACAAAAGAAGTACAACCATGCATGAGCAGTAAACAGGACCAAAAAAAAAAAAAAAACCAGAACCCCGATTGCGACACTAGGGGATTGGGCAACCCCTGTGTCACTGTTATGTTTCTGAGTGGGGAGTGTAGTGATGGGTGCTGAGGAGAGGAGGGTATGGGGAGTAATGAAATTATATGGCTTAAAAAAAAAAAAAAAACACAATCATGCATGTGTGGTAAAGACCACAAAAAAAACACAAAAACCAAAACAAACCAGCAGTTGGGATTTTCAGATCAGGACACTGGGGCACTGGGCACCCCTAGTGTCATGATTATGTTTCGGGGTGCTGGACACAGAGAGGGAGGGTCGGGTGGGGGTTATGTATTTTGGCGGTCACAGACTGCCGAAAGGCCAAAGTAAAAAAAAAAAAAAAAGTGCAAGCGCGTAGTGTTCAGAGTGGAGTCTACTTTGACACCCAACATGTTCATTCGCAAGGAATGAAGGAGTGCTTTTTTACTCAAAGCAAGAGGTCTGCAGGGCTCCGGCCCACTGCAGCCCTTAAAATGATAAAATTAAAAGTACCCAGCAACTGCTATTCTGTAATTTATAATTCCTTTTTTTTTTTTTTAATATAATTCTCTGTCAAAGTCCTTCTCAAAATCCTCTTGGGGGAAGGGAAAATTGGAAACCCGAACTCAATTTGCTTTCTGCTAGGCGGCCCGGTGGTGCTGAGGGTTGAGGCGCTGGATGCCACACCTTTCACTACGCCGGCAACCTGGGTTCGGGAGCAAACTCAGGGCACCGGGGGTCGGCAGGGGAGGGTTGAGGATGAGTGCCCCAGTGGTGCTCTCCTTCCGGGGAAGAAGGGTGGGGATGACCTGGCATGCCATCGGCCCCCGGTGGAGACCGGGGGCACTGCAGCAAGCCGGGCGTCACGTAACTAGCGTGGCTGACGCAGGCAAGGTTGCCATATGCCAGAGCGTCGGCGGTGCGCCATGCATGGGGGGGATTACAGAACAGGGAAAAAACTGGCTTGTGGGACAGGCGACGACACCTGTCCCCCATGCCCATCGCCGGGTTCTCTCCGACTAGTCTTCCAGGTCCTCCACCCAGGCTCTTACCTGCAGCCAGAGTCTGACGTGGAAGAGCACCCAAGAGGAGGGGCGACCCACCCCGGGCAGGTTAATCTGGGGGTGCTGGCTGCAGGGATGGGGGGGAAGAGAGGAGGTACAGAGCGGAGGGGTCTTAGGTGAGCAGAAAATGGATAGAATGCCTGAGATAGGTTTCACGAGCCATGACCGCAGAGAAAAATAGTTAAAAACAATAAATAAATTTTGCTTTCTGCTGGGTCTGCTGCTTTAAGTCTCCAATCGGCCCAGTTTACAGCAAATACAACAACAACAAAAAAATCTTAATTTTATAATTTAAATGCAGGCTTGAATCGCCTGAACAACATAGTCCCTGTCTGCCTAAAGAAACTATTTTCAGTAAGAGGATGGAGTGCAGACTCTATAAACTCAATCAGAAGAGCTTCGAGCTTCACTTCTGATCACTTCTGCCCCTTCAACAACTGTGTAGTTCTCAAACGTGCACCAGCCTATCTCAACATTACTGTACTACGACGGTGATAGAAAGTGACAGTAAAGTTGAGATAGCTTTGAAGAAGCTAGCAGTCAGTCTGTCACTGCCCCCTTTGTGAACTTACAACCCCCACCCACCAGAAACCACCACATGATTGGCACTGCCACTAGGTGCCCTGCTGGCAGTCACTGAAAGAATTCCACCCCAAGTACCTTCAGCACCAGTCACCACTGCAGTCTGTGACCTGGAGAAATCGAGCCCACCTTACTGAACACATTCTGTCCTACCTTTCATTCTCTTCACATTGCTGCCATGGCCAGTTGTCTTCTCAGAGTCAGACTTTGTTGGCTATCCTCAGCAGTTCATGACCGCGCGGTGCTGAAGTCTGATGGAAAAAAGGCACGGCTACGCAGCGCTAACGTCCGATGGGGGAACAAAACAAAAAGTTTAAGCCTGCTTCCCTCCAGTTTCTCCTGCACCCCTTGTGGTGCCTGTTATTATTGTGTCCAGAAAACCAAGTATCAGACTACACGCACTATGGTGCATGCACGGGACAAAATTACATGCACTTTTGACTAGCCTGTTCCTACTTGCAAATGGAACAGGCTGTGTATGATAATTTCGACCCCTGATCTAGTGGTACCCCCCCCACCTGCCAAGCACCCATCCTGGTGCTTCTGCTGCATCCCTTGTGGCTAGCAACCCCCCCACTCTGGCCTCCAGGTCTGTACAGTCCCCTGCCACCCAGGTGTAAAATAGTATCACCCTCCCAACTCCCAGCCCAGATAGCCGAGTGATCTCTTGCATGCAGTGGAACTCCCCACAACTACCAGTTTCCAACCGGACCTCGAGTATTTCTGTTTGCTAGATAATGAAAACTACTGCCTTCAGCACATCACTGTGTGATCCCAGCACGTGTCATGGTGAGTCATCTTACTGTGTAGTAATCATATAATCATGGAGCGCTCATGCTCAGAGTTGCTGTTTCAGTTGCCGTGTTAAGTTAGTCAGTGATGCCATCTTATGTAGAAAACCGGGACCAGTGAACACCAGCATATCTGTGGACCCCCAAACCCTCCACCACACCCAGCACTACACTCAGCCATCCCCCCCATACCTGTTCTCACTGACAGCAGGGCCACGTGGGCAGCCCTATATGGTGAAAGGCAAAGCCCTCCTCTCACCTTACCAGCTGACCACACGGGCTGTGCTTGTCGGCATGTACGTCTTCCCGAGCACAACCAACTGTTAAGGTGAGAGGATGGTTGTGCCGATCACCGTATAAGGCTCCCCATACTACATGGAAGGAGACTGCTACAGTATGGAGTGCTAAAAAAAATAAACTTGTGGGACACCATAACAAATATTGTAAAGGAGAAAGGAATCACAGAACAACTAAATGGCTGAGGTCTCTAGTGGACGAAAGTCATAAATTGTCATTTGATGGCTGAGCTGCAACGTTTTGTTTCCAGTAGGCTGCTGCTTCTACCCCTTTTTCCAGCTGGATGGTTGAGAGCATTTTGAGGTAAAGTGACTTGCCCAAGGAGTGAGTAGTTGGTGCTAGTGAGGTTAAAAAGCACTGTGCCGTCTATCATGTGCTCTGTGTGACATTTCATAATAACAGCTACTTGGTACAGTGCATTCAAAATGGAAAGCAGCAAAACCTGTCACTTAAAGTGCAGTAGTACTGCACTTTGAGTTCCCTGCACTGATGTATAATTAACCAACTGCTGTTCAAGTGGCAATGAAACAGCATATGATTTCTGGGTCACAGCAGAACAGAGGAGGATGCTGTGCCATCCATTATATGACACCCTTTAGTTTGAACTTGGTTGTTTGCTAATCCAACTTTGTTTGCTAAAGTGGGGGTGATAACAATACAGGAACTACAGTGTCACAAGCTGTGATAAGGGGTGATCAATAGTTACAAGAATTCGCTGCTTATGAGTTTCGTCTCATCTTAATGAATTGCTATGACCTCAGTCAGGGCTGTATATACAATAATTTCGGCATCACTCCATGTTGTCATTGGGGAGTTAAAACATATTTGTAATGAGCTCCCCTCTGTGGCAGTGGTACAGCCGAAGGCTGTCAATCAAGCATAGAACACTGGGGTCATGGTAAGGATTCTGAAGGTAATAGCTACCCAGTCTTTGCTGTACCACTGAAGGCAGACAGCATTGAGAGAGCTCTCCGAAGAAAAGCTGTTTTTTTTACATCTGCTGTTGTTGGTTATTTTTACCTTTTAGTTGGATTAAGCAACTAGGAGGCAGGTTGGGGCTACCTGGTGACAGGGATGTGTATGTATTTTTTTTTTGTTTTCTTAACTGCGTTAAAGAAAGAAATTTTTTCTACCTTATGTATGCTCTGTTTATGCAGCCCAACTCCCCCGATTATGTTTTGATGCTATTTACGTTGGAAGCTAGTGAGAATCATGTGTGATTACATAATTTGGTGGTATTAAGAAGCAGTATAGTGCAGTGGGTTAAGGCTCTGAGCTGCAGATTTAAAGACCTAGGTTTGAATCCCACAGCCACCTAGGTGCATACTGTGTGATCTTGTGCAAGTCACTTAACTTCCTTGTGCTCCCAGGTCACATCTGGAAACAAGTTTTGGCTTAGTGTGCTACTCCTGGTTAAACAATGTCCCCTTGGTCTTATCAGTCTGACAGCTCTAATAGACGCCTAGCTGTTTCTCGCTTTATTCCCAGTGTGTGCTCCTCCCCAGCTATAAAATGTACCCCCTTATCTCGTTAACAACTTGCCATAAAACAATTAGATTGATTGAGGCAGCAGTGTGTAGGTATTTGTGTTGAATTATAATTTTTTGTAGGAAGTGACTACTGTCCCATCAGATTTGGTTCTGGCTTCTGTAACACAGATTATCAAAAATATCAGGCATATTACGGATCACTGATTCATGTATGGACATCCTCCAGAACAGTCTTCTGAAAAGATGCTTTTACATTTCTTTTATATATCTCATGGGAACATGGGTAACACTGCCAATAAATGGTACGATCTATCATCAGTTTTATTATAGTCAGATGCTATGGTAAATGGACGTGTGCAATCACTAATTGCCTTATTATACAATGGCAAGAAAAAATTATGGACTCTGATTGGTCAGTCTTGGGCTGGACCCGTGATGTTATCCCAGTACAACATCACGGGTCTAGTCTCAGCCTCACTGTGAACCTGGAGATGATTGTTTGCTTGATTTGTTTCTGTTTGATTGTTTCATCTTCTCTTAAAAAACAAAAATATTTTTCCACACAAAAACATCTTTAAAATTATTTTTTTATTCTGTATAACAATGAGCCATTGTATAATAGCAGTGGTGCCCTCCAAGGTGTGTGTCGTTTGGGATAACATCATGCCTCAGTCGTTGGACGTACTTGGCCTGCGGCCTCGTGCCCAACCACCTGAGGCATGACGTTATCCCAGCACGACACACACCCTATCGGGCATTATTGCTTAATTAAACCATCAGCTGTTCTCTCTCAAAAAGTATGTTCTACTGTGAAACAAAATGAAAAACATGACAACATTCTACTTTCTGACGTGAATGGGGTTAACTATTTATCTATCTATTGAAACCACATTGTCCCCATAAATATTATAATACTACCTTTATTTAGTTGACATCATTAGCTATCTGTGGTTAGTTCAAGTGTTGTCTGTGTGAACTATCAGTGTACTTTTCATTTTCACAAACTGGGATAAAAATTTCGTTTTTCACTGTTTTAACAGCTGAGATAGTACAGTGTATGTATTGAATCTCACACTGTCCCAGCATTCTTAAAATCAAGTATTTGTACTTTTTGTAACATTTCCATGTGTGTAATTGTATGCTTCTGTACATTCTTGGTATTGTGTTTGTTGTGCTGCTGTAGGGTGTCAGCATAGTTTTGTACCACGTGTATGTTGCTTGATCATGAATATTGGTTGATGTGTGGTTTCATAACAAAGCCAACAAACTCAATATTTGCATATTGTACACATACCTGTGCTATTGGGGTTGTGCTTGGGTATAGCAATATCATGAAGTCTGCATTGCATGTCAGTGGAATGTTGTGACAGTCTTTTGTAAAGTGACTGTGGTGATGGTGATGGTTGTGGTTTGCTTGCAGAGCGTTTGTTCTCTCAGTTTTGTGGTATTGTGATCATGATATAAAAAAAATTACATATAATAGGCACACTGATGTGGTGGCTGGGGGGGCAAGTACACAGTCTGTGATTGTGTGAAGATGGTGAGAAGAGTGATATGTCTGTATTTGTTATGGTGGCTACGATAATGAGTGTCCTATGCATCTCTTGACATGTATAGGACAGATGCAGCTGACACTGAGGCTGTGTAATAGGGTCAGCTCTCCATAGCAGACATGTGGTGCAGCATATTAGAGGCAAATGAGGAGGGATAGGGTTTACCACTTTTGTCTTGCAAACACCTTTTTTTCTTAGGATAGTATATGATAGCCCCCAGTGAGTATGTTCTAGCCACATGCTCCTCCCTCCCCCGCAGCAAGATCATTCCCCACCACACTTAGTGAACAGTGCCTGTCATTTGAAAGTGCATGGTATTTTAGACATGCAATAATATTTCTACATCCCCACTTATCGCATGGATAACATCATATCATACTGTACACCTGACCCAACGGTGCAGTGACCTGTACGTACAGTGCTGAATGCAACACATGTGAGAAGGTCTGTTGCCAAAGTGTCATGCTATTGTAATGTATTTTTTATTTATTTATTGAAATGTTTTACCAGGAAGGCACACTAAACAGCAAGTTGCTCATCTCACACTGTGACCTGGGGTGGGGACAATGAGGATTAATATCAAACAATTACAGATACAGAGAACATATGCAATATGGAGCATTGATTCAAAAATAGTACATTATATACAATAGTGAGCAGTACAGACAGTTAAAGCACAGACAATTTCATACACTAGTAGGTGGATACAGAATACATGACACAGTAAGCCAGTTAGATAGTGATGCAGCAATACAATCATAGTGCAAAAATATTTACAGAGCTGCGCACAAGGACAGGCAACAAGTGCTGCTAGGTGCAAGCAAGGGCAGGAGTAGGCAGTTGACCAAGATTGAGAAGTGAGGGTAGCTGCTAAGGAAAGTTGTAAAGGGAGGTAGGAGTAGCTTAAGAAGAGGATGAGGGGGAGAGAAGGCTGCTAATACCAAGTATCCCTCCAGGGTGTAAAGAACTCTGCCAGGGGGCAGGATTTGAGAGCAGACAAGAATAGTAAATTTAAGAGGAGAGGTGAGGAAGACTGCTGAGACCAAGGTGGACCTCCAGGGTGTAGAGAATCCTGCAAGGGGGCAGGCAGCAGACAAGAACAGTGAAAATAGGAAATCTGGCGGCAAGTCACAATACTTATTTGCCCCACAGGATGCATGAACCCTGCAAGGGGATCAGGTATTGGTGAGCTGGCCAGGGTATAAAGTGGTTAGGGGGGATTACAGCAGGACAAGTAGTTGTGAAGAGCAGTACCAAGGGAGTAGGTGGAGGAGGAGTGATGTATTTGTGGGGGGAGAGCATTCCAGGATTTAGGGAAGAGGTGAGAAAAGCCAGTCTGGCCTGCAAGGGTAGATCTGCATGGGACCAACAGGGTGCGAGTGTCAGCAGATCTCAGGGAGTGAGAGATATGGGGAGGTGAGATAAGGGAGGATTGGAGGTAGGGAGAGAGTTCACCAAGCCAGAATTTGGAGGTCAGTTTGGCAATGTGTGTCAGGATGGCTGAGTGGTCTAAGGTGCCAGACTCAAGAAGAAAATTCTTCCCTTGACAATGGGTATTCTGGTCTCCAAATGGAGGCATGGGTTCACATCCCACTTCTGACACAGCATTCTTTTTTGATACACAAGAAGGCGTGGAAAGGATGAGAAGGGACTTGGCAAGGTTGGAGGAATGGTCAGAAGTATGGCAGCTAGGATTCAATGCAAAGAAGTGCAAAATGATGCACCTGGGAAACAAGAACCCAGGGGAAGATTACACAATGGGGGGGAGGGGAGGTAGTAACAACAACAAAAAAGGAAAGGGACCTGGGGGTAATCATATCAGATGACCTTAAGGTTAGTAAGCAATGTGAGAAGGCAGTAGGGAGGGCTGCGGGCATACTGGGATGCATAGGGAGAGGCATCACCAGCAGAAAACAGGAAGTTGTTATCCCTCTGTACAGGCAGTTGGTGAGACCCCATCTGGAGTACTGCATCCAGTTCTGGAGACCCCATCTCCGCAAGGACATAGACAGGATAGAGGCAGTCCAGAGGAGGGCAACTAAAATGGTGCAGGGTCTGCAAGAGAAGCCGTACGAGGAGAGACTAAATGAGCTTAATGTGTATACCCTTGAGGAAAGGAGGGAGAGGAGGGACATGATAGAAACTTTTAAGTACCTCAGTGGAATCAACAAAGTCCAAGAGGGTAGCATCTTTCAGAAAAAGAGACATGCAAGAACAAGGGGACACAATTTAAAGATGGGGGAGGGGGGTTCCAGGGTAATGTGAGGAAGTATTTTTTCACAGAGAGGGTAGTGGATGCATGGAACAGCCTTCCTGAGGAGGTTGTGGGGTCTAAAACTGTGGAAGAATTCAAGAATGCATTGGACAGACATAAGGCAGTTCTTGTGGGAGGTAGGAAGAAATAGACTGTTGGTTAACTAGGATCTGCGGCCAATCCTGTAGGTAGGGAATGGCAGACTAGGTGGCCTGTTGCAACCTTATCTGCCGACAAAATCTATGTTTCTATGTTTCTATGGAGCACCCTCAAATTTAGAAATCATGCCTGTTAAGCTGAATTTTTCAAATTGACTAGCCTGCTAACTAGCTAAACTCTCATTTAATGCCTACAGTGCCTAAATGAGGACCACTTACCTTTTTTGCTTGGGTATTTAGTGGCTTCTCTTCTGTCACTCCTTAGCCTGGTGCCTCGGGTAAGTGACTTTTGGTTATTTGAGGGGAGGGGTTCAGTTAGTCAGATTACGCTGGGGAGTTAAGAGTTTGTGTATTGTGTGAAGTGCTTTATTTTGTTTTCTCTCCTTAGTGTTCTCTCTGGCGCTCCCCACCCCCCTTTGATCTATATATATATATATATATATATATATATTATTTTAAAACTTTACAGTCTACTGAAGTTTCAGCCCTCACCTGGTTTTCAGTTAACTTACTGTAACCCCCATCCGGTATGCCATTTGTATCTCACAGCTCTACCAAGTGGGCTGGGTTCGGGGAGGTATATGTCACTCGGCACATAGGCTAGGTTTGGCTACTCTGCACAGGGGCACCCAAGTAACTCTGAACACAGGAAACAATAACTGTAATGTCCAATATCAGAAGTGGGATTCTAAAGTGTGGCTTTTATTCACATCCAAACAGAATAAACAAAGCATAGATGGATCCCCACGGGGCTACACTCCTAATAATGCAGATTAAAAGAGACCAGAACATATCCTCATCATTTCAGCCCTCAGGCTATACAACACACTGGGCACACAGCCCGGACTTGTATGCTGCTTTGGGTTACACAGCCCGAACTTGTACACTGGTCTGGGTTTTCCCTGGCTCGGCTCCCTTGCCAGCCACTTGGACACCTTCCATACCTCATGGAAACATTTTCTGGTGGCTCCCTAAACCACCTAAGAGCACCACGGCTCCATCAGAAAATCTTCCTCTTAATCCCATGTCTGGGTACTTTCCTCAGGCACTGGCCAAGTACCTGAGAGAAAGCAAAAGGTGTCACAGAGAGTAATAGTAAATGGAGTCCACTCTGAAAAAAGGGGGGTTAGCAGTGGGGTACCACAGGGTTCAGTATTAGGACCGGTCCTCTTCTATGTCTTTATAAGCGACATTGCAGAGGGACTGGAAGGAAAAGTATGTCTCTTTGCAGATGACACAAAGATCTGCAACAGAGTTGATGCACAAGGTGGGGTGGAAAGGATGAGAAGGGACTTGGCAAGGTTAGAGGAATGGTCAAATGTATGGCAGCTTAGATTCAATGCTAAGAAGTGCAAGGTAATGCACCTGGGAAACAAAAACCCAGGGGAAGAGTACACAATGGGTGGTGAGATACTAACAACAACAAAAATTGAAAGGGACCTGGGGGTAGTCATATCAGATGACCTAAAGGTGGGCAAGCAATGTGAGAGGGCAGCAAGGAGGGCTGGGGGGATACTGGGATGCATAGGGAGAGGCATCACCAGCAGAAAACAAGAAGTTATTATCCCTCTGTACAGACAGCTGCTGAGACCACATCTGGAGTATTGCGTGCAGTTCTGGAGACCCAATCTCCGTAAAGACATAGACAGGATGGAAGCTGTTCAGAGGAGGGCAACTAAAATGGTGCAGGGTCTGCACCGGAAGACATATGAAGAGAGACTTAAGGAGCTTAATATGTATAGCTTCGAGGAAAGGAGGGAGAGGGGGGACATGATAGAAACTTTCAAGTACCTCAAGGGAATCAACAAAGTCCAAGAGGGTAGCATCTTTCAAAAAAAGAGGTGTGCAAGAACAAGGGGCACAATTTGAAGATAGAAGGGCGGCTCAGAGGTAATTTAAGGAAGTATTTTTTCACAGAGAGGGTTGTGGATGTATGGAACAGCCTTCCAGAGGAAGTTGTGGAGTCAAAAACAGTGGTGGAATTCAAGTATGCATGGGACAGTCATAAGGCAATTCTAGGGGGTGGGGGTAGGAAGAAGTAGGCTGCTGGTTAACTAGGATCTGCAGCTTATCCATCAGGTAGGGGAATGGGCAGACTGGGTGGGCCAAGCAGTCCTTATCTGCCATCAAATTCTATGTTTCTATGTTTCTCAGAGCAAATCCGTACAGGTGAATTTGGTTACTACTGATGGGGGTCTCCCACCTCTCACTCCCACAATTCATACCCGGCCATTTGTCTGGACCTCGTCCTTTAGCACTTTGCAATGTAGATTCTTGCTAAATGTATTTCACATTCCATCTACTTGTCTTGCTTCCCATTTATGCTGGACTTGAACATACTTAAATTAAGTGGCATTGTCCATTACTCTAGACCCCCCCCCACATGTTAAATTCAAGTTCAAGTTCAAGTTTCAAGTTTATTGCAGGAAAGACTCCGTTGAGTAAGCTCATTTACAAGGAGGTCCTGAGGCACATACACATACAGTTCGCAATTACATAGACAGGAGATATAAAATGTAGAACAACAAAGAAAAAATATATAATGCAAGAGGTATACACAATAGAAGTCCTTATGCTATATATGCAGTACATTCCAGCTTTAACCTTGCCCTAAATTATGCAACACATTTCTGCTTAATAAGTAGAGGTTAAGCAGTTCCAGTCCCCACATTCTTTCTTTCCATATGCTGGCCTCGAACATACTTACTAGTGGCATTGTCCTTTACTCTAAACCCCCCAATGATTAAGCTGTCCAATCCCCACATTCTTCCAACTGCATTTGGCTGTCTTTTCCTGACCCCACAGTAACAGTACCCTTTAGATTCCTTCTGTTCAGGTGAAAAACACTTGGCCCTTTTTCAGAGCGAACTCACCCTTTGGTTGCAGGTGCCCCACAGGCATTTCCTCCTCAAGGAATCTTCCTCTCAGAGCTTCTGGTGCCTCAGTACAATGCAAACAGGCAGCTTCTTTCCACTAGCTGGACCGGGGTTGCCCCTGGAAAACAAGCAGACCCCTTCCCCTCATCCCCTCAGGGATGGGGCTCTGAACCATTGAGAGCGGTCTCCACCACTTCAATTACCAGTTCCTGTGTTCCTCTTCAGGTCAAAACACACACCTATGCCAAAAGTAGCTCTGAAACAGAGCTTAAAACTCTGAGAGCCTGCACACACTCTGCTGCACTACAGTCTCTCTCTCCCTGACTGCACACGGACTCTGACTTCAAATTCCCCAGCGTTCTACTCTAACCTCCAACTGCAACATTCCAGCGTGGCTTATGCAGCTGCGACAGTTCTAAAATTATGTCATCCCTCAGTCTCAGCTGAAACTGAGAACAGAGTGAGACAGTGTGAAATCCATTTAACTGTAGTTTCACAAGCTGCCTTCCCTGCCTACCACTAGGTCTTACTGGGATTCTAGCAACCCCGGGTAACAGGGGGGGTTACATTACTCGGTTGTGGGAAACTAAGAGATTCCCTGTACCTCCTTCCTTCTCTATTTCAGGGTGAAAGGCTGTTATTCAAACCCCAGGAAATCTTACTGTATTCTGACTTATGCAGTATGATCTCACCCTAGGACTGCCCTGGAGCTGAAATGATTAATAGAACCTATGCAAATGATGGAATGCTAGGCTCGAGCTTGGTTTTCAAACCACTGTCCCTAGTAAATAACTCCTAACCGTCAGATTCTTTACTCCACTTGCCTCATTAAGACGTCTCCGGAGAGCTCTCCTTCATCTCTTGAAGACACTTTATTTTCTCGATTTATACCTCAGTAAATGTATTTTATTTGGTATTCTTATCACTGTCCTTGGTTTTCAGGTAGTAATTGTTTACATTTTAGTTTGTAAGGTATAAGTAATCATTTTTCTTCCTGGTTCCTTAACCAAGGGGAAACCGACAGTTCCCTTATTTTGTTTTAATATATGTTTTAGTTAGTTTGAAATTGTTCCGACTTGGTATAGTCGGTTTGCTAGTTTTAAAACTTATACTGGAGTAATTCCCGGTTAGTGGGTCCCTTTTTTCAACCGGGGTAAGTCCTGGATCTATATCTCTAAACCTGGTTTCAATTTTTTATGGTGTAACAACCGACAAAAAAAAAATTCTGTTTGGCTTTTCATCTTATTTTTGCTTATGTCACAAAAACCAAAACAAAACAAAAAACAGGACCCACAGGTTTCCAGCACTGCACAGAGTGCGGGGAACTGTTTGCAAAGGCTGATCCTCATTTGATTTGTTTGTTCTGTCTGGGGTTTGACCACCTTCAGACAGACTGTGAAATCTGTGCCAATTTCCTTCAGTTCACCACTGAAAGGCGGTTGTAGAGGCTAAGGGAAAAAATGACTGATAAGGCTGCTAACCCTTCTTTTTCATGCCCCTTCTTGGAGTGCCTTTCCCCCTGCACAGTGCTCCTGCTGCTTGTGCTGATGCAGATGCCAGGACCTGGTGACGTCCTTGCATCATACCTACATCATTGCGTGAGAGTCAGCAGTATGTTCTCTTCGGCTGAGGAGAGGGAGGTTATTTTCGAGTGGCTCATGCTAGTGCCACCTGTGGTCTCGCCGACTGAGTCTACAGTTCAGCTCACACAGCATTTCTCTCCCAGCCAGTGCTAACTTCTTAAGGGTGCCTCACTGCATCTCCAGCTCTGACCTCCAGCCTGTTCTGCACTAAGGACGCTGCCCTGGCCTCTCTTGTCTGGTAAGAGCTTAGGGTGCTGGGGTAAACAGGACCTTGTAGTGTTAGCAGCAGCAGTCATCTGCAACAGTGCTGAACATATGTCTAATGAGGGAGACAGAGCCAGTATTAGGGAAACCTAACTATTTCAGCAGAAGCTATAGTGGATAGTTCGGAGTGTTTGTGTTTTTCATACTTCTATTCTAAATGGCTTGTTTTACTACTGAGTGGCACCACGGCTTATAGAAGACAGGTAGTTTTAAAAATGTACAAAAAGGAAGTCTGTGGTTTAGTGCTGCAGGGTTTGAACAGGTTTTCTTTTCCACGTTTCTTTCTATAGTTTTTAAAACATGTAAGGCCTGCAGGAGGAGTATGAGACCCTCTCCTTTGGGGTCATATTGTCCCAAATGTGTAACACAATCTAACATGTCTATAGCTGTTCCCCCTAGATAAACCTCCAAGCTGGGAGGAGTGGGGGTCCACCTGTGGTACCAAATGGAAATGGTAAGGCTAAGCTGCGAAAATCCTTTTTACATCTTTTGAACAAGACATTGAGAGTGGATGATCCACAGGTCATCCCCACTAATACACCTGAACCCAAGGCAGGCCCTTCAGGTCAGAGGAGGACCACTATAGGCACATTCAGGTGCTCCAGAGCAGAGTGAAATATGCTCACCAGATCTTCAGGCAGTGCTGGCTCATTGGTGCAGTGGTAATGCTATTACTAGTGATGTCGGTGACCAGGGTTCAGGAATGAGCCTGGGTCAATAGGGCCGGCCCGGGGGGGGGCATTGAGCATCCCAGAGGATGCTCTCCTTCCCCAGGGGACTATACTGACCCCTGGATGTAGGGGGTGGTAGTGCTTGGCAATACATGGGGAGGGAGGAGCCAGGCTGGTTGTGGGTGATATCATGCTTGCATGTCTGCACCCTTGCAGCCCATGCATGAATGACTCTTGAGTGCAGTTGGGAAAGGAAAAACATGAAAATGATGCACCCTGTACCCAATGATGATGGTACCCAATGATGATGGTCTCCCATCGCCATAGAATTGCCCTGCCTGGGCCTCCAAGACTGCCTTCTGACAGTACCAGAATTGTTTGAGTTGTAGCCCTTTCTCATCCCCACATGGGTGGGTAAGCCATGGCTGTGTGGGGGGAATGGCATCTTGCATTGGACATGTAAGAGGGGGACAGATTTTTTTTCCCCAATTGTTTAACCAGGTGAGACACACTAAGCTGAAAGCTTGTTTATAGGTGCAACCTGGGAGCACAGGGAAGTTAAGGGACTTGCTCAGGGTTACACAGTATGCAAGTGGGGGCTGTGGGATTCAAACCCAGGTCTCCAGATTTGCAGCTCAGAGCCTTAAACCACTGCGCTATACTACCTCCCTAAAGATGGCTAGCCTTAGAGACTGGAAGGAGATCAAGTGCAGAGCGAAGGGGTGAAGAAACAAATTGCAGAAGAAAAAAAGACCTGCAGGTGACCTCTGACCTTGATGGCTTGGAAGGTCAAGCGATGGATGCAAGGGGTCTGGGGAGAATCCTGACCCGATGGTTCTGGATATGTCAGAGGAGGAGAAGCATCCCTCTGAGGAGGAGGGAGAGTGGACAGAACAAAAGAAAAATATCCCAATTCCCCCATTGTTTGATAGCAAGTCGCTGTCCTATCTTATAGCAGATGTAATAATAGAAACATGTAGGACATTACAGTAAAAGCAGGACTCTGAGAGAACAAGGCTGGTGGCAAGCAAACTAGGAAGGGGAGGCAGTGCTGAGTAGGGCAGCCTGCCCAACAACATACAAAACATGAAAAACTTAGCACTCATGGACAAACAAAGAAAGGCAAAATGTGCAAAAGCAAATGCAAAGTATTTATTATGGCAGCAGTGCTCAGAAAGACACCTTCAGCATCAGTGCTTCAACCCAAAAATTGGGGGATTAAGAGACATAACCCACTATTAAGTGATCTAATTTTATTTATTGTTGACTGGTAAGTGCACTAGACAAATCCTGCCTATTTTCAGGCACGACCCGGGGGAGGGGGATACAGATGAATGCCAACTGACCTTGAACCAGAGTAAGCTGTTGGTGGTATTTTTTAATTTTTTTTTCAGTGAATGAGGGAAATTTGGCCAGGACACTGAGGCAATTCCCCTACTCTTTTCGACAAGTGCCATGGGATCTTTAACATCCACCTGAACTACCACCAATCCAGGCAGACGGGACCTTGGTTGAATGTCTCATCCAAAAGATGGCATCTCAGAAGTGCAGCACCCCTTTCATGCTGCACTACAGTGTCAGTACTAGGATATTAACCCAAGTGCTAGATGTAGGAACTGAACCCACAGCCCTCTGATCACCCAGCCTCAGAGGCGAGTGGGCTGTCTACTGAGCCACAGTGACACACACCACAATTTAAACAGTTCATATTATACAACAACATACAATATAAAAAATGAGATACAAACCAAACTAAAAAACATTTCTATTTACTATAACATGACCCTCATATTTATAAGTCACAAATGTGAATCAGTAATCAAATGTTCTCAATAGTGTATATATTTAGACAAATAATAAGGGACATGTATAGAAGAAATTCATCAACATCTCAGAACCAGGAAAGGAAGATGAAGGTGATTGACCTTGTGCAGCAATGACAAAAAGGTGTCTTAACAACAGTAAAGCAATAAAAGGAGGAGGAAGGGTCAAATGTTTAGGGCAGAGACGAAAAAAAGAGTAGTGTTCCGAACGTGGATAAGAGGCATAGAGGTTAGATAACCAGAAACTTACAGGTAAACAAGGGATGTGCTGGGATAGAACAACAGTAGAAGGGAAGATAGAAAATAACAGTTAGCGTGGTAAAAGCTCAATATATCAGTTCAAAAGTCTACCGCAATAATCTGGGGGGTGGATAAGGTAAGAGTGGTGCTTATTAGGTGGCAGGGGAAAATTATAAAAGATATAAAAATATGAAATGAACAAGTACTAAAGGGAAATATTCAGTGGCAGTTTACAAGTCAAAAGGGAAGTATCCTCCCCCAGTCCTGGCTGAATCTTTTTTATTTTTTATTTTTTTAGTCTTTGGTAACCGGATAAGGCCCACTAAGCACAAATGCCTGTTTTTAGGGGTGACCAGGGTGCTTAAGTGACTTGCTCAGAGTCACACAGTATGCAAGTGGAGGTTGTGAGAATCAAAATCAGGTTTGGTCTGCTGGATGTACCAAGCTCGTTCACAGCTCATTACTCTAACCTCTAGGCTATACTGCTAGCCAAATTTGTGCTGACTGGTACAAAAAATGTAACCCCTCATGCAGTTGTTCAGATATAATTGGTCCAAAGGTATTTCCACAAGTGTCATTCATTCAGCAACTTGCAGGTTAAATCTGTAAAAAAGAAAAAAAAGAGGAAAGTGAATATGGCTATAAACAAGGAGAACAATCTATGTCATCATTAATTCCTATTGGTATTGCAGTTTCCAAAGTGGATAAGAGGAAGCAGCTCCCTAGGCCACTGGTGATGTTGCCTGTTCCTGGAAGAAAGTTTCAGGAAGTGGGAAATTCCACCAATAGCTGACAAGGCTGCATTCAATGTGGTCAAACACACAACCATACCTCTAGCAGGTGTGGTGGCACTGTCAGATGCTAACGACCAGAGGGTGGATATCTCATGCAAACAGGCTTTTATCTTGAACGAGATCAACCTTTGGACAACATAAGTCTCCTTATTGTATCCTGGGCTTCAAACTCCTGGGTGACTGTCTTAGGCAGTTTCTTTCCTGAGGATTCAGAGGGGTCACATATTTTGCAGCTAGTGTCCATGACTTCCACCTTTTTAAGGAGCAGCAGTGGATAGCTTGCAGATATCTGCCCACTCAGCTTACCATTTTGTGGCATCTATGCAGAGTGTGTGGCTTTGCTACTGGTCTGTGAATCAGGCATCCAAGACAAAGTTGTTCAACATGTCGTTTGCAGGGGAGTTGTTATTCAGCCTTGAACTGGAAGACATTCCGAAGGATGTCTAAGATAAAAAAAAGGACAGTTGTCCAGGCAACCTCAGAAGCGAAACCCAACCCAGAGAGGATTGGTTTTCAGCTGACAGTGACAGGCCAGAGGAGGTTTTCATCCCTTTCAGAATTTTGGAGGCCATAGGAATAGAGGAGCCTATCCTGGCTTCAAAGGCAACAACAACAGAGGTTCCTTTGTCTGCAGACTCAGTGGAGGGACTGGACAGAGAGGAGGTTCCTCCCAATAAAGATACATGGACCCATCCCTGCCCCCCTTCCCTTGGTGGAAGACTGCAAATTGTTTGCCAGCAATGGGCCCAGTTAATGTCAAATGCTTGGATGTTGGGTGATTGTAACTATGGGCTATGCCATAAAGTGTTCCCTGGTTCCCACAAGAGGTCATGTCCTCCAGTCTCAAATGCCACAAAATCAAGTAAAGAGGCAGGCTATGAGGCAGACCCTAGATCACCTGATACAAATAGGGCATGATTTTCAACCTCTCAGCATTAAAATTCAGAGCAAATGGCCAGAATGTGTAGCACGTTCTTATTTTAAAGAATAATATGTCTACAAATAGTGGGGCCCATATATTTAGTGTTCAGGAATGTTTCTATTAATGAGTTCCATAGAGCACACTTGCTGCCTCCACTTCCACTGGTGCCCAAGGTACTGAAAAAAAAATCAGACAGTTAAGAGGTGATTTCCTCCTGATAGCCCCAGAGTGGCCAAAAAGGCTGTGGTTCTCTGACTTAGTGAATCTAGCACAGCAACCCCTGTTGTGGCTCCCTCATTGCAGAGATCACTTTGTTCAGGGTCCAAGTCTGCATCCAGAATCAGCAGTGATGTGGCTGGTAGTCTGGCTTCTAAGAGGAGGAGATTCTTTAAGCATCGTTTCTCCAAGAAAGTATTGGACACCCTCATAGCTTCCATGAAAGTTTCTACTTCATCGGCCTATGACTGAGTATGAGAAACCCTTTCTGGTTGGGCCAGAGCTTGAGGTATTAGACCCTCTAAGGCTGTGATCCCATAGATATTGAATTTTTCTACAGGCAATGCTAGACAAGGGTCTGGCATTAAGCACCCTGCAGGGGTAGGTGTCTGCACTCAGAGCGGTGTTGGGAACATAGCTAGATTTGTCTTTGAGAAAATACTCAGATGTTATCCGTTTCCTCAGGATGGTTAGCAAGAGTTGATAATCTTTTCATTCCCCAGTCCCACCATGGGATCTGAACTCGGTGTTAAACGCTTTGTGTAGGATGCCTTTCCAGACCCTTTCATCGGTCCTGTTGGACATCTTGTTCTACAAGATGTGTTTCCTGATCACTATCTGCTTGGCAAGAAGGATTGGTGAGCTTCAGGCCCTTTTGCACAAGGAATTATACCTTAAGTACATAAAGACAAGGTAATGACGAGGATAGTCCCGTACTTTATATCTAGGGTTCCTACAGCCTTCCATGTAAACCACGAAGTTTGTCTGCTCTCATTATGTCTGAAGAAGACAAATCCAAAATAAAAGGAATTTCATAAACTGGACCTGTGCAGGGCAGTTAAGCCTTATCTGAAAAGAACAGAGGAGTTCAGAAAGTCTGATAGTCTGTTTGTCCTGTTCAGAGCAGTGAAGAAAGGTCAGAAGGCCTCTAAGGCCATGTTAGCCAGGTGGGTGTAAGCTTGCATTGCCAAAGTGTATGTTGCGGAACAGAAGAAAAGCTCCTGTCCTAATCAGGGCTCACTCTACTGGGATGCTTGCTATGTCCTGGGTGGAGAGAGGAGAGGCCTCAGTGTTGGAACTCTAAAATGTGAGGATGTGGTCCTCTGTGCACACATTCACTAAGCACTACATATTGGACTTCCAGAGCTCCGCTGATACAGGCTTCAGGTGCAGAGCTTTACAGGCAGTGGTTTGCAGATAAGTTGGTTTGACCCATAAGGATTATATATGGAACAATATTCTCCCCCACTCAGTTGTGGAATGAGTACTGCTCTTTAGGACCCATATAACTCTCCATTGATAGCGTGGTGATACAGGAAGGAGAAATTCCTTCATATTTACCATAATTTCCTTTTCTGTTAGCTCCAACGTTGTCAGTGGGGACCTCTCCCACGAGCCAATGGCTTCTACTGGAGAATATTGTCCACTACATCTCTATGGAATTCTGATCTCAGGAAAAATAGTTTTTTTTTCTGAAAATGCAGTTGGATTTCAGGACTAGTGCACTAGCCGTGGACAATACCATTGGACTTACAGATATGCAGGTTAACAGGTTATGATTTTTAAGTGTTGTTCAGTATTCTACCATTTCCAAGTTTGGTACTCTACCTGTTTTCTACAGCTGTATTCAGCTGCTAATTATTTCATGTTAAAATTTCTCTATATTAGAAGTGTCAATAGTAACAAAATACCAAAGTCACAAGATCAGTAGCCTGATGTTCGAGAAATATGACAAGAAGGTCATCCAACATGACGAGTTTCAGACATTGCTTTGATAAGGTAGATCTCTCATCATTTATATTTATCATGTAATATGATTTTCATTTTGTTATAAGGAAAGTTTGTCCTTATCTTGGAGGCATGGTGGTTGGTGGCTACATAGGCTTGTCTAGGTACTGCATGGACAAAGGTGAATGAATAGCTATTGGTGTTGGAGTCCTTATGACTCCAGGGTTCTGTGCTTGATTGACAGCCATGGGCTGTACCACTACTCAAAGGGGAACTCATTACTCATATGTTTTAACTCCCCCATTGACAACTTTGGAGCAAACAAAAAAGGAAATTATGGTAAGTATGAAGGCATTCCTCCTTTTTATAGTTATGTGGACAATAAAATGAATTACTCATGAGTAATTATTAATGGGGCTGTAATTATAATAAACTGCACTGAAATGAAAATAAGAACAGGTATCTCATTAATAGCAGGCTCCTGCTATAACCCAATTTTATTGCTGGGTGCAATGAAACTCAATGAGGCCAACTCACCTGCTAAAGGTCACACAGTGAGCCATGGGTTGGGTGAGAGTAAGATCTGGGATATGTGGTTTGCCATTCTGTTCTGTAACCATTGAACTGCTCCAGCTGGACTAATCTGTTTCCTATGTTTACATGTGCACCAATTTAGAGGTATAGTTACTTAATAAGGATAAATACAGATGTTTTAAAATAAAAAAGTACTTGCAATTGCCCAGTGACACAGTGCAAGATCACTGCACTGCCATGTTGAAAATCCATGTTTAGGAACATCTGAGGGCAACTGGATGTTGGGGTGTGTCACTGAGGTGATGCACGCAGAAGCTAGACAGACCTTAGCTAGTCATGATGCTAGAATGATTCCCCTAATCACTGTTGGGAGAAAAGGCTTGCAGGAGCTGCAGGGGAGACTTATCTGCTTTCCTCTAGTCAAGGGTCAAAGGTGATATCTAATAGCTGTAATCAGGGGTAGTGAGTGGGTAAGTGGGACACTGTCCCTAAAACTAAAGGCAAATTCCTTAGATAGGCCCAAGAGGAGGCATTCCCCTAAAGCTAGCCAAGACTTGACACCTTCAGTTGATGACTCAGTTTGACCTAACTTCCTTCAGTTGATAAGCAATATGATCTGGTGCAGCAAGTTTGATATGTAACTTACAAGCAGGATCATGTACTGCATCTGGTATTCTAGCTGTGACTGGCAGCTGAAGATGTCACAGTCATGCCAAGTTCTTGACTTAGGGTTTGATCCAAAAATGCAGCTGGGATATGCTTGCATTGACATGATGCTCCTCTTTGATAGTATCCTCAGCCCTGTACCCCTGCACTCCGCATTTGAAGAGCCCCACTGAAGAACAGAGTGTGGCTCTGAGACTGATGTATACAAAATGCTGTGCATCTAACTGGAGGTTCAGATTGTCACTGTAGTGGGTGTCCCGCTCCACACAGAGAAGGGGACCATGGGATAGAACAGTCCCTGTCAGTCCTCCATGAGCTGCCATATCCCTGTCAGGACAACATCAAGCTACACCAGTGTGAATGGACAGTGCCCGTGGACCACACAGCCCTCTTAGCCTACACAGAGGGCTAATAGCTGGTGATATAGGGGCTGATCAGTCCTTAGAGAGACTCCTGTGGACAGGCTGAAGGGGACAAGGTAGGCACTAAGGCAGCTCCTCAGGCTGCATAGTCTTTTTCCCTTTGATTCCAATTGGTGCACTGGAATCAAGGTAGAACTGTCCCAACTCTGATCTGGCCAGACACCTAGTAGTGTGGGTGGCCAGGGAATGGGTGCAGAGGTGTCAGGCAACCAGGGCTGGGGATGCCCAGAGGTCTTGGCTCTGCATCTGTGGAGCAGGAACCTCTGCACACCCCTGGCATTCATCGCACCCCTCCACAGGAAAGGATCCCTTTGTGGATCAAGCCTTTAAATGAGAACTGCTCTGAACCCGTAAGATATTTATTTGTACAAACATACAAACATATGAAGACACCAGCAGAAGAAGGCCATTTGGTCTATCAAGTCTGCTCATATTGTAGGGTCCACAGCTTGAGCTACTATCCCTGCTCTCCCTTCCCACTCCTCCCATCATCCCTACCCATGATCCTTACCTTCCCCCTATTCCTACCCCAGCCTGTCTTAAAGCTGCCCACTGTCTTCAATGAGATTACCTCTTCTGGCAGTGCATTCCAGGTGTCCACCACCCTCTCTGTGAAGAAGTGCTTTCTGACCTCCCTCCTAAACCTCCCACCCTCCAGCTTAAGACTGTGCTCCCTCATGTTATGGCTGCCACTCAGCTTAAAGGGACTGTCCTTATCAACCTTGTTTATCCCTTTCAAGTACTTGAAGGTCCCAATCATGTCCCCTCTCTCTCTCGCCCGGTTTCCAGGGAGTACATGTTCAGTGGCCGCAGTCTCTCCTCGTATGCCTTACCCTGCTGACCCACTATCATCTTTGTAGCCCTCCTCTGGACCTTCTCCAGCAGGTTAATGTCCTTTTTGAGGTGTGGGCACCAGTACTGAATTCCATTCTCTAGATGCAGCCTTACCAGTGACCTGTACAAGGGCAGTATAACCTCCTCTCTCCTGTTACTGATCCCCCTAGATATGCATCCCAGCATCTTGTTTGCCTTTGCTGCTGCTTTCTTGCACTGTGTGGAGTGCTTCGGGTCACTATTGATCATCACCCCCAGGTCCTTCTCCTCCTCTGATGCAAATACTCGGACTCCACTCAGATAGTACTCTGTCCTGGGATTCCTGGCTTCAATATGTATAACTTTGCATTTCTTGGCATTAAGGCCAAGATGCTAGATCCTGGACCACCTCCCCAGCTTTTCCGGATCTTCCTGTAGTTCCTGTATCCCTTCAGCTGTGTCCACTCTCCCACAGAGCTTGGTGTCATCTGTGAATAGACACATTTTGCCCTTAATGCCATCCCCAGTGTCATTGATGAAGATATTGAACAACACCGGCCCCAGCACTGAGCCCTGCGGGACCCCACTGGTTACCTCTCTGGTGCCAGATAACTCTCCCCCACAACCATGATCTGGATTCTGTCCCTCAGAATTCCTGCAGCAGCTGGTTTTTAAATGTAGGTTTCAATTTCAACTCACCTGTTAGTAAACACAGTGAGTGTTTCTGCTTTGCGCACAAGTGGTCAGTACCATTTTAGAATTAATTGATATAGTTTATGTACCTGTCGCAGACTTGTTCTCTCTCAGAACTCAGTCTGCACTGCTACCAGTGTTCACAACCCTTTAGATGCCTGAAAGAGTTATCTTGGCATGCTGCCACCACTCTGCCACAACCTCAGTTGGGGTATCTCTAGGTCTGAATCCCACTAGAGTTACTTTTTGTTCAGTACAGTGCTCCTTACCAAAGGGCAAGCGACCCATGCTTTTTGTCATAGTGAGACACTTTGCCTTAGCTGTGGTAACTTTGTAGCCTGCCTCTTCAGAAATGAATCATAGACTTGCCAATTTACCCTTGAAATGACCCAGTCACAGAAAGCATGAAGTCTATAAAAATAACATTTACTACTCCATAATATTTACATATGTTATAAGGTTATACTGCTTGAAGACTATGGGGAATACAATATTCTACAGAGATGAACAATAAATATTGGAAATATAGAGGACACACATAAGAACCTAACTCAAAACTATTTAAATTCTGAGTAGGAGAAGCTTACCCCATGCTGGGAACTTGGTGAGTTATGGCAGACTCAAATCTGTGATGTTACTTGTTTAGAATCCCAAAACGTAACTGACTCTAAGAGCAAACACTCATAGAAATATCTTTGGCTGGCAGCCCTCTACACCCACATCATCATACATGCCTCTCTGACATCACATACTGGACCATTTCTTTTATCTCTTCAGACCCACCCTTTCTTAGAATGGGTACAAACTGATTTTATAGATTGCAGCCTGGTCCTTTTGTCATCCTAGCTAACTAAATCAGTGGGGTGCTGTCTTGCTCTGCCTTGTCCCCGTTTACACTCAAATCATGTCTTTTTGTTATGAAAGGGATTCTGAAGCTTAACCAAAACACAAGCTTTTTACAGGGCAGAAACTGTTGCGATCCCCACCCAACCCCAGTGGGAACCCAGGAATGCTAACACAGTAGTTCTGGAACTAATATGAGGCAATTTTCAATGCCTCCCCATATATCATACAACTAAAATATTTTACAGGCAACATAACTAGTGAGATAAAAAATAAATAAAAAAAAAGTTCCTGGATGTTACAGCTGTTACTCTTCCTCTCAACTACAGAGTTCTATAGCAGAACATAGCTACATTGCACCAACAATGGAGGAGCTGAGCAAGAACATAAACTACATCATACAGTTCTTAGGGCCTTTACAACCAGTGTGTAAATCAGAAATACCCACTGCGTTTACTCAAAGGCCAGTCAAGAAGAAACAGTAACAAAATGTGAACAACACATGAAAACTGACTTCTACGGAAAACACTGGCTTATAGGCTTGATGCAGTTTTCCTTTAAAGACCAGATCAAGGTGTATGTAGCATTTGAATAACCCCTTCCTGCTTAGACTATTCAGCAATCCTTGATGACTCCTGGATCCTTTTAGGCTTTCCACCAACATTACTGTGGATTCAAATTAGAGAGGACAGCAAGGGGAAGATGCTATTGGGGCTCTGCTACTGACCTCCTGGCCAAGGGGGCTAAACTCAACAGGGTATTTTGGATGGAAATAATGTAAGCAAAAGAAACATGGCTGTTATATGGGGGGACGTTAATTAACCCGGAATTAAGTGGGAAATAGGCAGGGCTAATACTGGTATGGGAGATGACTTCCTGAATATAAACTAATGTTTTATGATACAATTAGTGAAGACAGGAATAAGGAAGGAAACTAAGTTGGACCTGATGATGTGTAGCATGGATGAGTTAGTATCCAAGGTAAAGTTAATATTCTTAAATAACATATATATATATATATATATATATATTCATGGAAAAAAAATCTGTTAATGCATCAGTTAGGGTTGTTCCACAGTGACAATAGCAGGGAAATTTGGTGTTAGGGTTCAAAACCCTAACTCTGCATTCCCCCACCCACCCCACCACCACCACACACACATACATGCAAGTAGGGGAAGGACCAAGGCAACACAACCAATCACAGACAACCAGCAGGAGGTGTATACCTCTGTTACCATAGCAAGTAGAGAAAAAAGCCAGCTTCAGGTATCATACAGTATTTCCAAACTTGTTTCAGCAGGTTAGTTCACCTAAAGGTGAAGCAAGCTGCCAGTATCGAAAACTCTATACCTCACTCCATTTTCGACATATGGGTGCCAAAAGGCATGGTGGGTGCTGCAATGTTAGCCTATGGCAAATTGCTCAATTTTGAAACACTGTAACCCTGTGATCCTTAACTATTTTTGCACCAAACTAGTAAAAGGCACATCTGTGGGATGAGGGCTTGCCACCCTGCAAATTTCAGCCCAGAGTACCCAACCATTTGCTTGCAGGAGGATGGTAAAGATGTGCAGTTATCTTGTTTCATGGACAGTGAAAACTTCTGGGAGGAGGGTTAGGACTGATGACCCCATGTGAGACCCCAACATCAGTTGCTGCATAGAAGATGGCAGCATGGGGGTGGGGTGTTGGGTTTAGAAAGTTTTATGTTATTTCTGTTACCTTCTGCTGGTTGTCTGTGATTGGTTGTGTTGCCTTGGTCCTTCCCCTATTTGCATGTATGTGTGTATGTGGGGGTTGGGGGAATGCGGAGTTAGGGTTTTGAACCCTAACACCAAATTTCCCTGCTTTTGTTGCTGTGGAACAACCCTAACTGATGCATTAATGGATTTTTTTGCCATGAATTTCCCTTCTTTTAGAGAATGTGCACTATAAATAGTGAATGGTATGTGGTGGTGGGCCCCGCGCTCCCACCATGCTGCCCATTTGTGCGTAATAACCATAACAATAATGCTAACGCTAACAGTAATGGTAACGGCAATGGTAACTGTAATCCTAACGGGAACATTAACGCCAACAATAATGCCAATGCTAACAGTAACAGTAATGAGAACATTAATGATAACGGAAGTGCAGACACATACGCAAATGGTTATGGTAACACAAACGATAATGTTAGTGCAAATGCAAATAATAAGGGTAACAGTGACACAAATGCAAACGGTAACGCTGACGCAAATGTGAACACAAATGCAAATGCTAACAGGTTCGGTAACGTAAATGGAAATGCAAATGGTAATGCAAATGGTAATGAGAACGCAAATTAAACAACAGTGATGGAAACACAAATGGTAACGGTAATGCCAACGCAAACGTGAACAGAAACGGAAACACTAACAGTTACGGCAATGCAAAAGCAAACACAAATGGCAATGCAAACGGTAACGAGAATGCAAATGGTAATGGTAATGGAAACGCAAGTGCAAAAACACAAACGGTAACGGTGACGCAAACAGAAATGGTAACACAAACGGTAACGTAAACTCAAACGCAAACATAAATGCAAACAGAAATGGTAAGGCAGACAGTAACAAAAACGCAAATGGTAACGCAAATGGAAGTGCAAACGCAAACACAAACGGTAATGGTAATGCCAATGGTGACGCAAAAGGAAATGGTAATGCAAACGGTAACGGAAACGCAAGCACAAATGCAAATGCTAACATTTACAGTAACATAAATGCAAATGCAAATGGTAATGCAAATGCAAACGGTAACAGTAACACAAATGCAAGCACAAACGCAAACGGAAATGGTAACGCAAATGGTAACGGAAACGCAAATGCAAACATAAACACAAACAAAAATGGTAATACAAACGGTAATGAAAACGCAAACAGCAATGGTAATGCAAACGAAAGCACAAACGCAAATGGTAATGATAATGCCAACGGTGATGCAAAAGGAAACAGTAACGCAAATGGTAACGGAAACACAAGCACAAACACTAATGGTAACAGTAACGGAAACGCAAACACAAATTGTAACACAAATGGTAACAGTAATGCAAATGCAAGCGCAAATGCAAACGTAAACGGTAACACAAATGGTGATGCAAATTGAAACGTAAATGCAACAAACGAAGCGGAAACGAAACGCTAACGGTAATAGTAATGCTAACGCACATGCTTTGTGTCCAAAAAAGGCTCATTCAGAAGCACAGTGAATACAAAGAATGTGGGCATAATAATGGCCCTCGGACCAGAAAATGAGCACTCGTAGTACTAAATTGCTTATATCTCAGGAACCGTACAATGTAGAAAAAAAATTAAAATCTCATATTAATTATGACTTTCCAGACTTTCCAGACTAGTTTTGCATGTAGCCCCCCAGTGGGGGACTAAGAATCTTTCCAACAAAAAGTCTGTATCTTGAACCGTTTTTGAGATATGGGACTCGAAAGGCGCGGCGGATACTGTAATGTTATCCTATAGGAAAAATTGTTACTTTGGAGTGCCATAACTTTGCAGCCCTGTAATATTTTGCCACCAAGCCACCAAAAGGCACACCTGTGGGATGTTGGCTTTCTTCCCTGAAAATTTCAGCCCAAAAGACCAAACTGTTGTTTTGCAGCTGGGTGGCAAAGATTTCCTGTTGTTTTGGCCATACTTTCACAAATTATTTTGGCAAATTTATTTATTTTTTTAAAATTTATTTAGTTTTTGTTGACCGGATAAGTGCACTACGCAAATTCTGCCTATTTTCAGGCATGACCCGGAGGAAGGGGATACTTCACCACACTTTTGCAAAAAAAACTCACGAAAGTGTCACATTTGCAACAGTATTTTGTGAAAGTACTTTTCACAAAAATTTTAAAAACATATTTATGGGGGGTTTAACTCCCAACAAAAGATATGGTTAGCATCCTCAGGACTCAACTAGGTGAACACAACAAGAATTGTGTTCCTAGAGGGTCACAATTTTAAACGCCAGGCATTTTTCTGAGCTGTAACTGAAAATAAAATGGCTGACTCATGAAAGTAAAAGGCTAATTTGCGACAGTAAAAATGGCCATTTGCAAAACAGTCGCAATTGTTGTTCACTTTTCCTATAGACTATAATGGGATACAGGTTTTTATGAATAACTTTAGAACCGTTTAATATTTTTTCACAAAATCTTCAAAAGGCACATCGGGGACCCTGGCTGCATGTTCCCTAAGGTTTTTGGACTAATTGCGTAAACCTTGCCGGCTGCAGGTGCGAACAAAGAAACATGCAAAAAGTCAGGTTTTTTAGCGCACTTTAGCTCTGCAACCATACATCCGACTGTAATGCAACTTGCCAGATCCAGATCTGTGGTACCAGACCATGCATTCCAAATTTCAGCCAAATCCATTGTATGATGGCAAAGTTATTAAGGTGCAAGATTTGAGATTTAACCTTAAATGGGGTACTCAACCCTAACTATAGTGGCACTACCATGCCTCTATAAATATATATATATATATATATATATATATATATATATATATGTGTGTGTGTGTGTGTATAAAGCAAGACTGTATCCCTGTGCTATAAAGGTACAGCAGTAAAAGATGTCCACCAATGTGGATGTTATATGAAGTATATTAAGCAATTTGGGAGAAAAAGGGAGAGGAAGAATACGGTAATGAGTAAGTAACCGGTGGATATAGGCAGGTCTACAGAAAAAAAAAACTCAGAGCAAAATCAGACTTAGAAAGGAAAAACAAACCGTGGAGGAACAGCTAACACTTGATGCCAGATCTGATAAAAAAAATTCTTCAGATATGTGAATGAGAAGAGAAAATAAAGAAGGTACTGTTGTTCTACTAAATGATCAGGGAAAAGGTGACATATTTACAAAGGGATGGAAACATATCCGAATGCTTGAATTGATACTTAGTATTCACAGTGGAAAGAGGTGGAGTGATATTGTACTAGGAAATGTTATTCAAGAGGGAGCAAAAAAACACCCTGTACAGAGCATACACGCAATACCTGAAGACATGGAGAAAATACTAAAGATGGTAAATGAAACAAGGCACTGGAGCCTGATGTAATATATCCAAAATCCTGAATGAGCTACCCATACCACTAGCAACTGTATTCAATGAGTGTGTCAGAAATCCATATGTGTCTGATGACTAGACAGCGATTCATGTGGTGCTAATATTCAGAAAAGACTCCAGGGCAAACCCAGGGAACTATACACACCAGTTAGCATAATGTAAACACTGGGGAAGCTGCTGGAGACTGGCTTAAGAAATAAAACTGTCAAAAACTTGAAAAATCTACTTGGATTCAGGGGACCAGTATAGATTCTGCAAGGGGAAAGTATGTCAAGTAAACCTTACTGTATTTTTAGTGAATGTCACCTATGAACTACAATAGATGTGGGAAATCCTGTGAAGGTTGTATTTCTGGATTTAAGTAAAACATACCGTAGCGCACAGGAGGATAGAGCATATGATAGAGAGCTTAGGTATAACTGGGGCTGCAATGAAATGGGTTCAAAAGTGGTTGCAGGATAAAATGCAAAGAATCATAATAAATGGTTAACAAGCTAGCATGGAAACAAGTGATCAGTAGGGGTGAGTTAGTAAGTAAATGTTTATTTGTCAAGTGCCTAGCCCCAAGGGCTCACAGAGCTATACAATAAAATATAAACTTGCTAAAATGAAAACATAACAGAATATATAAAATCAGTCCAATCATAAATATGTGCAACTGCGTAATTCATTGATTTATTCTAACATAACATTAAGTGGCATCAACTCAGGAACCTAATATACTGAGCTAAAGATTCTTGAAACGGGAAGAACTTTAGGCCCCTCATGAAAGCCTCCTCTGAGAGGGCCTCCTGAAGAGGTCGAAGAAGCACATTCCACAGGGCAGGTCCAGCAAGTGTGAATGTTCAATTACCTGAGGATTTAAACCTGGCCTTGGGTATGGCTAAGAGGCCCACTTTAGATGAGTGAAGGGGGCAGGAGGTCTGATAAGGGATCAGAAGATCTGTCAGGTAACTAGGACGCAGTCCAAATAGAGCATTATAGTTCTGTAAACCAACCTTGAAGGTGATACACCACTTCACCAGTAGCCAGCACAGTTCATGCCTGACTGGGGTTATAGAACAAGACCTGGGTAGGCCTGCCAACAAACTGGCCACAGTGTTCTGCACCTGCTGCAGGCATTGTATCACACCTCCACTCACCCTGAGGTATGAAGCATTACAGCAGTCGAGCATGCACATGACAAAAGCACGTACCAGTGAGGGCAGGTCATCTGGGGCAATTAAGGCTTTAAGACAGACAATGTTTCTGAGATGGTAAAAGCCACTCCAGACTACAGCTGACACCTGAGCCTCAGATCTCAGCCCCTTATCGAGAGGGACCCCAAGATTCTTCACCTTAGCAGAGGCCACCAAACTAGAGGAGCCAAGCACGACGCTTGTCATCTCCTCGGTTACCTCTGCACCCCACCAACAACCAAGCTCAGTCACCAGTACTTCCATCTTGTCTGGGTTCAGTCTGAGCCAGCTTGATGACATCCAGTCCTCAAAATGTACTTGAAAAGAGACATTAAATTACTGGAAGGGGTGCAGCGAAGAGCAACTAAGATGATCCAGGGACTGGGGGACTTACCATATGAGAGTAGGCTAAAGGAGTTGAACATGTACTCCCTGGAGGAGAGGAGGGACAGAGGGGATATGATCGAGACATTCAAGTACATGAGAGAGATAAACAAGACTGGTATGGAGGGGCTATTCAGGGTAAGGGTGGGGAGGGACACTCAAGGCCATGACATAAGACTGGAGGGGGGAAGTTCATGAGGGAAATGAGGAGACACTTTTTTACAGAGAGGGTGGTGGCAGGGTGGAATGCATTACCAGCAGAAGTGGTAGCCTGTAAAACAGTGGGCTGCTTCAAAAGGGGCTGGGACAGGGCAAGAGGGAGGATAAAGGGGGCTGAGGAGGGAGAGGCAGCTGCAGAATAGGGCTGCTAGCTGCAAAATCGAGCAGACTTGATAGACCAAATGGCCTGTTTCTGTTGGCAAATTTCGTATGTTCATATGTTTGCAGTCCTGAATTTCACCTAAGCACAGATTTAGCACCTTGACTGTGTCTAGTGTCCTGGGTGCAAAAACACAAGTACAATTGGGTATAATCTGCATAGCAATGAAAACCCAAGTGGTATCACCTAATGATCCTTCCTGGGGGTAGCATATACACTGCAAACAAAATTCACAAGTGGCTCAAATTCTGAAACACACCACAGAGCAGGGGCCTCAGGAGTGGAGAGAAACTCCCCATCACCATGCTCTGCATTCTATCTCTGAGGAAGGACTCAGACCAGCAGATGACCATGCTGGTGACTCCACAGCGCTTCCTGAGAAGATCTAACAGCAACCCATGGTCCACGGTGTCAAAAGCTGAGGAGATACTGAGAAGAATGAGAAGTAACTGTGACCCTCTTATCTTTTGCTCTAAAAAGGTTACTGTGCACCCTGACCACCACAGTCTCAGTGCTGTCCCTTGACCCAAACTTGAACTGGAGAGGTTCATGGATGTCAAAAGCCATGAGGTGTTTGTCAAGCTGCCATGCCACCATCTCCCCAGTAACCTTCTCCAAAAAGGGGAGGTTAGAGACCAGATTCACCAAGCAATCAGAGTCCAAAGATGGTTTCTTAAGGAGTGGCCTAACCAGCACATTTTTAATGCACTTGGAAAGACCCCATCAGAAAGGAAACACCAGACTAGCTCAGTGAACACCGAACCCAGGAACCCCAGGCACCTCATCACAAGGCACAGTGAGCCTGGGTCCAGTTCATAAAAGGTGGGCAACAGCCCTGAGATCACCTCACAGACCTTATCCACCAAAACCAACCTAAACTATTCACAAACTGGCAGGGGGCTGCTGTTCACAGCCAGCTTGATCATGCCAGGTTGTAGTAACTTATTTGGGGGTTATTCCAGACCAAATCACAGACAATCAGAGAAAAAAATTAGCAAACTCTTCACAACATGCAGATGAGTTTACTCTCAATGGTTGCAGACAGATCAGATTAAGAAGTCTAACTACTGTCCAGAAGAACTGAGTTGGTTGATTTCTTCTTGCTTTGATGTCCCTGGACAGAAATGCTGCCTTCTTACGGTAAACAGTCCTTTGATACTCACTGTAGTGAGTCCTCAAAGCCAGTCTGTTCTTGTCTGTCCACGACTTCCTCCAACAATGCCCCAACCTCTGACCCTCAAACTTCAGCTCCCTGAGCTCCATGTTAAACCATGGGGATCGCAAGCATAAAGTCCTGGGTTGTATATGTACTGGTGCAGCTGCATCAAAAGTTGAGGCAATGGCCCTGTTATAGATCACTACTACCTTCTCTGATCTAGTCGCACAAGCAGCCATCACTCCTGAAATATTAACCACCGCCTGGAGTCGTCCTTCTGGAGATAACCCCTTCAAAGGGCAGTAGTTGATCATCTCCACATGGGGTGGAGTACGGGGGGAGGGGCTGAACGAGAGCCTCACTGTACAGTGATCCGACCAACTGACCAAACCAGTCTCAACATTCATCATCTCAAGTCCCAGTGCAAAAACTATGTTTACAAACATATGAACATACGAAACTTGCCAACAGAAACAGGCCTTACTGTCTATTAAGTCTGCTCGAATGCACAGCTAGCACCCATATATGCAGCTGCCCCACCCTAACCCCCTTACCCTTGGAAACTGTTTAGCATTGTTTACCCTGCCCCCCCTTGCCCTGTCCCATGCTCTTTTGAAACTGCTCACTGTCCTGCATGCCGCCACCTCCTCTGGTAGAGCGTTCCATTTCAACACCACCCTCTCAGTAAAATAATGCCTCCTCATCTCTCAACTGAATCTGCCACCCTCCAGTCTTAGCCCATGCCCCCTTGTGTCCCTTCACTTCTTCAGCTTAAACAACCACTCTGTGCCAGATTTGTTGATCCTCCTCAAGTATTTTAAAGTTTCAATCATATCCCCCCAATCCCTTCTCTCCTCCAGGGTGTACGAACTCAAGTGTCTCAGCATTTCTTCGTAGGTTCTGCCTTCCATCCCCTGTATTATTTTTGTTGCCCTATGCTGCACCAGCTCAAGCTGCCTGATATTCTTCATCAGATACGGATGCCAGTACTGCACACAGTACTCTAAATGTGGCCTGACCAAGGACCTGTGCAGGGGCAGGATCACATCCTTGTGTGTGGATGAGAACCCCCACACAATGCACCCCAGCATCCTATTGGCCTTTGCAGCCTTCCTGCACTGAGCAGAGTTGCTCAAGCTCCCCATTACTATGACTCCTAGATCCTTCTCCTCCTCAGTGACACCCAACTGCACCTCACCCAAGGGACCCCAGGTTTAAGGCATGATCATGTTGATGGGTTGCACTGTTCTAGGCCCAGTGATTCCATCAGGTTGAGGAAATCTTGACCAAACTGTGAGAGTTCATCATCAATAGCCACTCTCCTGTGATCCTTCTGAGGGCAATAAACCATGGAGATCCTTGCTGGGACAACTGCCTCCAAAACAGGACCAGCATCATCACTCAGTAAGTCTTCATGATGCAAACCCGATCAAGTGACAAACAAGACATTAAATCCACCATAATGGCTGTCTTGTTCTCACTAATCTGACATTACAGAGCACTGACCTCAGGGGATGAGAGGAGGCTGCTGGTCTTACAGCTACCTGTCCACTCCATGTAGTGGGAGCCCTGGGTATGGGTACAGGAACCAGGTGAAATGCAGAAGAATCTGGACATATTTGTGAAATGGACAGTAAGATGGCAGAAGAACGTCAGTGTTGAGAAATGCAAGGTAATGCATCTAGGAGAAAACATAAATGCAAAATATTACCTCAAAGGCATGGAGATCACTGAAACTAAGTAGGCAAAATACCTGGGCATATCAATCAGCAGCAACTATAATGAGAACAGCAGTGTGAGGCAGCAGCTAGCAATCCAAATAAAATCATAGCATGGATTAAAGAGCTGCTTGCGCCTCAAAGAAAACTTTAAAAAAATACAATATTTAGGTACAATTCAGCTTGCATTCCATATATATTCTATAGCTTTCTCCTCAACATTATTTATTACTGAGGAAGTTTGCATGAATACATGAGCTTTGTACCTCAGTGTTCATCTGCCTCTTTAGCTTACTCCTTACTTCAAGTCATAATCCTCTGTTGTGACATCACAATCTGTTGCCATGGGAGTAACTGTGATGGTATTCCCACTGAGCTGGTGAGAAGGAGGAAAGAACAGTTACTTGCTGGTAACAGTAGATCTTCGAGAGAATCTCCTCTATCGGGCCATACATTTGGAACTGTAAGCCATTGGTGTCAGGACCTTCTGGAAGATTTTACCTAGCTGGGTGCCACCCATGTTGATGTACAGTGTTGGCTCCGGTAAAATATGGGTGACCCTCTCACTTCTCAGTTCCCCACTGGAGATAATCTCTTACTGTGAGAAACCAGGAGACCACACCAGGACCAGTCACATAAGGAGAGGCATAGGGCTGGTGACAGAAGACCTAGATGCAGCAATAATAACACTTGCCATGAAGGCAGAGAAACATCCTGCCAGCCTATACCTCATACCGGTGGAAGGAAGGTGGATGCACTGTGGCCCAGTGGAGCAGATTCTCTCAAAGATTTACTGTTACTGGCAGGTAACTGTTCTATTTTCATTGTGGATATCTCCTCCATTGGGATATACATTTGGAAAATTTTCCAAGCAGTACAAAGTACCCAGAGTGGCTGGCAAAGTCTGATATGCAATCAGGACAGAAGGCCTTGCAGGACGGCAAGACCAAAGTCTGCACATCTGCGAGAGACAATGAGCAGACTGTAATGCTTGCTAAAAGTGTGAACAGTGCTCCATGTGGCAGCAGCACAAATATCAGAAGCAGACAAACCCTGGAAACGGGTAACTGAGGTATCCATATCCCGAACACAGTGGCCATGAACATCACCAAGAAATTCTTTACCTTACTTCCTATAGTATAATAGTTAATCAGTTGGCAGGCACTGCTTAGTCACAGGGACGTCCTCTATCCTAGGGGCGAATGACACAAAGAACTGGGAGGACTTCCTTCAGTCTTCATGTACTCCAGATAGAAACAAAATGTTCTTTGTGTATCAAGGGTATGGAGTAACTCCTCACCCCTGTTGCTACACTCAGGATAATACACTGGTAGGTTAATGGTCCAATTCAGTGTGAAGTCAGAAACCACCTTAGGTAAAAAATGAGGATTTGTATGCAGTGCCACCCTATCCTTCTGGAAACTCAGGTAGGAGTGTACATTCATGAGAGCCTGAAGCTCAGAAATCTTATGGGCTGAAGTAACAGCAACCAGAAACTGCCTTCCAAGAAAGTAAGTGTAGTTCCCAAGTAGCAGCTGTTTCAAAAGGAGCCAAAGTCAACTTCTCAAGTATATAGTTAAGATCCCACAGCAGAACTGGTTTACAAATCAGGGTATGCATGTGCAAAACACCCTTCAAGAACGTATTGGACACTTCCAGTTGTGCCAGCTTGCATCCATCAACAGTAGCAAGCATGGAAACCCAATATAACAGCCAAATGCACCTTAATAGAGGAGTATTGCTGACTGGAGGTTGACAGAAACAGGAGGTAGGTAAGTAGAGTATTAACAAGACACATAAAAGGATCCTCAGAGTGGGAAGCACACCAGATAATGAAATGTTTCCACTTCATTGAATACGTATGTCTAGTGGAAGGCTTCTAGCCACCAGCAAGACATTAGCCACTGGGGAAGAACCCCCACATTTCAGGAGCCAAGTGTGCAGGGTGGATGGACCTGAGGTCTGGCTGGACCAGGGACCCCTTGATCTGAGATGGTAGACCCTACATAGGGGCAGCTGAATTAGTGGTTCCACTGTCAGATGCTGCAGAAGTGGAAACCAAATCTGATGAGGCAAGAGGAGGGTGATCAGCATCAGGGTGGCCCCCTCCTCCTGCAACTTTAGATGGATCCTCTGAATGAGAGGAATCAGAGGGAATGTGTAATGGATTCTTCCCCCTCCAGGAGGGGGATGACTCATCTTGCCAAAAAACTCCAAAAAACTGGAGTCAGCAAGCAGAAATGTGACAGTTTTGCACTGAGTGTGGGCACAAAAATATCCAACTCTGGATGACCCCATCTTGCGAAAAGGTCATTTACCACAGAGGTCAGCAGTTCCCACTTGTGTACCCAATACTGTGACAGGCTTCATCTATCTCTTACAATGTTTTGGACTCATGGGAAGAAAATGGCTGTCAATTGCAGGCCGTGAGAGTGGTCACTACCACACTGTCATCGATTTCATGCACAGAGGGTACAAGTGAGTGCTCCCTTGCTTGTTGACACAGTGCATCACACTGATGTTGTCTGTTTATGTTTGCATGAGACCTGGAGAGAGATGCATTTCAAAGGCCTGCAGCCCAAGAAGAACAGCCTTTATGTGAACAACATTGATGTAGAGATCCGAATCCAAGTCTGTTCACAGCCCTGGGTCTTGAAAAGGCCCAGATGGGTACCCCATCCCTTCCTGGAGGCATCCGTTGTGAAGATGTGCTATGGGGTTGGGGAAAAGAATGAGACACCCTGCAGCAAGTAAAGGGGTTCCATTCACCACAGTAAAGACTTTCTGAGAGGGGACATGACAAGGATTATGTGTTCCAACTCATCCGTCAGTTGGTCCCACAGCACCCTGAGGATCCATTACGGGATTCTCATATGAAGTATGCAAATGGGACGGTGACAGTGGCAGCTGCCATATGGCCCAGGAGGCAGAGCAAAGTCCTGGCAGACACATAGTGGCTCCTGTGTATGAGACAGACCTGAGCAATCAGAGCTTCTGCTCTGTCCTGGGACAAGAACACACTGCCCACTGCCGTGTTCAGTACCACTCCATTATGTTGAAAGCATTGGCATAAAGTGGGGGCTGATTTCGGTACACTGACCATGATACTAAGGTACAACAACTGCTGTGTTCATGACACTGAGTACTGGACCACTTCTCTGGATGTGCTCTGCAAGCGCCAGTCATCCAGATAAGGGAAGACATAAAGTCCTTCCCTCTGAGGGGCTGCTTCCACAACTGTGAAGCACTTGGTAAATACCTGTAGTGCTGAGGATGAGTCAAAGGACAAGACTCAGAACTGATAATGCAGTCCTCCAGAGTGAATCTGAATCACTGCCTGTGGCATGTTCTGATTTTTAGATGAAGGTAAGCATCCTTCATGTCCAGAGCACAGACAGTCCCCTTCCTGTAGAAAGGGAATGAGAGCCCAAAGAAACACAATTTGAAACTTTTTGTATTCAATGAATTTGTTCGGAGCTCTGAGGTCCAACATAAGGTGCAAGTCTCCTGTGGCTTTTGGGACCAGAAAGTACATTGAGTAAAGTCTAGTGCACTTACCTGGTCAACAAAAATGAAATAAATAAATAAAATAGTTCTAGTGCATACCCTCTTTCCACTATTCCAGGACCCATTTGTCAGAGGTGATCTCCCACCATTTTTGCATATGAAGGGAGAGCCTTCCCCCTACTTGTACCCCTGGTAGCAGCTGTGGAGAGAGAGATGAAGTGGGAAATCAGAAGGTGTCAGGTGCACCAGCACAACCTGAATTGGAACCTTTGGGTGCCTTGGAATGGCCACCCTGGGCATGTCTAGCTGGGGGACACCCACCTCTGCTATAATAGGGCTAACAGTAGCCATGGTCTTCTCAGCCCGTAGGCTTCTGAAAAGCACCCCATCATGACTCCAGTGTGCATTCTGTGGGTCAGAGATTTCACAGACCTTAGAGTCATTGCGGATGACTGCATCAAAGCATTATCCACATCTTGGTCAAATAGCTTCAAGCCCCTGATGGGAGCATTGAGCACAGCCTGTTGCACATCTCAAGTAGATCCTGCCACTCTGCCCCAGGAGTACCTTCTGAGACATGTACCAGAGGCAGCTGCTCTAGCAGCAGCATCTGAAGCATCATATGCTGACCATAGTTAATTTTTACCAGTATCTAGGCCAGCAGAGGCAGCTTTAGGCCATTCTGCCTTTGCAAGGCTATCTGGTAGTGTCTGTGCTGTAGCCATAGCTGACCTCCAGAAGCTATTCCGATACTTGATCATATAACTAAGATTACTAAAGTTAGACAGGAATAGGAATAGACCAAAGGTCTTTCTAGCTTATTTCCTCACTGCTCAGTGGATTATTTTAATTTTATCTCTATATGATTATCTAACAAACTTTTAAAAGCAGCTATATTTATAGCTTGAACAACTACATCACGCAATGCAATCCAGTGTCCCAATACTCACTGTGTAAAATAAGAACCTCTGTGATTCGTCCTGAACCTTCTGCCATTGAGTCTCATGGCACATCCCCTTGTGTTATACACTGTTTCCAGGTATTTCACACCCATTTGTGTACATAAATTTGTATCTCCCAGTATATTGTATAACAATAGCAGGTCTCTCCACATTCTCCTCCTCTCCAGACTATAGAGCCCCAGTGATGCTAATCTACTCATATAATCCTGCCCCTCCAATCCATGGATACATTTGGTAAATTTTCATTGTACCTTCTCTAGGGTTGTAATCTGCCCCTTTCATGAAGCGGACCAAAACTGCGAGCAGTAGTCTAGATGCGGTCTTATCAATATCCGATACAAAGGCATCATAACAGCCCTATTTCTACTACTGATATTTCTCTTGATAGTTCCAATTATTTGATATACTTTTCTGCATATTTGCTTAATTTGTGATTTGAATGACAAATAAGGCTGAATTATCACCCCAAGGTCCCTCTCCTGTTCTACACTAGATAAAAGAGTGTCTCCTAAGTAATACTGTTTCTTCTGGTTTTGTTTCCAATGTGCGTAACACAACACTTTTCTTTATTGAACTTCATGCCCCACTTATCAGAACAAATTAATATTTTATTTAGGTCCTTGTGTATCGTCGATGTATTCTCTTCTGCTAAAGCTGGTCCACTCACTTTTGTGTCATCTGCAGACTTGTAATATTACTATCAACTCCCTTAGGTAAATCAGATATATATAACTGAAATAATGTTGGACCCAAAACTGAGCCCTGTGGCACTCCACTCATAACTATGATGGCATTTGGTATTGAATCACCAATTCTGACTACCTGAGTCCTTTCTTTCAGCTATTCTCCAATCCGTCTCACCAGTTTGGTTTCCAGACCCATACTTCACTTGATCGAAGGCCTTGAAAAAGACCAGATAGATCACGTCACTGGGGATGTTTAAGTCCAATAACTCACTGATTGGCTCATAGAATGCTATTAGATTTGTAACACAGGATCTATTTGACATAAATCCATAGTGGGTGTTATCAGTATTCCCATCACTAGTTATTTTTCCAATAATGTGAACCCTTATTATTTTTTTCCATTGTTTTACATAAAACCGGTGTTAGACTGATTGGTCTATAATTTGAAGGCTGTGCTCTGCTACCCTTTTATGAGCCTGGTAATTTTCAATACAAACGCCCAATATTGAAGTGGCATAAGTTCTCTTACCCATTACATCTAATTTATTGGACTCCTTGTCAAGAGGCAGGGTGCTTATCACTCTAGGAGCCCTAGAGCAATCATAGACAGCCAGGTTAACCACTGAGTCAGATATTTCAATAATTAAGGCACTATACATGGGCCTCTAATAGTGGTAAGGATGAATGACTCACTATCTGACAGGTCTGGATTGCACAGAGGCACTTGGCAGGGATGCCCCATGTCACCTTTGTTGTTTGCCCTGACTGTTGAACCATTGGCACAGACCATGAAACAAAACTTATCATACACAATATCTCATATCGTGGGGTGCTTGTCAAACTGGTGTTTTATGGTGATGATTTGTTAATTTATCTAACCAGCCCTGAAACATTAATGTTACCAGAACTGTGATTGGAAATAGATATTTATGGAACACTATCAGGGTATAAATTACATGTTATGAAGATGGCAGCCCTGCATATTCACTATACCTCCTTGCTTCACTTAAAACAACAATTCCAATTTAGATGGAACCAACCCAAAGTTAAATACTTGGGAGTTTACATTTCACAAGATCTGTCCACTCTCTATGACCAGAATTCACTCGGACTTGCCTTAGTGTCTCATATTGCAGTTCAAATCCCAGCTAAGGGAGGTATTTCTATATCTGTGCTGTTCGTTTATGTTCTATATATATGCACACTGTTCCCTTGTGCATGAAAATGTAATTATCTGTGCAGTATCAGGTTGTGCATTAGAGAAAGATTAAGGTGATTCTGGGAGTCCTGGGTTTCCAGGTACTTTGGAGGTGCAGCTGGTAGCACAATTGGAAAAGTATTCTGGGAGCCTGGGTTCAAATCCACTTATTTCTTTCCTCTGTTTAATTCAATTCAGTGTTTTATTGTTGTGACAACTTTAATGTCATTTCAAGTACAAAAAAAGAAGCAAAAAGAAAACACTGTTTTACAAATACATTAATCCTTAACACATTGACAATATAGATATATTTACTGGTTACCCTTGTTTAACACTCGCTGGCAGTGGATGGCAAATCCGTTATTCACATGTGTGAATAATGGACTGTGAATAACAGAGTTTGCCACCAGCATATTCAGAGAACCCTATGCCAGCCTATCCACTACCAGCATAGATGCTCCACGGTCACCCTACCCTCGCGCTGCCACCCGCTTGTGCTGTACCCTCCTACCTTCATGCTGGCACCAGTTCACACTGCTGCCCTCAAACAACCAAATGGTGAACAGTGTTCTTGTCAGACAGCAGCAAAAAAAATACTTCTATAAAAACGTACCTCAAATAAATCTCGCCAAGACGAACTAAAATGGCAGCTTCCTCTTGATTTACGCTGGGCACAGAATCCGACTGCTTACAGTTTATCGCAAAGCAAGAAAACAAAAAAACGTTAAAAAACCCAAATGTGACATCTAGTTGTTCTCTAAGTATCTGGCAGAGACTGGTGAGTCTGAAGCTTTGTATTTTGTGTTAAAAAGATTATTTCACAAGGGAAAAAACTGTTTCACAAAGTAAAAAAATGATTCTCTAGTCTGTGTTTCAATAAACGTTTATGTGAGTTCACCACTGCTCTGTAACTAATCATTCCATTTACCTAAGAATGCTGCAACAGTCAAATAACCAGTAAATATAAAAAATGAAACATGGGGGAGTGTGGTAGTTCAGATTGTATGCACACCCTTGGTGTGTGATGCTGAGATAAACCCCTTGGGCTTCGCCCTCATTGTTTATGGGGCATCACACACCTCGGGTGTGCATAAAATCCTTGTAAACCACACTTCCCCATGTATTATTCTATAGAGTATATCTCCCTTGTTATTACAAGTTGTTAGGTAATGTCCTAATATAAATTTAAAGACTGATTGTCATTATTTTATTGCACAATCCCGTTTGTCACTCTGACCTGAATTGGTTGTGAGGTCACCATCTGATAACAATCCTGAGCCAATCTATTGTTGGATTTTTTATCATGCCAACTGATTTTTTTTTTTCAATAGAGCAGAGAAGGGAAGCCACACGGTCCATTTCATTGTTGATCTCTGTTTTTAATGAATATGTAACCATGTCTTTGGTTCATAGTTTAGTCTGCCCAATATGTCCCCTATGTATTTATTCCTTTCCTTTGTGTATAAGGGGCATAGTATTAACATGAGGACCAGGTTATCTTCACCTAATGTACATTTACACATTTTGTTATTTTTATCCTCTCTTTGTAATGTGCATTTAACCAGTTACTTTTGTAAACTTCAAACCTCTATCTGGATATACTTTTCCTTTTATTTGGTTCTTTAATTTGGGTTAAGTAAGTTTCTAATACGTGGCCTCTTTTATTTTGTGCTATCCATATGCATTTTTTTATTTTGTTTACAATATTGCAGATCCATTTGTATTGCTGCAGCTTTAATTCTGGTTTTAATTTCTTCAGTTACCATTTTTGATGGTATTCTAAATGTCGATGAGACAGTGGAGCAATCCATATGGTTGTATTATTTTTTATACTGTGTATATGCTTGGAAATAAGATATCATTTTTGAGGTAGTTAGTTGTTTCCGTAATGCATTTCCTTGGAAGCCTGTTCTTGGCCATAGCATAAGCTTTGATCTAATAGTTTATATGTCTTGTTTTAATCTGACATTTATTTGAACATTGTCCTAGCTCTGCTCTTACTGCTGCCGATGGAGTACCATTTGGGAGTCCTAATAGTTTTTTGTAATATTTATCTATGTTTTTAGCAATATTTGTTTTCTCATTCTCTCCCCCACCCAATATTTCATCTCCATACAGAAACTGACATTGGATTTTAGCATTTAGTACCTTTATGTAACCTGATACTGAGTATCCTCCGTATTTATATTGGAAACTATTCATGATTGGTAAAAACCTTTTTATTTTAGATCCTATTTCTTTGATATAATTTCTCCAATTTAAATATTTTGTAATGTGAATTCCTAAATAGCAGAAGCTGTTAACTACTTCTAGCTTATTTCAATCTATGTAGTAGTTATAATTTTTCTTTGTTTTGCCACAGATCATAACCTTTGTCTTAATATAATTAATATATAGATCTCCCTTTTTACATTCTTAAAAAAAAACAACTAACATTCTTTTCACCCCCAGATAGCTAGTAGACATTAAACGAATGTCATTGGTGTGTTTTTCCTCTGTTTGTTTGGCTTCCATATACTGTATGTGCACACTGCACCCTTGTATATGAAAACATAATTACTTGTGAAGAACCAGGTTGTGCATTAGAGAAACAGCAAGGTGCTTCTAGGAGTCCCAGGTTTCCATTTGCCTTGGTGGCAAAGATGGTAGCACAACTGGAACAGTATCTGACTCAGCCTGAGTTCAAATCCCAGTAAGGCACTTATTTCTTTCTTTCTTCTGTTTGTTTGGGTTCTATATAAATGCACATTGCACCTCTGTGTAAGAAAATGTAATTATCTGTGCAGCACCAGGTTGTGCATTGAATAAAGAGTAAGGTGCTTCTGGGAGTCCCAGGTTTCCAGTTGTCTTAGTGGCATAATTGGTAGCACAATGGGAATGGTGGCTTGGTTTCAGATTCCAGCTAAGGCAGTTGTTTCTTAATCTTGTCTGTTTGTTTGGGTTCCATATATATGCACACCACAGCCTTATGAAGGAAACAACAAATATATAGGTTTATCTGGGCAGGTTCTCACCCCAGGATAGCATATAAGAAACTACAACTACCAAAACACAGAGGTGGGCAAGCCCTTCAGCATTTGCAGAATGACATCAAGGTAGCTTAAATACACCACATAAGTGTGTGGCTTGAATCCATGTATATTGCAAAATGGAAGGAAACAAACATCAATGATTTAAATGCAACTTTAAATAAAGTACTATCTCCAACTCACAATCTCTTATACAATTATTGGATAGTATTTACACCCAAACCATCTTGTCTACTTAGTTCCATACTCTTACAAGTCCCAGATATAGGAAAGACCTACAACTTTTACATGCCTTTTCATCCAGTTCAACTGGACAATACGTTTGTACACTGGGATAGACAGGGCTTGGACCAAGTGTATTAGTTTTATAAAGGGTCCTTCCCACAGTCATTTGCACAACTGAAACAACAAAACTCCTTAGTTAATTCAGACCTTTATAGATATTTACAGTTGACAGGGGTGTATAAGACCCTGTCCCATTTGTTATACAGAGGGAGTTGAAGCAAGAATCTATTTTTCTGTCCTCTCCTATTCTGTCACTTTTCTATCTCTTACCTGTCTAATTGTGCAACAAAATTTTCCTCGTGGCACCTAGGAACTGGCCACTCCAGTGGTCCCACAAGTCCTCCTGTAACCTCCCTTCACTTGCTGTTTCTATTTCTTTCTTTCTCCCCTTGCTTCTCTGTGGTTAAAAAATATATGTGAATGTTTATGTGAAACTGGGACTCCCTGGTTTGCAATTGTATATAATTATATTATTGACATGTTTGCAGAAAGCTATTTGGGTTTATCTGGGAAACAGGGGGTTAACCTTGAGGTGCATGTTTACTTCCACAAGCTTGTCTGCAGAGCTGTCAGCAGGAAAGCCAACTCTGGCTAGAATGTCTTAATTAGCTGCACCTGTTGAAGAGACTTACTGGTCACAGGTAAGAAACTTACAAAGGTTTGGGACATTGTGTAAGAACAGGATGTATAGCTTAATGAGGTCAGGATGTAGAATTTAAGTGCCAGGGAAGAATGTCTTACAAAAAGGGGAGCAATGCTTTGTTTTTGATAGAGAGAGAGAGAGAGAGATACACTGAGATTTAGACTTAGAGATACCCTCAGATAAAGGACTGTTTTGTTTCAACTCCTGTATAAGAGCTATCCTGCACAATTTTATTTATTTTATTGATATTTATTGATAATAAAACACTACTTGTGAATTTATGACTTCTCCGAGTTTGCCTATGCTTCCTGTCCTGTGCCTCTACAACATACAGGCCATACATTATTTAAATAATTAGCTGGGAAAAAAAGGTTTGCTTAACTAAATCACACCCTTTAGTGTCTGTCATAATAATGACATGCTGAGCAGGTCTACTGCCTCATTTTATATCAGTGGCATATAAAACATTAAGCACCCCACCAATAACAACACTGAACAACTGAAAGGAAATGGGTTCAGGAGTTAGCTGTACAGTTATCAGAAGAAGACTGGGATTGGATATATGCTCAGCAATGTAGGGTTTCCTCTTCTCCAGTTTGGAAGGAGTATGCATGGAAAACAGTATTGCAATACTTTTGAACCCCACAAATAGTAACAAAATTCACACAGGGAGCCCAGGTGAATTACTGGTAACAATGTGGGGAACAGCATGCCTCCCAGTCAGACCCCAACCTTGGTGTCTCAGCGATGGTCAGGGAAGGGCTGTAGTCAACACTGCCAGAGCTGATGCCAAAGAGGACTAACCCTCTTTCAATGGAGACCTCAACCTCACCGGTGAAGCATGTTTCTTCTTATGCTTATGGTGACAGGAAGAGGAGTAGGGTCTTGATGATGATTTCTTCTTTTCTTTGGATATCTCTATTGTCCTCATCAACCTTGGCAGTGATGCAGTCAACAACCATTGGGGTACATTCTTACCTGGAGTGGGTGGTCAAGAGGGAGAAGCTGGTTTGGATCCCATAGCCTTTGCCTGAGCTTCCATGGCCTTAATGGTGGTGAAAGTCTCCAAAACTTTCTTCAAGCATCTCATTTTGGCCTGGTTAAATCCCTGGCAGATCTTGCAGGCCCTTACATTGGGGGACAGGCCCAAACAACAAATACACATGGCATGAGCATTGTCCCTGTAGATATTGTAACCATAGGTACAAAAACTAAGCAAAGGGTCTTTTGATGGTGGCATACAAATGACAACACTGATACAAAAAAAATTTAAGTTAGAAAACAAACAATGAGTTAACAAAAAATCAGAATTGTTCTCTTCAGGTCCGACGAGCATGTCAATGGTGAAAGAAAGAACTGAGGAGTGATGGGACCTCCTACGTTTTATAGAAGCTGATGTTGTATAGCATCATGGGGGCCCCAGCTAGACAAAAGATTCCAGAAGCTCCTGACACTGATGGCTTACAGTTCCAAAGGTGTGGCCCAATGGAAGAAATATTGTTGATGAAGATCTTGTCTTCCTCACCCCCCCCCAAATATGTATGTAAATAAAATATGGGTAACAGTGACCATTGCATAATTATATTTTACAACATTTTTCAGGGAAGAGAGCTAAAAACAGCTACACAGACTGAAGTTTAGGAGGGCCAGCTTTGTAAGGTAAGGGCGAAAGCTGGGGAAGAAGTGTCACCAGGTAGAAATGGGGCATTGAGGAGATCTGTACTATGCTGACATTCATACTAGAGGAGACAGTAGGGGACTATGTCCCCAGAGGGTGCAAGATCAGGAGAAAAACAAGAGACCAGTGTGGCTGAGTCGGGCAATGAAGTAAAGATTAAGAGCAAAAAGAAAGCATTTAAAGCCAGAAGAAAAAGCTATCAAACAACAACACACAAGGTGATAGGCAGAATAAGAAGGTTATTAGGAAGACATGCAGGAGTATGAGAATAGACTAGCATTGTGTGGGATATAAGAAGGAATAATAAGAATTTTTTAACAGTGGTATTGGTAAGATGGTTGCAAGTCAGAGTAGACCCTTTAACATTGGGGAAGGATAATACAAACTTAAACAGAGGGCAGTGTATGACCCGTCTGGTATTACAATGGTAGTACTACCACTTGCTATGCTGGCCACCAAGGTCTGGCAACAGACTTGGATTGCTTGGGAGATGGCCGGGGAGGGGAGTACTGAGCACCCTAAGGACAGCTCTCATCTGTCGAAGAAGGGGGGAATGCTGCATCTCACTGCTTGACTACCATCTGGTGGAGATGAGCTGGCAACATAGCAGGAGCACATAAAATACAGTGAGGGGCAAACACCGGGCATCATGCATGCCTTCTTACAATTGTGTGTGTATCACTGCATGCCAGAACCCTCAGTGATAAAACCAGAAGTTGGAGGAAATAGTCCTGATCCATTAATGCACCAGCAATCCCCCCCATAGGTCCACATACAAGTGACATGGCAGGCCATAACATACATCCTAGGAACACAACAGAAGTTGTGATTTGTGACTTGACTGCCGTAAGATAGTGGTAGGTAACCAGTATCAATCAATCAATCAATCAACTTTATTTATATAGCGCAACTCTCATGATTCAAAGTGCTTTACATCAGATAAAAACATTTAAAATACAATACATATACAGCACAACACATAAATAGATCTTTATTAATAAACAGTAGACATATTAATCCAAATCTGGGAACTCTTGTCTAAACAGGTGTGTTTTCAGCTCCCACTTAAATTGATCAACAGTCAGGCTTTCTCAGATGTAACAATGTAGAGAGTTCCATAGGATCAGAGCTGCATATGCAAAAGTGCGAGCACCTGATGTCTGTAACTGGACCCCAGGAACCTCCAACAATCTCTCGTCCGTGGAGTGGAGAGGGCGGAAGGGGCAGTAAGGATGCAGAAGGTCTTGCAGGTAGCCAGGCCCTTGCCCATGTAGGGCTTTATAGGTCATCAAGCTGACCTTGAAGGAAATCTAGCACCTAACTGGCAGCCAGTGCAGAGAGCGAAGCACAGGTATAATATGACATGACCTAGGCAGGCCAGTCAACGACCTGGCTGCCGCATTCTGCAGTAGCTGCAGGCCACAAAAAGCTGCCCCTGACAGCCCTAGGTGTAGGGCATTGATCAAAGGGGATAAGGGGGCATGTGAGGAGGAAGACCATGTAAAACCATCTATCCTAAATAGATTCTTCTGCTCAGTATTTGCTGAAGAGAAAGTAGGGCAGGGCCCACAGCTCTGCACCATGGACACAGGGGGGAGGGAGGTGTGCACTAGTCCCTTCACAAAAGAAAGGGTCCTACAAGAGCTCAATAAGCTCAGGGTGGACAAGGCAATGGGACCTGATGGCATACATCCCAGGGTACTAAAGGAGCTAAGGGTGGAACTAGCAGAGCCATTATCAGAACTGTTTAGTGAGTCTCTGAGCACAGGAGAGGTCCCAGAAGACTGGAGAAGGGCTCATGTGATCCCGCTCCACAACAGTGGTAGCACGGAGGAGGCAGGGAACTACAGACAAGTCAGTCTTACCTCAGTAGTGGGCAAGATTATGAAGACATTCCTTAAGGAAAGGATAGTGCAACACCTGGAATCCATAGGAGCACAGGATCCAAGACAGCATGGGTTTACAAAAGGAAGGGCTTGTCAAACTAATCTCATAGATTTCTTTGACTGGGTAACCAGAGTAGTGGACCAAGGGGGAGCAGTTGATGTTGCCTACCTTGACTTCAGCAAACCTTTCGATACTGTTCCACATAGAAGATTAATTAATAAGCTGGGTAGGCTCGGGGTGGGTCAGATGTTGGTCAACTGGGTGGCAAACTGGTTGACGGGCAGAAAACAGAGAGTGGTGATAAATGGTATACAGTCAGAAGAGATGCAAGTCACAAGTGGGGTACCTCAGGGATCTGTCCTGGGGCCAGTTCTCTTCAATATCTTCATCAGTGACATTGCAGATGGACTGGAGGGTAAGGTTTGTCTGTTTGCAGATGACACCAAGATATGCAACAGAGTAGATGATCCAGATGGGGTGGGCAGAATGAGAAGAGATCTGGATAAACTAGCAAAATGGTCAGAAGAGTGGCAACTGGGGTTTAACGCAAAAGAAGTGCAAGATCATGCACATAGGGAAGAGAAACCCTGAAGCCACCTATAGGCTGGGAGGGGGGAGTTGCTGGCAGTCACAAGGGAAGAAAGAGACTTGGGCATCATCATCACCGATTACCTGAAATCATCCAAGCAGACCTCTAAAGCAGTAGGTAAGGCTAGAGGGATGTTGGGGTGTATTAGTAGGGGTATCACAAGTCAGAAGAGGTAGGTAATAATCCCTCTTTACAAGACACTGGTTAGGCCCCATCTGGAATACTGCATGCAGTACTGGAGGTCACACCTTCACAAGGACATTAACCAAATTGAGGCAGTCTGGAGAAGGGCAACCAAAATGGTGCAGGGACTGCATCAGAAAACATATGAGGACAGATTAACTGAATTCAATATGTATACCCTAGAGCAAAGGAGGGAGAAAGGTGATATGATTGAAACATTCAAACACCTTAAGGGCATTAACAAGGTGAAAGAGTCTAACATGTTTCAATATAAGAAAAATAGCAGGACAAGAGGACACAGACATGAGATTAGAGGAGGCTGATTAAGGGGTAATGTGAGAAGTTCTTTTCACAGAAAGTGTGGTGGATGCATGGAACGGCCTACTTCAGGAAGGGGTGGATATGAATACAGTGCAGGGCTTCAAACAAGCATGGGATAGGCATAAGGGAGCAATACAGATGAGTATGAATAGATAGACCATTGACAGAGCAAAGGCCTATAGCACATTCATAAGGTAGAAAAAGAAATGGGCAGACTGGATGGGCCTTGAGGTCCTTATCTGCCGTCAACTTCTATGTTTCCATGTTTCTATGTTTTATTGCAGTAATCAAGGCCAGAGGTCACAAAGGCATGGACCTATGCTGGCAGATCACCTGTGGGAATCGGGTGCTTAGTCCTAGTGATGTTCCTTAGATGGTAAAAAGAGGTTTGGACCATGGCTGATACCTGCCACTTAAGCGTCAAGCTGCAGTCCAAGACAATGCCAAGATTCTTCACCCAATCCCATTCTTCACCCAATCCGAGGTGAGCAACTGGGAGTCCCCAAGCCATAGCCCAGAGACCTGACCAGTTTGCCTCCTCACCCCCCTGTGCCCAGGTTTGAGCACCAGTACTTCAGTCTTGTCTGGATTCAGCTTCAACCAGTTGGCCCTCATCCAGCCGTGGATCTCAGCGAGACAGCTGTTAAATACTGAGACTGGTTCCTGCTGCTGGAGCACAAAAGATAGGTATAGCTGAGTATCATCTGCATAACAGTGAAAATCCAGCCCATACCATTGTATAATGTCCCCCAGTGGCAGCATATAAATCACAAACAACATGGGGGACAAAACGGAGCACTGTGGTACCCCACATGGCAGGGACATAGGTGCCAAAAAAATATCCCCAACACCACCCTCTGCAATCTGCCAGTGAGGAAAGATTTAAACCAGTTGTGGACTGTCCCAGCCAGTCCACAACAAAACCGCAGGTGCTCCAACAGCATCCCATGGTCCACAGTGTCAAATGCCACAAAGAGATCGAGGAGAATCAAGATGGTATGTCCTCCCAGATACCTCGCCGCTAGGAAATCATCCAGCACCCTAACAATTGTAATCTCAGTACTATGTCTTTTTCTGAAACCAGACTAGAGAGGATCATAGATGCTGTGAGCTGTTAAATGGGTCTCTAGTTGAGCAGCCACCACCTTCTCAATAACCTTACCCACAAAGGGTAGGCTAGAGACAGGTCTGTAGTTTGCCAGGTAATCCGGATCTAGTGAAGATTTTTTCAGGAGTGGTCTTACAACCGCCTGCTTCAGGAGACCCGGAGAGATCCCTGTCACTAGAGAATGCTGAACTATCCTGGCTATGACCAGGCTGATGACTTCAACACACCCCACTAGGAGGCGCGTTGGTCCCAGGTCCAAACCACAGCAGGTTGGCCATAACCCATGGACAACCCTCACAACATCTGTGACAGCCAACTGGTTGAAGTTGAACAAGACAGGTTGTCCATGAGAAGGTCCATGATGGACTGGGAGGGGGGATTCATCAGACAAGCCTGGGACTAGAAGAGCTTGATTAAAAAATGGATAGGAGGGGGGATCACAGAGGAGCTGGAGAGTTATCTTGCATCAGTCTTCACCAGGGAACCTCTGGGTACAGCATTGTAGTAAAGAGTCACTTTTGACGAGAAGAGCATGAAATATATAATTTAGTGACAATTACAGCAGAGGTGGGAGCTAAGTACATAGCCAAAACAGATATAATAAGCAAGGCAGTGGGAATAGGTACAATCCACCCTAGAATAGCAAAATAACTCAGGTAGGAATCTGCACAGCTGCCGACAGATTTTTGGGAAATACATGGAAACAGGTGAGGTAAACCGGAGGACAGCTCAGGCGCTCCACTTATTCAAAATGGGATCTAGAAAGAATGCTGGAAACTATAAGCCAATTAGTTTGACCTCAGATGTAGATAAAATAATGGGTGCTGTTATTTATGGATGTCTTGATGGCATATTTGGCAAATACAAGATAACAGGAGGTGGCCAACACGGTTTTGTAGGAGGAGGTATTGTCAAACAAATCTATTTACATTTTGATACAATACAATGTATGTTTTATGTGATTACTTTCATAAGAAGTATAATATAATTCTTCACTGGTACACGATTAGGAAAACACAAAATATCAAATTATTAGTAGCCAACATCACAAAATAAAAACAAAATATTATGGGGGAAGACCAGGTCAAGACTCAAAAGCCAAAGGGAAAAAGCTCGGTTTATAGTTATATTTATAGTGGAAGTGAATCAAGTAGACTGATCAATTACAATAGGAAGGCTTTTCTAGATTGCTGGTGTAACAGATGGAATTGGTCTACCAACAACAGTAGAGTGCTTTAGTGTGGGAACATTGAGCAGACACGTGTCAGAGGAACACAGAAGGTGAGTCAGAGAATATGAATAAATTACAGTGGAGCTCACTTAAGTGCACATTGGATAACTGCACATTCTGAATAAAGGCACACTTTTTCTATGCCCCAAGTGTTTCCTCTTTCTGCATGTTAAATTTTCTGTTTATGTGCACATTCCTGATAAATGCAGATTTTCACAGTTCACTGATACATATAACATGTAATTAGCACTTGATAAGTGCACAGCCTGTTTCCAACTGGTGTGAAAATATTTTTACGAGCATTCTGGCTGTAATTCCTTTTTAACACAGTGAATTAAAGTGAGAAAATAAAGAAATACACTAACAAAATGGTTTTTAATCACATTAGTGTATATTCTATGATATTATACTTGTTTCTACGCTTTTCTAAGTACAGAAATAAAAAAAAAATGAAAAAAAACAGATCTTGGACTTCCGGTGATGTCATCACCCTGATGGTTGCCTTTGCGTAGAGCTCCAACATCCCCATGGATTAAAAAAGCCTCAGACCAGCCGAAAAAATGAGCAAAAACCACTACAACACCGAGAGAAATGTCTGGGGAACACAGACCAGGCAGATCCCATGGGAAAAAGATGGCTAACAATAAAGAAGGAAGTGGATTATTGTCAGAAAGGGACACCAGCAGAAGTGCCTCTCCGGCCAGCAGCATGGCACACGAACTTAACACAGACCAGGAGATGGAACATGTCTCATGGTCGCACTTTGAGACCATTATGTTGGAGTTGAAAGCATTCAGGGCTGAAAATAAGTCTGAATTTCAAACCCTGAACAGTAAACTACAAGAAATGGAGAGAAGGACAGAGAGATCCGAACAACGAATATCAGACACAGAGGAGGAAGTGCGGGAGATACATACAGCAGCAGATTTTCTGGTGGACATACAATAAAAACTCCATGAGAAGATGCTGGATCTTGAAGCAAGGTATCGCCGAGATAATATCCATATCCACAGCCTTCCAGAAGAGTCGGAGGTGGGTCGGATGGAAGATTTTCTGACTGACCTGCTAAGATATGTGTTGGAGCTACCTGCTACTTTTGCTTTTAACATAGAAAGAGCCCATCACTCACTTACAAATAAACCTACAGATCCCAGAGTAAGACCAAGATCGGTGGTTCTAAAGCTCTCAAGCTATAGAGACAAGGAGTTTATACTCCGTACCGCATGGCAGAAAAAAACAGTCAAATATAATGCTACCTGACTTATATTTGATCATGATTACCCCGTTGAAATTGCAAAAAAAAGAGCTGCATACTTGCCAATCTTCAAAATACTTAGGGAATACAAGGTGAGATTTCAGACGTCGTTCCCATCAAAATTGAGAATTCTTTGGGACACCAGTTCAACCCTGCATGAAACCCCAGAAACAGCATTGCAGGAACTCCAGAAAGGAGGCTGGGCTATCCAGTCAGAAAAAAAAGATGAGCAGCACCCTAAACCCACAAGATCGCAGTGGAAGAAGTTGGCAAGGAACAGACATGGTAGGAAAACGCAGCAAACAATGCTACAGATGTTCCAGGATGTTTAGATGTTGCTGGACAGAACGCCCGAAGAAGAGGGTTCACAGCAGGAGACCAGCGCTACATGAAAGGTAGAGAGACAGACTTGGGGCTCTGATATGTTGTTTATGTAGCCCTTAGGCTGCACTGGGTGCAGGACTGCCGTCTATAAAAGGCACTCGTGACCTGGCTTCGATCGGATCATTTCTAATGCACCCTTGGGTTTCATTTACAGTGCAACTAGAAATACACTGACATTAAATGGGGTTCAGTTTACCGATCATTGACGCAACAAAAGAAACTCCAGATGGATATTGCAGGCTTTTTTTAAATGGGACATTTACAAAGAGGGTCGGGGGGGCGGAGAGCTGAGGCAAACTGCTAAATGTGACCAGTCAAAATGTTGAGATCCAAACTGAACTGGATAACCTCTCTCCTCGTTTTAGGTAACAAATACTTTTTTCCTTTTAGTGGTTTATTAAGAATGGGAGGGGCTGCTGGGAGCATAGCAGAACGCTGATGCGACAGGGCCTTCATAGGTTTATCGGGGGGAAAGGCATCTGAAATCAATAGATCAGGTCCATACTAAGATAAATTACCCACTTACATGGGCCCTGTCGAATGCTATGCAGAGGTCCTGCAGTAGATCCTACAGTAGATCAGAAACCACGGGATGGGCTGACCACCAATAAATATTAAAGGGTCTACTTCTGAAAGAGAGGAAATATATTCTGGGCAAAATGGGGAGAAGGATGGATGGGAGGGACGATTGGGGTGATGAACAGTGTCATCATAAAAGGTCCTGATGTACAAGGGACTTGAGGGGGAGGAGGGATACTTGCTGACTCCTATGGGCCTCCCGCTAAGGAGGGCTCTTTACAAAGGGTCCCCCTTGGATGTTGTAGAGGGGATAACTACACCCCCTCCTACCTTGGAAGCAAATTCGAAAATAGTTGCTGTTTAAAAATGTTTGAAAGTGTTATTAGTGTTGGGTTGTACTTGTTATTTGTTGTGGCAATGGATGAAAACATACAAAAGAAAGCCAGGAGATAATGGAGAACGAGGGACAGAGAGGAAGGGAAGTAAGGCTTACACGCACCAGAACAGAGATACTATAGAGTATAACAGGGATAATGGGTAACCATACGCAGGTGAGCATATGCTCTCTCAACGTAAATGGGATTAATAATCCTGTGAAGCGATACAAGGTGTTAGCCCAGATGAAGAGACAGAGGCTCAGCTTTGTCCTACTGCAAGAAACACATTTACCCAAGGACAGACACAATAAACTATCCAAATTTGGGTTTAAATCAGTAGTGGCTTCTTCATATAGATGAGGGGAGTGAAGGGGGGCAGTGGTACTGACCCCACACACCACTCCCTTTCAGCAGATAGACTCCTACACTGACAAAGAGGGGCAGCTGGCATTGGGGTCAGGCTGTCTAGAGGGACAACTAATTACTCTTGCCTCATTGTACGTTCCTCCCTGGATCAGAGGTGAGGGAAGTGAGAAAGATGTGTCAGGCAATTACAGAGAACCATAAAGGGACCCTTATTCTCGGGGGAGATCATAATATGATATATGACTCCCTGGATACATCCAGGGAACAACTCTCCAGGAGAACAGTGGCACAAAAGATGGCAATAAAATATTTTAAGAGACGTACAGTGGGTTGACACATGGAGATATAGATACCCTAATAAAAGGGTCTATACCCATTACTTGGCTCCACATAGAGTCTATACTTGAATAGACTATTTTCATATCTCCAAGGAGTCCTTGTATATGGTTCAGGAGTGTCAGATTACCCCCAACCCTCTATCAGATCACTCAGTGCAGACCTTCTGATTGGAATGGCCAAGTAATAAACGAAGGACCTTATGGCGATTTAATAATTTCCTTCTGAATCATAAGGACTTTAAAAGAATGATAGAAAAGAGGATCCCACAAATTATAAATGAAAATATGACCCTGGGATTAAAAAAGGCAACATTATGGGACACGATCAAGGTGGTTCTGAGGGGCAACATAATTAAATTTGCTTCATATTATAAGAAACAACAAACCCTACAACAAAAGAAACTAGAAGCTCAACTGAAGGAACTACAGGAGCAACATGCAGCTGGCGACACTAGCTGCTGGTCTGCAGTTCAGGAAACCAAGGGCAAACTGCAACATCTGTAAGATATTAGAACTGAACAAGCTTTACAAAACTTAAAACAATGATACTATGAGGGGGCCCAAGAGCAACCAGGCTTCTAGCACATAGACTCTGCCAGAAATTCGTCCAAATGGCAATCACACAGATTAGGACCGGGGCGGATGGTTCTCCTCCCAACTCTGATTGAGAGAGCATTTCAGAAATTTTATCAGAAATTATACACCCCTGAACAAGAAATAGATATAGAGAGAACACAAACTTTCCTGGAAGGACTGAAGTTGCCTGCTCTCACCACTGAGCAACAACAGAGGCTAGTGTCCCCAATTACAGAGAAGGAGCTAAGCAGTGCCATTACGAATCTTACAGCCTAATAAAAGCCCCGGCCCCGATGGCTACACAGGGGAATTCTACAAGTGTCTGTGGAAGTTACTAACACCTACTCTCAGGGATACACTCCGGGAAGTACAGCAAAGACAGGGATGCCCAGATACTTGGAGATATGCCACCATTACCAGTATCTTGAAACCCGGGAAGGATAGTATGAGCTGTGCCTCGGATCATCCAGTTTTGGTCCTTAATGTGGATTATAAGCTGTTTGCCTCTATTATAGACAAGTGGGTGGAATTGTTACTACCCAGTTTGGTAGACCAGGATCAGACGGGATTTGTGCCGACCAGACAGGCTCAGGACAACATTAAAAGAACATTGCATATGTTGCACTATGCCTCCCTGTCGAAGGCACCATTCCTACTTTTAAGTTTAGATGCGGAGAAGGCCTTCGACAGGGTGGAATGGCCTTTTCTGGGGGCTACATTAGAGAAGATGGGATTCCTGGTAGAGTTTAGGGAAGGATAGCCTCCTGTATAGAAACCCTAAAGCATACATCAAGGTAACGGGTCAATTTCAGCACCAATAGATCTTATGTGGGACCAGACAGGGTGCCCATTGTCACCCCTGCTGTTCGCATTGTATTTGGAGCCTTTGGCACAGGCAATGAGGCAGCACGGAGAGATTTGAGGGATGCAATTGGGAGGTGGCCATAACAAGTTGGCCCTTTACGTGGATGACCTACTGGTGTATCTCACAGATTCTGAATGCTCTTTAGAATCACTTTGGGCACTGTTAACAAAATTTGGAGAAATAGCAGGATATAAGATAAACACATCAAAAACAGAAGTATTGGGCATCCATTATACCCCATCCCCTCAGATTAAGTCCCATTTCAAATTTAGGTGGTCACTCCCCTCACTTAAGTATTTAGAAATTTGGCTGAGCCCTGAACATACCAAATTATATGAACTCAATTACAAAATACTCTTGGCACAAATACAGAAAGACATCGAGAGATGGGAGAGGATTCCTAGTCCTCTCATACAAAGAATAGAAGCAGTCCAAATGATTATACTCCCCCGTGTTTTTGTACCTAGCACAAACCATCCCTATCACAGTACCAGCAATATTCTATAAAGAACTAACTAGAAAGATTACACAATATATCTGGGGAAAGCAAAGAGTGAGAATTAGGCAATCCATACTGCAGCTTCCGAAAAATAAAGGGGGACTTTCCTTACCAAACTTTAAATATTACAATATGGCGGCTCAGATTCGAACAGTAATATATTGGTTGCATCCTCTCTATACAGCTAAATGGAAGGATATAGAAATAGCTGAAGAGGACCTGAAGAAACCACAGAAGGGTCTCCTTTCAGACAGAGGGGCAAGGACCTAGGGGATATTGACAATCCCTACATCCTTTCCACCCTGCATAGTTGGCATCAGATGTTGACTTCTAAAAAAATGTCTGGCTGGAGACCTCTGTTCTACTCCCTCCTGTATACAGAGAATTTTCTACCGGCCAAAATGGATATGGGCTATCAAGGGTGGGAGAGAAGGGGATTACATATAGTTTAGCAGTTCATGGTGCAGGGTACTCCCATCACCTTCATGGAGCTAGAGGCTCGATTTGGAATCACACACAGAGATAGGTTCTGCTTTTTTCAAGTTAGGAATTATATCAAGGCTTTAGAAAAAGAAAGCTGGACCTTGTCTCCCACTCCAAAGTTGGTAGATATTCTACAGAAAGGCCTAGAGGGTAGGGCCAGATTGGAACACATAATCTCCTACCTCTACATAGCAATTAGAGGAATTGAAGGGGATACCATAAATTCCATTAAAAGAGCTTGGGAAAAAGACATAAACTCTGAAATTCCAGAGGAAAGATGGAGGGCTTATCTGATTAGTATGCATAGAGGTACAGCCTCCCCATGCTGGAGAGAATTTACTTGGAAAAATGCTGTCAGGTTTTTCAGAGTACCAGCAAGTCAAGTACACTTCTTGGGGAAGGAGGAGGCAGCCTGTTGGAGGAGATGTAGAAAGACCCAGGCCATGCACTTGCATATATTTTGGGAGTGCCCGGCCCTACAGCCCTTCTTCGCATTGGTTCAGCAAGCCTTCAGAAGTATAATATCACCATCCATAAAGCTTGACCAGGCCCTCTGTCTTTTCCTGGACTTGCCGAAGGGGTATAGGGATCCTGGAATGAGGAAACTTTTACTGATTATGATCTTAGCGATTAAAAAAGCCATTACAAAAAATTGGATGACCATAGGACCACCTCAAATAACCCAGTGGCAAAATATAATGATTAATTTATATCAAATGGAAAGGCTGACAACATTAATAAATAAAAGACATGATCAATTTGAAATCATGTGGAGAAGATGGACAGTATATATTAACCCACTGAGACAAGACTTTGTACCCTAATGAGATATACTCTGTGGATTGTTTATTCTAAGGTGCAGGATTAAATGCTATTGATATGCCCACATATAAATCAGAAACAAGTATATATGAATTATCTGGTTTTCTCAAAGATTTGATGATATGATATGTACAAGAAGAATCAATTCCTATGCATGTAAATAGTTATATCTGTATGTTAATGTAAAAATCTTTGAAATAAAGAAAGTTATAAAAAAGGAAAACAGATCTCAGGCAAAGTCTATCCCCCAGAAAACATGTAGGTCTGGATAAGTGTGTAGCCTGCTTAAATGCAAATTGTTTCTGTGCAAAAAAAGGTGTGCATTTAAGGGGGCTGCACTGTAGTTCAGCAAGGTAGCTGAATGCGCTTTGATGGAGGGTTCTGGATATAAAAACAAACAGAATGGAGATCAATAAACCAGCAATATTTAGCAGAAGAAGGTTCCTAAGGGCAAAAGGAGGGAATAGGAGGAAAGTATTGAAGGTGGAGACAGAGAACACAACAGAGGAAAAGAAAGAGAGAACCACTGGAGACAGAGTAGCGGCAAAGACTCGAAAATAAAATAGTGCTACACCACATTGCAGACAAGTGACAGGAGCTGAAACAAAAGTACCAAGTAAAGGCCTAACATTTACTGTAGCTTTCATGAAAAACTAATTCATGTTCCTTTAAATGGGACTTGCAGAGATTTTATTATAATATTTTGCATAACTAGAACCCAGACTCACATCAGCAATTGACCAAAGAAAAGAACAGTTGACTTCTGTTTTAAGTTGTAGATAATTTTTCAGCCCTCCAGATAGGTATGACTGACAGGGACATAACATGCAGATGAATAAACAACATGGAAACATGGAATCTGATGGTAAAAGCAGACAGAGGGTCCATCAGTTCTTCCCATACTATACTAAAATACCTACCTACAAAGTGGGACATCGATCAAAATATAACCTAAGCCCAGAGGAATATTCAGCCTTATAAGCTTTAGAAATGGACATCAAAATTGCATTAAAGAAAACAGATTAAGAGGGCCGCATAATTATTCAAAATTTGATCAATACAAAGCAGAATGTTTGAAACAGCTCAACTATGACAAAACAGATAGAAATTCCACCAATGAAATTAGGATGTTAATAGAGGAAAAGATGAAGGGAGAGAAATAATCTTTATAACAGTGTGAGAAAGATAGATACTCCTTAGCAAATGTCCAGTGACGCCACTGTTTTTTATACCATTCCAAAGATCCACACAGACAGACAGAATCCACTGGGAAGGTCAGTTGTGGCTGGCATGGGCTCTTTGCTGGAACCTCTGCCTGTCTTTGGGGACTATTTATTAAACCAGTGGTACACAACACTAAGTCTAACATTAAAGACACAATATATTGCATAATCAATATGTCAGCTTGTTATCTTAGGTGTAGGAGAGTTGTGCACCAGTATCCCCCACAGATTACATCTAGCAGCCTTAAAAGCAACTTTCCAGGAAAGGACCGAAAATTGCCCCCCAATGAATTTTTGTATTGAAATATACCCAGGGCTTTATCCGATAACTACTGTGCAGCGCACGCCTGGTTCCATTCACATCGCCTAATTGTTAATGCTAAAAAAACTAAATCCATGCTATTTGGATCCAAACCTTTCCTATCTAAGGTCGCCAAGGCTGGGTCCACCCTCTCAGTAGTCTCACCGGATGGCACTGTACTTGAAAATGTACTAACTTTCAAATATCTGGGAGTTATCCTGGACCCGTCCCTCTCCTTTTCCGATCACATCTCCTCTGTTATCCACCGTATTAACCAGAAACTTGGTGCAGCTTATCCAATAAAGTCACTCCTGACCAGGGAAGGCTGTTTAGCCATTGCCTGGGGAACCTGCTACTTCCTTGATTGATGAGTTATTTTTCGTTTAAAGCTAATTAGTTATCATGGTTGTGATTTCCTGCACTTTCAAGCAAAATGCATTTTAGCCAAGTGCAGGGTCATGGATATATTCTGGCAATAAAATAATCTAATTTAAGCTTTAAACAACTGAAGGTGTGCTCGTACATTTCTTTTTTCCTTTGTAAAATAGAGGTTTGCCGCCTCTGTAGGAGCACCCATCTTGTTTGTAGTGCACTGCTTACTTTTGTTTCGTTACCCTTGATTGACTACTGCTCCCCTATTTACTCACATACATCCTCAGCCTTGTGTGCATGCCTCTGCTCCATGTACAACATCATATGTTATTACACTCTCCTAGCACCATATTCCACTCAATGCTGCCACCTCTACCAGACTTTTGGCTGGCTCCCACTACACTGCAGATTTGATTACGGGCTTGGCTGCCTCCTGGACATCTCCATCAGGCATGGCAAAGCCTCCCTTTTTATGACTCTCCTCAGGACCAGAACTCCCTTGAGGTGTCTGCGTGCATCCTCAGTCCCCCCCCCGATATCCCAAATGTTTTCTTGGCTATGGGTAGCAGAGCATTATCTGTAGCTGCTCCCACTCTGTGGAATAGAATTCCTGTGCCCATCTGCTCTCTGGACTCCCCTGCCACGTTCAAGAGACATCTCAAATCCTGGCTGCTCGATGAGACCACATGATGATGCTAGCTTGGATAACCCACCACCACCACCGTTCGGACTCCCCTGCCCTCTCTCATCTCTTTGGACTCCGGTCTTACATCCCTCGCTACCTGCTTCTTAGGCTCTCCCACTTGACTATTGTCTTTTGTGTGATTTTTTTTTTTACATCATGCATTAATTTGCACTGGCCACTTATCCTTAGTAAATAATTGTATAATAGTTGTTGCTTATTATGATGTACTGATTGTTTTTTTCAGCCTCTCATTAATTTTACTTTCCTATGTCACTTTCTCTGTTCACCAGTGATGCCTGTATATCCACTTTGTTCAACAATGATGTCTGTATATCCACGACTTGAACTCATTATATAACTTGTCACTACCTCTGTAACTGCTGCCTGTGTGGCCCGGGTCATGCCTAAAAATAGTTCCTTGGATCAGTGCACCTACCTGGTTACCAAAGACTAAATAAATAACTTAGAGGCAATAATATTGACAAACAATTTCTTTAGCTTTGCAATTTCATATTCTTCGCAGATAAAAGATACAGATATCATCATTGACCCCCTAGTTATGCCAACATGTTTATGAATAGTTTTAAGGAACTGTTTATTTATAATGAAAACAATAAATTCAGAGAAAAGATAATACCTGTAGTATGGAAATGGTTTATTGATAATACGTTCATGATATGGAATAGTTTTACATTTGAATTGATGAGACTTCCTGAGTATTTTATCAAGTCACAGAATACCTATAATTTATGTTCAGTTGAGGTGATAAAGAAATTCCTTTCTTGAACTTTTTAATCTTTAAAGAAAACAAAACAAATAAAATTATACTTGGAAAAGACGGACAGTAATTGTTGTTGAGGTACAGGTCAGGAAGTATAGGAAAAAAAACAGGAGCAGTTGTAAAATTTGCAACAAGAGTTTTATTATGAATGACAATAAAATAAAAAAATAAAATTGTTCAGTATAACTATTTACAAAGGCAGAACTAACAAAGATCCATTTGAGTTTTCCTTCAATCTCTGTGTCTCCCAAAACATTGCAGCTTTCTCTCTTATAAGTCTTTTTAACCCCCCTCCTCAACAAGCACCCTGTTCTTTTCTAAAATGTTCTTTTATGTTTCAGGTAGGTGCAGCAAGAACACAGTGCCCCAGAACTGAAGCCCCTTCTCCACAGCATCTGAAAAAGGGCTTAAAAACTGCTCTCAGGTTAACCCCTTGAGTTCCCAATAGCTTTTTGCAATCATCTCAAACTATAATTATATACATTTCAACAGTAACACTATATAATTTCTAAACAAAGGGATCCCAATATCAGTTACATTTCCACATAATGATTTGCATATATTTGTATACCAGCAGATTTGCAAGGGAGGAAAAGACAGAAACAGCAAGGGAAGACTGAGAGACAGCGAGAAGCAAAGAATCGCGAGACCGTCTGGGTGATCAAATCCTAGGTTTCACAGGAAAATTTGGTTGTGCAACCAGACAGACAAGAGACAGGAAAGAAAAGAACAGAATGGATCCCTGCATTCAAACTCTCCATAACAACTGGGACAGGGTCCTATTCAACCCTGTCACAGTGATACACTTTTGCCTGCAGACAGTTTTAATCCACAGAGTTTGCAAAATAACATCCCATAGGGTCAATTCATCAGTCTTAAGAGGAACTGTACATAAACAGAGATTTCAAACCAGGAGGTGAAAGGTGAAAAATACAGGAGACACAGTTACCCACTTTACATAAAATTCTGAGATGTTCAGATCCCTATTTTAGAATTAGTACACTAATTGTAGGAAACTATTTATGTGATAAATGGAAACATTCAAATAATGCAAGTAGAAGTGTATCCCTGTAGACCTGACTAGTATTTTTTCAGTTGAATTATGATTTGCTAATGCAAGCCATCCTTATGGACATGGGCAGATTGCAAACTTTACCACTTATAAACAGTCAAAACCATATGTATGAACATTTTGCAACATCTGCGCTACCTTTTCCAGACTCTCACAATCAGCATACCCCCAGATCAGTTTGAGAAATGGGACAATCATATCTCCTGATTCTTATGGAATGGGGGGTGGTAACCCAAGATAGCACTTAAAAAGTGCAATTGCCTGTACAGAAGGAAATACTTCCTTTCCCACATTTATGGAAATACTTCCAAGCAGCACAAATACATGCATACCATTGGTTAAACCTCTCCTATATGGCTCACTGGAAGGACATAGAAAGGTAGAAATATATCTCTTCTGTCTCATGGGCATTATTTATCTACCCCAAGATATCTTCGGTTTAGTCAACTGACTGTGATTTTACACAACAGGTCCTAGACTGCTGTGGGGAAGGTGCTAAGGGGAAAAGGCAGTTGCACCTAATGAATATTTTCTTAGACTCTAGCAAATAATGTGACTCATCTTCCCGCCAGACTAGATACACGGTACAAATTGTGGAAAAGGCAGCAGCTAAATCATATTTCACAGTTCTGTGGAGGAGGGGGGATTTGATCCTTTGCACAGCTCCTACAAGGATATAATGTCCCGCGTACTGATTATTACCGATATCTACAAGTCTGCCACTACCTGTTAACAAAGGTAGCCATGACCTGTGACATGGGGCATTTGCATTGCATAATAGGCATAATACTGCTTTCTCTTCAGGGCAAATGCTAGAGCACGTTATCTTACAATGCTACTATTTATTTATTTATATCATCGCGGATTACAATACCTTTGCGCAGAGAACCGCTCATTTACAAAGGTTCCACATCAGAAAGGGTGGGGTAAAATATACAGTGAGGATCATTACAAAAGTAACTAGCAAAACATAATTGTGCAGTAGCAATTTAGGCTTTCAGTAAGACATAAGACATTAATCATACAATAGTGACACATGATGATGCTGATTTCAAGGAACAACAGAAAATACTGGTAAAATCACAGAAACCATAATTGAGGGGAGAGACTAGTTCAGCCTATAGTGGCCAAGTCAAAGCATTGGTCTGGAGTTAGTAGCAGGGATGGTAGTGGACAGAGTGCATAGTGCAAGAAAGCAAGGCAGGGAAGGGAATAGGAGAAGAGAAGGGGTGCAAAAGGAGAGTCAGGGATAAGAAAACTTGAGAATTTGTAGGAGGCTGAGGGAGGGAGGGAGGAGGGAGGTGAAGAAGGGCAGGAGTATGTATGGGCAGGGGTAGCACCCCTTGCTACCCCTGCCCGTCCAGCAGCTTGCTGGAGGGCCCTGTGCGACAGCCATTAAGTACCTTGTCAGAGATAACATGAGATGCAGTGAGGCTTAAATGGGAGGGGGATTACAGCATCCCATAACACAGGATTAGTGAGCACTGGCCTTAATGCAGCAATGTAAAGTAACTTCTTAACACTTATGGATGGAGTATTCCTGGAAACATACAATAAGGTACAGTATTTCAAAACACCAATGGTGACAGTCAAACAACCCACATAGTACAGCGGCTTGCTGGAGGGCCTGTGGTAATCAACAGGCTACTCATACCCATATACTGTGGGACTGCCTTGAGATTATTGATTGCTGGGGTTAAATACATGACTCTCTTAAGCAGATAGCCCCAGCACTGGTAACTCTGACACCCTTAACAGCCCTCCTTTTGGTGTTTCCAGATGGGATGAAGGGGAGACACCTTTATTATATTCTATTCATCCTGCTCACAGCAGCTAAGAAGGCATTAAAGAGGCTATGGTTGCAGCCAACAGCTCCAACTATACAACACTGAGAAGTTACAGTAATTCAGATTTATTGTATGGAGAAGATCACTTGCACACTTAGGAACCAAGCAGCTTTATTTACTAACAGATGGACAGGATGGCTGACTGTTATACACACAGAGAAAAGAACTAATTTTTTTCCATGAACTATGGATAATTGGTATATTGGAACGCCATGAATAGTCAGTACTGCTGGGGATTTGTATCATTTCTGTATTAATGGGTTTACTGGAGAGCGGGGGTAAACCTGGTAAAAGATAGACAGGGTTCATTTAGAGCAGTCTTGCCTGCTATAAGATATCACTGTAATCCATGCCTATTTGTAATGCAACATCTTGTACTACCTCTATGCCTGTGAACACACTGGTGATTACTCTATACTGCTGTATGTAAACCCTGACCTACAAATGTTTATTCTTTTAATAAAAAACTAAGTTAAAAAAATAATACAAGTAGAGCAAAGATTGTTAGATATGACTTCAAAGAGGAGGAAAGCAATGTTACAGATCACATTACTTACCAAACAGAGCAAGTGGTGTACCTAATCAAATGTCTGCAAATTATTCACATTGGTAAAACAATGAGGGCTTCAGGGATCAGGATGGATGAACATAAAAGTAATATTAGGAGAGGAGACATCAGTTCTCCTGTGGCAAGACATTTCATGACAAAAAAAGTGATGGCATGCTGGGATTGATTTTCTTTTGGCATTGAAGTTAGTAATCCAACCAAGAGGAAGTAATATTGTCAGCTGTTAAAAAAGGAAGTGTTGTGGACCGACTGCTGTAAAACCACTAATAAAAAATATGGTCTAAATGAGGAGACTGACTGAACAGCTTTTATCTGACTTGTATGTACACACAATAAAGTAATTTCAATAAAATATGTAACTATAAAAAGTATCAAGAGAAATAAAGAGATAATAAAAATAGGCTCTTTCAAACAGCATTCACATACATACTGATAAAGGACAACATGGGCCCGATTCACAAAGCCTGTATGTTTCTGAATCATAGCAGTTTTAGACAGTATTGCACTATTGCACTGTTGAACTTGCTCTGCTCTCATTTGCTTTCAATTCATGCTGTTCCTTAGGAATGTACAGGCTTACTTGTGTACCATTAAACTTTTTTAAACTTTGTTTTTATTAAAATTCAAGCAAAAAAACAAACAATCAGTACAAACAGCATATAAATAAAACATATAGTACAGGGTAGATACTACAGTCAAACTACATTAAAGAGTGTCCAAAATGTCATTAAATATATATCAGAACCCTCTGTTTCCCAATAGTTACTAAGTTACATTTATAATGGAAACCAGAAGTAGTAATTAAGTAACGTATTTACATCGTATGATAACATTATAGAGAACTGTCCAGTAGCCCTATGCTTGATCCTATTACACAGAGTAAGACATTACCATAATAAATCTAAAGACATTTTATTTATAGTCACCATAAACAATAATGATTGTCTATTGTACCAGAGCTACCATTAATTGAGGGAAATCCTTTATTATGTTTATTTTTTCCACAAGTATAAAGAGGTTTTATATAATAAGTAAAGGGAAATCAAAGGTCATCTAATTAAAATGAGAAGATAATGAACAAGTAGGGGGATGGATATTTAATTTGTTATGGAAGGGTAGGGTAAGTTCGATCCTAGGGTATGAAGTCAGAGTAATGTGCGAGTTGATAGTGAACCAAAATTCACCACCTGAGCTCAAACTGAAGGATCTTGTCCATGTAAATATATGTCATACGGTCCATATTATAAGGTTCTCCAGCCATCTAATGTAGAAATTTTCGTAGTATGCCAAAATCTTGAAATCACTTTGCTGCGAGAGCTAACATTAGTATTAAACATAAACCCATGTGGCTCAATGCATTGCATTCCAGCAGTATCACTAGCAGGAGAAATTCTTATGTGATAGATCACCAGAATGGTTAGAGATGTGGACACTCCCAGAAAACATGTTGTGTTTGCTATGGCCTGACTGTGTCCTCTGTAGCACATGGCTATGACCCCACCAGTGCACTTTGCCACAGTTTTTGGCATGCAAAAGAAACAATAGCATTATTTCTAGAAGAATGTTCTCCAATATATGGTGGAAGTCAGTCTATTAGGCATAGACAGCAAATGTGTTCCATCTCTCTAGGGTGTGGGTAATATGTAGTTCTGCATTTCACTTCTGTAAGACTGAGGTTGTAGTTTTGGTGGAAGCCGATGTGGCAAGCTAGCCACTGCCAATCATTATTTGCATTATATTTCTGTTATATTTTTTATGTGATTTTGTGTATGTTAAATGCCACAAGAAAGATGCCCATGTGTTTTTTTAAAGGGGTACATAGTTTTACTGAAAGATCACAGGAGAAAGAAGGCCTTGCAAAATATTTGACATTCCTCTGTGACCTAGGAAACCAGCTGCTTGCCAGGAAGCTAAATTACAGAAATGCCTTGAAACTTAATTGAGGGAAGCAGAGGTAATAAAAGTTTCAGGACATAAACCTTTGCACTTCAAAGGCTGGATGCCTGGAAACCAGGATCTGGGAAATTGCTATTCCTGACAGGCTGGTGTGAATTGTCTTACAAGTGTTATATTGCAGGGTGGGGGGACTTCAAAGGCACTAATTCTGAAATGTTATTAATGTGCCAGGAAGTAGTGATATGAGAACCTAAATAAGCAAATAATAATTCCCTAAAATTTTGGGAAAGCAAGAGTGACATTCTACTGGACTAAAGGTTAGGACCAGACCAGGGATTTTGGGCAGACTATAAAAGCACTCTGAACCAGAAGTAAGCTAGTTCTCATTTTCCTGGAGCATTTCAACAGACCCACTTCCTGACAAGACACAGAAAAACTGCTGGCAGACACTGAAAGCCAGTGGTTGACAAGGAAGGAAAGTATTTTTCAGACTTCACTTATTCTTCTAGTCTTCAATTCACTCCAAACTTAAAGTAGAAATGAGATAAATGTTTATAATGCATTTTCTTGTACCTGTCCACTTTTATTTGTGTTAATCTGTGACCAAATGTATGACTCTTTTAGTTGTAAATGTATGATAATTATTTAAGTATTTAACCCATGCATGGCCATGGACTGATATATCAGTCCAAAATTCCTATACGTTCTAATTCTTTTGGCAGCCTATGGGTTAAAAAAAATATTTTTTTAAGAAAACCTGACTGAGTGAGATTTTTATATTGTGTGTGATTGTGGGACATTTATTAAATGATCTGTGATCAAACTGTTATTGCTAAAGGGGTGCTACCATAAGCTACGAATCGAGCAAGGACCTGCAAGCGAAATCTGGGTAAAGATAGGGAGAATACAAAAGTCTCAGGAAAGAGTCTGTGGGGATTTGAACCAGGTTGTTGCATGCCCTATGGGAGAAGACAAAATCAGGGTCATAACGCTACCCCAAAGAGATTGTGATGCCTGGATCTTCCCCCTTTGTGCAACAACCAAGATGGGTTCTCATTTGGCTATAAGACTTGAGACTGGTATTGCACCCTTCTCCAGAGTCTAAACAGGAAGCCCTGGGACCTCATGGCTGGTGTTCAGTCATGAACTTGATGAGCACTCTGGGAGGACATGAAGAGGATATTCCTGTTCCTCCCCCTGTCACGGACTGCTCTTAGGGGTGGGCACTGTGAGCTCAGTGGACCTGACCCCCAGGAGTGGGTTTGAGACAGCCTCTTGTACTACAGGTTTACAAATTATATGATCCCATGTGTTGCCTTCAAGGTATGACATGAGGAGTTGGACTAGCTTAGGCAGTTTGTCAGGTAGACGATAACATTTTGCACCTTTCTCGGCCAAATATGATCTCAGCTGCAGATAGCGATAGTGATCTGTTGTGGGGAGATGAAAAGTGGATTTCAAGGTAGCAAAAGGAAGGATCCCTTGAGTATATAACAGTTGAAAGATGAATCTGAGTCCCATTCTGCCCCAACCCCGTAAAGCCCCATAGAGTCTGTTTGGTGGCTATTGTGTGTCATACACCATAGCCCAAGATGGAAATGATGGGCCGGTGGTAAAAAAATCTTTAATATAGTCATCCATTGATGGAATGTCACCACTGTACATTGGTAAAATTTGGTCAGAGGAATGCATTTAGGGGGTTGCCAAATAGATATTTATTCCAATCATAGATCTTGTTTAAGGCAAATTCAATCCATTTCCAATATAATTGCATGGATGGGGTGATCCAAGTGCATATGGTTCAATAAAAGCAGCAAGGGTGTACCAATTAAGACATGGAAGATTAACATCTCCTTTGTCTCAAGCCGAATGGAGAACCTGATCCGGGGTTGGGGTGGGGTGGGGCTTTCCCCTGACATATAAAGTGCTATATAATGTTATTCCAAGTTCTAAAGTATAATTTATCAAGCATTAACTATATTCCAATAAACATATGCATTGAACATGGGATATAGAGGGTTTTTGTTTGTGTGAAAGAAATAATGGTGAGGGTCCTGGATGGCCACCTAGTGCAGTGGCTAAAAGCTCAGAGCAGTGGAAGTTTTTTTTGCTTTTGTGAAATGTGGGCAGTACAATATGTCACCAGCTTGTGTGATGGCACTGGGGTGCCTGTGTGCCCATGCACTGCCCTTTTCACCTGTCCCCTATATACCCTATTAAAGGAGCTAATTTCAGAGCAACTTCTCTGATCTTGCTGCTGGGAACTGTGGGCACACAACTACAAGTGCATGTATGCTAAATCTGACAAGTGCAGCTCTATTTTGGAAAAAGAATTGTAAGAGATGTTTTAAGTGGTCCCTGCTCACACAAAATAAAGGTGATGTGATAAAATGTACTTGAAGTCCATCCTCAGCCTGCCAACCAATTCTGTCCTCATGCCTTGATGGGGTTGGGCATGGCCCAGGGTAGATACTGTGTCTAGAGGGTAAAGAGATGTTACAGCTGAGTTCCCTTGTAAACAGTTCTGGCACTGGCTGCCACAATTTCTCTCATTTATCAGACTGAGAGAGGACATCTGATGATATTAGTAAATAAACACACAATGCCTAGAAGAGCAGTTCATCCGTAATCTTTACTGGGGTGTCACTGGTCAAGTTAATTCGGATACGCTTCAGTTTAGCTTACAGATGAGTCACAGATACCATATATTTCATTACAACATACACCATTCATTGCAGTAATACTGGAAGCCCCCATACTGCATCTACCTTGAGGTCCCTGCCACACTGCAGTCATGACCCACTCACTATAGCTTTGGACGCTCTCGTCCCTGATTCAGTCATGACTTCAACTAGCCAGTGAGGCATTCCCTTACACCCTAAGCATGCACTAAAAGTATTTTAGACTACAACTCAGGTGTGAGCCAGGAAACATTTGTTAGATAGAAACATAGACAATGATGGCAGAAAATGACCGCAGATCTATCTAGTCTGCCAGGAGTTCCCTATCTGTCCAGGATCTATTTGTCCATGCAGAGTTTTATCCCTCCTGATCCATCCCCTTCTTATGACCTGAGCAACCACCAAATCCTTCACTGTCTCAGACAGGTTTAAGACCATTTATGGTCTTGGACCCCACCACCTCCTCTGGCAGACTGTTCCATGGCTCCACCATCCGTTCATAAAATAGAACTTCTTCACATCCCTCTTAAACCTTGTCCTCACCAGTTTCCACTCATGACCTCGGGTTCTTGACACTATACTCATGCTAAATAGTTCACCGCAGTTCATCTGGTTTATTCCCTTCAGGAACTTGAAGGTCTATATCATATCCCCCTCTCTTGCCTGGTCTCCTGTGAGTATGCTTAGTGCCTTGAGATGATCTTCATTAAGATTTTCATTAAGATCTGCCCTGTTGGCCTGAATCATCTTGGTCACCCTGCATTGCACTGTCTCCAGCCTGTCCCTGTCCTTTCTTAGGTGAGGACTCCAGAACTGAGAACAGTATTCGGGTGTGACCTCACTAGTGACCTATATAGATGTACTAACCTCCTTTTCCTGCTGTCAGTATGCCTTCCATTACACTATAGTATCATATTGGCTTTACTATAGGCATCATTACACTTGTTTTAGGGAGTCACTAATGATGACTCCTAGGTCCCTTGCCATAGTGCTCACTTTAACCCTTCCCATCCAGTACTCTGCCCTGTTTTTTTTCCCCTATGTGCATAACCTTGCATTTTTTGGAACTGGATTTCAACTGCTAAACATTAGACCACCTCTCTAGCCTTTGTAGATCCTTCTGCATCTTCCTGATCCCTTCATCACTATCTACCCTACTGCAAAGTGTCCTGTCATCTGTGAAGAGATACAGCTTGCCCTGTGTGCTCTCTCCAGTGTTGCTTATGAACATATTGAGGAGGACAGGACCTAGGACAGATCTCTGCAGCATCCCACTCATGACCCCCCTCTCTTCTGATTTGACCCCATTTACCACCACCCTTTGCTGTCTCTCCTTCAACCAGTTTCCTTTACATATATGTCCCTAGCTGAACCCAGAATCTCCAGCATTTTCAGCAATCTTCTGGGTGGCACCGAGTCAAAAGCCTTGCTGAAACTGAAATAGAATAAATCAACAGCATGGCCCTTATCTACTACCTTTGTTACCCAGTTAAATAAAAATATCAGGTTGTTCTGACAAGACCTCCCTGCCACAAACCCATGCTGTTTACTGTCTTGTAGACCATTGCTCTCTAGGTAGTTCACAAGGTCCTCTTTGATCAGTGACTCCATCAGTTTACCCACTACAGATGTAAGGCTGACAGGTCTATAATTCAATGGGTGCTCCTTGTCCCCTTCCCCTTGTGTAGCAGGACACGGTCTGCTACCCTCCAGTCTTTCAAAAGCACCCTGTCTGAACTGAGCTATTGAACAGCACTACTAGGGTTCACCAGTTCTTCCGCTAATGCCTTGAGCACCTTTGGGTGCATCTCATTTGACCCTGGGGCTTTATCTACCTTTGAGACTTCAAGCCCCTCCTGCAGTAAATACTGACTGCCTAATTTCAGGAATACCCCTGACAGCATCCTTGATACCACTTTCAGGCAGGGGCCCACTGTCTTTCCCTCTGAAGACAGAGGAGAAGAAATCATTTAAGATGACTGCCTTTCCTTCATCTTCCTCTAGTACCCTCCCTCCCTCTTGTAGCCTAACAATATCCTCTCCCTTCTTCCTTTTTTCCTTAATATAGCTGAATAATTTTTTCCCCACCTTTGACTCCCTCTGCAATGTGTAGGTCCATGTCTGCCTTTGCCTCCCTGATCATCCTTTTTGCTTCCTTAGATTTTATTTGATACTCTCCCCATTCCTCCTCCTCCTCCTCCTTCTTTTCCTTGTATCTTGTGAAAGCATTTTTTTTTTTTGCCCTTACTGCTTCTCTGACCCTTTCTGAGAACCATAATGGTCTCTTCTACATGTTTAGTGTTGTAACAATTCTCGTGCATGACTTTGTTGCCTTGCGAATGGTTCTGTTGATTGTCCCCCATCTTTCTTCTACACCTCTTGATGGTGTCTACCCTGGTCAGTTTGTCCAGGACCAGCTCCCTCATCCAGTTGAAGTCTACTGTTCTAAAATCCAGGATTTCAGTTATTGCTAGGGGTATTCTGGTCCTGAAGGCTGGCCCAAACCAAATGGAGTTATGGTTGCTGGACCCCATTGGCTCCCCTAGTCTCACTCCACCCACCATCTCTGAGTTGGTGAGCACCAAAATGAGAATGGCTGCCTGTCTAGTGGTTTCCTTAACTAACTGCACCAGCAGGCAGTCCTGCAGTGTATCTAACAGGACCTGACTTCTAGTGCACCTGGCCACTGGAATGACCCAGTCGATATCCAGCAAGTTCAGATCACCCACTACCACTCCTCCCCTTCTTCACTCCCCTTGCCAGCTCTTCCCTGAGCTTCCTATCTCTCTCTCTTCCCCTTGTCCTGGTGGTCTATAGATCACCCCATTTGTATTTTCTTGCCTGAGGGAATAGTGAGGTGACCCCAGAGCAATTTTGTTTCTCCTTTGCTTCCCCCAATATGTCCAGCCACCACATGCCCTCCCTGACATTTAGGGTCCCCCTGCCTGTCCTTCTACTGTGCCTGAGCATTGTGTAACTGGGACTGACAAGTCCCAGTCATTATTTTGTGTGACTCAAGTTTCTGTGATGGTTTTGAGGTCCAGCTCAGTTCTGCCACCGATGACAGAAGCTGACTCATTTTATTACCCAGACTTCTGGCATTAAAACAGACTCACTTCCAACTAGCACCAGATCCTCTTTTGCTGTTACTCAGTATTACTCAGCGTGTAAGGTAGAAGAAGGCACTAGACCCATCGGGACTACCTCGCACCCCTAGTGGGTGTACTGTGCTACACCCCAAACAAATACTGTATCTATCCAGTTCACATTTAAATTTATTAAAATCATGTATATCTGCAAGGTACTGTGGTAGATTATTCCATGACCTACAGACCCTGACCGTAAAATAATTTTCCCTGTTATTAGTTAGTGCCTTACCAACTTGTAACTGTTTGTTGTGAGATCTTAGATTAGTTTGTTTTAACACTGGTGTAATGTTAAATTGCTCACTTAACTCTTTGTCCTGAATGACATTGAACAACATAAGTAGATCTCCCCTATACCTTCTTAATTGAAGGTCTTGAAGTTTAAGTAAATGAAGTCTGTCCATATATGTCCTTCCCTTCAACCTAGGTATAAGGTGTGTTACCTGTCTTTGGGCACTATCCCAAATTTTTTTATCTTTAACTAGATGGGGTGACCAAAAAGATGCAATGAAGTCCAAATGGGGTTTAATATATGTCCTATACAGTGGTATAATGCAATCTTCAGATCTAGTTACAAAAGATTTTTGTATTGCTCTAGTGAGTCAATTAGCAGTCTGAGTGGATTTCCTGCATTGGCGGCTGGCTGTAAAATCCTAATTAATAAGTATACCAAGGTCTGTCTCCATGTCCACTGATTTTAATGGATGCCCAGTCATGAAAAAAAACTCTATATTGACTTTTTTTTGCCCAAATGAAGAACTGTACATTTGTTTATATTGAATGTCATTACATTTCATTTGGCCCACATTTCCATGTTTTACAAGTCGTTAACCAGTGATAGATATTTGGATTCACTGTCAACCTCTGCACTTATTTTAGTATCATCCATGAATTTCAGAATATTGTTGCGGACATTTAGATTAAGATCACTAATGAAGATCCCAAACACTGTGGGTCCCAAAATAGAGCCCTGTGGGACCCCACTGGTGACAGCTGATTCTCTTGAGAGTATATTGCACACCCAGACATGCTGAGTTCTATTATGCAACCACTCTTGAGTCCATTTAACAATGTAGTTGTCAAAACCAAATTTGGCCATTTTGTTAATTAATACATGATGTGGGACAGTATCAAAAGCTTTCTTAAAATTGAGGAAGACCACGCCAACTGGTATTTCCCTCTCCAGGCTCAAGCTTACCCTATCGTAGAAGGCAATAAGATTAGTGGTACATGACCTGCCCTTCTTAAAGCCATGCTGAGTACCAACATTAAACTGTAGGGACGAGCAACTTCTTCTATTCTATTTTTTAAAGTCTTTTCATAACCTTACAAGTAATGGCCGTGAGGCTAATTGGCCTATAATTTTCTGTGAGCAGTCAACTTCCTTTTTTTGTGGATGAGTACCACAGTGGCCCTTTTTCAGTCCTTTGGTATAATTCCTTGTTTAAATAATTTACTAAATATCATTATTAAAGGTATGGTAAGTGGGTTTGCTAGTTCCTTCAAAAAATAGGAGTTAATACCATCCAGACCAGGGGAAGAGTTAGTCTTTATTAATCTTATTGCCTTAGTGACCTCCTCACTTGAGAAGGGTATAAAAATTGATGACTCTGTTTAGAAGATAACTTTTTCTTCATTTTTAGGGCTAAAGACTGAACTAAAATAGCTTTTAAAGGCCTCTGCCATTTGTTGTGGATTTCTACCTTCAACCCCATCATCAGTCAGTGGCCCAACGGTGGTGTCTCTTGCTCGATTATCATTAATATATGAAAAAAAAAATTTTTGGTTATCCTTCCTATGAACCAGATTAAATTCAATTTTCATCCTTTCTTTTTTATTATTTTTTTTGTTCCCTTCAGTACTGCCCTGTAATGGGATTTTGCCTTATTTTTGTTGTATTTCTTTAGATTCTTATAGGCTTTTTTTTCTTTTTGATGATTTGTTTCCTAGCTATGGGAGTAAACCAAGGGGGCATTTTGGCTTTATTATTTTAAGTCTGTTTTAAGGATATACATTTATCCTCTAAATCCTTAATTACTGTCTTTAATTACTCCCAACACTCATTGACTTCTTGGTCTAAAAATAGAACATCCCAGTTATATGAAGTTAGGATCTGATTCATTTTGACGTAATTGCCCTTGGGGTAGTTGTACTGAAAGGGTACCTGTGAGGTTGTAGCTTATTCTTTTTTTTTCCCATATATTTAAATGACACTATATAGTGGTCGCTATTACCTAGAGGTATCACCACTGCTAGCTCTGTGATGTCCGATGGCCTATTAGTTAGGACCAAATCCAGTATATTATTTCCTCTTGTGGGCTCATTAAAAAGTTGCTCCAGTCCTGCTGCAAGCAAGTGTTGTGTCTAGATAAATAGAGTTATTGTTAGATTTATCAGTTAGCATGTCCCAGTCTATGTCCGACATATTAAAGTCACCAATGATTAAAATGTCTGATGACTTGGAGACACTAGTTATTTTGTTCAGTAGGCAAGCATTATAATCATGTGATGAGGAGGGTGGCCTATAGAAATTGACTATTCTTAATTTTTTTCCATTTTTTTTTGTTAGTCTATATCCAAATACTTTCCACTGGTGAGTTATGGCTATCTGAGGGAACATAATCCAAGGCTTCTATATTGCTCTTAATGTACATGCATGCCCCCCTCCTTTTTTATTAATTCTGTTCTTATAGAATAGTTTCTAGCCTACTATATCTATGTGCCAGTCACTGCTGATGTCCCACCAGGAAGACAGAGATACACATTTGACTATGTTGACACCTTTATAGAGCAGGGATACTCTTCCAGAGAAATTGACAGAGCAGTAGAACGTGCAACACGGGTACCTAGAGAGCAACTACTTCAGTGTAAGGAAAGGACCACTACCAACAGAATACCCTTAGTAGTCACGTATCATCCTGACCTTTAACTTCTGCATAAAATTCTTAAAGCAGCAGTGCAATGAAAAAAGTTATTCCAAAAAAGCGAATTTTCTGCTATGGTTATAAAAAAATATTGGCAGAACTGTTGATTTGGGTTTTCTGGATGCTTCCTATGCTGTGTACTGTACATTTGCATTTTTGTATGGACTCTCATCCTCATCGGGTCCTCAGTATTATTTCTATGCAAAAATGAGGCGGCCATCTTTTTTTCTTGAGAAATAATTACTTTAAAATGTTCATAAAATTCTTATATGATAATGAAAACTGAAAATGTCACCACCAAAATGAACTGGAAGACATCTGGCATCAATTAGGAAGAAAAAAAGTGGGGTCACATTTTAACCCACTTTCGTTGCACTGCTGCTTTAAGGACCTCCACTCTGTATTTAGTGAGGATGAGACTCTAAATTGTATTTTTCAAGAACTACCACTGCTATATTTTAAAGAGCCACTGGCACAAAAAGTGCTACATTGCAGAATTAGAATAAGCTTACCTCCAGTAAATCTCATACCAAAAACTAGGTTTCTGTGTTACTTCATTTTAAAGTTATGAGCTATATTGTAACCCTTATTTCCCTAGCTGTTCAAAAAAGCCTGTTTCAGTGACGAGCTGCTGATGATGTCATCTCAGGACCTCACAGTCTAGTGTTCCCTGTCAGCAAGCTTATAGGACCTGTTTCTCCAAAGTTGTAAAGATCATGTGCAATAGTTGCCTAAAGTAAAACAGTGAGTACCATTCAAAAACATTGCTATAAAAACTATATACATTTCAGGATTTGAAACAAAGTTGACATTTTTTTTTGTAATCCCTTTTGTGATCCATTTCTCAAGGGTTGCTGGGTATCAAGTCTGATGGTAAATAGCACTGTACTACATTAAGATGTTTATCTGTTTTATGGTAGCCACTGCAAAGGATAAGAGCTTTTAGAAACTTTGAATCCTGTATCTTAATCCAGGAATGAAAGAAAAAAAATAGTACATTGATGTTTATGCTAGAAATACGTTGTTACTTACAGAACATGATGACTAACAAATACTGCTTCTTTTCTAAGTCTTAATGTCTCAGTTAGGTACAATGTTATCTATACAATATGAATTATGTAAAATGTTATCTGTAAATAGGGACTGATGATTATGTTACTATATGCCATAGTATACTGTAGTATTTATGTTCTCTGTACATTTTATTTATGCTAGTTGTGAATGTTTGTATGATGTAATGTGTTGTACTCTGACATGTTCCTGTAACTATTTTAGTTGGTCTTGTTCTTGCAATTGTCATACCTGTGTCCTGTGTCAGGTATTGCACTATCAATGTACTACACTCACCGGGTCGCTGTTGAAAAAGGGACTGTCTTGTCTCAGTGGACCTACCCGGTTACCAAAATTCAATAAATAAATAATTCATGTAGAAACTGTTGGGCTTTGAAAAGTGCCATGGAACTACACTTAATATTTTACATTGACATTTCTACATAAGAACACGTTAAGATAATATGCTTATGCAGGTGCAGGTGGGGTAAAACTGTGTCATACTGTCAAGGCAGGTGGTATACACTTAATTACTATGTCTACATGAAGTTTATTTAATCTTGGCATAGACACCACAAAAGAAAGTATAAACCTGAGTATATTGCCTACTACAGGATGGATAACCAGGCATATTTTTTTTTGTTTTGTTTTTTTGTTGATCGGGTAAGTGCACTAGACAAATCCTGCCTATTTTCAGGCACAACCCGGGGGAGGGGGGATACAGATGAATGCCAACTAACCTTGAACCAGATTAAGCTGTTGGTGGTATTTTTAATGAATGAGGGAAATTTGGCCAAGACACCGGGGAAATTCCCCTACTCTGTGAGAGGGTTCCCTCACATCCTGGCATTCTGCCAAGATGACCGTCCATGGAGGAGCTGTGGAGGACATGGAAGTGTTGGAGGCAGAGGAGTTGGTCTCCTCCCCTGTCTCTGTTTTGAGAGAGACCACATCTCATACCGATATTATGCTGCAGCCTGCTGAAATGATTCCTTCTGTGACTTTGGATACTCCCCCTGCTACTGCTGAGAATCACTACAAGAAGAATTTGGCTATAGATCCTTCCTCTGCTTCCCTGGCTATACCTACAATGTCTCCTAGCTCTACTACAGTGAGTACAAGTGAGTCTTCCCCTTCTGCTTTACTGGATGTGGATGTGTTGCTTCGTGTTGAAGAGCAGCGCTATTTTGCTGCTAGACAGCGATTGTTGACTCTCAAGACTCAGCCTGCTTCTTTATCTGCTACTCTTCCCCATGACTCACCATCTGTGAATGCAGTTTCTGATGCCTTCTCAATGATTCTGACACTTCCGCATTCTTTGCCTGTTTCAGTGGACTCTCCGCACTCCTGACCGCCTGCACAGACTGCACCTCTCGCTCCGCTTTTTTCAGGTATTTCTTCTGCAAAGGTATCTTCTGCTTCACTACCTCCCTCTGCCCTACCTGATGCATCGTGAACAACAGACTGATCCATTGAGTCAGCTCTGGAAGCAGCGGGGTGGGAGAAGGATCCAGCCGTTGGGACTTGGCATTCTGGTTCCCCTCCGATTTGCACTCGGTTGCCTGTGACTGAAGACTTAGTAACCCTTACTGATTTGAAAGTGCCTACTGATTCTTTTGACCTTTCCCTGTGTGCTGAACTTCTCTTGACCCAAAATCCAACTTTACGATTTGGCCTTTCTACCTGTACACATATTAGTCATCAGACTCCCCAGGGCCCTGGTTCTTGCCTTGCTCCTGCTGTTTCCACCTTTCCCTCATCTATTACTGCTTCCAAATCATATGCTGCTTGTTTTCAACCTCCTGTACAACAAGTAAAGAGACACAATGCTGTCCGACTACAATACTTGGGGGGCTTGTCTGAACTCCCTGACCATTCATTTGTTTTTCGCACCCTTTTAAAAGACTCTATGAAGTGTTGCTGCTTTTGAAATCCATGCTTTAATACATGTTTCTTCAGAAACTCATTTTGATGTCAGTTTCAAAACTGTAGCTGGTTTAGAAAAGTTTTGGAGAAAATTTCACGAGCTTAAAACTTCTCCCTTATGGGCCCCCTTTAATGCCATTCCTTTGACTAAGCCTACACAAAAAACTGTTACCATTTTATTTCGCAATGAGGGTGTGAGTTTAAATGATATCACTGTGTGGTTAAAACAGAGATGTACTTTGATTTCTGACCCTGAGGCTATTTTTGATTCAAAGAACCTCTGGACATGTGGGTGGAAAGCAAGGGTTATGTTTTAGACCTCTGAAACTGGGATTCAGCATTTGCCTAACAGCTTTATGCTAGGGAAAGATAGGGGAGTCCTTTTCTACCCCGGCCAGCTGAAAGCATGCTACAAATGTGGCTCTAGTAACCATATTAGTAGCATTTGCGACAGGGTTAAATGATCCATCTGTGGTAACATTGGTCATACAGGTTCCCAATGCATGTATGAACCCCTTTGCATCCTTTGTGATGAATTAGGGCACACCTTTCAGACATGCACCTGGGCAGCTCATAACTCCCCGACTCTGGTGGATGGGGAGGAACAACGATTGATCATTACTATTGCACAACGCTCCCAACTGACTAACACACTTCCTACACCTCAGCGTATACCCTCCCCGCAATCTATTGTGCCTGCTACTGATTCACCTTCTTTATCACAGGGACAGCCTGCTCCTCTTTCATCTTCAGAGTTACATGCCCCTACTGTTACCCACCTCCCCTCCTGCCACTGATCCTGATGCTTCCACTCTGGAAGGAGAACCTGCTCCTGTATTCCCTAGCACTTCGGTGACTTCCATGGACCCCCCCGAGCCCTTCATTAGAATAACACGGGGGTCGAAGAGAGGGACTTCTCATTTCTCTAAGGTTCTGAAATCCACTACTGTGACCCACACACCAATAAATTTGAGATATTACACCACCCTCAGGACAACATGGACTCTGACACATCCTCTTTCCTCTCTTCTCATCCTGACGTGACTATAGACACAGAGGTGACTGTTGACAATTTAGATTCCCAGAAGAGGAAAGCTAAGGCAAAGTTGAAGCATAGGGAAGGTACCCCTAGGAAAGGTAGGCCCAGGTGATTTCTATTTCTTTTTTTTAGCTTTTGCTTTGCTCTTTCCCTTTAACCATGTCTTCTGCTTTTTCAGTACATACTGTTAGTGTCAACAGTATTAAAAAGCACACAAAGAGGGATGCAGTTTTTTCCTTTTTGTCCAGCTTAACAGCTAGCCTCATCCTTTTACAGGATGTACATTTCCACACCCTTCCGGAGATTTACAAAGCCAAATGTGCCTTGATATCTGGCATTTCATATTGATCCTTTGGTCAAGACTCTTGTTCTGGTTTGGGTGCTCTGTTTAGCGTTCCTGGTGTTACTGTCATAAAAACATTAGATTTATACCCTGGCCAACTTCTTTTATTAGATGTTTTGATTTTTTCTGTCCCTTTTTGAATAATTAATATATGTGCTCCCCAAATCAAAACTCATAGGATTGAACTGCTGAGACTCATACAACCTTATTTATACACGTCTATGCATGTGATTTTTGGGGGTGACTTCAATTGTGGTTTGTCCACCAAGGATAAGACTTCTATTTCTAAAACTACCAAACTGTTTTGTGACACGAATTTCCTCAAACAATTGCTTCATTCAACACACTTACAGGATGCATATTTATCCTTTATGGGTCTGCATACTCCCACTTTCCATATTAAGATGACCATCACTCCCAAAATCCTTTATTTAGTTGCTAATATCCCCTTAACTGTACCATCCATATTCCTCTAAAATTGGCAGATTACTTGGTAATTTTATATGGAATGGTACACTTCCAAGATTCAGTCACAACAAGCTAAGAACACATTGGAAAAAGGGAGGGTTCAGTCTTCCTTGGTTTAGAGCCTATTTCTGGGCCTTCCGGAATTCTCAAACTATTAAATGGTTCCATAAACCTTCATCTCATACTCCGCTATGGGATACAGTGGAATCTGCATCCTCTCCTGGGGGAGTCTCCACAGCTTTCATTTTTAGCCTTCTTCCCTCCAAATTAAAGTCACATCCTACTATCTCAGCCTCTATCCTTTACTGGAAGCTAACTCAGAAATTGTTGAAGTCTAACCCAACCCTCTGGTTTTATACCTCCCTGTGGGGCAACCAATTAATTGCTCTAGAGTATCAAACTACCTTTTGCTGTCCTTGGAAAAACAAAGGGGCCACATTGATTGAACGAAGCAATGGATCTAAAAAGGAAACATACAAAAGTGGGCCGAGGGGCAGCCTTGTCTAATCCCTCTATGTAGAGGAAGCATAGGACCTTTCCATCCATTAACTAGGGGACACAATAGTGGCAGATCGGTAGAGCAACTGAGTCTGGCAAGGGCACATTCAGGGACTTTGTAATGATGTAGAGTAGACCATAAAAAATCATGATGTACAGAATCAAAAACCTGTTGTTGGTCTAGGGAAAATATGAAACCTCATAAAACATTGAAGTTCCCAGATGGTATCAGTGGCTCTTTAAACAACCACCTAATTTAGCCAACCTGATTGTTAGGAGTAAACTTGCACCACAACAGGGTACCATGACACTAAATGGTACACAACCCTGTAATCAACCCAGATATAGGACTTATGAGCTCATTTCCACTTTGGATTATGTGGTTACATCACAAAACAGACTATTCAGGATACAGGGGAATTATAACTGTACATCACGTAATGTTGTTTATTTCATTCAATGCAAGAGATGTCCAAAAACAGGGTATAGTGGAGAGACAAGCCAACCTCTCTGCACTAAAAGGAACGCAGACAGACATACCATTAATATGAAGATGACTGACAAACTTGTGGGACGACACTTCTCTCAGAATGACCACTGAATCTCAGATATGTCAGTAATGATCTTAAAAGGACATTTAAAAAATACACAACAGAGATGGACTTTTGAGATTAAGCTTATTTTCCTTCTCAGTATGGTAGCAGATGGCATGAATATTGATTTGGATTTCATGACACATTACCCCATTTAAAATCACACAGACTTTAACTTCATATGATGGACATTTACCAGGACTTCAGTGTGTTGTTGTTTTGTTTTTATTTTCATAGAGTCCTTTTTAACTGGTTATCAACATGTTGGTTTCTCACAAAATATATGTATGTGTGGGGGGTTGGGGAGGTTGGGTTGTCTTGGGTGAGTGTGTATGGGGAGTTTAGTGTGTATGTGGGGTTAATTTTATGTGTTTTGGGGGTTAGGGAGGGGGTTGGGGTTGTGCTTACATATTTAAGTAGGCTTATATTCAGGTACATGTCATAACTATGCTACAGGGTGTTAGGACTTCTGGCTCATATACATAGTGAACATACACTTCTTTTCTTCAAATTGCACGTGCTCATACCTTTATGAGCTTTTACATTAGCACCCTCTTTTATGCTATTACCACAAAGATTTTTAATAAAGCTTCCTGAGTCAGCATAAGTCTTATTTTTATTTTATATTCTTTTTTCAATATTTTTCTTGTGCAAAAATATGCCTTATTGTGCAAAATCTGTGCTTTAAAGTGCAATGTGTAACAGAAAAAAATCATTTTAATGCAACTCATTCTTCTTAATATTTTCCAAACTCCAAAGACCCCATAGACAGTCTTGTTATTCCAGTCTCATTAAATACAGCCCAAACCGGGCAAAATGCTAAACGTACTGGTTTATAGTAAGCTTTTTATTTCATTTCAGAGAACTATATTGCATGTTCTTCTTCAGCCATTTTCTTCTTTCCTCTCAGCAGCTCATTTGTCCTTCTGGTCAGGTGGTCCATTCACGTACAACGTGCTGATGTTTTCAGAGATTGTTCTCTCCATCCTCTGCTCTGAGGATGCTTACCCCTCAGTTTGCTATAAGCTGGTATGTTTATTCTCTAACAAAAAAAAGGGTTTGGCCCATCATGGAAGGTGTTTTCGCAATTATAATAAACAACCTTGAATCATATCAGATGACCTTAAGGTTAGCAAGAAGTGTGAGAAGGCAGTAGGGAGGGATGGGGGTATACTGGGATGCATAGGGAGAGGCATCAGCAGCAGAAAACAGGAAGTTGTTATCCCTCTGTACAGACAGTTGGTGAGACCCCATCTGGAGTACTGTGTCCAGTTCTGGAGACCCCATCTCCACAAGGACATAGACAGGATAGAGGCAGTCAGAGGAGGGCAACTAAAATGGTGCATGGTCTGCAAGAGAAGCCATATGAGGAGAGACTAAAGGAGCTTAATATGCATACCTTGAGGAAAGAAGGAGAGGGGGACATGATATAAACTTTTAAGTACCTCAGTGGAATCAACAAAGTCCAAGAGGGTAGCATATTTTAGAAAAGAGATGTGCAGGAACAAGGGACACAATTTAAAGATAGAGGGGAGGCGATTCAGGGGCAATGTGAGGAAGTATTATTTCACAGAGAGGGTAGTGGATGCATGGAACAGCCTTTCTGAGGAGGTTGTGGGATCTAAAACTGTGGGAGAATTCAAGAATGCATGGGACAGACATAAGGCAATTCTTGTGGGGGGTAGGAAGAAATAGGCTGTTGGTTAACTAGGATCTGTGGCCTATCCTGTAGGTAGGGAAATGGGCAGACTAGATGGGCCAAGCAGTCCTTATCTGCCATCAAAGTCTATGTTTTTATGTTTTTATGAATAATGGATTAGGCAATTACGCAATGAAAAATGAATACTGACTCAAAGGAGCAGAGAGCCAAGGAAAGAGGTAGCATTTTGCCTGGTTTAGGCTGTATTTAATGAGACTGGTATAACAAGACTGTCTATGGGGTCTTTGGAATTGGAAAATATTAAACAGCTAGTGTACTGCTTGTAATTAACAGTCATTTTCAGATGCAGTCAGCTATCACTGCCAGTATGTGAAGTATTTGTTTATTTTCTGTTTGCTAATTAGAAGGTTTTCCACCTTGCAATACTGGGGTAATGTGTGGAGCAGCACTCTATCTGGAGGAAAACAAAAGTCAGTTCTGTTCCTCCCACTCCATTGTCAGAAATGAAACCAAACACCTTGAGGTACCACAATCCTTGCAGCCTGAGCAGTGACTTTCACAAGCTACCAATCAAAATGCAGCAAATTGTGACATCACTAGTAACCAGGGAGAGCCAGTCCCTGCTACTTCATGTGAAAGTGAAACCTAGCAGTGAGAAATGGTTCTCATTGGTTACTAATGATGTCATAGTCAGTGTGGTCTCAGTGTTGATGTAATAGGAGGAACAGAGCTGACTTTTTTCCCCCTCCAGACAGAGTGCTGCTCCACACATCACCCCAGTACTGCCAGGTGGAAAATCTTCTAATTAGCCAACAGAAAAGAATAAATACTTGAGATATAAGACATGATAGCTGACTACATCTGAAAGTTACAATTAATTGCAGGCAGTTTCCAGGAAGTACAGTAGCTCTTTAAGAAGAATGAGTTGCATTAAAATGATTTTTTTCTGTCACATGTTGCACTTTAAAGCACATATTTTGCACAATAAGGCACATGTTTGCACATGAAAATTTTTGGAAAAAGAAATACAAAATAAAAATAATGAGACTTATGCTGACTCAGGGAGCTTTAATAAAAATCTTTGCTGTAATAGCATAAAATAGTGCAAATGAAAAAGCTCATAAAGGTATGAGTACTTGCAGTTTGATGTCTGCCCCGCCATTGTAGCACCTAGTACTCTTTCAGCTCACAAAAAGAGAGTGAGCAGTGCCAAGCATTGCTTTCTCTTTAACACTCCTTTTCTTGTTATTTTTTTCCTGGGGGGGGGGAGGATTTAATTCCATTGGGGTTTTATTCTGATTCTTAAGATTGTTTCTTTCATATAGTTAATTGATTGTATACTGACTCATTATTGAACTTTTAACATTTTAAGATGCAGGAATTCATTTTCTAGGTGGTCCTTGAGAGATTTATTCTTTTGTTTGGCAATAATACTGACAATTGATATGATCTTGTAAAAAATATTGTTACAGCACTGTGGGTTGTAATGTTTATGGAGTATGTTAACTGGTTGAGAGTATAGTTTAAAAAATATCTCCAGACCAATTTACTTCTGTATGAATGTTTTAAACAGTTGTTCATACTAGGTAAATTTTTCTTACTCCCTCTTTTTTCATTACATTAATTTCTGTTGTGCAGTTTTTTTATCATACAATACTATCAAGTTTTAACTTGGACATTTGTGGTATTAAATCTAAAGGTCTTTCTTTTAATTTTGAATATATTCTCATAACACACTCATTCATTATTTCAGTTAGAGGTTTTGTCTACTTGAGTGTTCGGCTCATCTAATTTGGATGTTATTTGACCTTGAAAAGATTCTCAGTAGTAGCATGCGAATAGAATGTTTTATTTATTTTTATTTCTATATTTTTTTTTATTTCAGGGATCAGAAATACCTTTGAGTCAAAGACTCCTTTACAAAGGTTCCACGTCATGTATAATAGTTACAGAGATACGATACAGTTAGAGCAGAATAAACAATATAGTAGACGTTATAGACTCCTTCACAAGGTTCCATGTCACACATAATAGAACAGAATACACAATGCAGTTAGTGCATACAAACAATACAGTAAATGTTGCAGAATAAGGAAGTTAATTTTTAACAGGACTAGTTGGCTAACTTTCCCAGCTAGTGCAGTATGAGGCTGTTAGTAGATAGTGGGAACTTAATGTTGTTAATTCCATTTACATCTGTGATTTTTTTAATTAGGTGCTTTAAACCAATGAGAATTGTTTTTTATGTATGATCTGGGTGTTAATAGAATGTGACTCTCTGAACAACTGTCATAAGGCTCTGAGGAAAGACTTGGTTGGTCCAAAAGCTTAGACATTGTTTTCTTTTGTAACATCTATGTTGGTCCAATAAAAGGTATCAGACCATTTTATTCTGGATCTGTTCTTACAAGGACCAATATGACAACTAATCTATTTCTGTATGTCAAACTTAAATCAGCAGACTGGAAACTGTCTTTCCACAGTCTATCAAACTGATTTCAGAAAATAAGCAGTTCAGTAGGTGCCACTTATACTGTCCATGCTTAAGCTGGATGGCCACTTAGAATGGACAAATTCTGAATGACACAATCTTTTGTAATAGGGTACCATTATAAATATGCTGGCTATAGTGGATTAAAGCTGTGTTTACATTACAGCATCGCTCCTGAATCTCGGCTGCTTTTTTCTGATGCGCTGCCAGCTAAGCCCATAATAAACTGTTTACACAGCTCTCCATGCAGTGCTGCAGTGTGATGCCATGGCTGGGCTGTTCCTTCAGTGGGGCATGATTTATTTGTTGGTGCAGGACAGGAAAATTGCCCTCCGCAGTGGATCAAGCACAGAAGAGGGTTTACATCTCCTTGCAATACACTTGATCTGCTAAATATTCCCTCTTTGGCATCAGAGCAAAAGTGAAATCGGATGCATCCTACAGCATACTGGTGAGTGTCCACACGGTGGGATTTGCAGCACATAAACTGTTGCACACGGGTTGATGTGCAGAAAATCAGGTGGTATAAATGTGGCTTAAGGGTGCCTGCTATACTGGATGCCTGAAGCCCATTAACACCTCCACAACTGCTGTCAAGTAGCCTCCCCAGCACTTCCTGAGGCTACCTGACTGCGGATGTGGAAGTGTTAATGGGCCTTCTTACATGAACTGACTGCCATAGCTAACTGCTAACGAGGTGCTAAGTTGCAGCTGCAGAGGAAGCTAAGCTACCCTCTCTGTTTGTCTTTGCTCTTTGTCCTGTCTACCCACCAACCCTCCCTCACAACAATGATCCTTCACTCAGTTTGTTGATTGCCAAGTTCCTGAGTTATGCCTTCACCAGCTGCATGCTGTGAATGTAGTTATAAAACAAAAAAAAGAGTGTATGAGACCTCACTTTATGTGGTATGTCAAATTCTAAAAGGCTGTGGCAGTTCTTTTCTCACTCTTTAGAGGAGCTAAATTTGTTTAACCCCCCCCTTTCATGGTAATCTCTTGCTCAGTTTGCTCAGTTGCTGTTTGCCAAGTTCATGAGTTAACCCCCTTCCCAGCATGCTGTGAGTATGGCTGTGATCTGAAGGGCTGCGGTGTTCCTTTCTCATCAGAGTGATCTATCGGCGGAATGTTTCTCCAGCACTATACTGAATGCTGCCATATGTTCATCTGCTCAAGGAGAGAGATACAGTAGTGGCATGGAAACTCTGACTCTTGGTGTGATCAGTAGCTGCAGGTGTTTGCAGAGTGGAGACAGAATGTCTCAGTGTGTCAGCTAAGAGACAGATCACAAAGAGACCACACACAATACAGAACTAAAGAGATCCTGATTTACTACACTATGATTAAAACTAGAGAGACTGTGAGGGTATTTATTTATTTATTTTTACATCAGTTTACAAACCTTTGAGCCAGAGGCTCATTTTCAAAGGTACCTTGTCACATAGAGGACAAATACAGTACAACAAGTATGTTACAACAATGTGGATTGCAACAAATTGGTAAAGCATGCTGTCATATATTAGTTGCAAAAATTTTAAGGTTACAGGATCAGTAGAGAAGGATAGGTACAGATGTTTAGTACTTCATAGGCAAACAATGGTATGAGCATACAAGCAGAGGGGTTCAGACAAGTGGAGGCGATGATTGATAGAGCAATGGGAAGTGGTTGGTAGTAGGTTGGGTTCAGCCACTCAAGGATCTTTGCCAGAGCATTTGAGCAAGACCAACTTAGTAACAGTCACAGCTACGCGTATTAAGTAGGTGATTTCGAAGGGAGGTTTTGAAACTGGAAATCGTGGGGGCATCAGAGATAGAGGAGGGGAGTGTGTTGAACTAGGATGGGGCTCTGTAGCAATAGGCCCTTTGACCGTGCGTGGTCCTAGCCCTGGGAACAAACAGTGTGGTTTTGCAGGAGGTTCGAGTTTGTACTAGGGATTTTGTATGGTGGATGGGTATGGTGAATAGAGGGTAAAAAGGGATTAGCAAGACTACTGGCAGTAACTACATCACAGATTATATAAACAAATAGCTCTCTGGATCGTATGGACAGACGCTTATAATGGACAAAATAGTCTTACACAAACATATCTGTTACAAGCAGCTTGCAATGTACTACCTTAGCTGAAGAAATGTCCTGGTTTCATGAACTTCTGGCCAGCTCTTACCCCTTGTACTTTCTGTCACTAAATTCCTGTTAACCACCAAATGCCGTGTATGTAACTCTCCCTTCCCCACTGCACTACTGGGACCCAATATTCAAAAGTTTGTGCAGGCACAAACAGGTGTTTGCCCACATAGACAGGGTTTTGCACTGGATTGCAATATTCAAAAGGGGCAGTTGTGCACGCTAACTGGGGTAGTGTGTGCACAAAACATAATGTATGTGGGTGGGCAAAGGGAGGCATGGGGACAGGAATACCTGTACAACCCAATATTCAACACATTTGTGCTGCACAAAAGGGGGTATCAAGATAATTTTGCACAGTGCAAATACTGCCAGACAAAACCCTGTCTTATTCCAGGCAACCCTAGTGGGCCAGAATTACTGCAGTCAACTACGAAGTTGGCCGGTGGGGTAGCACACCTGCCCCCTGTTGTCCAGTGGCCTACTCCCCTCTGATAGCTGGCCAGATAAAACATAATGGTATCCCTGGTGGCCAGCGATTCCCCCCTCCCTCTGATCACTATCTTGTTAAAGGAAGAGACATCCCTGGCATCTAGTGGTCCCCTGGTCCCTGATCCCCCTCCATGTAATGTGAAACATATACCCTGTCATCCAGTGGTCTCCCACCCCCTCAGTCCACAATCCCCAGACCTGTTAACCCAAACATACTCCCTGGCATCCAGTGGTCCCCCTGGCCTTCAATCCCTGGAGCCATTACAACAAACAGACTTCTAAGGGCTAGTGGGCCCCCCAGTCTCTGATTCCTGGCTTCATTACAAATGCAGTACCCTGCCCTGTGCATGGCATGAGTGTCAAGAAGCTAAGGTGCATTGCACACAACAACCCAAAATATTCCCTGGTGTCCAGTAGTACCCCCACCCTCCAATCGCTGTTCCTCTCTTGTCACATCCATAATTTTTATTTTATTTATTTATTTAGCTTTTGTTGACCGGGTAAGTGCACTAGACAAATCCTGCCTATTTTCAGGCACGACCCGGGGGAGGGGGATACAGATGAATGCCAACTGACCTTCAACCAGATTAAGCTGTTGATGGTATTTTTAGTGAATGAGAGAAATTTGGCCAGGACACCGGGGAAATTCCCCTACTCTTTTCGATAAGTGCCATGGGATCTTTAACATCCACCTGAACTACCACCAATCCAGGCAGATGGGACCTCGGTTTAACGTCTCATCCGAAAGGCGGCACCTCAGAAGTGCAGCACCCCTCTCATGCTGCACTACATTGTCAGCACTGGGATATTAACCCAAGTGCCAGATGTGGGAACTGAACCCACAGCCCTCTGATCTCCCGGTCTCAGAGGTGAGTGTGCTACCTACTGAGCCACTGACACTGCTTGATAATCCCTGCCATCTAGTGGCCCCCATGGCACTGACCACCCACCCTGCCAACCCCCCCCTTACCTGAATTGTTGGTGCTGTGGCAGCCTGTGTGGTGACTGGCACAGCCCTCCTCTCACCCCCTTGGCCAGTTGCCATATGAACAGATGGGGAGCACAGGTCCTATGTAATGTATGTATTGGCAATTACATATTTGTTTTAGGGCCAGGGATCAGAGACCATGGGAGACCCACAGGCTGCCAGGAGTCTGTTTGTTGTAATGGGTTCAGGGATCGGGTACTGGGGAGGACCACTGGACACCAGGGAGTATTTTTACATTCTGTGGTGTGGGATCAAGGGCGGGGGGGGGGACCACTGGATGCTAGGAATTTCTCTTCCATAAACAGGATGGTGATCCAAGGGGGAGGACCACTGGCCACCAGGGATACTATTATGTTTTAGCAGGCTGGTGATCAGAGGAGGCTGGGAACACTGGGCATCAGGGACTGTTCTTATTATATGGGACCAGGCATTCAGGGGGGTGAATCTGCAGAAACCTGCCACTGCTACCTTTGCAAATGAGCCCATAATTGGCATGCAAGTGGCCCCTTAGCACCTTACATGCCCAATGGGCTCATTTGCATGGGTTCCTCTGATAATCACGCCTAGCGCTCTGGTGCTATTTGGTCTGGTGGTGTTATTCCCTGCACAGCAGGGATCCATGTTGGGGCAGTGCTACTGATGTAGTGCTGTGCTGACGTGCCCCTATATTCAGTCAGATAGTGTCAGTGCACTATCTGACTGAATATAGCATCCTTGGGAGCCTGGGCATGGTCAAAGCAGAACGCAAAACTCCACTTTGCCCATTTTTGAATATGGGGCTCCTGATGTTACTCAAGCAGGTTACAGAGTAACCCTTTATTGCTCTTCTTTAATTCAACAGATTTCAAAGATTATCAAGCCACTCTGCAACCTTTTGCCATTCTGAATTTAAGATTAAAAGTGAAATCTTAGGATTCCTATGACAAAGAAAAAAGAAATATAGTACTGTATATGGGAGAGCGCTGTTCTAAATAGAATTCAGCAGTAATCCCAGAACTGTTTTACCATTGTTCCAATATCAAGAGATTGTTGTACCCTCTTGAGTGCATCACAGCAATGGCACAACAACTTCAGATCTGCCAGAATGTAAACCATGCACTCAGCTGATCGCTCACTTGGCCAGCCAGTATACGTCATATCAGTTATTGCTGAAACTGATGAGGAGCAAGAGTAGTTAGTCAAGATGAATTGCATCAGTCAAGGTAGGATACTCATGTTATTGTAGTTTTTTGACTTGGGGAAACTACATGCCATCACAGTGCTAATCTGTAAACCGAGACCCATATACTATAAAAGACAATGTATGGGTCTCAGTGCACAGACAAAGCTGTGTTGGCATCTCGAGGTTGTCATGACAACCATGGACCTCTCAAGCTTTGCTGTCAAGGTTGGGTGGTTGTTATGACAACCTCTCGATGCCAGCACAGCCTTGTTGCACACCGAGACCCATACATTATCTTATATGCTTCATAATAATTACAGACACACAGTCTCAATAATAGAAAGAAAGGTTAGAACTTAGCTTCCTAGAAAATTCCAGATTCTGACTGATCTTGTTTTATTGTGAGCAACCACTTGCTGTGGACTGATGTCAAAAGATTTCATGCGTGATGCATAATATGTTTTTTTGCAACACCGTTTCCAAAAATTTAAACAAATACAAATCAGAAAGCAAACAAAAACTGATTTCCAAAAAGTTAGGATCTCAAATTAGGTAACAGCAGTAGAGAGGAACACAAGCTTCAGTAAGTGCCAGATGATGATCAGCAAAACAACAATCAAAAATACCAACAAATCTCAACAAAAAAATTCAGATGGAAAGGTCCAATAACCAAGTCCTTAAAAGAGCAAAGTTAGCCCTACAGGAACAGTATGGCTATACAAAGCTACTGCTGGCCTCCAGTCACACTCCACACTGGAAAATCAGCAAACAAGTGGTTCCAAACAGCCCACAAGATTTCAGTCTCCAATTGGTCAGAAACCAGTGAAAATAGCAGCAAACGTGTACTTTTTAGTAACAAAACAATAAAAAAGTCAATATATGATAAACATTAAATTCAAAAGTTGTTTTAGACAAAAATAAAAATATTTCTACTGAAAGTAAAATTATTTGACAGCAAATTCATGTAGCAGCCATCTGGATGTGGCTATGTGGTAATTTTTTGCAGATTATATTATTGCATGTGCTATTATTGAAAAACACAAAAATCAACAGAGAGCTGAAAAAGCTCATGTAGTATTATACATTGAAGCATGGTTATCATTTAAGGTTGGTTTATTAAATTGATTTTCTGAATGTGTGTTGTATGTTCTTTTTAAACCAGACTTAAGCAAACTCCTGAAGAAGCCCAAAATACAACGTGAAACATTAGGATTATTGACACTGTGAAAAACTGAGAAAATAAAAGCCCAAAAGAAGTTAATGCAAAGGCTACCTTTTTGCACCCCTCCCATCCACCACCACCCTAGTTTTGGCCTTGTAAACTGGATAGGACATCTGGACGTTGGCAGCACCTAAAGAGAAATGTCTACAGCTCAATTTCCTCTGGTTTCTCTATTATAAATAAAGGACACTGTTTACATCTACTGTATATAATACATGGAAGGAAACTTTTCCCTATAGAAAAGGCCATCATTTATTTCCCTGTATACCTATGACTAAATTATCAATCAAAGCTATATATCTGCACTAACCTATCAATTACAGATGTGTACCTGCACTAATTAAAGCTATATACCTACACTAATCAAACAATAAAAAGTATATACCTGCACTTATAAAAAGTACACAGCTGCACTACATTAAACCCTATGGGATACCACTAATAACACAAATAACACAGCACTTGGAAGCTAGCTAAACCAATTAACAAGCTGCAAAAGAACCTGGAAAAAAGACACTTACACAAAACCCTCCCAAATCCAGAAATCTCCCAAACTCCTATCTGAATTTACTACACACTAGGATTACTAGGATTACTATTATATATAGGACAAAAGGGAGCAGTCAATGCCCATAAGTATTGTCCCCCGCACTATGCGGGCATTTAAACCATAATACTATCTTTATAATATAATCTATCTAAAGCGGTATTGAATTGACCAAAATCTTCAATTTTCACTACTGTTCATGTGAGTCTATTCCAAGTCCTAGCACTCCTAGCTGTGTAAAATTTATCTCTTTTTGTGGTATTTACCCTAGGTATGGTTAATTTCTTACCATGGGCTCTAAGATTCTCTTGAGATTTACTAAATTCAAAGCCGCATAGATCCAATAAATCCGGAGAATGCATTATTTTATGGAGCAAAAGCAGGTCCCCTCTCTGCCTTCTTAGTTCCAAGGAATACAATCCAATTTCTTTTAACCTAGAGTCATATGGTAGTCCCTTTAAATGACGAAGCAGTTTGGTCACAGTGCGTTGTACCCATTCTAACATTTTGGTATCCTTAGAATAGTAAGGAGACCAGAATGGTGACCCAAAATCAAGCATGGGCCTAATATAACTCTTATACAGTGGTATAATACACTGCTCAGATCTACTAACAAAGAAGCATTTGATCCTTTTAATAAGAACCCTTGCTTTAAAAGAAACCTGTCTGCAATGTTCAGTAGAAGAAACAGTGGTAGATATTGTAACCTAAGTCACGCTCTGATGTTACGCTATGATCTGGTCTCCCAATATATATTTGTATCTTGGATTTTTATGACCAAAATGCAGGACTCACATTTTTCAGTATTAAACTGCATTCCATTTTCGTTAGCCCATTTCATAATTTTGTTTAGATCATTGACCATAGTTAAATGCTTTTAAAGGTGTCTACCTCCCCACCTAATTTCAAATCATCCACAAATTTAACCATTTTATTAGTAATATTATGATGAATGTCGCAAATATAGATACCAAAAAGAACCATTGTCTCCTTGCTGCAAGAGACCTTCAGGTGCCATAACGTGATCGCAGATTCAATCTCCATAACAATAACCATTCTAATGTATTATATTTAAGCAATATACCATGAGAGGGTGTGAGTGATGGCAAGATTTACCCATGCCTGGTGTGGTTTGGTCACAAGGCCATTGGCTAAGTGAGTGAACCACACCAGAAGTGTATATTGTGATAATACAATGGGCATCTCTATTTTTTGAAAAAGAAAAAAATAAAATATAATTTTTTTTTTTGTATTTTAATGTAGTTTCAGTGCGTTTGTTACTGCGCCAGAAAAAATAGTCCTGTGTTGCCAGGACTGTTGCTATGGCTGCAGTCAGTGGGAATGTGGAGCGCTGGTCTACATCACGCTCACAAAGTGCTGTTTCTATAGCACAGATTGAAGAGTTTTTTGGGGGAAGAGGCTCAGCAGCAGCACTGGACATGATGGAAACTGGAGGGTGTGAGAGTCGGAATAGCTTTTTATTTTTCACAAGAGAGCCTGTGACTGAACTGTGTGTTTAGTGACTGTAAGAGAGAGCATGTTGTGAGTGGCAGTGCATCGTTCAATCTGTGGTCTCTGGGTAAATGTGACTTTTATATTGGGAGGAAGTATTAGGGTCAGTTGGGTGCCTGAGATGCTAGTGTTTTTTTTTTTTTAACTCATTTTTTTATTAAGAGCCATGAATGACATACATTCATTCCATACAGATATTGAGACCAGCCATATCAATATTTTCATAACAATACAGTTTAGGTCATTTCAAGTTGTCCAGTCATATAGTTAACTGATTGTCACTGCATACTTGTAATATAAATTAATTATCCAGCTGTCCATTGCATTGCCTCTACTGGTGTCCATAGAGTGTTTTTCAGGTGTAAGAGTTGTAACTCTGTTGTGAGAGTCTTCCATGTAGACATCTATAAGCATAAGTGGTGCCTGCCTACCCTCCAAGAATATTGCTTTTTTTTTTTGTTTCGGTGGGGGGTGATAGTTGCAGGAGGAGTGAGGACTTGCAGCAGCTGTGATGGCTTGGGGAATGTGGGAATAGAGGCTACAATTGACATGGGGGAGGAGTTTGACAGATGAGCCGGGAGCAAATTGTTATGTGGGAAGAGTTGAGAAAGTGCCGATGGTCTCTGCTAGACCTCTCGCTAGTTAATGGGAGCAGATCAGCAATTGTGGCAGACAGCTGTTTAGTGTGGATTGAACATTTCGGTTTATCACTGTCGACCTCGGGGCTCAGAAGGATTTTAGAGATGCAGCTGGCTGGTACTTCTCGCCGTGGGGAGATAGTATGATTTACATGTTGTAAATCAAGCCAGCCAGCCAGTCAGGATGCTGTATTTTTAGAACCATTGTATAATTAACAAACAATGGGTAAGGGTGGAACACTCAAAGGTATACCCATCTCGGGGGCTAATTAGGGCAATAAAGCCACTTGCCTTTTGGACTCATGGCCTTATAGTACTAATTAGGCTCTCTCATGGGTATAACATCATTGTATACCACCTTTTCCTGTATATATATATATATATATATATATATATATACACACACACACATACATTGCAAATAAATTTGGTTAATGCACTAGTTGAGTTAAACCAACAAAGTAAGGAAATGTGGCATTAGGGTTTCAACCCTAACATCTCTACTCTTACCTTGAGGGGTAAGTAAAAGAATAACCATTATAGTTTGATGTCTCCCTGCATCTTGACAAATCAGGTATGGAATGTGCCTTGGGGTTATCAACCCTAACGCTCACCCCATTCCATCAGTAAATAAGCTTAGATGTGTACAGTATATGAGAATGGGGTGAGCATTAGGATTGACACCCCCAAGGCACACCCTGTACCTGATTTGTGAAGATGTAGGAGACATCAAACCATAATTGTTGTTCATGTTGCTGCCTGCAGATGTAGGTGGGGTATTAGGGTTAGAAACCCTAATGCCACATTTCCTTACTTTTGTTGGTTTAACCCTAATGAGTGCATTAACAAAGTTTTTGCCATGGATTTCCTTACTTTTTGAGATAGAATAATCATAACCTCATGTGGCTGTGGAGGCACAGGGCCCTCTGGGCCCTGCATTTATATCCCTCCATAGATGTGTAGATATATGTTGCTGTGGAGGGCCCTGCACTTCCATATGTGCCAAAACAGCAATTTCTTTCCTTCATTGTATGGCTTGTTAAACTTCCAGTGTTATGTTATGGGAAATTACATTTTTCATTTTTTTGCCTTGTTATATTGTCCCTAAATGATTGGGGGGAAATATGTGTCATTGTTGTAGTACTCATTAAGACATTTGTTTTGATATACAGAGTGTCCCTTAAGTCCAAATATTGAGGGAGTTATGGCTTGTTTAAATTTTTTTGTTTTTTTATGTGGCCCCTAAATTTTTTTTGTGGGGGGGGTATTCTTGTAGTACTCATTAATAACTTTGTTTTGATATATAGATTATCCCTTAAGTCCAAATATTGAGGTAGTTATGGCTTGTTGACATTCATATGTGAAAAAAACGAAGTCCAAAATCTTTTTTTATATGAGAGAATCCTTTTTCATATGAATGAGAAACGCTCATAAAAAAGGATTTCTTCATATGAAAAAAGAATTGGAAAGAAAAACTAAGTCCAAATTCTTTTTTCCTGTGAGGACATCCTTTTCTGTATGAATGAAAGAAGCTACCGAAAAAGGATCCTTTCATTCAAAAAAAGAATTGGGACTTAGTTTTTTTCTGGTTCTTTTTTTGCATGAAGGGATCCTTTTTCATGAGCTTTTTTCATTCATATGAAGAAGTATCCCCTCATATGAAAAAAAAAATTGGATTTAGTTTTTTTCCAGATTCTTTTCTCCTATGAAGGGAATCCTTTTTTGTATGGCCACTTTTTTTCATATGGCCATATGGAAAAAATGGAAGTGAGTTACAAAAAATACTTTAAAACCTGGAAAAGCACATTTGGGGGTACTTTTACCAACAGTTAACTGAAGAATCCACCTAACGGGGTCTCAATGACCAAGATACATTTGTTGGTCTCTGTGGAAGAGGCCATTTTTATGGGTTTTGAAAATTGTTTTTTTGAAAAAAATGGAAACAAGATGGCCACCGTATGAAAAGAAAAAATTACTCACCTTAGTAATGTTGTTTCTTCTAATGGAGCCTTGCTGTATTCTGACAGTAGCAGTGAGTCCAAACCTTCGAACTGCCCCGGAGGTGAAAGAGTTAACTTTCCATGCCAGGCATGGAATGCTGAGCTCGAGCTCGGTTGAGACTCTGTCTGTTGCTATTTAAACTCAAACCGTCAGATTTTTATGAGCAAACTTACTGAGGGCCTGTGTGGAAGCTGTAAACCTACACTAGCCAACTGGCTACTAAACATAAAAAACACATTTTTTGGTCCCAAAACAAAGACTCAAGTCAGGAGACCCAAAAAATGAAAAACACAACACCAAATCACCCAAGAAAAGGGAGTGAAACAACAAGGTGGGCATCTACTGAGTGCCAACGCTGCCACTGCCCACCCACATCCCAAAACAGAGGTTCTGAGAGGAGCAGGCAGGGGGGAGGTCAGAATACAGCAAGACTCCATTAGAAGAAACAACATTACTAAGATGAGTAATTTTTTCTTCAAACAACATGAAGTCTTGCTGTATTCTGACAGTAGCAGACCACCAAGTGCACTCCATGGAGGAGGGACAGAATCTACTTAGAAATAGCTCTGAAGCACAGCTGTGTTAAACTGGAGCATCACTCCTAGCCTGAATATCCAAGGAGTAATGCTTGGTAAAAGTGTGAACTGTTTTCCAGGTAGCTGCTTGACATATCTCTAAGATAGAATATCCCTGGCAGTAGCCAGGAAGCAGCTGTACTCTGGTGGAGTGAGCCCTCAGGCCTGAGGGTGGAACCTACCCAGTTTTCCATAACAAAATTGATACAAGAGACAATCCACCTGGCAATGGATCATTTAGTGGCAGGTTTCCTTTACCAACCTCACCATAAGTGAGGAACAGTTGGAGGAATCAAACCTGTGACCCTTGGTATGCTCTATGTAGTAGCTAAGGGTCTTTTTCACATCTAAACTGTGGAGCCTCCTCTCGCCAGAGGAGGAATGGTCAGTGAAGTACACAGGAAGAGACATAGATTGATTAAGGTGGAAATCTGAAACCACCTTAGGCAAAATTTCCTGTTAGTCCTGAGGACCACCTTATCTCTATGAAAGGAGATAAAATCAGGCTCCACTGACAAAGCTGTAACTCACTTATGCTGCCTGGCAGAGGTGATGGCTACCAGAAACACAGTTTTCCAAGTCAAGTACTTAAGCTCTGCTGAAGACAAAGGCTCAAAAGGGGGTTGCATAAGCTGAGCAGTGCAAACATTAAGGTCCCAAGCAGGGGCAGGGTCCCTGAAAGAAGGGTTGGTGTGAAGCAATCCCTTGAAAAACTTGGAGAATACAGGGTGAGATGAAAGAGAAGAGGGCTTACCTGCTGAGATAAAAGCAGAAACAGCTGCCAGAGGCGCCTTCAGTGTAGCTGGTCTGAGTCCTAAGCTATTTAAATGGACCATATCATCAAGGACTGTGGGCAGATCAGCAGACTCTGGGGAAGTATGCTTTCCAGAGCACCATATGGAAAATCTTTTCTGCTTGGAATTATAAGTAGCCCTGGTGGAAGGTTTCCTAGAAGCCTTCAGAATGTCCATTATGCCTTGGGAGAGGTGTAAATCAGCAAACTCTAACTCTTCAAGAGCCAGGCCTTGAGATTGAGAGATTTGAGATTCGGGTACCAAACCCTCCCCTGAGCACAGGTTAGCAGGTTGTGATTCCTGGGAAGGCACAGGGGAAGATGGACTGCTAAGGACAGAAGGAGTGGATACCAAGGCTGTCTGACCCAGTCTGGAGCAATCAGGATCATCTTGCAGGGTTGAGGTCTGATTTTGACTAGCACTTTGAACAGGAGAGGGAAGGGGGGAAAGGCATACAGGAACTTCCCTTCCCAACTGAGAACTAAGGCATCCCAGGGGACTGATCCCAACACTGGGAGCCTGCAAAAAAAAGGGGAAGTTGGTGATTGTCTGGGGCTGCAAAAAGATCTATCTGTGGGGTGCCCCATCTGGAGAATATCACCTCCAAGAGCAAGGGATCCAGTGACCATTCGTGATGGCCCTGAGATATCCTGTTGAGAGCATCTGCCAGGACATTGTCCTTGCCTGGGAGGTGTACTGCTGTGAGGGAGGTGTTCAGGGAGTAAGCCAGGGACCACAATGTCATTGCTTCTGTGCACAAGGCCGTAGACGGAGTGCCTCCTTGCTTGTTGATGTACCACATTGTGGTCGTATTGTCTGTTCTGATCTGAATAACTTTGTTCTGAACAGACTTGGAAAAAACTTGAAGTGCTAGAAACACTGCTCTGAGCTCCAACAGATTGATGTGGAGCAGAGACTCCTGAGGGGACCACAACCCCTAGGTGGTCAGGTCACCCAAATGAGCCCCCCCCAAGAGGGAGGCATCTGTAGTAAGGATTAAGGAGTGGGACTGAGAGACAAAGGGGACCCCTTGTCTCAGATTGCTCTGATCCTGCCACCACTGTAGGGCCTGGATCAGGGTTCAAGTCACTGGTATCAATTTGGTTAGAGGGTCCTTCCTTTAAGACCAGAAGGCTCTCAAATGGAACTGAATGTCTCTCATCTGAAATCTTGCTCCCTGCACCACTGCTGTGGAAGCAGCCATGTGCCCCAGGAGCTGTAGAAAATGCCTTGCTGGTCGAGATACCTGCAGGGTGAATGAGGAGGCCAGAGAGATAAGGGTCCTTGCCCTGTCCAGGGGAAGGAAAGCTCTGGCCTTTTCTGTGTCTAGCTCTGTGCCTTTGAAGGTGAGGAGCTGGACAGGCTCTAGAACTGATTTTGAAAGGTTCAGGAGGAAACCTAATGAGGTGAGCAGTTGCTGAGTTATTTGTAAGTGTGACTTGACTTGGTCTGGGGACTGGCCTACTATAAGCCAGTCGTCCAGGTAAGGGAAGATGGCAATCCTTTGCCTTCTTGGAGAAGCAACTACTACTGCCAGGCATTTTGTGAACACCCTTGGAGCAGAGGTTAGTCTGAAGGGCATTGCTCTGAACTGGTAATGGCCTGAGGGCAGCTTGAACCTGAGGTACTTTCGATGGGAGCTTCTGATGAGAATATGGAAGTAGGCATCCTTGAGGTCCAGGAATACTAGCCAGTCCCCTGGCCTTAGAGAGGGTAAATTTATTCCCAGAGTCACCATTTTGAATTTTGGTTTTAACAGGTGCTTGTTTAAGTATCTGAGATCCAGGATGGGCCGCCATTGTCTTTTTTGGGGTAAGGAAGTACCTGGAGTACAACCCTTTGCCCTGGTGTAGGAGTGGAACCCTTTCCACAGCTTTGAGAGCTAGGAGGGAAGAGACCTCTGCCTCTAGGGCAAGTGCCTCTGAGGGGTTTGCAGGTGGAAAGGATCTGGTTCTCAGCTTTGGAAATCTTTTGGAGCTAAGAACCAGTCCCTGGCTTACTATTTCCAGGACTCACTTGTCTGATGTTATAGACTTCCAGTCCTGGACAAAGTAAGCCAGCCTGCCCCCTACCGGTGGTGGAGAATCGGCCCTGGCAAACCCATCAGGGTGCCTGCTTGGCAGGGGGTTTTGGCTGAGAGGTGGAAGCAGATCTGCTGGTACCCCTTCTGCCTCTCCCTCTAAAGAACCCCCTCTGAGCATATGCAGAAGAGGAGGCCTGGGCTTGGTAGAAAGGCCTGTGAAAAGGCCTGCCCCTGCCCCTGGGAAGCTGCCTCTGAGGAGTGGCCTGCCTTTCCTTGGCCTGGGCACTCCTGTAGATGGTCCTATACTCGTCCATTTTCTTCATGTAATTGTCTGTTTGCTCCCCAAACAAAGAATTACCAATAACAGAAAAATTCATGGCCTTAGTCTGGGTATCCTGTGACAGGCTAGTACATCTGAGCCAAGCCATTCTGCGAAGTGCCACAGATGTATCCATGACTCTTGATGACACATCATTTGAGTCCACTGCAGCATGGAATTGCACCTTGGATGCCTCAATACCATCAGCAGCCACCTGTTCCAGCTCCTTGGCAAGCTGGCCAGGGACCTATTTTGCTAAAGCCATGATGGTGTCCCATCTGGATTTCTGATATCTAGCAACATAAGCCATATAATTAGCCTGTCTGAGTCCCAAGGATGCTGCCATGTACTGTTTCTTTGCCATGGCATCAATCCTCCTGGAGTCCTTGTCTGGGGGGTGTGAAGCCAAGGGAATATTTGCCTTGTCACAGGCTGCAGCATGCACTACCCCAACATGGCTGCATTGTTGTGTAAGGAACTCCGTATCAGAGCCTGACAATGCATACCTCTTGTCCATTCTCTTATCCACAGGAGGTATAGTGTTAGGAGTCTTTAAAATTTTAAATGTCTGTTTCCCAAAAGATTTATGCAAGGGAATAGACAGCCACCTAGACTCTGGGATATCCATCATTTTCACAAAGTCAGGCTCCTCTTGGTCATCCACAGCTTCTTCCATAGGAAGCTGGAGGGTTTCAGCCACTATTTTATAAAACATGAAATGAGAAGGGGACTCAGAAAGCCTAGGAGGAAACACTCCTGAAGGTTTGTCTGGGGAGATGTCCGGGTCAATGGGCACATCCAGGCTTCCAAATCCACATTCACTTTTCTCGTACTCCTCTTCCCCCTCCTCCGGTTCATAATACTCCTCTAAATCATAATCTTGAACCGGTGGAACCAACTGAACCCAGCGCCTCCCTGATGGTGCCGGTTCGGTCAGAACCGGGGAAAGCAACTGGACAATTTTGATCGCTTTGGCTATTTCTTCAGCAGTTGGAGAGGAAAGTTTTGGCTCCACACCAGCTGATTTTCTAGTCCTCTTTGCTGGAACCGACTCCTCAGAGTCGGATCTCCTTTTGGCCGAAGAAGTCTCGCCCTGGTCAGAGGGCACTCCTTCTGGTTCGGTTTGAACCGAACCGGGCTGACCATCCGGTTCAGCGTACTTTTTGGCCTCCCTTTCCCTGAGCCTACCAACTCTCTTTTCTAGGGTAGCTGCAGGAAAATTTTTACAAATTTGGCAGTCTGCATTGAGGTGGTCAAACCCCAGACAATAAACACAGGTGGTGTGGGGGTCAGCCTTGGCAAAGACTTCCCCACACTAGTGTTGAAACCCAGTGGGCCCGGTTTTTCTTTTGGGTTTCTCAGACATTGTGCCAGTCCTAACCAAACTTACCCTTTTAATGGCAATCCACCAGGCAAGACCCTCTTATCGGTTCCTGACTGTGTCACGGGTCGTGGAAAAAAACGTAATAAAATCCGTTTTTTTTAGAACCGATAAGAACCGGTAACCACACTCTAAAAGTACAATTTAGGATTTTTAAACAACTTGATCGGTTCAAATTGAACCGATTAACCGTTTACAAGTTCCACACAGAATAAGATTAAAATATAACCTATCTAGTACTCACGAATACCACAGACAGAGACTGAACCGACAGGTTGCGGTTTAATTTCGGTCGAAAACCGAGAAAAATGGTACTTTAAGCGACAAACTGAACCAAGCAGAAGGAGAAATCTCCGGAGCGACTGTTCAATGAGGCGGAGTAAAGAATCTGATGGTTTGAGTTTAAACAGCAACAGACAGAGTCTCAACCGAGCTCGAGCTCAGCGTTCCATGCCTGGCATGGAAAGTTAACTCTTTCATCTCCGGGGCAGTTTGAAGGTTGGGACTCACTGCTACTGTCAGAATACAGCAAGACTTCATGTTGTTTGAAAGGAAATTTTCCTCATGGAAAAGGATGAGCTCCATACAAAAAAGGATCCTTTTTTTGCATGGACCATATTCTTCCTTTGTTCAAAGCAGCTATCCAAAAGACCAAACTGAGCATGCTCAGAACCAAAATGGTAACATTTAATAGCTTTGGAACAGATTAATATTTTTCACCAAACGTACAAAAGGCACATCTGTAGGACAAGACCTATCTACCTTGAAAATTTCAGACCAAAATTCTAAACAGTCCGAGTGTTTGTCGATCACAAAAAAAAACCACACAAAAAAAAGTAATTTTATTTTAACATTTTTTTGCTATCCGCATCTCGGAATTCACACATACGACCAGAACGAAACTTGGTATGTCAAAAGATCTACCCCCTGAGACCATGCATGCTTAATTTCATGGAAATCTGTTGAACAGTTGCACAGATATTAAAGTGCAAAATATGAGGTTTAACATCGAAGCCCCTGCTCAAACTTAACTATAGTGGCGAGGTAGTACTGTGTCACTGTAATATCTGTCTGTCTCTCTGTCTGTCTGTCTGTCTGTCTGTCTATCTATCCATCTCACATGCCCTGGTGCCATAGAGATCCTGATGCCCCCACTCTTATCTCATGGGCAGCATCAGCCAAATCCTCTAGAGTAGGGCACTGGAACCCATAGCCTTCCCCTAATGTTTCTTACCTGGAAGGACATTGCAGCCAGCATAGTCTCATATACCAGGAACTTAAGCCATCCCTGAATCATGCTCTTTAACTGCACCTCATACCTTACAAGTTGTGTCACCTCCATCCTTTCTCACAGCCGGAAGGTAATGCTACTACATGAAATTGCACCCCAAACTCATCTGTACCTCATCTTTAGAGATTTCTTTCAGGCCTGAGAGCAAATAGTAACACCCCTTGAAGGAATGTCCACCCATAATTCCTACACCCAACCAAAAGTCCTTCTAACTGTCTCCATATGGCCAATCCCAACCAGCATACAAATTCCCTGTGCCCTGACCCTTTGGGGGGAAAGGTAATGTCCCAGATACCCAAGGCCCCATCACTCCCCTCTTGGTGCCTCATGTCATGCTCAGGCATTGAGGATAATGTAGCACCACAACCCTCAGGCAAGATACCTGCAATGGAGAACTGTGCCATTGTGGTTATGCAACTGTACAGATCACTGGTGAGTCCACAGCTGGAGTACTGTGTTCAGTTCTGGAGACTGCATCTCCAGAAAGACAGACAAAGTGGAGGCAGTCCAGAGGAGTGCTACCAAGGTGGTGCATGATCTGCATGAGAAGCCCTATGAGGAGAGGCTAAGAGAGTGCAATATGTACTTTCTGGAGGAGAGGAGAGAGAGAAAGGGGGGGATATGATAGAAATGTTCAAGTACCTCAGGGATATAAACAAGGTACAAGAAGGAAGCATCTTTCAAAAAAGAAGATGTGCAAGAACAAGGGGGCATGAGATGAGGCTAGAGGGGGTAGGCTTAGGGGCAATGTGAGGAAGTATCTTTTCACAGAAAGAGTAGTGGTTGCTTGGAACAGCCTCCTGACGGAGGTGGTGGGGCAAAAATGGTTAAGGAATTCAAGACTGCACAGGATAAGCATAATGCCCTTTCCTATTTGCACACTGCCTGCTACTTCTCTCCAATCTATCCTCTCCTACTCTACCCCCTCCCCTCTGCCTCCCCCAGTCACTGCGCTAGCTTGGACTTGCCAAATAGCTACTTGCTAAGGATCTACAGGAAGCTCCTGACCTGAGTTGCACTTATCTCATTTCTTCTCTATGATCCTGTTATCCATGTTTCTATACAACCTACTTTGCTTGCTCATGTACTTTCATAGTCTAATTAATGTTTGAGATGTTTTGTACTTTTCTGTCTAACTATTTACTGTATGGTTTATGTGTGCTGCGTCACACTGATGTTTTGTATGTCATTTGTATCCTCCCGGGTCGTACCTGAAAATAGGCATTCCTATGTCTAGTGTACCCACCTGGTCAACAAAAGCAAATAAATAAATAAATAAGGGTACTCTGGTGATAGGGAAGAAAAAAGGTAAGCCATGGATCAACTAGGGTCCATAGTTTTTATTTATTTAGTTTTTGTTGACCAGGAAAGTGCACTAGACAATTTATGCTTATTTTCAGGCATGACCTGGGATGAGGGGGATACAGATGAATGCCAACTTACCTTGAACCAGATTAAGCTGTTGGTGGTATTTTCAGTGAATGTGGAGAAATTTGGCCAGGGCACCGGGGAAATTCCCCTACTCATCGGTAGGAGGAACTGCTGTGCTGTTTGCAGCATGGCAGATGGTGGCCAGCTGTCGGAGGAGATAGATGTTGCTACTGTGAAGCAGGCTGAAGAACTTTTGTGAGGTGCTACACACCCCGTGGTGGCAGGAGTTTGACCCATATCTCAAAGTGATGTGCATGGTGAGTCTCATGCAACGGTAGCTGTGGGTGAGACTGTTTCCATTGTGTTTTCTCCCAATTCTGATATGTGCCCTGTGCTGTATTCAGTGGTATTACCTTTGGAGGAGATCAGCTCTGCGGTGGTTTCTGAGCCACCGGTAGCTCCTATGTCTGCTGGTGTACTTCTTGATTCTGACGCAACCTGTGATGGTATGCGGAAGCATTTAGACGTGGATGATGACGGCCTCTGGTCTAAGGAGCAGGCCTTGTTGGATGCAGGCTGGATGTGTGTGGACGGCAAATGGATCCCTGACTCCAATTGGGAGTCTTTTTTCTTCTTCCCATAAGGAGTCTTGGGGGAATATTGTTGCTGGTCTTGATTCAGGTCTGACTTTACTTTCTCCTACTAATCTCCATACTGATGGGTCTGAGGACACTCGGGGACCGGAGCCTGCTGCTGACTCTCTCCCGACTGATCCCCCGGCAGTGTTGCCACCTCCTTCTCCCCAATGGGATTCCAGTAAGCCAGGGACTTGATTTTCTGACTTTTTTAAGTGTAACCGCTTGGAGCAAGCCCCCAGATGAAATGCAGTCCATCTCAGGTATCGGGGGGCGGGGGGGGCCTACCCGACCATCCTGATAGAACTTTTGTTGTCAGACAACTCTTGAAGGAGTCCATGCATTTTCTTGCCTCAGACATCTATGCTTTGATTAATGTCAGGGGGGAGGACACTTTTGATATTAGTTTCAGGTCCTTTTCAGGTCTGAACAAATTTTGGCAACTTTATGAGTCCTGTAAATCTACACCACTGTGGATTCCTTTTTTTGCTATTCCTCTTACTAAACTTTTATTCAAAACATTGCATATCATGTTTCGTAAAGAGGGTGTTAATGTGGGGGATATTCAATTCTGGCTTGAGCATAAATGTCATGTTTTGGGGCCACCTGAAGCTGTTATTGATGACGAGGGTATTTGGACTGGTAGTTGGAAGTTTAAAGTAAAACTGCATATTGTTGAGAATTAAATTTTACATATCCCCAACAGTTTTTTTCTGGGTAAGGACAGAGGGGTTTGTTTTTACCCAGGTCAACCCAAGGCCTGTTACAAATTCATCAGTCATCGACACCTGAGTAGTGTTTGTGACAAGGTCAAATGTGCATTGTGTGGGGATTTTGACCACAATAGTGGGGTTTGTTGTAGCACCTTTCACTGTAATTTATGTGATGAACAGGGACATGCATATCACCAGTGTCCTTGGGCTGAGCAGAATAGACAGGGTGGTGTAAATAAAGATGATTTAATTAACAAAGCCCAAGAAATTTGCGGGCCTTCTCCTGATGCCAAGGATCCACACCATTCTAGGCCTTCTGCGCAGCCTGATCCTGAGGTTGGGCCCGATCCACCTGCTTCAGCTACACATCCCACTGAGACTTGCCCTCCATTGGATGAGCAGGACATTTTGATCACTGCTGCACCTCTAGTCTCTGATTCCGTGCCCCCTCAACCTGAATTTCTTACTCCACACCCCAAGAGAGAGAGTTATTAGAGCTTCTAGTAAAACAGGTACTCCTACTGTTACCATGCTCTCCACCAACCCATTTCAAGTTTTACATGATCCGGACTCTGAGTCAGATGTTTCTTCCAAATCTGGACAGCATTCTGAAATGGAAGTTGAGGAGGAGGGTGGTTCAGATTTGGGACTTCCACGTAATAAAAAGAAATCTGGGGAAAAAAAGGAAGAAAGACAAATGATATATTTAACTTTTAATGGCATCTTTAAACCTAGTCTCATTTAACACCTGTAGTATGAAGCATTATAAGAAGAGTCTGGCTTGTTTAAATTACTGCAGGGGTTTGGGTGCGGATATTATTTTTTTACAGGAAACTAGGTTTAGCACTTTGGCTGATGTCGCTTTGGCAAAAAAACTTTGGGTGTCTGGTCCTTCTTTCTGGTCTTATGGGGAGGATGTGGCCGATGGTTTGGGTATTCTTTTTACTAATACTCAGGTTCAGGTTCTCCGTCTGGTTGATTTACTGCCTGGGAGGGCTTTGTTCCTTGATTGTGTGTATCGGGGTTTTTCTTTACAACTCATTAATGTTTATGCACCTCAAGCTAAAACTGCTGTTATTGAACTCTTTCATCTAGTTAAACCTTTTTTGTTTACTAAATTACATGTGGTTTGGGACGGGGATTTTAACTGCAGTTCGGATCTGAAAGTCCAAAATAATGTTCAGAAGAAGATCTATTGTGATACTCATACATTGCAGGATGTCCTTTGGATCGCAGTTCTGACTGATGCTTATAGGTAGCTATATCAGGATGCAGGGGCTACCTATAGGAGAAGTGTTTTTTCTTCATGTATCAATTATTTTTTTCTTTCCAGATATTTGATACCCACTCATTTTTCTTTGAGACTTTGTGAAGTTTCAGATCACATGGCTTTTGTTTGTCGGATAGGCCTTTCTGTGGTTCCCCCATGGTTTCCGTCAGTCTCTGGGCGATGGAAATTGAATTCTTCCTTGTTGGACCAGGATGAGGTTAAGAGTAATTGTTTATATGTTTTACATTCCCGACTTTCTGTTGTTGATATGTATGACGATTTGGGATGTTGGTGGGTAGATACTAAGTTTGACATCAAGCAGTTTTTTGTTAAATTGAGCCAGACTAGACGGCGGACTGATTATATTAGATATTTAGGGCTTCAAAATCAATTTCACCATCGTATGTCTTTTCTGGATATTTCTGTGGGACAGATCCACGATCAGCTTGATAACATTAAGTCTACTATACGTCATTATCGGTATGATAGAGCTGTCTCTTTACAGGCGGCAATGCGGTTTGGGTTGCAAAAGTCTCCATCTGCTGATCCTTTTTCAGTCTGTAAGAAGGCTGTGGATTCTAAATTGATGGATGGACTGTTTTCTGTTGATGGGGTTTTGAAGGTGACTGATGTCGAAATGTTGGATGTAATAGATGGTTATTTATTGAAGCAATATGGGTCTTCTGTTTTTCTGATACAGCCTGGGAGGAGGTTTTTCTTTTTGTTTCTCCTGGGGTGATGCATGATCAAGCTGTGGAGCTTGAGCATCCCATCATGGTTGTTAAAGTTAGGCAGAATATTGCTCATTTGAAATTAGGGGTTTCTCCCGGTGAGGATGGCATTACAAATGAATTTTATAAATGTTTCTCTGATGTTCTCAGTGTGATCTTGTGTCAGCTGTATAATGAAATGTTGGGGTCTGGACAGATCTTTCCTAGGTTTGCTGCTGCCATTGTTATTTTTTTATATAAAAAAGGCTCTAGACATAATTTGGCGACCTATCAGTCTTTTGAACACTGATTATAAACTTTTTGCATCCATATTATGTCATCGATTATAGTCTGTTGCAATGGAGATTATACATCCTGCACAGACTTGTTCTATTCCCAATAGGTCCATTCAGCAGAATCTTGTTTTTTTGTAGGATATTTGTGCTTTTGGACAACAGAATAGACTTTCGGGTTACTTAATAGCTTTGGATCAGACCAAAGCATTTGATAACATTTCTCATGCCTTTCTACACCTGGTTTTACCAAAATATGGGATGCCTGTAGCATTTTGATCCTGGATCAGCTTTTATATCATGGTGCTATTGTTTGCCCTGTAATTAATGGCTTAGTTGGGAAGGATGTTCCTGTTGTTTGGGGGTTGCGACAAGGTTGCCCTTTTAGCCTCCTACTATAAATTTTTTGCTTGGACTCTGTGGTTTGCTTAATCATTAATGATAGTAACATTTGGGGACTTTCCCCTGCTTTAGAGATTGTGCCTCAAAAGATTGCCATTTACGCTGATGGTGTTTGTCTCATTGTTTCACATGTGGACCCTGTTTTTTGATGTATGGAGGTTTTTCACTCTTTTGCAAGGATTTCAGGGGCAGAGATTAATTTTGGTAAGAGTTCTGGTGTTTTTATTGGGGATGGGCCTTTTGTTTCTACTATTGGGAAGATTCATATTTCTGCATCTCCTATTAAAATACTAGGTTGTTTTTTTGGTAACGGGGATTTAGCAGCCATTAATTGGATGGAGAAGCTTGAAATTGGGGAACGGGAAGTACAGGTGTGGAAGTCCTGGTCTTTATAAAAAAAAAGAGGGTTTTAATTATTAAGAAATTTTTGCTTCCACTATTTCTATATCTTAGTGTGATTTTCCCCATTCCTTTGCATTTGGACACTCGGGTTTTGAGCTGTTTTTTTTTTTCAAATGCTTTGGGGTAGCTGATTAAACCCTATTAAATGGGATTTTATCTATTTGAAATTGACATAAGGAGGGTTGGGCATGATTAACAATATAGTGTTATATTTTTCCTTTTTTTTACATTTTAATTTTGGATCAGGAGGACGTCATCTTTGGTCTTCTTGGACGTCTTTTTTGTTTACACCTTTTTTTGAGAAATGGAGTTTGGGTTTTCCTCGCACTACCCCTACTCTAAATGTTCCTGATTTTGCTATTCCTGCTTTGCGAAAGTGTAGCTCTTGGCATGTTACAAAACTTATGTTGCACACTTTAAGTAGAAAATCCCTGTATATGGCAATAATGGAGCAAAATTTTACTGTTCGAGTAGTTTTTCCAAAATGTTTGCCTTCGAAATTGAAGACTGCCTTGAGGCTTCTGAATGATAAACGTATTCCTGCTAATATGTTGGATGTTCAATGGTTGTGCTGTCACAGGAAACGGGGTCAAAGGGAGCCTTAAGCACAAACTGCTTTCAGAACGGCAGTGTGTTAGACTAGAATGTGGGGGTGTGGAAGAAACTTTAGAGCATTTTTTTCTATTGTTCCTTTACCACTATGTTTTGGCATGATTTGGTTGCTCGCTGGAAATGGCGTCCGGTGTATAATATTTCATAAGAATGTCTGATTTGGGGGGATTATTCTGGTTTGGTTCCTGGTACCATTACAGCACTTAAAATGTTATTTTTGCTTGTATTAAGTTTTATTTATGGCAGGCACGCTGTCGATTTTCTTCACAGAATGTGAAGACCCCTCTGTTATTGCTGATCCTATAAATTTAAAAGGCTTTGATACAACAAAAAGAGAAGGAACGTGTTATTCTGGACTCTAGTCTTTTCCAGCCTTACTGGAGAAACGTTCCTTGGCTTTAACGTTGCTTTTTATTGTCACCAGTGTTTTTCTTTGATTATTGTGATGCTTTTTTCCTTTTGTTTTTATTGTGAACTTCTATATGTAATTTCCTGGTGCATTTCTGTATTTTTTGTTCTGATGTATTTGTTTTGAAATAAATAATTCCCCTACTCTTTTTGAGAAGTGCCATGGGATCTTTAACATCCACCTGAACTACCACCAGAACAGGCAGATGGGACCTTGGTTTAAAGTCTCATCTGAAAGACAGCACATCAGGAGTGCAACACCTCCCATATGCTGCACTGCACTGTCAGTATTGGGATATTAATCCAAGTGCCTGGTGTGGGGAAAGAACTCACAGCCTTATGATCTCCCGGCCTCAGAGGTGAGTGTGCTACCTGCTGAACCACTAACAAACAAAATGAGTAGACTAGGTGGGCCACATGGTCCTTATCTGCTGTCAATGTCTATGTTTCTATGTTTGTGTGTGTCCCTGGGTCAGTGTCCTGAAGCTAGCCACATGGCGGAACATCTTGTGTACCTGCCTCTCCAGTGCACCAACACCCCAACACCCAGCACTTAAGCAAATGATGTATGTGGAGAAATCCCTAACCTGTACCCTTGCATGGAGCACTGAGACAATCTCTCAGCCATCCCTGTAGCATGGGATCAAGGCTTCTTGAAGTGTATTCTCCCTGGATCCTTTTACCGCTGGGCACCAAGCTAGCTACCTACTGTATTTCTAGAGTCTCAGGAAAGAAACTGATAACCTACAAACTTGAACAGTGCTCACTGGGCCACCAAGGCATGTATATAGGTTATATCCTAAGTTCCTCCCTCTCCACTAAGGGCAACGCAATGGTATCAAGGCACCCAGTTCTCTGATGGCACGTCTAGTAACAATTCTGCCTCATACTGTAGGGAGGGGGTTGTAATATACTTAATTTTTTTTTCAAAAGGATTGTGAAATAAGAGGGAGAAGGGATAACAGAAATTTAAAACCAATTAAAATGGAAGGTTGTAAGGCTATTTAAATTAATCCGTAAGTAAGTCTGAACTTATGATATTAACAAAGTCAGAGTATAATGAGAGAGTATCCAATTTTACGATGATTAAAATGCTGTTTTTGCACCTTTTAAGGTTTCAAACTTCTGGCAATATAATAGCATGGTAATTTTGTGGAACAAACACAAGCACCCTTGCCTTAAGGTGTAAATTTGAGCAATTAGAAAGAAAACTATTAAAGAGGAACTATCAGCTTCTAAATGCCGTGGGACCTAGAGGTCCCAAATAAGCAAACAGGCTAAAGAAATTTTTTTTAATCATTATCATATTGGAAATCTTACTTTGTATCTGGTTGATCCTGTGTCCAACTGCTTACCATGCTGTCAAACTAACTCTCCCAGAATCCCCCGTGACCAGCCCTGTGATGACATAAGCAATGGGCTAAGCTGTGAGGGACATCTATGTGTTCACACTTCATTAATTAAGTTAGTACTCTACAAAAGCACATTTTTTTGTGCTTAGTTTACCGGTACAGATTGAACTGAGAGTTCCCCTTTAATACAGAGGTTTGCTAAAATGCCATTTTTAACACTTTAAGGCTTCATATTATTGGCACACAGTAGCATAATGAATGATGAATTTATGGAACAAACACATGTTTTAAAAACCTTGTGGAAAGGTACAAACTTTGTTTTTTAAACTGAGTATGCTTTACGGTGCCTGGACACCCCCTCCATCCCTATCTTGGACCTGATCACTGTCAACACCAGGCTGGGACCGACCTTGCCTGGTGTTCCTCCCTGGCTTACCCCCCCCCAAGGTGGAGCCTTTGCAACCTCCCCTTTACTCTGTTGGACACCACAGTTGGTGTCTTGGGAGGCAGCCCCAGGTTGGCTACTCAGTGGCGGTGGCCCAAGACAGGTGGCATCCAACTTGTCCAGCAACTTGTTTTCCCCCCAGTGTAGTGACTGTGGGAGGCATGGCATGCAATGATGCTGTGGCATGAGAATGCCATGAGAATGCCATGTGTCTGGCACACATCCTGTCCATTACCTGGCTTCCAGTGACAGGATATCCTATGGTCACCCAGGAGCACAGCATCGGGTGACACTACCCCTCCCCCAAGGAGGTGGACAGCATGCAAAGGCCGCTCAATCCACCTTCCCCCTGACCAGCCCTCTAGCAACCCTGGTCTGTTCCTGAACCCGGGTCACCAGCATCGTGAGCAGTAGCTGTACCACTGTTCCAGCAGGCCAGCCTAGGTACAAACTTAAGCTACTAAAGAAATATTTTCTTGTGATAATGTGGACTGTCACTTTAAGACCAAATAATTAATGGTCTTTCTTTTATGTTTCAGAATTAAATAATCTTGAGATATATCATATATGGTAGCAGAAGAAAACATTTTATGGGAAGATTATAAACTCCACTCATTTTAAGACTTTATGAGCTGTACTTGCCATTGAGGTAGAGTTTGGACCCATTCTTTATTCAAAGAAATCTTTTGAATCTGTAAGACGAATGCCTTTGTAAAATATTAAAAGTGTGAATTTATGTATCTGTTACAAAAAAAAGACATGCCAACCACAGTGAAGTAGTGGCAATACTGAAGTCACAAAATGTTTGTTTGTTTGATGTTTTGCCAGTGAAATTATTTATCTTGAACTGTAATAAATTCTGTAGAATCAAGAAAGTATACAAGTGTTTTGACAGCAACTGAATCTGAGACAATGTTTTAATAAAGAACTGCGTTTGGTCTTTAATGTGAAAGGCTAGCTCTCATGGGCCCCCAATTTTAAATGGTTCTCTTTCGGGTTAGCAAATTGGGTAATTTTTTGCATTTTTTGACATGGTGTGTATTTACTAATCTTCTGTTTGCTATAAGTCAACATGGATTATTACTATAAAGTTTTGTATCAGAAGCACAGAGGGATTTTGTAAAAAATATAGTAGAAAAAATATATTGAACAGCATATGAGCATTATTTCTGAAACAGGTTAGTTTCTAAGGGAACACAGTTGTGAGTCGTGTAGGATGCGTTAAAGGAGAACTGCACTAAACCTGTAAAACCATTTTCCTCCATAGAAGCTGATTTTTAAATACTGGTTTAAATTCTAATACTATTCCACCTTTAAAGGCTTTTCAGTTATCCTAATCATAGAATCATAGAAACTTGAAGGCAGAAAAGGACCTCTTCGCCCATCTAGTCTGCTCCTTTCTCCTCCCACTATTCATCCCCCCTGCAAGCACCCATCCCACCACCCTGTAACCCCATGTGCCTGTCCCATGCTCTCTTGAAACCTGACACTATTTCAGACCCCACCACCACCTCTGGAAGCTTGTTCCATGCCTCTTCCACCCTCTCAGTGAAGAACCATCCTCTCACATTGCGTCTATAGTTTCCCCCCTTGCAGTCTCAAACCATGCCCCCTCATTTTGGTGCCTTCCTTCATGTGAAATAAATGTCCTGAGCGCACTCTGTTTGTCCCTTTGACGTATTTAAAGGTCTCTATCATGTCCCCTCTCTCCCTTCTAGTCTTCAATGTGTAGAGTCCCAATTCCCTGCACCTCTGTTTGTACAGTTTGGCCTTCATCCCCTGTGTCATCTTTGTCGCTTCTCTCCGAACCCTTTCAATCATATCTATGTCTTTGCGCAGATATGGCCTCCAGAATTGGACTCCATACTCGAGGTGTGGTCTTACCGTGGCTTGGTACAGGGGCATCAGGACCTCCCTTCTTCTGCTAGTGATTCCCCTGCCTATACATGCCAGCATCCTGTAAGCTCTCCCCAACGCCCTGCTGCACTGACTTCCCACCTTGAGGTTACTAGACACTCACCCCACAGCCTTGTGATCCACTGCCCAGTCTTCTTCCTTTCTCCCACATATCTAAAGAATGTTTTGTCTCCTCTCTTGCCTGTTTTGCTATTCTTTCTTCAGTGTTGGCCTTCGCCCTCCTTATTACCTTCCCTGCTTACCGCCTTATTTCCTTATAAACCTCTTTGTCTCCTTCCTTTTGTGTTCTCTTATATTCCCTGAAAGCCCTCCTTCTGCCCCCGACCACTCTCGTGACTTCCGTATTGAACCAGAGTGGTCTCCTGCACCTTGTACCCTTCCTAACCTTCCTAATACACATATGCGTGGCCTCCCTCACCCAGTCCCTAATCGCTCCCTATAACTCTTCCACATCATTCATCTTTTCCATACCCTCCATCTTCTCTCTTACTATCCTTCTCGTCATGTTGAAGTCTGCGCACCTGAAGTCCAGCACCATTGCGTTTGTTTGGTGCACCTCCCTCCCTGCTCCCACCTTGAACCTGATGATCCTGTGGTCACTGTTTCCCAACTTTTCCCTCACCACCACCTACCCCACACTTTCCCCATTCATTAAGACCACGTCCAGTAGGTTGTTTCCCCTAGTTGGCTCTTTGACCAACTGCTGCAGGAACACCCCCTGTAATGTCTCCAGAATCCCCCTGCTTTTGGCTGAAGCCACCTCTGGGATGGACCAGTCTACATCTGAGAGGTTCAGGTCCCCCACCAGAAGTGTTTCCTCCTTGAGAGTCATCTTCTCAATCACCTGTGACATCATCCTGTCCTGTTCTTCCCTTTGCGTCAGTGGTCTATAGACTATCTGTAGTCTCAAGGATTCCCCAGTCCTTCTGCTCAGTGTAATCCAAAGTAGTTCAGTTTCCCCATCCCCCTCCTGCCCCTCTGTAACCTTTATGTTCTCCCCGATGTATAGTGCCACCCCCCCTTCTTGTCTCTCCTGTCCTTCCTGAACAATCTGTAGAAAGGGATAGCTGTCTCCCATGTATGATAGTCTGTCCACCATGTTTCTGTGATCGCAATTATGTCCAGTTCTTCATGGACAATGATGGCTACCAGTTCCTCCATCTTATTTGCTATGTTCCTGGCGTTAACCACTAATCCCCTCCACCATAGTTCTCCTTCCCTTCCCCTCCCTAAGGGCATGCCAAAACCTAACACTTCATCCCTTCCCCGGGGGGGGCCTAGAGCCCCCCTTCTCAGCTGTAATTAGGTGTGGTTTTACTCCCATCCCCCTCCTTGTTTAGTTTAAATCATATGCTTTTTAAAATAACTCCCCCAGCCTACATTTTAGTACAGCTGTACCTTCTCTGTTAAGGTGCAGTCTGTCAGGGGCAAAGAGACTCTCATCATCCCACGTTGCCCCCCAGTACCCTACTAGCCCATACCCATCTGCTTATACCACCTTACCAGACAGTTATTGAATTCCCTTATCCTTTCTTTTCTTTCTGTACTGGGCACTGGCAACACCACAGAGAAGGCTAGAGATTTGAGGCAGAGATCACCGCAAAACCTATTTTTATATTTTATATTTTGGGTATTTCTGATCAACCCACAGGCAGTAAGTATCATTTTAGAACCTTCAATGGGCAGACTGGATGGGCCTTGCGGTCCTTATCTGCCGTCAACTTCTATGTTTCTATGTAGTTCATGTCCTTGCTCAACTCTTCCATTACTGACACAGTGCATCCATGTTCTATTATTCCCTCACTACTAAAGACCACCCAGTAAACACTCGCAGTACTAGCACTGCCTCCCTGTTAATCCCCAAGGTCAAGACAACCCTGGCACAGAGGTCATTTATGGTCAGGGCCCCCACCTTCTTTAATGCCCTCCCTATATCCATCACTAGCCTCACCAAACTGGGTCCTTTCAAGGTGGCACTCAGAAACCACATACTCACTACTGCTCATGCACCTGCTCATAGCCGTACTACCTACCATCTAATAGCCCGAGCCCATACCCAACTGTACTACCTCTATACTCCACTATGACAAAGTCTTTCCTCGACTGACTGCACTGTTACCGTTGTCTACAACTAGGCCCTTTGTCTCTGGGACCATGATTAGCTAACCTCTTGTATTGACTGTAGTCCACTGTGCTGCTAATATATTTGTAAATATGTTACGATGTTTCTTCCCCTACCCCACTTAGCTAACATATTGTATAGGCCACATCACCCACTGAGTTTCTGTCTGTATATCCACTCTGTAACTGTTTTCATGTTTATTGTCTTTGTAACTGATGTGGAGCCTTTGGAAATGAGTCTATGACTCAAAGGTTTGTAATTCCGATATTCTAAATAAATAAAAATAAATAAATTATGGAACTCTTGGTTGAGAGGGACATAAACTACATCATACAGCTCCAAAATGGCAGTTAACACCAGACTGTAAATCAGAAACTAGCACTGATGTTATTAAAAGGTCTGTATATTCAGTTCAGTTCAGTTTTACTGATCAACCATAAAAGTCATTACAATATAAGTTTAAAATTAATTTGTGATAGTCATACAAATAAAAACACATTCCTATACAATTTTACATACAGTACATACATGTATCTAATGTAATACAAAATTTCAACAATCGGAAATTATTTCATTCATTGTTCAAATGTAACTTCATTTGATCCACTACTCTCCAAAAGGAGGTCACAGCATTTAGTATATGTATTGAATGATATTTCAGTAAATATGTAACTTAGTACTTTGGTACTAAGTCTACTTCAGCCAATATTCTGCCTAAATATTTTCATTTATATTCACTATACAGTGTACACAAGATTATTTTATGTGTTAAATCATCAGTGCCCCATGGCACTTACACAATCTTGGGGGTATATTTTTGTTAAAAATCCCTTGAAGCCTCTAACTACAATAATATTCAAATTTGAATTTAGTTATCAATTTCCTCATCTAGGGGCTTTTAGCTAATTCCAGGCATCTCTCAAAAGTTCTGTTCCTCTTATTACATGCCATCCATTTACTGATTTTAAATTGGGTGCGTATACTAATTTATTTTTGCCTATATACATCCCTGAATCTGAGCTTGACAAAGCTAATGTTTAACTTCATTAAAACCATTAGAAAATATATCTGATAACCATGTAAGTAGCCCATTTGTCATCTGTGTATACCAAATATGGACAGTTGCAATTTTCACATTATTTCCACTTCTATTCAATTGAATGCCTTTGTAACAAGGAATTAAAAAAGAGGTTGAATTTTTTTTTTTCGTCTTTTGGTAACCGGGTAAGGCCCACTAGGCATAAGTGCCTGTTTTCAGGGGTGACCTGGGAGCACTGGGCAGTTAAGTGACTTGCTCAGAGTCACACAGTATGCAAGTGGAGGTTGTGAGACTCAAACTCTGGTCTTGGCTGCTGGATGTACCAAGCTCATTCACACCTAGTTCCTCTAACCTCTAGGCTATACTGCCAGCCCTGAATTGAAGTGAAGATAATGTGCAGCCTTGTTTAACTCCCTTATTAGTGATACATTTCTCACATTTGTTGCCTCTTGTCATATGTTATTTGAGTAACATTGTCTGAGTAAAGCATCCTTATCGCACTTAAAATACATATATCCATGCCCATTTTTTCCAATGTTTCCCATAGGAGTGGTCTATTTTTTCTGTCAAATGCCGCTTTCAGATCTATAAATGTATAGTAAAGCTTTTTGTTTTTAATAATTTTGCATTTATAAATTAGATGAGGTTGTACAAAGCATTGATCTATAGTGCAATGGCCATATCAGAAACCCACCTGTGCTTCATCCAGAATTTTATTTTCCTCTGTCCATTTTGTTATTATAGAGGATAATGTATGGGCTTTGATTAACAACTGCACTGTAATCACTTCAATAGGTTGCCATGACAACATTATAAACCCCAACAGCGAAGCTCGGCAGGTTTACAGTAGTCATGGCAACCCCAAGAAGTGATTTCAGCGCGGTTATTATTCAGCACCCATACATTAGCTTTTATAGTGTATGGGCTCCTGAGCATTTATGAAATCGCAGCTTACACTCTGAGTTTACCCTCCTGTACTACCCATCCTGCTCTGCCCCAATCCTCAATTTCAACCAATGACTGATTTCAATCCCCCCTGCCATGTTCAAGCCCTGATACCACCGACTGGTTTCAATCCATTCCCCCCCTGCCATGTTCCAGCCCTGATCCATTATCAGCACCTTTTAAATCATACCCGGGCCCCCTGTACATTTGTGTACCTCTTTACTCCTCCAGCATGTAAATAATCAGCTCAAAACAAGCAGCAGCAAATACTGAGAGGCACACATGTGCAAATGTGCCATTACTGTTATGGTATCATTGTGACATAGTCAAGAGGGTATAACAACCTCTTGATGTCACGATACCATAACTAGGATAGGAATTTATCAAATTCTATCCTTAATCACCCTCTCCCATACATTATCGATTATTAATAATTTTTGAATATACCTTCTGGGTGCAATCTATTAGGCTGATTGGTCTGTAACAGCTTGGATCTCTTTTTTTGCCCTTTTTAAATATTGGTACAATAATATTTATTTTCCAAGATTCTGGGATTACCCCTGTATTATTTATGTGAGTAAATAACCTATGTAGATAAGGAACCAATATCTCCTTTTTCCTTAAAATCACTTCAATGGGAACACCATTAGGGCCCGGAGCTTTCTGTCTTGTAAAGGAAGATATAGCCATCTCAGTTTCTTCCCTAGAAAATCCTAGTTCTACAGGTATCCACAGGCAATTTTCTCTGTCTCATTTCTGTGCTGTAATATACTCCATATTGGGGTTAAAAAATAGGCTTTGAAAGTGGTTCACCCATTCAATCAGGGCTATGTATACTTCCGGGTCTTCCATAAATGTTCCTGTTCCTTTGCAACTAGATACCAGAACTTTTTGTTGTTTTTGTATAAAACTGCTTCTTCCAGCTCCTTCCACAATTGATGTCTGAATTCCTCCCTACTTTTATTAAGTAGCCTGTTTTGTTATATTCTTTTCTTAATCTATTTAGCTTTTTTTTATAAACAAAATTAGAGTTAACTCTCACTTTTCTCTTTTGTTCATTTAATTCTGCTTTAGCCTTCTTGCAATTTTCAATGAAGCATCTGGCCCCTTTATCTTTATATAGTATAACTTCCTTGGAAATAAAGTTAACAATTTGTCTATTTATCCCTATAAAATCCACAATTATATCCCTTTTCTCAAGATTCCTATTTACATCTATCATGTGCTTAATGATTCCAGTGTCCTCAAGTCTTTCAATAAAATCTGCACTTTAGATTAGCTCCCATTCAATACATTTCTTATTTATTAATCTAATAGGCACATCTGCCTGATTTCGTGTCTTCTGCTCAGATAATAAACTCAGTTTCACTTCTATGGGACAATGTTTGCTCTCAGCTTTGTTTGTAACCATCATATCTATACACATTGGGACCAAATTAAAATTTGCCCTGATTAAATCAATAATGGAAGAGCCCATTGTACATATGTGAGTATATTCTACTTCTCTATCAAAATTAGTTCTACCTTCGGTAGCAGAAAGTTCCTAATTGTCATAAGTTCTTGTAATCTTCCATTTTTGTCAGAGCAGAAATCTTTAGATTTTCTTGTGTGAGATAAATTGTTATTGTGATTTTTGAATATTAATTCAGATTGACCCTCCCCTAGATCTGTTTTCCCACTCTCATGTTGAAATCTCCCATACTTAAGATTACGGCTGCTATAGATTTATTCATAAGATTATTCAAAGTACGAAACATATGAATATGATGAATAGCCAAACTGCTTGTTATTATTTGTATTATATTTGTGATATAAATATATCTTTAGACTTCTGCTTAGAAAACACAGGCCAAGCAGAACAGCTTCATGGGATATTGAATTTTTAAAAGAAAAAAATGTGCTTGCCTTGCTTGTTGTCACCTCTAGCTTGTGAAAGCTGATGTTCTGAGACTATAATTTAACCAGGTTGTAGAGGTTGTAAACCAGCCACTTGTGTTAAGTATTGCATTTATGACCTATTAGGAGTAAAGCAACTTCTGACAGATACTTGTGAGAATCTTCACACAGATAGGAGAAATAGCTGTCAGGAAGATCCTCTGAAGATCAAAGGGGTAATTCTGACCTGCCATAAAGGAGGCTCACTAATTTAAAAAAAAAGTATATATTTTTTTAAGTGGGATGCTTGGCAACAAGCAGATGCATGAGACCATTCAGTATACAGGAATCTGAGTGACCTTACAGCCTACATCACAACAGAGCCATGACCTCACAAGCTGTGTGGGACCCTTTCCCCCCTCAGATATTGTCAAGGCTGAGGGAAAAGTGTGCTTTTTATTTCTGGACTCCTGAAAGAACACACTCTCAAAAAGCACTTTTGCCAAAATTAGGTAATTCAACCACCACTATTTACTAATTGAAACTAGGGTAGGATTAGATACTCAGTTTAAGGTGATTTATTTATAATTATCAATTTATGTTTATGACTGTACCGTGAATGTTATATGTTCTGTGTTTTGTAGTTCATTTACTATTTTTAATTTTAGTAAACTTTGTTTTCCTTGAAATCCTGCCTGAGCCTTTTTATCATTTTGGGTGTGAATGCTGGGACAGTGTTGATGATTCTAACAGAACTGTTAAGTGCTTACAGTGTGTTACCATATGCACCAAGGTAAGGTACCAAGGTCTCAGCTGAGTCAGAAGGGGGATTGTGAACCAGGTTGTGTGCCCACTGGGTTAAGTATTGCACTGCATTTCCCCAAAGAAGGTGTGATATTTGCACCTGTTACCTGGGCATGCTAGCAAAAAAGGGTTCATATTTGGCCCCAGAACTCGAGACTGGTAGTTGTTTGGATGCAAAACAGACAGGAGGTTATCCTGTTTGTTTCCTGTTCACATATTGCACTTTGAGGTTGGGCACTGTGGGAGCAGAGGACCTGACCCCCTGGAGTGCATTTGTGACAGATGTGGTTGGCAGCGGTGCAATCTAAGATTTAATTTGTAGTGCTGCAATCCAAAAAAACTGTTTGCATACTGTGAAATTATTTGGTGACATGAGCATTAACAGTCCAGTGTGTCAGATTGATAAACTGTAACAGTTCACACACAAACCAAGGCAGTGATTTAAAAAAAAAAGGAAAAAGGAATATATCATTGTGGTTACAGTCTAAGTTCCCTACCTGTTTTATTTTTTTTTGGGTGCAAGCTAGTGTAGCTGAAGATTAGAGAAGAAGATGACTTCCACCTACAGCGAGTATACTGCAGAATACCTGAGGTAGTTGTGCCAGGAGAGAGGAGTCTGTTTGTGAGGGGCAGAACAAACAGCACCTCATGGAGGCTGTTATGGCAGCCAATGCCCAAGACCTCGAGTCACAGTCAATGACTGAAAGGGACCAGACCTTGGACGTGGTGGTGCCAGTGTCTATTGCAGTGTCCAGTCCCAGGGAGGAGGACAGCAGAACCAGTGTGAACCAAGAGCCACAGCCACAGGGGAAGGTTACCACCATGTTGGAGCCAGAAGGGATCAAGCTGCAGATGGAGTTGAGGAGAATGGAGCTGGATTTCAAACAGAAAAGGTTTGAAGCCCAGCAGCAAAGGGAGTTTTAACAGAGGAAGCTGAGAGAGAGAGAGAGAGAGAGGGAGAGAGAGGAGAAGTGAGAGCAGCGAGAGGCAGACAACAAAGGGTGACAACTTCAGTGAGAGGTCAAGGAAAAAGAGTGACAGCTTCAGAGAGAGGCCAAGTGAGAAAGAGAGAGTGCCAGAGGAAATCTGAACTGGAGAAGCTACAACTCCAAAGACTATTGCCAGAGCAGGTAAGTGGCATGGGTGAACCTGGAACTCCAGGACTAGTTTACAAGTTAAATTCTAAATTGATCGCTGAATTTAAAGAGCGAGAGAGTATGGATGCATTTTTAAAACTCATTTGAAAAGGTATGCATTCAGGCAAAAATTCCCAGAGAGTCCTGGAGCTTCCAGCTATCCCTGCTGCTTACTGGGAAAGCTCGTGATGCATTGGGTCAAATGGACAATCGGGACAGTAATGATTTGGCAGACTTGAAGCTGCATTGTTAAAAAAGTATGACTTGACAGCTGAAGCGTACAGAGTTAAGTTGAGTAAGCTCAGGAGAAGCCCTAACATGAGCTACAAGGAGCTAACTACCAAACAAGATCAGTTTTTGAAACGATGGTGGGAAGGGGTTAAAGCAAACTCTGTAGAGAAAATTGAGGATGTTGTACTTTTGGACGAGTTTGTTTTGGGCTTGCCCAGCAGAGCTAAAAACCTGGCTAGAGGACCGAGATCCAAAAACTGCAGGAGGCTGCCAAGCTCTCGGACCGCTATGCCAGGAGGAAACCTGCTCTGAGAGGGAGTGGGGCAGGCATGGCATGGCAGGGCAGAAAGGGAAAGTGCACCTTCAGTACAGCTAAAACCCTCACTGTCTCCCCAGAAAGTGGGCAGCCCCAGGTTACAAAGAAAGGATTTGACTGATAAAAGAAATAATGAATATTGGTTCTGCAAACAACCTGGACATATTGCCAGACAGTGTCCTAAAAAGGCACAGAGCACACAAAGTGGTGCTGGGAAAGAGGCGGGGTTTTTGTGTATCCCTGAAAGCATACCAGTAAACATGAGGGAGCACATACACCCCATTAATGCGAATGGGGTGCAAACCCATGGTTTAAGGGACACGGGGTGTCCCTTAATTTGGTAAAAGGGGATTTTGTTGAGCCTGAACAGATTATACCCAATCAGTTTGTTACAGTACGAGGTTCACTGGGGAGGAGAAAACTCTGCCACTTGCTAGTGTTCTTCTGGACTGGGGTGAGACAGGAGAGACTGTGCAAAAAGTTGCAGTGGCAGAAAATCTGGTCCTGGATGTGATTATAGGGAACAATCTCCAACAGGGGATGGTGTGTGCAGTTACCCACAGTCAGGTGGCAAAGGCAAATTGTGGTTCTCTGGACCCCATCGAAGCCCGTGTGGAAAACACTGGGAGGCTGGTTCCCCAGCCTGTGTCTCCTGATATGGAGAAAAGTGAAAGTGGGGGTAGAAATTCCCCAGGTAGCAGTTAACAGAACAGCTACAGAAGGTTACTCTGAGGAAGGAGGGTAGCCAGTTGTCAAAGGGTTAGGGATGGCAGTGACCCTGAATGTCCTGACGCTAGAGCTAGGGATCCAAGTTTAGAAACTGGAGAGGACCTGTCCCATGCCTTGGGAATGTGTAAAGATTTTGCAGCTGCTCAGAAAAATGACCCTAATTTAGAGAGGCTGAGGGCTTGGGCAGAATCTGATGGAGCACAGGGAGGTGATGGGAGACATAGAGTGTACTGGGACAAGGGACTGCTATATAAGCAGGACTTAAGGACAGAGGGAGGGGTGATCGGCAGGCAGCTTGTCGTTCCCCAGGGGTACTGTAAGCAGTTGCTCAATATTGCTCATGATATTCCCATATCTGAACATCTGGGAATCATGTGCACTATGCAGTGATTGGCCCAGAATTTATATTGGCCCAACTTCACCCAGCAGGTGACAGAATATTGCTGGTCTAGTCACAGGTGCCAAGAAATAAGGAAGGCAAGTAGTAAAACCCAAGCCACCCTAATTCCCTTGCCCATAGTGGAGGAGCCATTCCAGAGGGTAGGAATGGATATTGTGGGGCCTTTGAATACCCCCAGCTCCTCCAGGAAGAGGTTTATCCTAACAGTGGTGGATTATGCCACCCGGTCCCCAGAGGCAGTTGCCCTATCCTCACTGAGTACAGACAAAGTGACAGATGCCTTGCTAGGGATTTTCTCCCATGTCGGGTTCCCGCAAGAGGTTATCACTGATTGAGGAGGTTCCTTCATGTCGGACCTGAAGAAGTGTTTGTGGGAGAAGTGTGAGGTGGTGTAGAGATGCACGACACCTTATCACCTGCAAGCCAATGGGCTTGTGGAAAGATTTAATGGTATCTTTAAATTGATGCTCCAAGCATTTGCTGAACAGCATGAGACGGACTGGGAGAAATACCTTCCCCACCTGTTGTTCGCATACAGGGAGGTGCCCCAAGAGTCAACAGGGCTTTCCCCCTTCGAGCTCTTATATGCATGCAGGGTGCATGGGCCCCTAAACTTGATCCGGGAGGACTGGGAAAGCAAGCACACCACCGAAGGAACTCCCATAGTGGATTATGTCCCTAAGTTTAGGGAAAAGCTGAAGGAGCTTATGGGAACAGCCCAGAGCAACCTGACAGCTGCCCAGCAGAAGCAAAAGGGGTGGTACGACCACAGAGCCAGAGCTCGCTCGTACACTATGGGTCAGGAGGTCATGGTCCTAATTCCAGTCCAGAAAGATAAGCTGCAGGCTGAGTGGGCAGGACTGTACAAAGTAGTCAGACAGGTGAATGACGTAAATTACATTACAGAACTGCCTGACAGGAGACATACCCAAAGGATGTACCTTGTCAACATGATGAAGTCATATTCAGATAGGGCTGACATGGTCTTTGAAGTGTGTAGTCCTGGGGAAGGGATGGACAGGGAGGGTCCCCTTCTGAACTTGCTGAAAGAAAGCAAGCAGGAGTCCCCTGTGGAGGCAATCAAAATGTCACCCCGGATGACCCTGGACCAGATCCAGGAAGTAAGGGAGGTTTTAGCAGACTTTGCTCCATTGTTTAATGCTAAGCCTGGACTAACCTCCTTAGCGACACACAATGTAGAGACAGGGATGCAAGTGACCATATGGTGAACAGCATATCGGGTGTCAGAGGCTGTACAAAATGACATTTATTTATTGAAGACAATTGGAATTACAATCCTTTGAGTCATAGACTCCTTTGCAGAAGATCAATGTCAGTACAGAAAGCACAAACATAACATTTACTAGTATTATACATAGGTCACATAGTACAGTGTATAAACATTGTGTCAAGGATCCTAAGTAGTCCTTTGGTCTAAGCTGTGACACAAGGTAGATTACAGATTTGGAGGATCCTAACTGAACCCTGAGTCAGAGTTTATATACAGTGTGATTGTGGGACCTGAGGATGCAGTCATGGAATAAGGTTAGGCATTTTATCCCTACCATTGTGGATTTTCTCCCTGCGCTAGAGCTATAGACTGCAACGGTTGCAGTCACAGGTAGTTGATTCAAGGAGGAGTTTCTTAAGACCAGTTTTAAATTGGCCAACACTAGGAGCTAGGGAGATTGAGGCTGGTAGGCTGTTTAGCCAGAGGGGAGCCCGATATCAGAAAGACCTTTGACCTTTGTCCTAGGGAGGTCCTACAGTGGGGGACTAAGAGAGAGGTGCCAGTTGGGTGTCTAGGGGCCCTCCTGTGTGCAACAGTCTAGATAAGGGGGAGGAGGCCTTTGGGTGTTAGACTGAGGAGTATTTTTTTGGCTTGGAGGGAAGTGTGATACTTAAGCCTCCCTTTGAAGGTGAGCCAGTCCACAAGTTTGTAAAGCTTGCACGTGTGGGTGTCTCTATCGCATCCAGTGACCAGTCTGCAGGCTTTATTGAGCACTATGTTGATGCTGCGTAGGGCCGTTTGGTCTGCAGAACCATAAATCACAATGCCGTAGTCCACCAAAGATAGGACTGAGGAAGTTACAGCGAGATGTAGAGCCTGAGGGGGTAGGCAATGTTTACGTCTGTATAGTATCCCCAGTCTGGTATTTATAGCGGAGGAAAGGTGTTGGATGTGTGTGTGGTAGGTGAGGGAGGTGTCCAGAGTGACACCCAGGTATTTGAGGCTAGAGACCTGTTCAAGATGGAGACCCTGGGAGTTAGTGATGAGAAGTGGAGCACTACTGAGTGGGCTCTGGCGGTGGGCAAAGATCATCGATTTCGTCTTGTTGTAGTTGAGTACTAGGTGAAGCTCAGAGAACCAGGTTTCTATTTCTCTGAAAAAGCCTTGTAGGGCAGATTGGAGGGAGTTAGGATGGCGGTGTTTCCAGAGCACTATGGCATCATCCACGTAGAGCAGGAGTTTCCCATTGCATGATTGAGGGAGGGAGTTTAGGAAAAGAGTGAAGAGCAATGGGCCAAGTATGGACCCTTGGGGGACACTTGATTGGACTGGTCTTTTGGAGGAAAGGGTAGTGTTGATTTTGACCTGTTGCATCTGGCCAGAGAGGTAGTCTTTGAACCAGGACATTAAGAGGGGAGGTGGAGGAAATGCTCGATTTAGGGGCAATCCAGAAATCCCATAGCCCTTGGGCCTCACCTGTAGTCCTTGTTCCCAAGCTAGATGGCTTGACTCATTTTTGTGTGGACTATCATAGAATCAATGCAGTCACAAAGTTGGACGCCCACCCAATGCCACAGATGGACGAACTACTGGACAAGTTGGGAGGGGCGACATACCTTACCACTATTGACCTGACAAAAGGGTATTGGCAGGTAGTGTTAACTGACAGAGCTAGGGAGAGGTCGGCCTTCATCACTCCGATAGGGTTATTTGAGTTTGAGGTAATGCCTTTTGAAATGAAGAATGCCCTTGCCACCTTCCACAAAGGTTGCTAAACCAGGTGTTAAATGGTACCGAAGAGTACGCTGTGGCGTACCTGGACAATATTGCCATCTTCAGTGCCAGCTGGGAGGAACACCTGTCCCATCTTAGGGAAGTGTTGGGCAGGAAACAGAAGGCTGGGCTAACTGTAAAAGCTGAAAAGTGCCAGGTGGCCATGGCTGAGATGTGTGTTGAGGTTGAAGCATGTTGAGCTTCTGAGGCAGCTGTTGCCTTATGTTGCACTTCCTTAATCAGAGTATCTTGGTTTATCCCATCTGTACGATTATGGGCAGCCCATGGGCATTTTTGGAAGACATCCCCACGGGCATCACATAAATTGCATTTACCACATTCTACAAGTGGTGCTAACATGGTTGTATTCCCCACACAGAATGCAATGCAATTTATCACAGGTACTGCCAAGATGCATGCATTCACCTCATTTGTGGCAAGCCTTGGGTTGTCCTGCATAAAAGCAGACACCTCGATCTTTCCCAATGAAAAAACTGTTTGGGATATGTATGATCCCATGTGCAGTCTGGCATAGCTTTACTCAAAAATGCCACCCCCCCAGTCCAGAACTGCTCAGAATCGATAATGGGTTCTGGTGCTCCAAGCACATTGCACTATTTCTGCAGCCAATGATGTATGTCACCCACACTGACCCCCTCAGTTCTAAACATCACCGTGACACATTTTATCAGTGGCTGGATCGGGGGATTACCATAAACAGGGTCCAGAGCGGAGAGAATTTTACCTGGTTATGTTTAAACCAAAATCACACCAACCCCTGAGGAGAGGTAACGCTGATGTCAAAATTGTCCTCTCCCGAGATGTGTACTAGTGCATGCACATCACCAGGGGAAAATTTAAGGGAATCCTTAATAAGAAACTTGCCCACATATTCCCTATCAGGGTGTTGCTCCAGGGCTCCCCTATATCGCAGTTGAACAGTGTTTCTGCATGGTTTTGAGGTAGATCTATCAAATAGATTTGAAAATTGTGGATGTCAGGGGGGCTGGTCTTTCTTCCTGTGTCTCCTCATCGCTAGAGTTTATAGCACTGAGGGGTGGATCATCATCCCCTGTATGATCCTTGTGTGGAAGGGTGGGAGCCTGTAAATTATCAGTGGAGTTTGTACTCTCAAGATTCCCAGAAAGGGAAGTTTGGGTTGCAGCACAATCCAGTGTCTCTGTGATACCCAATCCTTCAGTAGGACATGGCACAGGGTCAGCAGGCAAATTGGTCGCACACTTCTTGGCTGAATCTGTTGACACTGCGGGTGTGTCAGGTACAGTGGAAGAGAGAGGCAGTTCAAGTGGGGGAACCACTCACTTGTGAACTGCAAGTGCCCAGTACAGCTAAAGTCACAGGTGGCTCAATCTCAACCCGAGTAACCACATTGTGGGGAAGGGAAGAAGTACTTACCCCACCAGTAGCCTCGGTGAGAGCTGCTTCAATAACAGGGTCCATAACACTCTGAAGTCCGGAATCAGCCGTAGCAATGCTGAGCGCATCATCGGGTGGTGAGTCACCACTCAGAACATCAATGGCCAGATCTGGTACCCAAATTCCCTGAGAGTCCAGCATCCATCCTGCTCTGGATAACGTAGATTCGGGTGTCCAGTTTGGATCCTCGTTCTCCGGGGTTTGAACATTAAAGGCAGCTTTAATCGAGTCTTGAGTTGAAGGCCCGCTCCTCCGGTTTGAAGGCCCAGATTGTGAGGACTTCTATTTGGGCAAAGAACTGGAGGTTTTCTCCAATCTGTGTCGTTTCACCTCCTTTTTGATCAGATCCTTTTTTTCACGTAGTGTAACCACATCAACTAGCTCCATATCTTCTGTCAATTGATCCTTGATGTCCACTATATTATGATCCAAAAGAGCCTCCACAGAGCTCATTTCCACAGTAGAGCAAACCAGCATCACAACTTGTTGAGCTTGAGTCTCTATGTCCTTAGAGGTATCCGCAATATCAACTGTTTCTGAATTCACATCCAGGTCAGAAACGTCCATTACAGCACCATTCTGTGCTAGGGAGAGAACCTTCTCTCCCTCCTCCACAGCAGTTTCTGGCTCCCCCATAGACAGGAAGTGGGACCACAGTGCCCCCTTCTACAGAGTAGGGGAATTTCCCAGGTGCCCTGGCCAAATTTCCCCCATTCACTAAGAATACCACCAGCAGCTTAATCTGGTTCAATTTCAGTTGGTTACCATCTGTATCCCCCTCCCCCCAGTCACCCCTGAAAAAGGGACTTCTAGTCTCACTGGGCCTACTGAGTCAACAAAATTCAATAAATAAAATAAGATGCATGAGACCATTCCATATACAGGAATTTGAGTAACCTCACATCCAGCATCTCCCCAGAGCTGTGACCTCACAAACTGGGTGGGACCCTTTTTCCCCTCAGATATTGTCAAGGCTAAGGGAAAAGTTTGCTGTTTATTTCTGGACTCCTGAAAGAACACACTCTCAAGAAGCACTTTTACGAAAATTAGGCAATTCAACCACCACTATCTACTAATTGAAACTAGGGTAGGATTAGATACTCAGTATAAGGTGGTTTGTTTATAATTGTCTATTTATGTTTATGACTGTACCATTAATGTTATATGTTCTGTGTTTTGTATTTCATTTACTATTTTTAATTTTAGTAAACTTTGTTTTCTTGAAATCCTGCCTGAGCCTTTTTCTCATTTTGAGTGTGAATGCTGGGACAGTGTTGATGAATCTGACAGAACTGTTAAGTGCTTACAGTGTGTTACCATATGCAACAAGGTAAGGTACCAAGGTCTCAATTGAGTCAGAAGGGGGATTGTGAACCAGGTTGTGTGCCTGCTGGGTTAAATATTGCACTTCATTTCCCCGAAGAGGGTGTGACATTTGGACCTGTTACCTGGGCGTGCTAGCAAAAAAGGGTTCATATTTGGCCCCAGGACTTGAGATTGGTAGTTGTTTGGGCCCAAAACAGACAGGAGGGTTACCCTGTTTGTTTCCTGTTCACATATTGCACTTTGAGGTTGGGCACTGTGGCAGCAGAGGGCCTGACCCACAGAGTGCATTTGTAATAATGAACATACGAAAATTGCCAGCAGAAAAAGGCCTCTATGGTCTACCAAGTCTGCTCGATGGTGCAGCTAGCAGCCCTTATTCTGCAGCTGCCCTGTTCTTTATCAGTTCTCAAAAGTTTTCCTTATAGTATTTGGAATTTAACGGTAGATGGTACAAATTCAGTATAATGCATTCTTCTTTGCTTCTTTCCTTTATAAGTAGTCTCAGTACATTGTCACTAGTAATACTGATGTCTGCTGTTTGTATATTTTCCTTTGTTCCAAAGAGTCAATAATCGTCCAACATTCCTGCCATACTCTTTGTGGGTTTTTTTTTTGCAGGTTTTACAATAAAAACAGACAGAAGGGTTACCCTGTTTGTCTCCTGTTCACATATTGCACTTTGAGGTTGGGCACTGTGGGAGCAGAGGGCCTGACCCCCAGAGTGCATTTGTAATAACGAACATACGAAAATTGCCAGCAGAAAAAGGCCTCTATGATCTATCAAGTCTGCTCGATGGTTGAGCTAGCAGCCTTTATTCTGCAGCTGCCCCGTTCTCTATCAGTTCTCAAATGTTTTCCTTTTAATATTTAGAATTTAATGGTGGATGGTACACATTCAGTATAATGCATTCTTCTTTGCTTCTTTCCTTTATAAGTAGTCCCAGTACACTGTCACTATCAATACTGATTTCTGCTGCTTGTATATTTTCCTTTGTTCCAAAGAGTCAATAATCCTCCAATATTCCTGCCATACTTTTTGTGGAGTTCTTTTACAGATTTTACAATAAATTTATAGCCGTTAAAATTCAAAAACTTTTCACTCATCCAAGTCTCTTGTAAATAGATGCACTGAAAATTATCAACATATTTTATAATTTCTGGATCTGCCAATTTGTTTTTTTAGTCCTGAAACATTCCAGGATAGAATTTCGGATGTATTATCAACCATGTGCTGGGACTGCTCTTCCCAAAATAGCTGTACTCTCCTTTTCCAACAGTTGTTTGTCAATTTATTGTGCCCTCCTTTACAAGTACTGAGAAACAATTTGCTGTTTCTACTGCAAACTTCCATGTTGTTGGAACATTTTCACTAATTACTTTGTCTTCAAATAATGCCTCATGCTCCTGATTTGATTCATCACAAATGTGAATCCCTAACTGATCTAAACCTGATGCTTTGGACATTAATTTTTTCTATAATGTTTGATCCTCAATCCACACTGACATTTGTCCATTTATTTCCCATCTGACAGCCTTAGTAATACTGGCACTATGTATTGGTAACTTTAACAATTATAATAATGCTGCCAGCTTATTGTGAATATTTTTTTGCATTTTCATTTTGCATGTGATTCCATCCAAATGTAGATATGACTTTCACATCGTTTTTTTCCTTTATGATTGCTGCTTTTATAAAATTTTGGAAATAGAGTTTCTAAAGCAGAGATTCCATCCAGTTCCAGTCCTAAACTATTAAGATTGTTTTCCTTTGCTTCTATAGCTTTTAAGATATAGAACTGTTTGGACACTACTAATGCCAGCTCTGTGTTCTGGATTGGCCAAATAATTTTTATCTGATCAGTAATTAATCCATTGCCATTTAATAAGGCTGTCAGTAACGCCTTCATATTTGTGTTGAGGCTTTCATTGCTTTCATTACGCAATATACTTACATTAAACAATGAAAGCACAAAATTAGATCCATTAGTAGATTTCAAAAACAGCTTGAAGCTAGTGTCATCCTCTTCTCTGTTTACATCTTGATGCTTCTCATTTGTAGCCACTTTTCCTTAATCTGTTTTACTTGGCTGCTTATTATTTTCCTGGGTCTGCACCTTTTTCTTGTCTCCCTGATCATCCCCATTCTCCTCCAGATCTTTAAAAGGTCTGTATAGCTAGATCAATCACAGAGTTGGTACCAGTATGGTAAAAAAGCTGCTACTGGAAAAAATGGATTACAGGCTCAGCACAATTCTCCTTCAAGTGAGATAGCTTTGGTGCCCACAATGGCGATTTTAAAGATAGCTATTTCAGATTTGTATGCCATCTGAACGGCCACAATTGCACAGTGAAAGACATTAACCAGGTATTGCACCCCACCCCGAATCAACTCTGACTCACAGTTGATAATCCTAAAGGATGGAGGGGGTGTGGGGGCAAAGCTCCCCCCCAAAAAAAAAGACAGTTTACCTGATGGATTTATGTCGACCACAACTTGTGGTTGACATAAATCCATCACTGTAATGTCGGTCGACAACATTGTTGTTGAACCAGTGCCATGAATCCTTTTAGACTCAGGCAAAATCTACAAGTGCAATCCGTTTATAACGGATAGGTTGGTGCTAGCCAATTCTGTTCATTGTATAGATTGCCTGTTATAACTTATTTCACTATTGCCTGCACTTCCAGGTCTGACCACTACATCTTATATAGCATTGGTGCACTATCGTAATCACGGGCACGGTCATGCACCACTTTTTAAATCTTTATTATTTTTTTGAAATATTTGTTTATAGGCTAATACTTTTTATACAGTACATTACAGTACTGTAGTTTTGTTGTTTATGCTTGTGTAGTCACGGGGTAAGAGGGTTGTGAGGGCTGAGAGTGTGGTTTTTTTTTTTTTGTTTGTGCTTGTGCAATATCTGATACAGTACGTGTTTTTACTGATACAGGTTTAATTCAACTGTATTATTCTTTATTTACTCTTTTATTCTTTTTTTCAGGTAAAGCCATTATGGAAGTTTGATGTGTTTTTCATGTAGCATGTTGCTCCTACATTCTATCAGTCACAGCCAGATTCTTCTGTTTGGGCTTGATGTCTGCCCTTTGCTCCACTGCTTTCCTAAGAGTAAGGAGAGCATTCCTGATGTCTTCTGTTGTTACAGGCTCCTGTCCTGTTTTGGTTCTATCTTCATCCTCCTCCTCAGCTTCCTGCTCAACACTACCAGCATCTGCCCTGCTCCTGATCTGGCTGAGTACCTGTTCTATGCTGTCCATTTCCCCTGGAAGGTTGTCCTGTGTTTCATCACTAAGGTACCAGAGCTCCAGGAATTCATCTTCTGACATTCCAGGAGGGAGAGAATGTGTCTTCAGCCACTGTGATCTCCTTTACTGGCACATTACCAAAAAAACCTGCCTTAGCAAAACAACGGAAAATCATTTCCTGCATTATGGCATGCCATGCCTGTACCATAAGGCAGATAGCATTCCTGTGTGTGCTGCCTGTATGAATATTTGGCCATGTTATTGCAACACAGACTATTTGCAGTAGTAACACAACTCACCTATCAACTGACTCACAAGAGGAACTGGATACAGCACGTCCCAAATAGGATACTGCCTTAGCTCTGGGAGCCATATTCAGTGGCTGGTATGCTGATGAACATATATGGCATGAAAGATGCTAAGGTGACATTTGCATGTTATATGGCCATTAGTGATTCTGCAGAATGCCTTTATGTATTACAGTGCAAAGGCATTCTGACAGCCTCAGCCACCGCCACTGTTCGATTCCCATGTTGTGTAATGACAGCATGAGCTGTCATTACCAGGCAGTATAGCATTACCCTCTGCCTCCCTCGCTCCAACATACCCATCCAACTTGAAGCAAAACTGCCCCACTGTCCCAGGTAGTCTGTGGTGTACCCACCCTTGCCAATTCCTAGCCAACTTCCACAATAATATATCCCACTGTCACTGGCTATCTAATGTTTTGCCTTCCTCCCCAGTGGCCATCAGTCTATAGATACTACTCAATCCACTGTCCCAGGGTGTCTAGTGTCCCCCACTGCCTAGGCACCCACCTCTTCCCTTGCCCACCAACTCAGTATCCACCACCCACACTCCAGTTTGCACCTGACTCAACTAGCCACTGTCATTACTGCAGTTATGGTAGCCAGCACAGACCCCCCATTCAGTACGTGAACTGGCATGTGCCCACATGACAGGGAGCAAGTGTGCACATACAGTAGATAGTGTAGGTGTATGCATGTATGCATGTATGCTCCCTCCCTCCCTGTCATGCAAATGGCAGCCGGCCAAGGTGCTAAGTAGATGGTCTGTGCCAGTCACTGTTGCTACATTAAGAATGGCAGTGACTTACTTCAGGGAGGGTAAGTTGAGTGCAGATGTGAGGGATGGCTGGTGAGTGCTGATTGGGTGGGCTGGTACATCTGATCTTCCTGTGCCTGGGCAGGGGGCACTAGACATCCAGAGATGGTGGATTGAGTATACAGACACATCAATAGGCAAAGGGCAGGGAGGGAGACTGCTAGACTACCAGGCATGGGGGAAATATTATTTTACATGTTGGATGGGCATCAGGGTGGGAGGGAGAACCACTACATTATCAGGGACAGTTTGATATATTACTGTACAAGTTGGATGGGCATCAGGGAGGGAGGTGGGACCACTAGACTACCAGGGACAGTTTGATATATTACTGTACAAGTTGGACAAGTATTAGGGAGGGAGGGGGGTCACTAAACTACCAGAGACAGTGGGATATATTATTGTACAAGTTGCATGGACATCAGGGAGGGAGAGGGACCACTAGACTACCAGGGACAGTTTGATATATTACTGTACAAGTTGGACAAGTATTAGGGAGGGAGGGGGGTCACTAAACTACCAGAGACAGTGGGATATATTATTGTACAAGTTGCATGGACATCAGGGAGGGAGAGGGACCACTAGACTACCAGGGACAGTTTGATATATTACTGTACAAGTTGGACAAGTATTAGGGAGGGAGGGGGGTCACTAAACTACCAGAGACAGTTTGATATATTACTGTACAAGTTGCATGGACATCAGGGAGGGAGAGGGACCACTAGGCTGCCAGGGACTGACAGCTTATGGTGTCAATACATGACCCAGAGATTGGGGGGGGGGTCAAGTGATCAAGCATCACTTTGTGTGATGTTATGGGCAGGATTTTGGAAGTAGTAAATAATGCTGCCATGCCAGCTCTGTGGTGTTGAGTGATAGGGATTCAGTCAGCATGCTGGTGAGCTGGGTTCATGGCCTGAGCCCCGGACATCAGGAGCAGAGACCAGCAGGGAGGGAGGGATTTCCGAGTGTCCTATGGATGCTTCATCCTGGGGGTGGGGGGTGGAATGGTCTTGTACTGTTTGGAAGACCCTGGTGGTGGTGGCTTGTAGCTGGTGTTCATGGCAGCATGAGCCCCAACACTTCACTTAATGCCTCCCCAGGGTGCCGCCGTTTGACCACTGTAGGAGAGAAGGTTGGACTGGGGAGAAAAGCAGAAAACACAGCCGCTTGGCTGATGGGATGATGATGGCTGATCCCTGCTCACCACAAAGCTGGGAAGTGTCCAAGCTGATCCCTCGTTGTGTGTCCGGTGTAGAAGGAAGCCTATGGGCAAGTCTTCTCTCCCGATCCCCCTGCACAGGAGGAGGGCCTCCAGTGAAGGGATATGTTGGGTCAACTGGGTCATGGCACTGAGGGTGGCTGGACAGAGAAGGGACAAGCAACAGGTGGGGCCCGAGGCAACCTGAAGGAGTGGCCAGCTGGGGACATGGGGAGCATAAAGAAATAATACAAAAAAATAATGCTGCCACAGCAGCCTTTTTCCTCTCCCAAAACCTGCTGAAAATACCTCTGCATCCTGTGTGTTAGGATTACCTCAGTTGCATGGGCACAGTGGTGTTTTCAGTATGTTGTCACCATCCATGGAGAGCTGCACATGGGACACTCTGAATATGACTTGCCGCATCCAAACATGTTCTGTCTGGTTAGCGTGGCACTACTCATGTTAGAGTTTACAGATAACCTCATATACTGTAACTTCCTGCATCTAACAACTAGGAAGAAGAAAAAGGTGCCATTGAAAACCTTGAATGTCTAGTCCCCTTACCAGAACTGTTAACAGATACAGTCCCTGGGTTAAATGTGGTAAAAACACAACACCATCTGCTTGTAAATGGAGGGAAAGAGCAGTTACTAACCAGTAACAGTAATTCTTTGAAAGAACCTCCTCCATTAGGCCATACCTTTTGAACTGTAAGCTGTCCATGTCAGGACTTTCTGGAAACATTTTCCTAGCTGGAGGTCACCCATGATGATGTACAACATTGACAGCTATAAAACATGGGTGGCCCCATCACTCCTTAGTTCTCTGTTGAAGAGAATCTCAGAGGGCCACTTACTGAGAGGACCAGGATATCACACCTGGACCAGGCACACAAAGAATGGCTGCGACTGTTGACAAAAGACATACAAAGCACAAATAATCATACCTTTCACAAAATGCAGTGGGACAGCCTGTCAGTTGTTACTTCACTAAGAGGGAAGGAGGGTGGGTGCGCTGTGGCCCAGTGGAGGTGATTCTCTCAAAGATCTACTGTTACTATTAAGTAACAACTCTATCTTCATCAAGGATATCTCCTCCATTGTGCCACACCTTTGGAATGATTTCCAAACAGTACAAAGTACCTAGGGAGACTGGAAATGTCTGACATGCAATCAGGACAGAAGGCATTGCTGGAGAGGAAGACCAAAGCCAGCATGTCTGTGTGCGATAATGTCCGGACTGTAATGTTTAGTAAATGTGTGGATAGTTCTCTATATGGCAGCAACACAAATAGCAGCAGCAGACACTCCCTGGAAGCAGGCAGTAGAGGTGGCCATACCATGAGTAGAGTGGCCACACATAGCCCAAGAAAGTTCCTTACTGTACTTCCTATAACAGAACTTAAAATGATTAGCCAGCCATTTGGACAGGCACTGCTTAGTTACTCGTCTGCCCTCTCTCCCAGGATGAATGAGACAAACAGCTGAGTGGGCTTCCTGTAGTCCTTCATGCACTACAGATAGAAAAGTAAGGTTCTGTGTACATCAAAGGTTTGGAGCAACTTTTCACCCTTGTTAGTATGCTCAGGACAATACACAGGTAGGTTAATGGTCAATGTGAGGTCAGAAACAACCTTAGGTAAGAAATGGGGATTCATATGCAATGTCACCCTATCCTTGAGGAAAATCAGGTAGGGGTGTACATTCATAGGATCTTAAAGCTCAGAAATCCTTCAGGCTGAGGTAATATGAACCAGAAAAAGTGCCATCCAAGAAAGCAATGTAGATCACAAGTTGCAGGGGGCTCAAAAGGAGTCAAAGTCAACTTATCAAATAGCAAAATGTTTCCACTTCAGTGAATGCATATGCCTGGTGGAAGGATTCCTAATGGTCAGCAAGATATTAGCTACTAGGAGAGGAACCCCAAAAGGTGCAGTGACTATGTCCTCAGGAGCCAAGCATGCAGGTGGAGGGACCCGAGGTCTGGGTGGGCCAGTAACCCCTATCCTGGGACAGTAGACTCTGACACAGGGACAACGGAACTGATGGTTCCACTGCCAGATGCTGCAGAAGCAGAATCCATACTTGGCAAGGCTGGGGGCAATCAGTACCATGGTGGCCCACCTGCCCACAGCTTTAGGAATCTCTGAATGAGAGAGATTGGAGGGAATGCATAAAGAACCTCACCCTCCAGGAGAGGGACAAGTGTCTCACCAAAAAACTCCAGGCCCTGGAGCAAGTGAGCTGAAATGTAACAGTTTTGCATTGTGTGGGAGTGCAAAATGGTCCAACTCTGGCTGCCCCCATCTTGCTAAGAGGTCATTCACCATGAAGGTTAGCAGTTCCCACTCATGTATCCAAGACTGGGAGCCTGTTTGCTAAGAGGTTTTGGACTCCTGGGATAAAAATGGCTGATAATTGCAGGCTGTGAGAGAGTGCCTACTGCCATACTCTCATCATTTCTCTGCATAGTGGGTACCAGTGAATGCCCCCTTGCTTGTTGATAAGGTCCATCACATTGATGTTGCCTGTTCTTATCAAAGGGGACCTGGAAGGAGATGTTTTTTGAAAGCCTGGAGTCCAAGAAGAACAACCCTCATCTCCAGAATACTGATATGGAAATATGAATCTCAGTCTGTCCACAGAGTCTGGGTCCGGTAAAGGCCCAGGTGGGTACCCCATCCCTTCCTGGTGGCATCCTTTGTGAAGATGTGCACCAGAGTCGAGGAAAAAAAGGGGACATCCTGCAGCAACCACCAGGGTTTCATCCACCGCAGTAGAGACTTTTTGAGAGGGGCTGTGACAAGGATACTATAGTTGTGGAAGAGCTTACTGTAACAGTAGATCTTCGAGAGTGTCTCTTGCAGCAGATCATAACACATAACACACGGGATGTCAGTTGCGGGTGTCATTTTCTCTGGATGACTTCTCAGCAGTCAACCCTGGGACCTCCTCCCTAACATTACCACCTGGTGTCAGTCTGGCATGTATAAAAGGGGGAGGTTCCAACTACTCAGTTCTTTTCCATCATAGTGACCGAAATGAGAATACACTTCTCAGGCCTCCAATGGGAACTGAGGAGGGAAACAAAAAAGGCAGCAGCTTGAGGTGTTGAAGAAAGACAGGAGCAAGGCACCCTTCTGAAGTAGCAGCAAGGGGGATGGCGGGTGCGGCAGCATGACCTGCTGCAAGAGATACTCTCAAAGATCTACTGTTACAGTAAGTTCTTTCACAACTGTACTATCTTCTTTGAGGCAATCTCTTCCAGCAGGTCAGAACACATGGGAAGATTCCCAAACAGTCATAATGCCAAGGGGAAGAGGAAGCAAATCATTAGGACTTAGGACAGGAGGCCTTGTAGAATGGCCCCTCCAAAATTGGTCCACTTCTTGGAAGCAATGTCAAGACTGTAATGTTTCGTGAATGTATGTACAGTAGACCATCTGGTGGCTTCACAAATTTCTAAGGCAGAGACGCCTCGGAAACATACCATCGAGGCAGCTATGCCTCTGGTGGAATGGGGTTTTATTACCCCTGTGAGAGGTTTGTCGTATTTTGTATAGATAAACAAAATGCAGTTGGCCAACCATGTGGAAAAGCACTGCTGTGAAACCTGAACACCCTGGTTCTCAGGGGTGAAAGATACAAAAAGTTGCACAGTTTTTCACAACAGTGAGGTGTGGAGGAGATAATATCTCAATGTTCTATGCACACTGAGAGTATGAAGCAGGGATTCCCCTGGATTCTCTGGCTCCGCATAGTACACTGGTAAGTGGATAGTCTGATTTAAAGTAAATTCAGAAACAAACTGGCAAAAAAGACAGGTTTGTGCTTAAAGACATTCTATCATTATGAAATTGCAGGTAGGGAGGTTTGCACATTAATGCCTGTAACACTGAAATATGTCTACCCGATGTAATGGCAACTAAAAATATAGTTTTCCAAGAAAGATAATGAAGCTCGCTTGAAGCAGTGGGCTCAAAAGGACTTAAGGTCAATTTTTAAAGCACAAAATTCAAATCCCACATAGGGATTGGATCCCGGATAGGGGGATGAAGGTGCAGAATACCTTTTAAAAAGGTTCTAATCAAAGGTAACTAGGACAATGGTTAGTTTGCCACAGGTAAATGAAAAGCAGCAATTGCTGATAGGTGGACTTTTACAGACGAATATTTTAGTCCACCCTCCAACAAGCAGAGCAAATAGTCTAAGATGCTTTGAGGGGAACACTCATAATGATCGAAGTCTTGTGTAGACACCCAAATGGAGAAGTGTTTCTACTTCACAGAATAGGAAGACTGCGTAGATGGTTTTCTGGCAGCCCTTATGACTTCTGCCACCTTCAGGGACACCCTGAAGCGTGAGAGGACTATGTTCTCAGGAGCTAGGCATGAACGTATAGTGCGAGAAGGTCCGGGTATAGCAAGGAGCCTTGCACCTGAGACAACAGTGCCCAGCAAATCAGTAGAGGCAGGGAATCCAGTTCTGAGAACTGTAGAAGCAGCGGGAACCAAATCTGCCTTGGCCAGAATGGTGTTATGAGGATCAGAGATGCCCCGTCCCTAACCAGTTTGAGTAGTACTCTCTGAACAAGAGGAAAGGGCGGGAAAGCATAAAGAAATCTTCCTGTCCAGGAATGAGAGAATGCGTCCAGCCACACAGTTCCAGGACCTCACTCAAGAGAGCAGTAGAGAGGCAGTTTTGCGTTTTGTGGAGAGGTAAATAGGTCCAACTCTGGCTGGCCCCATTGGTGAAAGACGTTGTTTAGGACATCCGGTAGAGTTCCCACTCGTGGGCCAGGACAGTGGATCTGCTGAGGGCATCCACCAGGGTGTTGGACACCCCAGGGATGTGGACTGCCAGAAGATGGATACTCCTCTGGATCGCCCAGTACCAAACCCTCATCGATTCTCTACAGAGAGGGTAAGAATGGGTGCCTCCTTGCTTGTTTAGGTAGTGAACTATAGCCGAATTGTCTGATTGCACCTGAAGGCAACCTGGAGGAAGGACAGTCTCAAAAGTCTGTAAGGCATAGAGGATTGCCCTCATCTCCAGGACACTGATGTGGAGATGGGTGTCTACTGTCGTCCAAGATCCTTGGGATTGGACACTCAGGAAATGAGCTCCCCACCCTGTTGAGGAGATGTCTGTGGTCAGAATGAGACAAGGGAGAGGAGAACAGAACGACATGCCTAGCATTAAGTTGTCCATGGATTTATGTGCCAGGCAACATAAGAGAGGGCTTATAGGACAGGCTGCAAGGCTAGACAGGGACACCTTTTAAGATGGTACAAGAATAGTGAGGGGAAAGTAAGAAGAGGATCTCAGGGTACCCATCTCGGAGGATCATTGGTCACTCTTGGTCAGCTCACATATGGGCCTACTACTGTGCAACCAGTTCAAGGAGGCGCAATATAAATTCCTGCACAGACTGTTCTACCTACTTAGTATGGTGCACAAATTTCACCCGATGATATCCCCATTATGTGACAGGTGCAAAACAGAGAAGGGAATGTACTTCCATTATTTTGGGGGGTGTAGAGTTCTACAGGACTACTGGATAGAGGTGGCCTCCCATCTTAATGATATCTGGGGAGTGAGGGTGGAGGTTTCCTCATTATCTCTCCTTATGGGGATTGAGCAAGATGCTGAAGGGAAATGGAATCTGCATGCCAGGTGGATTAGAATAATGCTAGTGGTAGCTAGACAGGTCATTCTCAACACATGGGTGTCATGTGCGAGACCGGCTATCCAAATGTGGAAAAACCTCCTGCTGGCCAGCTTAGCCTCAGAAAGATTAACCTATGCTCTAAAAGATAGGACAGAGAGGTTTGAAAGAGACTGGGGCCGTACCTGGCCTCGCTGATGCCGGTAGAGGTCAATGCTCTATACCTAGGCCCAGTATAGTGAGAGGAGGAAAAGGACCAGGACCACCCTTAATAGGCCCCACCTAATTAATTAACTAAGGAATTGCATCTATAAATGGCAACATATGCACCTCAAACTATTAAATGTCATAGAAATAACAATAGATGGTATAATCAGTAAGTGCAGCATGTATAAGTTTGTTCTCCACTATTTATCTATAGTTCATATTTTTTTTTTATCTTTTTCTTTTTTTAACTATTTGGTTTGTAACTAATTGATCTTTGACCAGTTCCACAGAATGTTTTTAATATCAGCATGGTAGTAGGAGGATAACAAGGTTGGACACCATAACATGTGACTGGATTACCTATGATAAGTGTAGAAGCTGGAATGTTGGATCTGTGGAATGTAAAGTGCTGAGCATATAAATGTTTATGTTTTTTGGAATGATATCTGAAAACTCTGGACTGGAAGGAAAAGTATGTCTCTTTGCAGATGACACAAAGATCTGCAACAGAGTTGATGCACAAAGTGGAGTGAAAAGGATGAGAAGGGACTTGGCAAGGTTAGAGGCATGGTCAAATGTATGGCAGCTTAGATTCAATGCTAAGAAGTGCAAGGTAATGCACCTGGGAAACAAAAACCCAGGGGAAGAGTACACAATGGGGGGTGAGATACTAACAACAACAAAAATGGAAAGGGACCTGGGGGTAGTCATATCAGATGACCTAAAGGTGGGCAAGCAAGGTGAGAGGGCAGCAAGGAGGGTTGGGGGATACTGGGATGCATAGGGAGAGGCATCACCAGTAGAAAACAAGAAGTTATTATCCCTCTGTACAGACAGCTGGTGAGACCCCATCTGGAGTACTGCGTGCAGTTCTGGAGACCAATCTCACAAAGACATAGACAGGATGGAAGCTGTCCAGAGGAGGGCAACTAAAATGGCAGGGTCTGCACCGGAAGACATATGAAGAGAGACTTAAGGAGCTTTATATGTATAGCCTCGAGAAAGGAGGGAGAGAGGGACATGATAGAAACTTTCAAGTACCTCAAGGGAATCAACAAAGTCCAAGAGGGTAGCATCTTTCAAAAAGAGGTGTGCAAGAACAAGGGGCACAATTTGAAGATAAGTAGGCGGCTCAGAGGTAATTTGAAGTATTTTTCACAGAGGGTGGTGGATGTATGGAACAGCCTTGCAGAGGAGGTTGTGGAGTCACGAACAGTGGTGGAATTCAAGCATGCATGGGACAGTCATAAGGCAATTCTAGGGGGTGGGGGTAGGAAGAAGTAGGCTGCTGGTTAACTAGGATCTGCAGCTTATCCATGAGGTAGGGAAATGGGCAGACTGGGTGGGCCAAGCGGTCCTTATCTGCCATCAAATTCTATGTTTCTATGTAACTCAATAAAAATATTACACAAAAAAAGTTGTCCATGGACTTCCTTCAATGTAGAGACTGAAGAGCCAGGGAAGACATCAGGACTGGGGCATCGAAGTCATCATCCCACTGGACCCAATGGACTCTCAGGGACCATTGAAGGACCCTCATATTCATCCTGATATGAGGGACAGTTGGGACTGTTGCCGCCAAATGACCCAGGAAGCGCAAATAGTCTCAAGCCGAGAGATACCTGCTGGACTCTAGTTTGTGCGCCAAAGCAATCAGGGCGCCTTGGGCAGAAATGCCATCCCCAAGGAGGTGTCTATCACAGCACCAATGCAGAGAAGGCATTGTGTGGGGTCCATCTTGGATTTTGGATAGTTTACAGCTATCCCTACCCAGTCAAACAACTGGCGGGTTTGAGAAAGTGTGAACTCCAGCCTGTGGTGAGAAGACGCTTTCAGGAGCCAGTCATCCAGGTTTGTTAAGACATAGAGGCCTTCCTTGCAGAAGGCTGCTGGGACTGCTGCTAGGCATTTTGTGAATACCCTTGGGGCTGAGAAAAGGCCAAATGAGAGGGCTCTGAACTGGTAATGATGACCCTGGAACAGAAAATGGAGAAACCGTCTGTGAGCAGGGTGCATCTGGATATGGAGGTACGCGTCCTTCATATTGAGGGAGCAGAGACAATCTCCCATTTTCAGCAAGGGAAGAAGTGTCAGCAGAGACACCATCCTGAACTTTTAGTATTTGATAAAGACGTTGAGACCCCTTAGAACCAAAATGGGGTGTAAGTCCCCTGTCCATTTGGGAACCAGGAAGAAATAGGAATAAAATCCTGTACCCTTCTGTGGAAGAGAAACTGGTTTGATGGCATGTTTTATGAGCAGAGCATTGATTTCATCCCGTAAGACCAATTCTTGGTCTGGGGGAGGTAATGGGAGACCCTCGGTGGCAAAGCAGGGAATAGCTCTGTGAACTGGAGGGATCCCGCTCAATATCCTGGAACCCAAAAGTTTTCTAGAGATTGATCATAATGTCCTAAAATGTGGGGTCATCAGGTGGAGAACATGGCAGTTCAGGGGTAGATTCATGCTGTATAGAGGAGGTGGCTGAGTAGGACTGAGGAAACTCATCCTGGTCCATGCCTTCATCCGCATCAAGGTCAGCCAAATCCCAGTCCTGCAGGAAGGGATCATCCATGTCCACATCCATAGGTAGAAAACCTGGGGAGTCAGGGGAAGAGCTGGCTGTCCTCTTGGCTGAAGAAGGCCTAGAGGAATCAGAGACTGGGGCAGACACCTCACTAGGTGGGTGAGTGGTGGTCTTGGTAAGGTCCAGGATTGTATTTACTAGGGCCTGGACATCAATCATAGCCATCTGCCCAGCTGAAGTAGCCGGTGCAGTGTGGACAGAGTGAATAGGAACCACTGAAGGTATTGAAGATGGCAGTGGAACCAATCGGCTAGACGTTGATGAGGGATGTGTATAGGACCCAAGAATCAGCAATGAAGGAGCTAACATAAAGCTCTTTGAAAGAAGGCCAGTTGTCAATGAGAGAATTGTTAATAGGCCAGAAGCCATCATTGAAGGACGATGGCTAGAAACCACAGAAGAGGGCAGCAGTGATGAAAGCTACAAAATCACCCTGGAACCCACCATCAATGGAGAAGACATTGACAAGGGAAGAGAGGAGCCAACATTCAGACAGTGGAGAAGACGGTGTGACAGTAGCAACCCTCTCAGTACTTACCTTTTTGGTAGTGCTCAGGAAACTCGTCATTGTCAACTAGGGCATGGCAGAAACATGCTTTGTTTTACTTGCATGTTTCATACTGGGACTCTGTCCCATCGAGGACAAGGGCTTACCTGCAGAGTGGTGAGACCCTGAGGAGGATGCTGAAAACTCCCTGGGTTTGGAGCATTGATGCTTCTCCAGTAGGGCAACCTTTTGCTTCATGAGGAACTCACAAAGCTTCAGAAGCCTTCAAGATTTGGTGGCCTTGTTGAACTGTTTACAGAGGATGCTATTCCGGGTGTCATGTTCAGGACCTAGGCACTGAACACAGATGTCATGGAGGTCCTCTGTAGTGATTCTGTGACCACCGGTACACTTTCAGAATAAGGGATCTAAAGACATCAGTAGATGAACTCATTTAGAATGAACGTTTGGTCGGTAGAGCTCTTCATCGATGATTGGTTAGAAGAACTCTGAAGGAGGACTTGTATGCAGGCTGCAGTTGAAAAGAACTGAGGAGTAGCTGTGACCTCCCCCTTTTATACATGCCAGACTGACACCACATGGTAACGTTTGGAGGAGGTCCCAGGGTCGACTGCTGAAAAGTCATCTGGAGGAAATGACGCCTGCAGCTGATATCCCATGTGTTATGTGTTATGACCTGCTGCAAAAGATTGCCTTGAAGAAGATCATGTGTTCCAACTCATCCATCTATTGGTCCCAGTGCACCTGAAGAATCCATTTCAGGATTCAGATTTGAACATGTGTGAATGGGGCTTTTACAGTGGCAGCTGCCATAAGGCCCAGAAGGTGGAGCATAGTCTTGATGGACACATAATGACTCCTGTGCATGAGACAGGCTTGAATAATCAGGGCTTCTGCTCTATCCTGGGGCAGGAATGCACTACCCGCTGCCATGTCCAGTACCACCACAATATATTGGAGGTACTGGCACTGAGTAAGAACTCATTTTGGTACATTGACCATGAAATCCAGATCCTCAAACAACTGCTGTGTTTCAGAAACTGAGTACTGGAACATTTCCCTGGACAGGCCTTGCAGGAGCCATTTTTCCTGATAGGGGAAGACATAGAGCCCTTCCCTCGAGAGGGCTGCTACCACAACTGCAAAGCATTTGGTAAATACCCATGGTGCAGAGGATAAGCCAAATGTCAAGACTTGGAACTGATAATGACAGTCCTCCAGAATGAATCTGAGGTGCTGCCTGTGGCATGTTCTGATTTTGATATGAAGGTAAGCATCCTTCATGTCAGAGCACAAAACCAATCTCCTTTTTGCAGAAGGGGAACGAGATCCTTACAGAAACCATTAGAAACTTTCTGTATTAAACTTATTTGTTCAGGCCTCTGAGGTCCAACAAGAGACACAAGTTTCCTGTGGCTTTTGGGACCAGAAAGCACTTTAAGTAACCCCCCCCCCCCGTTCCTTTCCTTGGGAGGAACGGGCTCTATGGCCTTTTTCTGAAACAGGGACTGAACGTCTTCTCTCAATAGGGACAGGTGTCCTGGAGGGCAATGATTTTTTTTTAAACTCATAAATAATTATATTGATAGTTCACAATACAATTGACATTTAGGCAGACTTACACAACTGCATTTACCTTATAGAATACCATTAACAGTTAATTACATTCAAATACTTACATTGTGTATTCTTTTTTTCTGTTTTACAGATGGAGACATTTCATGTTACAGATTGGCTTGATTTCTATTGTCTATGTTTCATTAATTCACCAATAGTATCTTTCCACTGTCATTAAGCTGCACAGGATATTCACCTTAAGTCTCTATTAAGCTGCCAATACATTTGTTTTTAAAACAATGTTTAGAACTATACTGTTAAATATTATACTATTCTAGAGAATAAAAAGTTTTATAATTTACTTATCTAAGTCTAATAAAAAACTTTATCTGTACCAAACCAAAACTGTAAACTAATCAGTGTGGATCTATTATTTCTAAAATACATTTTCATCTTCATTTGTCTTTATTCAAACACACACACACACACACATATATATATATATATATATATATATATATATATATATATATATATATATATATATACACACTACTGGTCAAAAGTTTTAGAACACCTCCATTTTTCCAGCTTTTATTGAAATTTAAACAATTCCAGTCCAGTGAATAACCTGAAATGGTGCAAAGGTAGTTGTAAACTGCTAGAGGTTAAAAAAAGTTTACGTTAGCAAAACTGCTTTAGAGTGAAATTGCAAAGAAAGCTAAGGTGTCAGTGAGTACAGTTTCCTACACCATCAAAAGGCACTTGGAAACTGGAGGAAACTCTGACAGGAAGAGGTCTGGCAGACCCAAAGCCACAACAGAATCAGAAGACAAGTTTCTGAGAGTCAACAGCTTGCATGATAGGCAGCTCACAGGACAACAGCATAGAGTGACTGGCACCCTGAACCAAAAGGGCTACCACAGCATTTTGCAGCGCCATGCAATACCCTCTGGTCTACGCCTAGTTGGTCAGGGGTTCATCCTACAGCAAGATAATGACCCAAAACATACCTCCAGGCTATGTCAGAACTACCTTCGAGGAAAAAGAACAAGGCGGTAGGCTTCAAATCATGGAATGGCCAGCACAGTCTCCAGACTTAAACCCCATCGAGCTGGTTTGGGATGAACTGGACAGAAGGGTGAAAGCAAAGCAACCTACAAATTGCAACACATTTGTGGGAACTTCTGCAACAGTGTTGGGAAGAACTTCCGAACAATATTTGATGTCCATTGTAGGAAGAATGCCACGAGTGTGTTCATGGTTACAGTATATCTGCAAAAGGTGGCTACTTTGATGAGTCAAAATTTAGATTAAATTTTGTTAAACAAAATTATTCTATGATTTCTTTTTTATCTCCAATTGTTTATTTGTTCTATGCTTTAATTTCAGAGTACATTGAGACATTAACCTGCGTAAATTTCAATAAAAACTGGTAAAATGGGGGTGTTCTAAAACTTTTGACCAGTAGTGTATATATATATCTATATATATATAGATATACATATATATAGATATATATATATATATACACATATCTATTTACCTGGTTCTCCTATATTTTCCTCTCCGCTTTCCTCAGTAATCTTCCCCCCGAACCTCAGAAGGTATACCGTTTCCCCCTCTTGGGTCATGTCAATACCTACACCAAACCGTCCCTTTCTGATTTAGGCCAAGAGAAACTGTTCCAGTACTGGTCTGCCTTCTATATTATCAATGTACTCATCGTAAGGCAGCCATCTAGAGTTGTATTGCTCTACATTTAGTCTCAGGCGTGCTGTGACTGCTTCTATTTCCTTAATATGAAGTTCATTGGTTTTCCACATGTCCAAGGACAGAGAGCCAGGCTGAAGCCAGTGCTGGGTAACTACTTTAACTGCTGCCATCACCAGAATGTAGACCAGATACTTCTGATTATTAGACTGAAGTTCTTCTGGAGGTAGGGCAAACAAAATATTCACTTCAGTGAGCCTACTGTGTAGTTGTAGGATTTCTTGCAGCCCTTGTGTAACCTTTTGCCAGCATTCCATTATTTTTGGGCATTGCCACAGGATATGCATGTGTGTACCCCTACCTCTACATCCCTGCCAACATTTTTCTGTTGAGGGGTTTGTGTAATGGGCTGAGATCACTGGTGTGATGAAGTATCTGGTCATAACCTTCCACCTGTAGTCTCTCCATTTGGGTGATGTCGTGGTCTTAGTAACCCCTATCCAGATCCTGCCCCATTCCTCTTCTGTCACCATAGTGCTAAGCTCAGCCTGCCGGTCCCTTTAAATCTTTTGTATATGAGGTTTCCCTATTTCTTCTTGAAGTGCTTTGCACATATAGGATATAAAACCTCTAGCCTCTGTTAAACAACTTTTCTGGAATGTAACAATGATTGGTTGGGGTGGGTCAGATATAAAGACCGTCACCCCCACCATGTTCGTTATATAGTGTCAACATTGCAGATACTTAAAAAAGTCATTTTTTTTGGTAATTCGAATTCTCTTTGCAATTCTGCCGGGAAAGAGGGAGGTAGTTATACCACTGTATAAAACACTGGTGAGACCTCACCTGGAATATTGTGTTCAGTTCTAGAGACCCCATCTCCAAAAGAAAATAGAATAGCCACAGTGCAGAGGAGAGCAACTAAAATGGTGCTGAGCATGCATCAATCCCTATGAGGAGAGGCTAAAAGACCTCAGTATGCATACCCTGGAGGATAGCAAGGAGAGAGAGGGGATATGACAGAGACTTTCAAATACATCAAGGGTATAAATAGCGTACAGGAGGAATGTATTTTTCAGAGAAAAAGAAGCTCAACAACAAGAGGACATACTATAAAGCTGGAAGGGGGTAGATTCAGGTGTAATGTTAGAAAGCATTTCTTCACAGAAAGAGTGGTGGATGCTTGGAACAATCTCCCAACAAACAAATGAAGTCCAGTGTGCCCCCCAACCTGTCCAAACAGGCCTGTAATGGAGGATGTTTCAGTCTCTCATGTCCCAAATAGGGGCTCTTATTTATCAAACTTTGGCTAAAATGTGAACAAGCCAAACCATTCAAGAGGACATATTATAAAGCTGGAAGAGGGTAGATTCAGGTATAATGTTCGAAAGCATTTCTTCACAAAAAGAGTGGTGGATGCTTGGAACAATCTCCCAGCAGAGGTGATCAAAACAAAAACTGTAGCAGGTTTCAAGAAAGCATGGGATAGGCATAAGGGAATTTTGTTAGTTTGGAAGGGGGAAGTAAAGTCTGAGACAAAGCTGGGTCTGCGTTGGTAAGGCAATAGGGAGTATAGACAGACTGGGGGGGGCAAGCGGTCCTTATCTGCCATCAGTTTCTATGTAATCTATCTAATAGGCAGGGCCCCGTGTTTATCTGTGATTCTGCGGTTGCAGCAGTGGCCACAGAAATCAGGGCTGACCGCAGAAATCAGTGCTTGCTGCAGAAATCAGGAAAACCAGCCACTCAACTGCAGAAATGCTAACTATGCTATGCAATCACACAAGGCAAGGGCATAGCTATTGATGTGTTAAGTATGCCATGGCACACATGCTCATTAGAAGGGGCAGCAAACGGATGCTGTCCACTACAAAGCTGAAAAGCTAGTGGCTGCATGGTATCTTGACTCGTGCTGGCTCTTATTACATAATTCCTTCCAGCCAGTATTGTGTGTGTGTGTGTGTGTGGGGGAGTGACTGACGCAATAGTAGCAGAGCTTGATCAGGTCCACGGCAGTTATGATTTGCTGCTGTGTAGGTGTGGGTAGCTCAGCCATGTTCATTTTTATGTTTGCTTGCACGCATGTGCAAGAAACATAGTGCCATCATCCGAGTTTTCGGAGGTGTGGAAGCCATCTTCCAATTCAGTCAGTGTGTTTGCAGGTGCGGCTGCAGTTCTCCAATGAATGCTGCAGCTGTCTATGACAGCAGTTGAAAATGCAGTGGCCGTACAGTTGAAAGGGAGAGCTACGCTTCAGTTAGCAGCGATAAGACATTGTTGCTCATGCGCCTCCACCCACACACACACACACACACACACACACACACACATTGCGTGCTCATGCGTCCCCCCCAGACACACTGTATGGCAACAGGGTGCCCAATCCCCATCGGCTGTGCTGGTCCCCCAACAGAGTTCCAGATGCCATGCTGGGAGCCCACCCCAGCATGGCAACAGGCATCGTGAGACAGGGGTGCCCAATCCCCTGTTGGCTCCACTGTCCCCCCAAGAGACTACTGGGTGCCACGCTGGGAGCCCACCCCAGTGTGGCAAATGGGGCTGTATGTCCGACGGGGGTGCTCAATCCCCATTGGCTCCACTGGCCCCCCAACAGCCTTCCAGTGCCACACTGGGAGCCCATCCCAGTGTGGCAAAGTCCCGCATCATCTAATTAAAAAAAACCTGAAAGAAAAACTCCCTCGCTGCTGTCTTGACCCCCCCCACCCAGCCCACCCACTGTGCACCCTGCCACCCCACACCCCCACCTCACCCCATACTTACCCCGAGCTTGGAGAGATGATCTTCGTGGACCGGAACACATCTGCACTCTTCAAAGCCGACCGTGAACTGAGGAAATGCCGGTAAGCTGTAAAATGTAAAAAACAGGGTTTTTTCAACTTTAGTGCATATCTCGGGCATTTTGGGGAATTTTTTCACCAGATTTTCAACATGGGATTTTTGGGACCCCACCTCATGAATTCTGTCACTGTCGCGGTGTTAATCGGCCCCGAAAGGTGATTTCGCGGTCACTGCATGGAACCACCTTTTTGGACCGATTTATGAAATGACAGTGCCACAGTTCATGAGGTAGGTCCCCAAAAACCCTATGTTGAAAATCTGGTGAAAAAATTCCCAAAAATTACTGTTTTACGAGCATGCGTTGCACTGTTCCTATGCACGTTCGTAAGTTCGTGAATTTTCAATATTTTCACTCCAGATTTTCAGCATTGCCATTTTACCACACCTCTTTATGAGCAGTACAGCTGTCATTTTTCACATCTCGGCCAAAACATGTTTCTGCCCATGTAGCGTACTATGGCGCAGTTGGTGTGTGAAATCAATGTTCAGGACAGAGTAAGAAAATCACATTGACACTGTTCATGAGCAGAGGTGTTAAAATGGCTATGTTAAAAATTTGGTGAAATACACCCATAAAATGGCTTTGTTATGAGTGACCATTGCGCAGTTTCCATGCACCCTTGTAACTTCATGGATTTCTATTATTTTCAGTTCAGATTTTCACCACTGGCATTTTTTCACACTTCCTTATGAACAGTACAGTTGTCATTTTTCACACCATGGCTGAAATGTGTTTTCGCACTTCCAGCGCAGAAATGCGTGGTCGCTGTGGGAAATCACTGTTCAGGACAGATTAAGAAAATCACAGTGACACTGTTCATGAGCAGAGGTTACAAAATCCCTGGTTGACAATCTGCTGTAAAAAATCACCAAACTAACTGCATTACGGGTATGCGTTGAGCATTTTCTATGCACGCTCATGACTTCAATAGTTTTTTTAATATTTAACTGCAAAATTTCAACATTGCCATTTTTTTGCACCTCCCCATGAACAGTACAGCTGTCATTTTTCACATCCTGTTCGAAATGTGTTTTTGCACCTGTGGTACCAAATGGCGTAGTCGCTGTGCAAAATCAGCTTTCGGCTAACAAACTGATATTGCCACTGTTCATAAGGTGGGGGCCACAAAAAAAACCACGTTGAAAATTTGGAATGAAAATGCCAACGAACACCTGAGGCATTAGGGTTGCCAACCATAATGCCCCAGCCTGTAGAGATTGAGAGGCATCAGGGGTGTGACTTGGGATTCTCGCCTGTAAAGCTCATACCATTCCACACCCTGCAGCCAGTGAGAGGCATCGAGGTGTACCTTGGACTCTTCGGCCCAAAAGTTCACCCCACTCTCCTATACAGGACCCATCTCACCATATTTCCTGATGTAATGGGGTGAACATAAGGGCCAAAGACCCCAAGGCACACCGTGACACTTGTCAGTGTCTGCAGGGTAGGGTGTGGTGAAATGATGTGGCCGTTATGCCTGACGACCCAAAGGCACACCCCAATGCCTGTCAGTCTCTGCAAGGTAGTGGTGGGGTTGGCTTCAGTTCAATACTTCACTGCCATTCCTATTATGCAGCTCTGTAACTCCTACACTACCAATGCCAATGCCAGCAAGCAAAAATTTGGCATTGACAAATGCTTGTTCATTATGAGACTGCTCATGGTGTATGCTGAATCCGTGAAAGATGAATTTGGAAGGAAGAACTGGAAGGCAAGCTGTAGTCAAGAATTGAGAAGATTCAGTGGTGTCCATGGAGGTGGAACTGGTCTCAGTGTGGTGACAGGTATCGGAGGAGGAGCTGATTGCAGAAACATAGGGCTGGCAGCAGACTGAGCAGAGGACTCGGTCCCCATTGGTGGACATCTATCGCAGTTTTGATTTGTGGGCTGCAGTTCTGTACCTGCAAGTGTGAGAGTAATTTCTTGGTAAATATGAACCTGCAGCCTAAGTGGCGGCATCAAGCTCAATTCTTAAGGAGGGTCAAGTTGCCCAGCTGCAGCAGAGTTGGGAACTAAGGTATACTAGAACTGGAGCAAACAGGTGTGGAAAAAAATCAGAAAGGAGAGTTTGATTGCTGCTATACATAAGTGCAATGAGGGTCACTGACTGAAGGACACCACCACCCCCTGAGTTGTGAGGAGAAGGGAACATGCTAACCAAGATTACTCCAGCTTAACAATAATGACTTGCTTGCATTTTTTAGTGTGTCCCCCAAAAGAAAAATCAGAAGTCAACAAATCCTACAGACACTGCAGGTTATACACTCCTTCAGTATTATAGAAAGACAATCCCCCCCAAAACACATATTTGTACACTGCACTCAACATGTTTGTTGCAAGGCAGCTGGAGTATTCCTAGTTTACAAAAATAATAATTTAAAAGAACATGGATCAAAATCAGAAACAAAATGGCCTTCAAGTTGGAGTCTCTCTTTATATCTGCTAACTGTAAATATAAACCAGAAGAAATCTAAACAGGTTTTGCCTTCTGTGTAGTTTTAGCTAAGTGTGTATGTCCTCCTCTGATTATAACCTAGGAGAACAGCAAAGGCCACCAATTTCCAGAAGAACAGATGAGCCTTCAAATTCAGGGTGGGAGGGAAAATTTATTAAAAGAGAATACTGATGCCCATGGCTGTGCCAGGTTTGGGTTACTGCTGTTTAATATTTGTGATAAGATGACTACATACTGTTAAATGACCTGCTGTTCCACTTTCAGCATAGCAGAGTGGTTGTACGAAGGCAGTCAAAGGGTTAACTAAGACTTAATCCCTTTGAAGGTATATTGTTTAGCCACAATTTATCTGCCGCAGAATAGCCGCAGAATCAGCAGTTGTTCTGCCGCAGAAAGTATGAGGTCCTGCCGCAGAATGTAGGTCCACTTTGCCGCAGTAAACACGGGGCCCTGCTAATAGGAGAGGACAGAATAGATCCTTGCTTTTAACTCTGTGCATAACAAATGGGACAGTATCTTATTATAACCCTATCACACCACGATTTCCAGGTACCATTTGTCTGAGGTGATCTCCCTCCATTTTTGCAAGTGAAGGGAGATCCTTCCCCTACTTGTTCCCCTGGTAGCAGCTATGGAGGGGGAGGACATAGGGAATCAGAAGGTGCTGGGGAATGGCAGGGCCTCCTGACCTGGAATCCTTGGGGGCCTGGGAGTGGACACCCTGGGCAGCAGGTCCAACTGGGGGAACACCTCCTCTGCCACAGTAGGGCTAACAGTAGCTATGATCTTCTCGGCTAGCAGGCTTATGAAAAGTACTCCTACCATGATGACTGTATGCATTTTGGGAGGGGGGGCAGTGATTTCACAGACCTTAGAGTCAGTCATTTTGGATGACTGTGCATCTTTTAATGCTTTAGCCACATCTTCTGATACTTAAGCATAAAGCCTGATAGTTTGCAATATGAAGGCCAAAAGTGGAAGAGGCATAAGTCCTCTTACCCATTACATCCAATTTTCTGGACTCCTTATCAGGAGGCAGGATAGAGCAATTATGGGCAGCCATGATAACCACATAGTCAGTTTCAGGTTGAAAAGCATAATAAGGCTTGACAGAAGGAGCAGAATTTTGTTTGTCAGCCTTTCTGGGGACTACTAGCAGAGTGCCAGGCAGCAAATGTAACATTCTCCAATGCAGTTTAACAAAGGGGCATTACAATAGTGGGAGCAGTTGTTATTTCTAAGAACTCCACTAAGTTTATTTTTTTTTACTGGAGTCTTCTTCATCACCCTCAAGTCCCATCACATGCTATATTTGTTTAAAGAGCCCCTAACAACAGCAGAAACATTTGAAAAAAATGTGAGATTTAAACACAATTCAAGTTAAAGATTTCATGCATTTTGTACAATTCTTTCCCTTTTTTTCTTTATTACTAAGGGCAATTGTATGAAAGAGGATTACTGCCTCTTAGACTTTATTTTCTCTTTCTGCTTGACTACACCTGATATCATAATTCTGTTTATAGCATCATAATTATCTCCACAGCAACATATTGTGATGTCATAAAACAGAACTGTGATGTCAGGTGCAGGCAGGCAGCCAGAACAGATAGGGTAGCAATTCTGTTTACGTGCAAATGTCCTTAGTAATAAAGAAGTGAGAATGAGAATTACAGAAAAAATTACTACACATAAGCTGAATTGTGTCTCAGTTAGAGGCAGTATAGTGCAGTGGGTTAAGGCTCTGAGCTGCATAGCTGAAGACCTGGGTTTGAATCCCACAGCCACCTAGATGAATACTGTGTGATTCTGAGCAAGTCACTTAACTTCCTTGTAGTCCCAGGTCACATCTGGAAACCAGCTTTGGCTTAGTGTGCTACTTCTTGTTAAACAATGTTCTCTTTCCTCCTAAATATTACATTTTTTCAAAGTTGTCACAATAATGTCAGGGACTCTTTAAACAAAGCCTGGAAGGAGGGATCCTCTGAAGGAGACCTGGGATTATATACCACAGAGTCTTCACTGCCTGATGATAAGGTTGCACTAGAAGAGAAATCACCATCATAGGGTTCCACATCTCCAGATTCATCTTCCAAATCCTCCACCATTTCTAGGTCAGGAATGTATTCCACCTCATCATAGTCTCATGTGACAATGTAGGCAATCGATGGAGATGGTGATGAAGTTTGTACATTCAGTGCAGCAGGTATGCTTTTCGGTTTTGATGATGACTGTGCCAATGGGGGAGGCCCTGTTGACGGAACTGCCACTGCCACTTGCAATGACAGAAAAAGGCATGTTAATGTTTGTGAGAAAGATGCCAGCATAACCTAAGAGTTGACAACACCTGGTAGAGGGGTTGGGACTACTGATGTCATCAGGATGGAACCTGTCGACGATGGCTGCGTACTATCCATAGTAGGTATGACAGTGCCAGAGTCAGGCTGTGACCATAGTGTCTCAACTATGGTTGGGGAACTGTAGTCAATGTCACCAGAGTGGACACCATCAAGGACTTACCTTCCTTTACTGGAGACCTTGAACTTGCTGGTGAAGCATTCTTCTCCTTATGCTTATGGGGACTGGAAGAGGAGGAGGGCCCTGATGATGAGTTCTCCTTTTCTTTGGATCTCTCTGTCATCCTCGCTGATCTCAGCAGCAATGCAGTCAATGACTGCCGAGGTGCCTCCTTTCCTGGGGTGGATGGTCAAGAGGAAGAAGCTGGTTTGGATCCCACAACCTTCATCTGTGGTTCCACAGCCTTAAAGGCAATGAAGGTCTCCAAAGCTTTCTTCTGGCATCTTCTTGTGGCCTGGTTAAAGATCATGTATGATGAAATTTATAGAAATGAAACTTTCAGCATCATCCATTAAATATTGTTATAAAAACAGTGCCTGCCTGGTGTTTTATATGAAAATCTACCATTTTTAGCCATTTGTTGTGTGCTCTGCTTTGGACACACTGCTAGATGCTGAGACTTGCTGTTTCCTGTGGTAATCAGCATGTCTCCACCCTGGTGATGTCAGTTGGGTGCTATTCTCTTTCATCTGTGAAGAAGCCAGGGAGATTGTCACATTGCTTAGGTCTGTAAAGATTATTTTTTTCTTGCTCTGTGTCTGTTGCATGAAACTGAAAGATAATCAGCTGTTTGACTGTGGTTTTGTCATGTTCAATGCCAGTAATGTACACAAAAATAGTTTAAATTAATCATTTTAGCCTGTGCAGAAGTCAGGGAGAGTAGCACATTGCTGTAAGGTTTGCAGACAATAACATTCTCTTGTGGTGAAAGGCATGAGTTGTATTGTCATGGTAAAGACTGCTGTGCTCTTTCACACCTGACTTCAGTAGAGGTAATGTCTCAGTAAGGCACTAAAACAGTTATCCCATCTCCATGTAAATGGGGGTATGAGATGCAATGCTGTTTCAAAACCTTAAGAGTTCTGTGCGCCAGCCCAGTGTTTTCTCCCTGGCAGGTCATTACTTCACATAAATTCAGGATCAGCTATTCTTTACACCACATTATAATGCCCTTTTTACCAGGGCTAACACATCCATCATTAGTAGGAATTAGCACAGATAAGGCCCCTATTAAAACTTATTGTAAAGTAGACATTGGCCAACAGCAAGGAAGTTACCAACATTACAATACTAGTAGAAATACAACAGTAGAGTAGCATCCCAAATGACATCAGCAGCCTGGAGTCATGCTGGCTCCACATCCAGCAACCTTGGAGAAGTGGACACACAAAATGGTGCTAAAAAAGTATGAATTTGTCAACTTTTATTACAAAACCTACAACACACATAGTTTTTGTATAAATGTTCATTGAGTGATGATACCCGTTTTAGCTTTGAAAAACATTTCACATGATCTTTAAATCCCTGGCAGATCTTGCAGGCCCTCATGTTGTGTGACAGGTCCAAACAACAAACACACACTCAGTGTGAGTGTCATCCTTGTACATCTTGTAAATGCAGGTAGAAAATCTAAACGAAGGTTCTTTTGACTGTAGCATACAGGGACACTGTCAATAGAAACTTAAGTTGAAAACAACAGTGCAACAAAATGGGGCAAAAAAATTGACCCTATCCTTTTTTTTTAACTATAAAGATTCCAGGCATCTTCTAGTTTCTTCTAGTGATAAACTTTCTTAGTGATACCAAAATTAGAGTTTGTTTATAAATATTTTAATGTACTTTTTTCTCAAGAAAAAAAGATGGCCACCACATTTGACATACCATTGTAGAAATGTTTCAGTATTAGCATCATAGTGGCCAGAAAAACCATAACAAAAAAACTGGCTTACAGACAAAATCCCCACTACTGGCATATGGCTACACTTCATGATTGATATCGACAACCTGGAAGAATTTACATCTGAAGTCTCTCAGGCCCTCCCCAAATGCGAGTTGTTATGGAGAAAATGGGTTTTATATAGGATAAAATGGGTAAATGAAAAGCAAACCAAATTTCATGGCCGGGACTCTTTAAATACAATCATGCAGACTTGACTTTGCGCTTCCCCACTCAGCGATCAGCTGTTCTGGAATCAGCTGTTTGGATGTCAGCTGTCAATGGCCAGCCACTCATAGGTACCGGCTTTGTAGTCGAATAAGAGTGCAGCTTTTTCTTTTTTGAAAACAGTAGTGGTTCTGTTCTGTTGCTTACCTGCATTCTTGCTTACTAAAATGTCTCTTGTGCAGTGGTTGCAGCACTGCTGACCTGTAAAGTGGGACTGCTCTGTTCTGGAAAACTTGACAGCAGACTCTTTGAATGACTGTGCAGGTGTCTCCTACAAAACTGTTGATAGTGTTGTGCAAGAGATTTAAAATGCAACACCCCCTGTGAAACGCCAGAGAACAGAGTATGTTACATATTCACCCAAGGTGCGTTTTGAGCTTGGGAAATAAGCTGTTACTAACGGCGTAATGAATGCTGTTAGATATTACCAGGCTAAGTACAATAAGCCTATCAATGAGAGTGCAATATGAAAATTCAAGATGGACAATCAAAGTAAAGTGAAAACAGTACCTGACCCATCTCTACTCCACTTTGTACTCCCTACCAAACCCATTGCTGATGGATGTAGAAACCAAACTTACACTCATAATAAAAAGCTTGAGAGCTGAGGGGGCTGTTGTGAATGCCCACATTGTTGTAGCAGTTGCTGTGGGGATTGTAAAGGTCCAAAATGCTGTCTGAATATGGTGGTAGTCTAATTTTCTCAAGGCAGTGGGCTTGGCAATTCATAAATAGGCCTGGGTTCTGTAAAAGGACTGTTTCCTTTTACAGGTACGGCGACAGACTGTTTACTGTGAGCTGGGACTGACAAAGAGTGACAGAGTGAGCTTGGAGTAAAGCAAATACTGTACTATGAGCTGCTGACTGCTGTAAATTTTTAAATTAGGTGCAGTTGCTTAACATATATCTTTCTTTTCTTTTACAGGTATGGCGATGTCCTTTTTACTGTGAGCTGCGCACTGCTAACTGCGCATGCCAGAATATACATCATACTTCATACTGCCTCATTTTTATTCTGTTCTTGTTCAACAATTAATAAACTTTACTGTGTGTATTTACTGGCGTTATTTGATCATTGCTGTAAACATAAGTTTGTTGGTGGGAGAAGTATGCGAACATTGCAAGATCCCCATAAATTACCCATTTTACAATATCAGGTTTAAGAGAACAGCCTTTGTTCTTTAAACAGTTTCTAACTCTCCAATCTTGTGGTGCTTTTTATCTTCAGGGACTGTCTAGTTTTATCATGCCAGCTTATGAAATGCCATGTCTGTACCTGTACCTCAGATGTGATAACATTACTTTATTGGATCTGCAGCACTGTTGATGTTGCATTGTTTGAAGTTGTGTTCCTAAAAGAAAAACATCAATACACATCAATTAAAAAAAAAAAGAAATACCACTGTAGACCTTGTAAAGGTTAGGATCGAGAAAATAAAAACAAAAAATTAAAAGTGCACAGCATGGAAGGTTTATTAGCTGTAGCTGAAACTACCTTTTTGGAAAAACATTTTTGTTGCACTGCTGCTTTTAGTAAGGAAACAACATAAACAATAATGAAACAAAGCAACAGCGCTAGCTCTGATGGGTGGTGGGGTACACATACAAGGGATGGGGGATGAAGAATTTGGCAACAGAAGTGAGCGAGTCCTTGACATGCAGTGATCTGTGCATGCTAGGGCCCCCTCTTCTTTCCTTTTTTCCTCTTTATTGCCTTGGGAAGTTAAGGTCTCAACAGGCACTCCCACGGGACAGAAGGATGTCTCGCCACACCTTTTTATGAGTTAATGTTGTTGCATTGTATTTGGTTCCTAATTTTCTAAATGTCATCAGTTCCAGTGACCCTTAACCATAGCATCATTTTGGACTTTCTCTGGACTTAAAGAACTCATGCTAGCTGATCTGTGATAACATGGACTTAGCATTATGAATCTGGTCACTGCCTTGTAATTTTTATTATTATGTGCTTAAACACTGTACCTGGCTGGAACTTATTAATAAAGTGGAGTTTCAAAAAACAAAAAGACGGCATTGTTTTTCTGTAGTTCTGACGAGCATGTAAATGGCGAAAGAACTAAGGAGTAAGAGGCACTAATGCTGTACATCATCATGGGCGGCCCCCAGCTAGGCAAAAGCTTCCAGAGGGTCCCAACACTGATGGCTTACAGTTCAAAAGATGTGGCCCAGTGGAGAAGATACTCTATTTTAAAATTATTCTTTTGACACCTTGTGTGGATGCCACTGTGCTCAAGATTTAGATTTTTTATTTTATTTAAACTAACATCATTGCACACTTGGTTGAAAACTCACTATAATCACTGGCAATTAATGGTGTCAACCATACACCATCTGTCTTTGGAGAGCTACATAACATTACCACAGCATCACCATCTATCCACCATAGTAGAGCACTGTGGAGGGGGGGCTGTGACCAGAACCATTCATTTCAGTTCCTCCAGCAGCTGATCCCACTGAATCCAAAGCATCTATCACAGAATCTACATATGGAGGTGGGCAAAAGGGACATAGCCATCAGACCCAGCAAGGCAAGCACTGAACTGGCTGATACATAATGGCTTCTATGTATCGTGTGAGCCTGTGTAATCAGGTCCTCCTCCCTCTCCACAGGCAGGAAGGCTCTATCCATCAGCAACACTCCTACTGTATGTACAGGAGGCGCTGACAAGGAACAAGGGCAGATTTCAGTTTACGATAACACAGTTCCTTAAACAACAGTCATTCAGGACAGTGTGTACAGCTTTGATTCCCTGGATAAAGCTTTCAGAGGTCAGTCGTCTGGATAAGGAAAGGCATACAGACCTTCCCTCTGGAGGGCTGCTGCCACTACCACCACCAAGCATTTGGTAAATATCCATGGCACCGAGAATAAGCCAAAGGGCAAAAACTTGGAATTGATTATAACTACCCTTCAACATAAAGCAGAAATACTGTCTGCGGTACTTGTGGATTCTGACATGGCTATAGGCCAGCCAGTCTGACATTAGTAGTGGGGAAGTTAATGGAGCCACTGTTAAAGGAAAGGATTGTGGAATATCTTGACTCAAGTGGGTTACAAGACCCGAAGCAGCATGAATTCACAGGGGGAGGTCATGTTAGAAAAATGTGATAGATTTCTTTGACTGGCTCACCAAGGAAGTAAAGCAGGGTGGGGCAGTGGATGTGGCCTACTTACACTTTGACAGGGGCCTTCAACACTGTACAACAACTGGGCAGCATGGGGTGGGCTCTAAGGTGGTACACTGGGTACTAAGTTGGTTGCTGTATAGGCAGCAGAGGGTGGTGGTAAATGGTACTCATTCAGAGGAAGGGAGGGTGACCAGCGGGGCACCTCAGGGCTCAGTACTGGGACCAGCCCTCTTTAATATTTTTATAAGTGACACTATGGATATGCTACATAGAAACATAGAATTTGACGACAGATAAGGACCGCTTGGCCCACCCAGTCTGCCCATTTCCCTACCTAATGGATAAGCTGCAGATCCTAGTTAACCAGCAGCCTACTTCTTTCTACCCCCCCCCCAGAATTGCCTTATGGCTGTCCCATGCATGCTTGAATTCCACCACTGTTTTCTCTCCACAACCTCCTCCAGAAGGCCGTTCCATGCATCCACAACCCCTATCTGTGAAAAAATACTTCCTTACATTACCTCTGAGTCACCCCTTCTATCTTCAAATTGTGCCCCCTTGTTCTTGCACACCTCTTTTTTTGAAAGATGCAACCCTTGAGCTACTTGAAAGTTTTTATCATGTCCCCCCCTTCCTCCTTTCCTGGAGGCTATACATATTAAGCTCCTTTAGTCTCTCTTCATTTGTCTTCTGGTGCAGACCCTGCACCATTTTAGTTGCCCTCCTCTGAACAGCTTCCATCATGTCTTTGTCCTTGCAGAGATTGGGTCTCCAGAACTGCACACAGTACTCCAGCTGGGGTCTCACCAGATGTCTGTACAGAGGGATAACAACTTCATGTTTTCTACTGGTGATGCCTCTCCCTATGCATCCCAGTATCCTCCCAGCCCTCCTTACTGCCCTCTCACATTGCTTGCCCACCATTAAGTCATCTGATATGACTACCCCCAGGTCCCTTTCCATTTTTGTTGTTGTTAGTATCTCACCCCCCATTGTGTACTCTTCCCCTGGGTTTTTGTTTCCCAGGTGCATTACCTTGCACTTCTTAACATTAAATCTAAGCTGCCATACATTTGACCATTCCTCTAACCTTGCCAAGTCCCTTCTCATCCTTTCCATCCCACCTTGTGCATCAACTCTGTTGCAGATCTTTGTGTCATCTGCAAAGAGACATACTTTTCCTTCCAGTCCCTCTGCAATGTCGCTTATAAAGACATTAAAGAGGACCGGTCCTAATACTGAACCCTGTGGCACCCCACTAGTAACCCCCCTTTCTTCAGAGTGGACTCCATTTACTATTACCCTCTGTGTCCTATTCTCTAGCCAAGCCAGCTGGAAGGGAAGGTATGCTTTTTTGCAGATGATACTAAAATCTGCAATAAGGCAGACACTCCAGAGGGGATGGAAAGAATGTCAGATACCTGTGAAAAGTTAGAGTGGTCAAGGATATGACAGCTGGGTTTCAGTGTGAAAATGTGCAAAGCCATGCACCTAGGCTCAGAAACCCAGAAACAGAATGTAAAATGAATAAAGGTATTGATGGTCACCAAACAGGAAAGGGACCTTAAGAGTAATCATCTCTAATGACCTCAAGGTGGTGAGGCAGTGTGATAAGGCAGTAGGTAGGGCCAGTGGTATGCTGGGTGGTACATAGGAAGGGGTATGAGCAGCAGAAGGAAGTAGTGTTTGTATTGCACAGATCATTGGTGAGACCCCACCTGGAGTACTGTGTCCATTTCTGAAGACCACATCTCAGGAAGGACATAAACAGGGTGTAGAGTGTCCAGAGGACAGAAACTAAAATGGTGCAGGGGCTGCATCAGAAACTCTATGTGGACAGTCTGAGGGACCTCAGTATGTACACCCTGGAAGAGAGGAGGAGGGGGGGACATGACACAGACCTATAAATACCTCATGGGGTTGAACAAGGTACAGGAAGGGAGTATTTTGCAGAGGAGAAAGTGCATGAGAACAAGGGGACATGTAATGAGGCTGGAAATTTAGGAAGGATGTCAGGAAGTATTTCTTCACTTACAGAATTGTGGATAGCTATAGCAGTCTTCCAGCAGAGGTAGTGGGGGTGAAAGCAGTTGTGGGCTTCAAGCATGCATGGGATAGGCACAAAGGAATATTAGTTGGGAGGGAAGGAACCAGAAGTAAAGTAGGGTCTATGGTGACAGTATAGGTAGGGACAAATGGGCAGACTAGCTGGGCCAAGTGGTCCTTCTCTGCCATCAAATTCCATGTTTCAATGAAGATATGCACATTCATATCCAGGGCACACAGCCAATCCCTAGTTTGCAACTGAGGAATAAGAGCCTGAAGGGAAACCATCTTAAACTTTTTGTATTTCATGGATGTGTTCAGACCTCGCAGGTCGAAGACTGGACATAGATCCTCTGTCCATTTGGGAATAAGGAAGTAAATGAAATCAAATCCCCAGTTCAAATCATGAGGGTGAACAGATTCTATACCACGCTTCTGTTTGGGCATCTAAACCTCCATCAGCATGAAGAACAAGCTGTCCAGAGAATAATGACAAGGAGGCAGTAGAAGCATTTGAAGGGTTGACAGAAGCACCACAGCATGCCCCTTTTCCACTGTTTCCAGTAATCATTTGTCTGTGGTGATCTCCCTCCATGTTTGTAGATGAAAGGAGAGTCTTCCTGCCACCTGAACACCAGGAGGCAGAGGGGGAAAGGGTGTAGAGCCAGAAGACAATGGGATGGAGGGGCTGCCCTGGATCTATTACCCCTGGGTGCCTTTGCACAAGCACTTGGGGGAAGGGGCCCTGGGAGAGGACCCAACCATGGCCACCATGGGCAGCAGGTCTACGAAATGCGCTCTTACTACAACCCCTTGAAAGCTGAAGGATCAAGGATTAATGTAGTAGTAAGTAGTAAAAAAATTTTATTCATACAAAAAATGAATAAGGATATCTCCACTGAGCCGAAGCTCCTTTACAGTGAGATCCAGGTGTCATTTCCAGTTACTCTTATAAGTTAACAATATATAACAAAGGAAAACACATATACACTATAATTATAATGTGACCTGAGAGTCATCCTGGAAGACTAAAGATCTTGCAAGATAGATTCTGCATCAGTACCAAACCATCTTGATCCTCTAAAAGGAGCATTAAGTACAGATTGCTACACATCAGTGGCAAAACCAATCACATGTAGCAAGAACTATCTCCAAAGGCAAACACCAGAGGCAACAATTCAAAGGCATCATATGCAGAATGTAAAAGATGCTTACCAGTGTCCATTCCTGCAGTGGCAGATTTCAATAAATCAGTCTTGGCAGGGCTATCAGGCAATGAGATGAAGGAAGTCATAAAACACTTCGACAGGCTGATGCGATATTTTATCATATATGTCTGGTAATTGGCAATTGGTAGCCACAAAGAGGCAGAAGTGTATGTCCTCCTGGCTATGACATCCAACTGCCTGGATTTCAAAGAACCCAAATGTCTAGGAGCCCTAGACCTATTATAAGCAACCATAATGACTACAGAGTCAGTCTCTGGTTGTGAGGCATGCTCATCAGTTTTCTGAGAACAGCAGGCAGGGTACTAAGCCTGTGTCACGCTACTAGTGCAGCATCCTCCAAAGCAGGATAAACAGGAGGAATCACTATGAAAGAAGTAGTAGGGACCTAGAAGAATTCAAACAAAGTGTGCTTAGTGGAGTCTTCCTCCTGAGCAGCAAACCTCACGGCACTCTGCATTTGCCCAGCAGTGCCTGAAATGAGGCATCCTCAGGTGCAGACCTAGTGTGACAGGGTTGAATAGGACCCTGTCTCAGTTGTTATGGAGAAAGTGTTTAAATGCAGGGATCTGTTCTGTCCTTTCCTGTCTCTTCTCTGTCTGGTTGCGCAACCACATTTTCCTGTGAGATCTAGGATTTGATCACCTCGACAGTCTTGCAATTCTTTGCCCCTCTCAGTCTTCACTTGCTGTTCTGTCTTTGTTCCTCCGTTGCATATTTGCTGGTATAAAAAATATACGCAGATCATTATGTGGAAATATAACTGATATTGGGATCCCTTTGTTTAGAAATTATATAGTATTACTGTTGAAATGTATACAATTATAGTTTGAGATGATTGCAAAGCTATTTGGAACTTAAGGGGTTAACCTGAAATGCAATTTTTAAGCCTTTTGCAGAACAGCTGTGGAAAATGGTCATAAGTTCTGGGACATTGTGTTCCTGCCAGCACCTGCCTGAATATATACTCGATATTTTAGAAAAAAAACAGGATGCTTCTTAAGAAGGGGGGTTGCAAGGAATTATATGACAAAGTTGCAATTGCTTGCAAAAGACACAGCGATTGAAGGAAAACTCTAATAGATCTTCTGTATTTATTCTGCCTTTGTAAACAGTAATACGGAACAAGTTTTTGTTATGTTACTGCTAGTACAAATAAATACTTTTTGTGAATTCTACAGCCGCTCCTGGTTTTCCTATGCTTCCTGACCTGTACTCTGACAACACATGGTGTCAGCCTAAGTCAGGTTTATACCATGCATACTCAAAACAAGGAGTTTTGTGCTTGGGTACTGGACCTAGTACCAGGGAAACATAGAGAAAGGTATGGATTCTGCAGCAGCAAGTCCAGGAGTGGTTACCAGGAGAATGGCAGCCAAACTAGCAGAGACAGAAGTCCAAGCTGAGACTGAACAGCCAGCACAAGTTATGGAAAAAGAACAGGCAGTGACAGAACTGGAAAGCCTGATGGACTTTTTCAAATGGTGGGCTATACAGCAAAACGAGATGGAGAAACAGAGGAGAGAAAAGATACAGCAACGGAAGCAGCAGAGAAGAGAAGCAGCAGATGAGAGAAGAGAAGCAGCAGATGACAGAAGAGATGCAGTGACAGGAGCAATGATGGCTGGATGTCTTGCAAGTTATCAAAGGCAGAGGATCTGGCACATATCCAGACGAGCAACAAAACACAAGCAACTTAAAAGCCATTAAACTTACTAAGTTGTGTCCCTCAGATGATATTAAGGCATACCTGACAACTTTTGAAAGAGTTGCCACAGCCTGCCGATGGCCAAAGCAGCAATGGACAATTAGATTGGTACCCTACCTGACAGGGAAAGCCCAACTTGCTTACAGCAATATGGATACTGCACAGTCAGAATACTATGACCTGGTGAAAAGTGAAATCCTGAAAAGGTATGCCATCTCAGAAGAGACCTACAGGCAGAGATTTTGATCTCTGAAGTACAACTCAGTCTACAGTCATCGAGAAGCCTTCACCAGACTCAGAGAACTCCTGATACAATGGCTCCAACCAGAGGGCAAAACAGTCACACAGATCATTGACACATTTGCAATGGAGCAATTCATCAACATCTGGTCTACAGATGTGCAGCTTTGGGTGAAAGAACACCAACCAGAAAGTGGGGAAAAGGCTGTTTCTTTGGCTGAAGGCTACCAAAAGGGCAGACAGATGTCACAACAGTGAGGTAACAGCCAAGCTCCAGTAAGACACTCTTTTTCCCATTTAAACTCCAAGTCTGATAAGAACTCTGGTGGGGGTAATAAATCTGTACCAAAGACGTTATCTGCTATTACTGTAATAAGCCAGACCATATTGCAAGAAACCACCATTGTAAGGAGAGTGGCACTGGAGCAAATTTGTCCTTGGCAAATTGAGGCAAGTCCTTAACAGATGTGAAAGCGGGGGATAAGACTGTAAAGGGACTCATTGATTCGGGAAGCAGACAGACCCTAGTGCATGTTGAAGTGCTGGGAAAACACTGTGCAAAAGGACCAGGTACTGGTGTCATCTGCATCCATGGGGAGTGGGGACCCTTGATACTATCCCACCACCTAAGTGACTCTGACCATTAAGGGTGTGTCGCACCAAATGAAAGTGGGGTGGTACCTAAGTTACCTATACCTGTGATTATTGGAAATGACTTTCCAAGATTTAATGCATACATGTGATATCTCTCTCTTTGCGCAGGAGACTCCTGTTTTTTTGACTGAACTCCCTCTCTCCCTCCTGGAAGCAAAATCTCCTGCTTAAGTTATGTCCAAAATATCCATTCATGTTTTTTTTTGGCAGATAAAGATACATAAAAATTAAATTAGTGATGAACAATGTAAGTAATAACATTGTACAACTTGTTGTTGATTCATTTTAGTGCTTATTCTTGACAAAATGAAATATATTAAATGCTTTTATTCTTATTTTTTGATACCATATAATGACAAGCCAATGACATTATGGCATCTCCCTACTAGTAGGCCAATCTCCCTACTAATTTGACCCAAATCTCCCTCTTAAGCAAGTTGGACATATCACATGTATGTTAATGAGTTAATCAAAGAAGGAGTTAATTCTGATGTTTCAGCAGCTGTGGTGACTAGAGCTCAGGCTAAGGAAATTTCAGATGGTGGGGACTCTTTTCCTTTTGCCGATTTTGATTCGGACTTGTTTGAGCACAGCTCCAAGATCCAGAAATCCAGGAAAGAAAGATGATGCCTGAAGAAACTGTGGAAACAAATGACTGATGGACATCAGGGGTGAACATATGAAAATGCTGAAACTAAACTGATCACTGATTGTGATTTTGTTTCAGAACAAGCTAATGATGTTTCTCTCCAGGGTTATTTTAAGCAGCTGGGGGTGAAATCAAACCAGGGTGGACCAATGTTTAAAAAATGTAATGGGTTACTGTACAGAGTTTGGGTTAAACCTCAGATACAGGAACAGACAGAACAATTGGTTATACCACATGTAACCCCTTTGTTACCCGGGGTTACTAGAATCCCAATAAGACCTAGTGATAGGCAGGGAAGGCAGCTTGTGAAACTCCAGTTAAATGGGTTTCACACTGTCTCACTCTGTCCTCAGTCACAGCTGAGACTTGAGAGATGACATCACTATAGAACTGTTGCAGCTGCATGAGCCACTTTGGAATCTCCAGCTCAGGGAGTGAAGTTTAGAACTTTGGGAAATTCAAAGGTATTCTTCCATTTGTCCTTAAGCAAGAAGGAAGCATTAGTCTGCAGTTTGAGCTCTCACTAAGAAAAAAGGAAGTGTTCCTGTATTTTACCTTTTTAAAGTGGTGGAGACCGCTCCCCCGGTCTCAGTGCCCCCCTCCCTCTGGGGGGGAGGAAAGTTCTCTGTGGGTTCCAGGGGCAATCCCCTTCTCCCACTCTGGGAAGGAAGCTGCCTGATTTAATTTCAGTCTGTTCTTGTATAACAGCAAAGGTTACAGTACTTCGCATGTAGGGCACCTGCAACAAATGGGTGAGTGGCTCCATTTGAAGGGGCAAACATCTTGTTTTCTTCAGTTGGGAAATAAATGTGGACTGCTATTTGGGAGGACTATGTCAACTAGGACAAACAAATAGAGCAGTCAAACAGTTTAAAGTTTTAAATGGATTTAAAGTTCGTTGTAGAGGGGGTGCTTCAGGTCATCCACCGTTCAATCTACATTTTAGAGTCTAAAAGTTTTCTGTGTGTCCAGAGAAATGGCTGGGTATGGGCTGTGGGAGCTGGAGGTGGGAAAACCCCCCATCTTTAGTAACCAGGTCCACCTCTACGGATTTTTTCTGTGTTTTTGCTACTTGCCTCATGCACTTGTCCAGTGATGGGGTGGGTACCCAGACGTGGGTCGCAGCTTGAAAATCTCTAGGAGTCACAGACTCTAAGTGGTGTGGGAGCCACAGGATGGGAAAATGACTTTGTTGGATGGGAGTCTCCTTGTTTGATGGGAGTTTATTGGAAGAAGAAAACAAATCTCTAGGAGTCGAGACTTCAAGTGGTGGAGGAGCCACAGTTTGGGAGTCTCCTTGTTTGATGGGATGTCTTTCCAAGTAAAGTTTGGGTTCATTCTTCAAGTGGACCGTCAGTCGAGTGGCGGCAGGGCGGCCAGTCAGGCTATGTATCCAATGTGCATGCAAAGTCCGGGCTGAGTGCCTGGTGGGTCCAAAGCCAGACAATTGTAGTAATGTGTTCATTCCTCAAATGGACTGCTGTGTTTAACCTCTAATCTGCACATACAGTAACATAGCCCTTTGGGGGACCATGCAGTGCTTTGTTTGTGTTCAGTTAGTTAATAAATAAAGCCACACTGAAAAATCCCAATTCTGGTTCTGGACATTACAGTTATTGCTTCCTGTAGTTGGATTTACTTGGGTGCCCCTGTGCAGAGTAGCCAAACCTAGGTCCCTTGTGCCAGGTAACCTCATCCTTCCCTGAACCTATATATATATATATATATATATATATATATATATATATATATATACACACAGAAGTATAGAACAGAGTTGTTACAGATAGCACATGATAGTCCTATGGCTGGTCACTCAGGGAGGGATCGCACCCTTGCCAGATTGCTGCATAGATTTTACTGGCCTGGAATTCATGAAGATGTTGCTACCTATTGTAATGCCTGTGCTGAGTGTCAGAAAGTAGCCCCAGTCACTAGAAAAGAAAAGGTGTCCCTGGTGCCCATACCCTTGAAAGATGTGCCTTTTGAGAGAATTGCAATGGATATGGTTGGTCCTTTAGACAAAAGTAAAAAGGGTAATAGATTTATTCTGGTAGTATGCGACTTTGCTACTCGATACCAAGGAGCATTTCCAATGCGTACTGTCACAACTTCAAAAGTGGCAGCAGAGCTTGCAAAACTTTTCAGCAGAGTGGGCATACCTAAAGAAATTATTACTGATCAGGGTAATAATTTTGGTGCTGCATTACTTAAGGAGCTGTTCTGTCTTTTTTCCTCCTTTGCATATCTGCTGGTATGAAAAATATATACAAATCATTATGTGGAAATGTAATTGATATTGTGATCCCTTTGTTTAGAAATTATATAGTGTTACTGTTGAAATGTATATAATTATAGTTTGAGATGATTGCAAAGCTATTTGGAACTTACGGGGATAACCTGAAATGCAATGTTTAAGCCTTTTGCAGAACAGCTGTGGAAAATGGGCTTTAATTCTGGGACATTGTGTTCCTGCCAGCACCTGCCTAAAAATACTATAACATTTTAGAAAAAAACAGGATGCTTGTTAAGACGGGGGTGCATGGAATTATAAGACAGAGCTGCAATTTCTTGCAAAAGACACAGAGATTGAAGGAAAACTCTGATGGATCTTCTGTATTTATTCTGCCTTTGTAAACAGTTACAGTATATGGAACAAGTTTATTTTTTTATGTTACTACTAGTACAATTAAATAATTTTTGTGAATTTTACAACTGCTCCTGGTTTTCCTATGCTTCCTGACCTGTGCCTCGATGACACCTAGGAGTATAAACAAGTGTCTTCACTGCAAGGGGATAAAGTGGGACTGGAACCCAGAACACCCTTAAAGGGATCCATGTCCTCTTTCTCCTCCTCTAAATCCTCCTTCATATTAAGGAGGTCAGTATTATATCCCTCTTTATCATCATCTGGAATGAAGAAGGGATGTTCAAGAGGAGCTGGCATCTTAGGTAGTGGCTGTGATTGAGGAATTACAAAAGTCCTTTGTGAGCTACCCTTCGCTGATGGTACTGGCAGAATCGACGCTATTGATGGCATAGCCCTGATTGTCAGTAGAAGGCTTGCCAAAAAACCTATGACACAGTGACCAGCACAATTGGTGAGTTGACGACACCTTTCAGAGGTGACGGAGTGACCATCATTGCCAAGTTGCAAACTGCCTGTAATATGTGCAGAAAAGCCAGAGCCAGGCCATGACTCTTGGACAGTGTGGGGGGGGGTTGGCTTTACTAGTCATACCCACAGGAGCAGACAATGTGGACTTACCTATTGGATGGAGCAGGGACCTCAACCTCACCAGCGAAGCAGAAGCTTTATCCTTATGCTTGTGGTCATGGCTGGATGAGAAGAACCTCAAAGACTTGTCCTTAGACTTCAGTGACCATGTCAGCATTGCAGAACACTAAGGAGACTTCCCAGTGGCAGTAGCCAACATACGGGGTGGAGAAGCCAGCTTTGATCATGTGGCCTTGTCCGTGTCATCCATCACCTTTCTAGCAATGAAGGACTCAAGGGCATTCTGACAAAGTCTTGTCATGGCTTGGGTATTTCCCTGGCAGATCACATAGACCCACATGTTGTAGGATGAAACCAAACATCAAACACAGTTGGAATGAGCGTTATCTTTGTAGATCTTCTAGCAGCAGTAACAAAACCTAAATAAAGGTCCTTTTTACTGTGGCAAAAAGCATCAATGATAGTTGAAGAACTAATGAAAATAAAATGAAGTTGAGTAAATGACGGTGTTGGTTCACTGCATGATCCGAAGAGTGACTGATGGTGGGAAAAAGAACTGAGGAGTGATGGGGACACCCACATTATATAAGCGTCAACGCTGGATGTCATCGTGGGTGGCCCCTGGCTAGCAAAAGTTTCTGAGTGGTCCTGAAGCTGATGGCTTACAGTTCCAAATGTGTGTCCCAATGGAGGAGATACCCTCGATAAAGATCTCCACTTTGCCACACCTGCCTGCAGTTCTTCCAGATGTACGAACCCTCTAGAGACAGAGATTCTGGGAATGGAGGTACTTATTGCTTTGCTTCACTGGCTTGCATAAACAGGACCAGATGAGCCAAGAAAGATATGTCTCAAGGTCACATGTTAGAATACCAGTTTTCAGGGTTGTTTTGTAACTGTGTTCCACTGGGTGAGATGGTGACCATAAGAACATTATTGACTGACATCAGCTATGCCTTTTTTCTTCTAGCTTTACACCCTTTGAATTCTTAAAGATCCTGGGCCTACCAGGCTGCTTTTGGGCTGTCATGAAACTCTGGGTCCAGTTATCACTGAAATTGTTGGGTGTTCCTTGAGGGAGGGAGTTTTTCTGTCTGTCCTGAAAAGGGCAGTGGTTAGACTCCTCCTGAAAAAAGCATCCCTGGACCCTGCTGCTCCAGTGAATTATAGACCAATCTTGAACCTTCCCTTATTAGGGAAGATTATTGAGAAGGTGGTGGTGGTAGTGGCAGAGCTAGAGGTTCACCTTGAACAATATGACCTCTACAAGCCTCTCCAATCAGGATTTTGTCCACATCACAATACAGAGACTGCACTCATCATGGTGACACATGATCTCTTTCATAGCAAGGGATCAAGGGCTGTGTTCTGTCTTGATCTTCTTGGACCTCCTGTCAGCGTTTGACATGGTTGACCATGTGGTGCTACTGGATTGCCTGAAGAATTATGTGAGTCTCTCTGGCACAGTTTTATGCTGGTTTGAGTACCATATAACTAGAACGCAGCAGGTGGCTTTAGGAAATTGCATCTCTGAAGCATCTGTACACTCCTATGATGTTCCACAAGGCTCAATCCTTGCCCCAATGTTGTGTTCCATGTACCTGCTGCCTTTGGGTGAGATTATTACATGGTATGGTGTTAAGTTTCACTAATATACAGATGATAGTCACCTATATCTGCCTTGCACTCCTGATAGAGTTCAAGCCTCATCTGTGTTAGGGAAGTACCTTGTGGAGATCAGCAACTAGATGGCTTCCAATTGGCTGTCTCTCAACCCAGGGAAGACAGAGGTTATGGTTGTCAAACAAGTCGGCATGGACTGACGATGATGGATGGATTGGTGACACTTCTCTCATTGTTGGGCCAACCACTCAGAACTGTGGATATGGTAAAGAACCTAAGTGTCATTTTGGACTGCAAGCTAATGCTAGAAAAAACAGTTACATAAGAACTTACCATAACAGTAAATCTTTGAGGGGATCTAAGTCATCAGGTCACACCATAGGAACCTCACCATCGGTGAAGCAGGATACACACGTAAGATTTTCCAGCAGTACAACTGGGGCCACCCACGCTGACGTCACCTGCCAATATCATCAACCCTATAAATGCATGAGTGGCCCCGCTTTCTCCTCAGTTCTTTCCCCCAGAGACCAAGCGAGCAAGCTTGTACTGCAGAGAACTAAGGAAAGGGAAGGAGCCCAGGCCCAAATAAATGGCTGGATACACCAGATAGCCAGATCTTTCTTCGAGAGGGCTCTTGCAGTAGGTATTCACATATAGGACTGACCTGCCAGGTGTCAGGAGCCCACGGAAAAATTTCTAGCTAGCAGTCTCTGTCGGGGGACTGCCCCCACATCAGGTGACCGACTTCATGTGACGTCAGTAAATAGGGGTGGTCCCCCACACCCACCTTCCAGTTCTTTCCTGCCGTCGGCTTGTCAAAGGTCCTCGCAGTAGAGTTCAACGCTCGTCAGTTAGTTTTCAGTTTAGTTTTTGAACTTTTCAACCCTATTTTTCTTTCTTTTTCAACTACTTGGTGCCTCTTCTGTCTGGGCCCAGACCACCCCATGGAGAAGTGCCAACACTGCCAGCAATTCAACTCCACTACCTAGAAATGAAGGCAGCAGTCCCTGGAGGCCCATACTCTAACGAAAAAGATGGCATCCATGGAAAAGGAGCTGAAGAACTTAAGGCAGATGTCCACTTCTCCCGAAGGTCACAAAAAGAAAAGGGGCAAGGAGAAGCATCAGGAGCAGGAATCGACTTCCATGTCTACTGCAGCTCCGACTGGAGTCGCGGTGTTGAAGGTAATGTCCCCTCCGAGGGATTGCTCCATGACGACCGTCTTGGTGGTCACCAATAAGGTGTCGCCCTTCCCGTCTGGCTCGTGGTTGGGCCCTTCAGAAGCCTCCAGGGAAAAGAAGGCCTCTGCTCCCAGAGGGCTGCTTCCACCACACACGGTCCTCAGGTTTGAGGGGTCCGATATGTTGGATGTCAACCCACTGACATCCACCGGACAAGGCTGACTGTCACCATTCCATTAAGAGGGCGCCAGCCAAACTCTCGCCCGACAAGGCCGCATCCCCAGTGCAATCTTCCTCTGGCAAGGGATCTGATAAGTTGGATGTCGGCTCCTCTGACACCCGCCCAGATCCAGCTGATAAGCCGGATGACAGCCACACCGATGACTGCCCAGCTAAGGAGTCTGCGCTGGACCCCCTCAATAGATCCAATGCTCCAGGTTCTCTGCAGTGCATTGCATTGCCCTCTGAGGTCCCTGCATCCCCTCTGTTGAGCCCCGGGGACTCTAACCCTCCTTCCCCGGTCATCACAGAGGACCTCGACATGCTGCCATCAGGGTCCCCTCCTTTGGGACCAGACACTCTGATGTCAGACCCTCAGATGCCAGCCCCGACGCTGGCCTACGATGCCGGGCCGACATCCCTTACTGACGGTGTTCTCACGCTGGGTCTGAGCACCACAGGGCCAGCTCTTCCTTTGCATGGCTCCACCAGTCGGGCCTGAGGTCCTTCTGTTCCCCCAGAGCCCTTGGCTCCTGGGTATCTGGCACCTCAATACCAGGTGCCCCCATACCTGGCTTTGCAGTATCCGGCACCTCTCTACCTGACACCGCAATATCCGGTGCCGCAGTACCCAGCACCTCAATACCCAATGCTAGGTTTCCCACTGTCAGGTTATGGATACTTGTATTATGGCTATCCTCAGTATCCGCATCCCCCCCCTCCTCCTCCTCCTCTGCTGCCCATGCCCCAGTTGCCAGCGGACTTGAAGGAGACTCTGGCCTCATGGTGGGCTGAGGTCAAGGCTCAACTCACCAGAGAGGTAGAGAGTCATCTACCAAACCAGGACCCCTTTGCAGGATCCCCTACATCGGAGATGGGAGTCTCCTTCCCCTTTACCCAATACCAGAGAAGAGCCCTCTGGCACCTGGGGTGGGGAGGACATGCGCCCCAGGGAACTCCCCTGTGCCGGGAGGAGTCTTCTTCTTCAACTACGTCAGACACATCTGATTTGGATTCAGATGGACGCTCTGATCCTGATGATGAACCCCATACTCCAGATCACCCCAGGCCAAGGACCCCTCCGAAGTCTCCTCCAGAGGATCCATCCTTTCTGGAGCTACTGAGGAAAATCCAGGGAGTTCATCAGTTGCAATCACTGGCACCAGATCCACAGTGTAAGAAGCTCGCTGCTCACTTGGATCTGCCCAAGACTGCTCCCACACTGATTCCACCCTGGATCGAGCCTCATGCGGACCTTGTTTCCACTATTTGGAAACAACCTTCTGCATTAGCCCCCCTTCCAAGGAAGGCCGATCGGCAATATCAGGCTCCCAAGGGTATAGATTTTTTGAATCTACACCCTAAGGCAGATTCAGTCATCATTAGTGCCGCTCACGGCCGTTCCGCTAATCTGAAACACCTCAGCTCATCACCACCCGACAAGGAGTCATGGCTTCTGGACCAATACGGGAAGAAGGTTTATTCCTCTTCTGCCCTGGGTATTAGGGCCCTGAACTATGTGGCACATATGGGGGACTTCAAGAAGACCATCCTCAGTCAGGTGGAATCAGAATTGGACTCCCTTCCTGAGTCTCAGACTAGACAGGAAGTGGCAGACCTTGTCCATTCTGCTCGTTCGGCCAATAGGCACATGCTCCATGCCACGTGCCTCCTCTCCTCCCCATTTACCCTTTAGTTCCATTGCTTTGATCCTTTCCCTACGTAGAGAGCTACTCCTCCTCCTCTTTTACCCTCCCTGTCTCTCCTGTAGATTGTGTGCCCTGGTATGTTGACATCCCAGTCATGGTTCTCTGTGTACCACATTTCTGCAACTGCCACGATATCCAGGCATCCCTCTTCCATCAAGGCCACTATTTCAGGGAGCTTCTTACCCAGACTATGGGCATTGGTATTCACTGCTCTCCATTTTTTGATGGCCTTACCCCTTTTAGCCCCATCCCTGTCTTTACTGCCTTTGCCTTTTTCTCCATTTACCCCTGCCCTTCTCCCTATCGACTTCTCTATCTTGCTGTTTACTCGCTAACTCCATCTGAGAAAATGCGTGATACAGTATATTGCTGTTTCAGATATATTAAAATTGACTGCACGTTGGCCAGTTTCATGACTATTCTGGTTTACATAAATTATATGTGGATTTGATTTCTCACAGGCTCAGACTTAATTCTAAAATTATTTGAACCAGTGGCAAACACGTTTGTTTTTTGGAATAAGCAGGAATCACAAGAGTGGGATATTTCTCAGACTGAGCAACACATGACGCATTTTTTGTCGTCGTATCTTAACCAGGTAAACTGATTTAACCAGTGATGCTGAAACGTTCGAGCCCTTTTCTCCACATCATATTTTTTTATGTTTGCTTCTTTTCTCAGTGTTTGTTGTTTCCTCAACTAAACCCAAAGATCACTTTAGCTGTACTGAACTGGAAGAATGTGATGCTGGCACTGATGCCACCACAGAACTGCTTCTGCTGTCATTCTCACTCATTTCAGAAATTGGTATGGTCAAATCAGACTGATTACCTGTTATGTCTACAAAATACAGACACAGACTGAGAAGAACCATTGTTTAGGTTGTTTTTCTCACTAGGGCCAGGGGGGCTGGTGTTTTAGACTATGAAGACTCTCTACTTTTTGTTCCTGATGAAGATGTCCCGGTCCAAAGGGAAAATAGAGTAGTTTGCTTTTGCTTATTTCTTTGCATTTTTTTTTTTACTTTTTCATAAGATGTATACAGGTCTAGCAGTGTTAGCCTTATTGACCTAAGCCAGAGAAATATTGTTGTACACAATAAAATTTAATTTTTATGTTATCTTTGTGTGTATGTTGTGTAATTTTTTTACCTTAAGCTGTTGTGCTTATGCTTACAACACTGCAAGAGGGCAGGACAGAGTAGGGAGTGGGAGCCAAGTACTAGTAGTACAACAGGACACTCAGGTGTGGTACTAACTACCATACTGATAGGCAAGTTACTTGGTGGTAGTAGTGGCTGTCTAGTACCCCTGTTCTAGCTAGCAGCTACAGTAGCACTGCTTGTTAGACAGGTAATACTAAATACAGAGTGATTAAGTGGTTTGCCTTTCTGGGTCTTTTCAACCACTTTATTGAGCTAGCTAGGAAAGGTGCCTTTATTTCTGTATCAAGCAGCTTTCCTCTACCTTCTCAGGGCAGGTTTGGTCTCACAGCCACACACACCTCCACCAAAGTAGCTAGGTTTTTTTTTTTTTTGCTGTAGCACAAAAAATGTTTTGCCCCTTTGTTTAATTTATTTCTACTAAGTCTGCAGTTGTTCCGAAATTCCTCTACCCTCTCAGGGCAGCTTTGGTCTCATAGTCACACACACACCACCAAAGCAGCTAAGTAAATTTTTCCCCCCAAAAAAGCTTTTTTTTTTTTTGTACTTTGATTTAGTCCAGTTGTTCCCAAATTACAATACCTTCGCTCAAGACAGGCTTGTGAGTTAGGTAATGCAGGTAGTTCACTACCACCCCTCCCGTCACAATCCCCACCCAAAAAAAAACACACAGCCCCGATTTTAAATGTGCACTACTAGAGTGCTTACCAAATTGCCCTTATTTTGTTTCTTTATGTAAACTATGTTTCATACTTTTTCTCCAGATTATTGCTTAAAAGAAATTGTAATTTGTTTCTGTTCCCCAAGCACAAGACTTTCCATTCTCCTCTGTGACTGCCTAGTCTGTCTGCACTCCCCACACATGGATCTCTCTTCTCTCACGTCTCCCCCTCCCACAACCCAGTCTTCTTCAGATCAGCCCGATCCCTCAGTGCCTTCTTAATTTTTATATTACTTTTCTGCAGGGCACAAGTAGTAGTTGGAGATAGTATTAGTATAGTTCAGTTATGCGGCCCCAACTTGGTCAGAGTCTTCACCAGAGTATGCAGAGCAACAAAAATGCCTCTCTTCTCTGGAAGTGTCAGTAGCGAAATGGCACCCTTTTCAATCTGTACTAGATACTGACACTCCCAACTCCTCCCCAAGATGTGTTGTCGCCCAATAGCCATGACTGACAGGCTTTCTAATAGTGCTATATGCTACCAAGTCTGTCAATATGGCTGAACATACCCAATGGTGATCATGTAAACACTGCACGCTCCCGATCTGACTTTCCACTCCCGAAGACAGTGCTTGACTCAACTGCCTGCCAGCGCCTGTAACTGGGGTGCATATTCCTGCCAGCAAGTGCCACATGACTGAAGTTGTGGCCATCAGATGACTGCTGGGTCATGCTACTCCAGCTCCACTCCAGCCAATGGGGAAAGAAACAGAAATGCTGCTGCCATCTAGCGGTCAGAGAAGGGGGAAAAAACAAACAGGTACACACTAAAAAAGAAACAAATAATGGTTTGGTAGTCTGTGGGACAAGCAGTACATAGCAGACTGCTTGTCCCCAATTAAACAAGTTCTAGCCATAGCCGATACAGCTGTAGCAAGCTGCCAAATGACAAAAGTTACACATGTGAAGAAAATTTTGAACGCCCAGGTGTAACTGCCATTTTTTTGGAGCTGTTTCACCAAATTTTCAACATGGCCTTTTTGGGACCCCACCTCATGAAGAGTGCCACTGTCATTTTGTTCACTTGTCCTGAAAGGTGATTTCACAGAGCGACCACGCCATTCTGTGCCACAGGTGCGAAAACAAGTTTCGGGCAGGAGGTGAAAAATGACAGCTGTACTGTTAATAAGGAGGTGTGGAAAAATGGAAATTACATACCTAACATAATTATTGATCTTCTTGGATGTAGTCTCCACCAGTCATTCACACTAATGGGGCTATGTCAGAGGTGCTAGGACTGAACGATAGCCAAAAATCTTCAGGAGGTCTGACACCGAGGTAGGGCCGCAAGACTGGCTGGCGCCATATAGGCTACCTCGACCCTCCGACCACCCCAGTACCTTTTTTACTAAGAAAGTGCAGCGTAAACTAACCTATGTCTGACATAAGATAGTCCAAATGACCCATATAAGAAGGGTCAACACAACAAAGTCTTCACAGTCTAGCCATTGAGGCAGTGAAGAACGACAACAGACAAGTGAGCTCAGGGTGGGCGTGTGAATGAGTGGTGGAGACTCCGTCCAAGAAGATCAAGAATTACGGTAGGTACATAATTTCCATATCTTCCTAGACATAAAGTCTTCACCACTCACTCACACTAATGGGAGAGTACCGAGCTAAATAATCCCCCCCCCCCCGAGAAGGGCGGCAGGAGAGAGAAGCTCACTTAGGACAGGAGTCCATTAAGGACTGTCCTGCCAAAGGATTGATGCTGTCTGGCATGGACAACCAAAGCATAGTGCTTCACAAATGTGTGCACGGAGCTCCACTGCACTGCAGATGTCTGCAATGGGCACGTTTCGTATTTCTGCCAGAGATGCCGTGACCATTCTGGTAGAATGGGCGTATACCCCGCTCTCCAGCTTAAACTGTGCCATGGAATAGCAGTGGCAAAGACATGCCACTATCCACGCCAAAATACATCTGATGGCAACAGGCTGACCCAGTTGGGCTATTCTAATTGACACAAAGATTTGTTTGACTTGCGGATCTCCTTAGTTCTGTCCAGCAGAAACTGAAGACCCTCTTAGCATCCAAAGAATGCTGGGTACGTTCCCCCTCATTCTGGAAGTTTGCAAAGTAAGTCAGAAGAACCAAGGACTGGTTCACATGGAATTCCGCGACCACTTTGGGAAGAAATTTAGGATGGGTTCTGAGACTTACCTTATCCTTGTGAAATACTGTGTAATGAGGGTCTGTGACCAAAGCATACATTTCAGACAGTCTGCAAGTGGAGATAATGGCTATGAAGAAGGCAGTCTTCCAGGTCAGATACTTTAGCTCACATGTTGCTAGAAGCTCAAAGATTTATGGGTGAGCATATCTAGCACAAGGTTAATATCCCAGGCAGCTACCAATCTCCTGACTGGTGGCCTAGTGTGAAGTATACTTTTAAGGAATTTCTTAAGCAAGGGTAACTGAGCTATAGACAAAGTGTGTATAGGCTCGTGATAAGTGGAGATCGCGCAGAAATGGACCTTCACAGTTGAGTTCTGTAGTCATGTATTAGACAGGTCTAGAAGATACTCAAAGACTTTGTTTGCCGGGCCAGAAAAGGGATCCAAGGAGGATTTTGCACACCAAATGGAGACTCGCTTCCACTTTGCCGTATAGGTTTTTCAAGTAGCTGGCTTATGCGCTACTAGGAGAATGTCTGAGACTCTACATGAGACATCAAATCTACCCACTTCTATCTCCTCAGGAGCCATGCATGGAGATGAAGGTATCTCAGGTTGGGGTGGACCACTGGGCCCTGGGTCAGAAGGTCCGTATGAAGTGATAGTTGTCTCAGTGGAATTTCCGATAATCTGTTGATCAACTGAAACCAAATCTGATGAGGCCAAAATGAGGCGATGAGGATCATTCTTCCCCCTTGTGCCTCCAGCTTGAGCAGCACCCTCTGAATTAAGGGAACAGGAGGAATTCCATACAGAAAGTGTCTTGTCCACCACAGTTAATGCATCCTGACAGAAAATGTCAGGTTCTGGATTTCTGGAGCAAAATAGAGGCAGTTTTGCACTGACTGGGGACGCAAAAAGGTCCAAGTCCAGCATGCCCCACTCTTCGAAGAGCGACTGCACGACGTTTACGTCGAGAGACCATTCGTGAGGATCCACCTCCATTCTGCTGAGGCGATTTGCGAGATCGTTCTGGACTTCTGGTAGGTAGACTGCCTGGATCAGGGCTTCGTGCTCTAGGCACCATTCCCACACTCTCATTGCTTCCCTGCACAGGGGACAAGTGTGTGCCCCACCCTGTTTGTTGACATAGTACATCACTGCTTTGCTGTTCATCTGGAGGAGAATTATTTTGTGACAGAGAATTTCCTTCAGGGCTTGGACAGCGTACAGGATCCCTCATTTCCACGACATTTATTTGGAGTTAAGATTTTTCCTGACTCCATAGATCTTGGGTGTGGAGATCTTGACAGTGAACTCCCCATCAGAGTAGAGAAGCATGTGTGGTGATGGTGATCAGAGTCTCCAGTGGAGCGAAGGGAAAGCCTTTCAGAAGGTTGTCCTCTTGAGTCCACCAGGTGAGTGACTTGAGAGGTTCTGTTATCCTGATGTGAAAGGACTGGGGGTGTGTGGTCAGAGACTACTGAGTACAGAGCATCCACTGAGTGGTCCTCATGTTTATTTTATTTATTTAGTTTTTGTTGACCGGGTAAGTGCACTAGACAAATCCTGCCTATTTTCAGGCACGACCCAGGGGAGAGGGATTCAAATGAATGCCAACTGACCTTGAACCAGATTAAGCTGTTGGTGGTATTTTTAGTGAATGAGGGAAATTTGGCCAGGACACCGGGAAAATTCCCCTACTCTTTTCGATAAGTGCCATGGGATCTTTAACATCCACCTGAACTACCACCAATCCAGGCAGATGGGAACCCAGTTTAATGTCTCATCTGAAAAATGGCACCTCAGAAGTGCAACACCCCTCTCATGCTGCACTACAGTGTTAGTACTGGGATATTAATTGAAGACGAGCCAAGGGCACCGTGAACACTGAAGATGCCATGAGACCCAGCATTCGCTGCATCGATAGAGCGCGGACTGAGTCGTTCTCTTTGATAAAGCAAGCCATCTGGAGGATATCGTTCCTCCTGTCCTCTGGGAGGAAGGCCCTTGTGTTGTAGGTATCCAGGAGGGCTGCTATAAAGAGGAATTGCTGGGAGGGCAGTAGCTGTGATTTTTCCAGATTCAACAGGACTCCCATGATGTGAGGTATCTGGAAGCCATGGTAACTGCTTCCTGTGTCCCTTGTCTGGAGGAGCTTGCTAAGAACCAGTCATCCAGATACGGAAAGACTTGAATTCTGAATTTCCTTATGTGCACTGCTAGAACTGTGAAGCACTTCGTAAAGACTCATGGTGCCGAGGAAAGCCCAAAGTGCAGTACTCCAAATTGATTGTGCTGATCCAGGACCACAAATCAAAGATTCTTGTGGTGGCTTGGGAGCACTGGAATGTGTTGGTAGGAGTCCTGCATGTCCAGGGAGGCCAGCCAATTGTTTTGATGAATCAGCGGGAAAAGTGTACCGAGTGATATCATTTTGAATTCTTCCTTGAAGAGAAACTTGTTCAACTTCCTTAGGTCTAGGATAGGACACATGCTGCCTGTTTTCTCTGGAACCAGGAAGTAGTGGGAGTAGAAACCTGTGTTCCACTGCTCCTACAGAACAATGTCTACTGCCCTGTTGTTCAGAAGGCCTTGAATTTCAGAAGCAAGGAGGTCTGACCGAGTTACTGACAGCGTGGGCTGTCATTTGGTGGATGACCTGGGAGGGTAGGTATCTGAAAAATCCAGTGAATAACCCTTGTGAACTACCCTGAGAACCCATTTGTCTGAAGGGACTGACTTCCACTGATTGTAAAACTGAGTCAGGCTGCCGAGGAAGAGTCCCCCTCAGACAGTTGAGGAGGGACCTGGGCTGGATTCTCAGAGGGCGGCACTAGGCGCTTTTGGGCCCTGTTCCTGTCCCATTGAGGGACAGCAGGAGCCGGTCTAGCAGTCTTGATAGCCATTCTAGTTTTCTGAGTGGCCTCAAGTGCCTGCTCCACCTGTGGGCCAAACAGATAAACACCAAATGGTAAATTCAAGATTCGTTGCTGGGATCATTTGTGAACCCCGAGGTTCATAACCACGAGCGGTGACAGGTGCATATATCAGCTGCTGCTGCTCTGGAAGCAGTGTCAAAGGCATCCATAGCAGCCTTATGTTGCCAATTATTGGACTCGATACCTCTAGTGATAGTTTGGAGGAGCTCTGAGGAAACGTCTGACTCTAGGAGAGCCTTCACAGAAGTTTTTAGTGAATGCCAGAGGGTATACTTGTATTGTGAGAAGAACCCCTGGTAGCTAGCGATACTCATACCCAGGGTAGCAGCGTCGAAGACTTGCTCCCCCAACGTGTCAATCTTATGAAATTCATTCACTGGACGAGTCAGAGACCCTGGAGGAAGGACGGCCCTATTACCTTCGCCAGGATCACTATGGCATCAGAAATGGCTGCACTATGGCATCAGAGGTGCAACAACTTCCTGGATTCACCTCCATGGGGGAGAGAGAGAGAGAGAGAGAGAGAGAGAATTCATATTCTTCAGAAGAGACTTATGACAGGTCCTCAACCAGAAGCTCTGCTGAACTGGAGGGCTTATTTCCCACTCTGAGAGATGAATCTTTATCAAAGTCGTCTCCTAATCGCAGATCAGGATCAGGATCAATGTCATATCCTGCTAGCCCAGGAAGGATAGTAAATAAAGGAAAGGGAGGAATGAGAGCAAGAGAAAGTGCTCCTCGAACTGGAGTTGAGAATCCCGGATTCTGTGGTGGCGCCGGCCCCGCAATTGGCGCTGAGCGTGGTGCCAAGACCAGAGTCAAAGTCAGCACAACACCAGACAGGACCCCAACTCAACTCTTGTTGCACCCAAGGAAGAAGATCTGAAAGTATGAGTAGGAGAAAATGGTACCTGTGCTGGTCCCTGCACCACAGCCATTTGAGGGGGAAAAGCACAAGGGCATGGTGCCGACAGCACCGAAGAAGGCGCTGCATGACAAGGCAGACCCAACCATCCTGCTTGCAGGTTCAAAGCCCATAGCTAGGCCTGAAGGCACTGGGGCAGACTCTGCAGGTTCGGAAAGTTGGGACAACCGCTGAACCCACTGCTCCTTAAGAGCGACCCAATGATGAAACTGCTCACCGGAAGACCCCCAGGAGGCGGGGAGGGACTACGGATTTGAATATGTCTGTCACTAGGAACAGAGGCCGCAGGTGAACCTGATGGAGTCTGAGTTGGCCTTCTGTCTCCCATTCCAGATGATCGTCATGCAGACATATGAGAGGGTGACCTTGAGCAGTACAGTTTCTTCTTCGACTGGTGGGATGAAGAAGAGCTCAAGGCTAAGCGGTGCTGGGTTCTCTACAAGGATCGAGAATGGGCCTATTTCTTCTTGTGCTTTTGGGAGGACTGCCCTTCCTCCCAAGCACCGGACTGCCTGTAGTCAGACCCCCCTCCATAGAGGGTGGCGGACCAGACCCATCCCTGCTGAAAACACAGCTTTCATGTGAAGTCACCCTACTGTGATCAGCCTCATTCATGGTCGACTCCATCAAAGGTGGGCTGAAGAGGACTTCTGTGTTCTTTTCAAAGAAAAAAAACTCTTTTACTAAAGTAATAAACAAATGATGAATACTAATGCTACAAAACTAAACGACTACAGCTGCTGTCGTATAGACGAAGATTTGACTCCCGGCGGGAGAATGTCGTCACTGAAGCGCACTTGATGGTGGGGGAAAAAAGGAACTGAGGCAGTTGGAGGGTCGACGCCGAGGTAGCCTATACGGCATGAGCCGGTCTCGTGGCACCGCTTCCTTGCGGCCCAACCTTGGTGTCGGCCCTCCTGAAGATTTTTGGCTCTAGCTCGGTCCTAGTGCCTCTGGCGTAGTCCCATTAGTGTGAATGAGTGGTGGAGACTTTATGTCCAGGAAGATTGTCAATGTTGAAAACCTGGAGTGAAAATATTAAAAATTGATAAAGTTAGGAGCATGCATAGAAACTGTGCAACGCATGCTCATAACACAGTCACTGTTTGGAATTTTTTCACCAAATTTGCAACATAGGCTTTCTGGGACCCCATCTCATGAACAGTGGCACTGTTGTTTCGTTAATCGGTCCTGAAAGGCAATTATGTGCAGCAACTGCGAAATCACCTTTCAGGACAGAGTAATGAAATGACAGTGAGTGTTCACGAGGTGGGGTCACAAGAACCCCATGTTAAAAATCTGGGGCCCAAATTCCTGAAAATGGCTGATATAGCAACATAAGTTGACAACCTCATTGACTGCCATTATACCACGCTTACCTTTGATTCTTCAGTTTGAGGATTGGCTTTGAAGAGTGCAGACATGTCCTGGTCCAGAGAAGATGACAGCGCAGACCTCTGGAGGCAAGTATGGGTAAGTGGAGGGGTGTGGGAGGTGGTGCTCAGTGGGAGGGTGGGGATGGGGAAACTTGGGGGATGGTTTATCTTCGCAGGGTAAAAAGAAAAAAATAATTGGGGCACACTGGGTGGCCCAGTGTGCCGCAAGTTTTTTTTGGGGGGGGGATACATGATGCCGACACAGGGATTAGGCACCCAGATATTGGTACGGGGACGAGGAACAGAGGGAGTGGGGAGAACAGCAGCAGTGGGAGGGAGTGGGAGGGTTTTATCAGCTGCCAGTGCTGGGAAGGAACAAAGGGAATGGGGAGGACAGGAGCAGTGGGAGGGTGCGGGAGGAGTGCCATCTGCAAGATGGAGGCAGTGATGCAACTGCGTATGCACGGCATTCGCAGCTGCGGTGAGTGGCATTCTGCCATTCACAAGATAGCAGGGCCAGAACTATGCATGTGTGCGAGGTGCGAATGCGTAGCTATAGTGCATGGCATGGTCCCATTCAAAAAATGGTGGGGCCAGCAGAACTACGCTTACGTGCAAGGCATGCATGCTCGTTTCTTGTCCCAGAATATGGAAGTAACAGACGAAATAGTGCAGCTGTTACTCTGTAGCAGCAGATTGTGGCAGAGTGCTACAAGCTCCACTGGACTTTCGGAAGGATACTTCCAAAAGTCCAATGGAAGGTGCTACAATTGGCCATTTTAAGGCAACAAATAGATCCCAAAATGGCTATAGGTGCCACCCACAGCCGTAAAAATGGTTGTCTGGGGCATCGGGCTATAGGATTTGTCAAGCCCTGGTCTGAAGCACGGAAGGCAGGAAGGATCTGCAGACATGCAGGAAGAAATCATGAAAGGAAGCCCTGAAGGACAGCTAGTCTAAAGATGGCCCAGCGCCTAGAGGCAATGTCCAGACTGTAGTGTTTCGTGAAAATATGGACAGAGTTCCAAGTGGCTGCAGCACAAATGTCAGCAGCAGATACATTTTTGAAGCAAGCAGCAAATGCAGCCATGCCTCTGGTAGAAAGCCCTTTGCCCTCTCGGCAAGGGTTTGTTGTACTTCTGATAACAGAACACAATGCAGTTTGCCAACCACATTTTTTGACAAACATTGCTTAGAAACAGCAGCGCCCTCTCTCTTGGGTGCAAAGGAAATGAAAAGCTGATCCTTTTTGCGGACGGACTTTGTCCAATTCATATAGTAACGCAAAATTCTGTGAACATCTAGTGTGTGCAGAATTGCCTCCCCCTGATTAGAGTACTCAGGCTAAAACACTGGTAGTTGAATAGTCTGATTCAATGTAAACTTAGAAACAACCTTCAGCAAGAACTTAGGATTTGTACGCAGAGCCACTCTGTCTCTGTGGAAAATTAAATAAGGCTCCTTACACATCAGGGCCTGAAGCTCAGAAATCCTCCTAACAGAAGTGACAGCAACTTAAAAGAACACTTTCCAGGGTAAAAAGCACACGTCGCAACTTGCAGCCGGTTCAAAAGGAGGCAAAGTGAGTTTCTCTAAAATAAAGTTGAAATCCCACGGTGGGGCAGGGTTACGCACTGTGGGTTCAAGTGGAGGATTCCCATCAGAAATGTTTTGGAACCCTCCAGGTCAGCAGTTTTGCCCTGCACTGGAATGTGGTAGGCGGAAATGGCTGAGAGGTGGACCTTCAGTGAGGAATAACTCAAATCCAGATCAGATAGATGCAGCAAGTACTCCCATGACCTGAGGAACAGGGCACGAAAAAGGGCCCCAACCCATCAAAGTGGACCAAATGGACAATCTCTTCCATTTCATAGCATAAGTGGTCCTTGTGGAAGGCTTTCTGGCCTCTATGAGGACTTGGGCCACCTTAGAGAAAACCCCATAGCATGAAGTAGCTATGTCAGAGGGTGCCACGCATAAAGGTGAAGGGACCAGAGTCCTGGATGAACCAGAGTGCCCTCCTCTTGGTTGGTCAGGAGGTTGTGACAGATGGCCAGGGGAACCAGGGGCTTCACCGCCAGCTGTTGCAGAAGCAGGATCCATATTTGGCACAGCCAAAGCGGGGTGATCAGGATTATGTGAGCTCCTTCCACTTGCAACTTGGGCAGCACCCGCTGCAGGATCGGAAAGGCGTACAAGAACCTCCAAGTCCAGCAAAGAGACTGTGCATCTCACCAGAAAAGACCAGGCCCCAGCACGAGCAAGCAAAACTTGAAAAGTTTTGCGTTGGATGGGGAGATGAACAGATCAAGATCCGGATGGCCCTTACAGGTTGAAAATGCCTTCGACCACTGACTGGTTTAGTTCCCACTCATGAACCTTGGCATGGGTGCAGCTGCGACTGTCCGCTAGGATGTTCTGGATGCCCGGGTCATGAACTGCAGTAAGGGAGATCTGATGCACAATCGCCCAGTTCCAGACTTGCATCACTTCCCTGCAGAGAGGTTAGGAGGGAATGCCCCCTCATTTCTTCAGATACCAGACCACGCACATATTATCCGTTTGGGCCTGCAGCGGACCTGGACTAAGGAGGTGTTGAAAGGCCTGCAGAGCATACAGCACCACCCACATCTCCAACACACTGATGTCTAGAGATAGTTCTGAAAGACCACAGACCTTGGGTCCTGTGGGTTTCTAGATGAGCCCCCCAGCACAGCCCTGACGCATCTGTGGTCAGGATCTGGATGGGCGAAATGGACTAAAAAGGAACTCCCTTGCAGAGATTGCTGAGATCCTGCCACAACAGGAGATACCGATCCGGAGACCAAGACTTTGTGGTCGAGATTGTCCGATCTCTGGTCCCACTGAACCTTAAGCGTCCACTTCGAGATCCACATGTGCAGCCTGGCCAGAGGAACAGTCAGGATGGCTGCCGCCATAAGGCCCAAAAGGTGCAGCACTGACCTGGCTGAAACACAATGGCTGGAAACTATCAGCCATGCCTGCTGTTGCAAGGTTTCTACCCTGTCAAAATGGAGGAACACCTGACTCTGGGCCATATCCAGCACCGCTCCAGTGAACTACAGTCACTGGGAAGGGATAAGGCGAGACCTGGAGGCATTCGTTGTAACCCCAACTTGGCCAAACAGGAATTTCCAGCTGCTCCAAAGGGGCAGAGATTAGCCAATCATCGAGGCACAGCAAGATATGGTGGCCCAGGCACCTCAAGGCTGCTGCCACTACTGCCAGGCACTTGGTAAAAACCCTGGATACTGAGGACAGGCCAAAGGGGAGGGCCTTGAACTGGTACTGTTCTGCTTGAAAGGAGAACGTGAGGTAGTGACGGTGGGCTTGGAAGATCGGCATGTGCAGGTACGCATCCTGCATAACCAGAGTGCATAACCACCGTATGTTGTACAGCATGGGCAGCAGGCCTGGAAGGGTCAGCATTCAAAATCTTTTGTACTCTATGTACAGATTCAGGGAGCCGAGGTCTAGTATTGGGCGCAGTTCTCCTGTCTTTTTGGGAACCAGGAAGAAGTGAGAGTAATGCCCAGTTCCTATCTGATTAAGAGGAACGGGTTCTATGGCTGCCTTTTGCAGAAGAGCCTAGATCTCTTCCCTGATGACAGGAATGTGCGCCCCTGGGTAAGATGAACCCAGAGAGTTGTCTGGGGGTCTCTCCAGGAACTTTGTGTGGCCCTGGGAGATTAATTGAAGGATCCACAAATCTGCGGTAATCGCCTCCCACCCTTCCAGATGACTGGCGAATCTTCCGCCCACCAGTTCCTCTGACTGAAGAAGAGGAGGGGAGGTGGGCTGCAAGTCAAAGAGGTGGAGGGAGGGTTGCTCCTGAAGTTCTCTGGTTCTTGGCTGGAGAGGTGGTCTTTGCTGAGGAGGCTCAACATTTTTTCTGACATCTGGCCTGCTGTGGTTGCTTCATCCATCATCTCTTCTGGCGACGAAAGGGTTTCTTCATCAGAGAGCCAGTGCGGTACATAGTTTGCACCGAACGTAATGCCTGCCCCTTATCCTGGAGGGCAGCCTGGGCATCAGGTGCTAAGCCAGAAATTCTCAGCCAAGAATATCTCCAGAGGCAGACTGCGGTATCTATGCCCCAGCGGAGAAATCCACAGCATCAGAAGTCTCCCTCAAAGAGTGACAACAAGCAACCTTAGCTGATCTAATGGTGTCAGAGAGGGTTTCCTTCATGTCAGAGTCTGGCATGGCCTCAATAACAGGCCCTAATTGGCGAAAGAGGGATTTTTGGTACAGCACTGTGCCACATAATTAAGGGCACGCATAGCCAGGGTAGATGACAAATAAAACCTATGCCCAGCTGATCAGTCTGCTTCTACTCCTTGTCAGGGGGAGAGGTGCATGTGTTTAGGTTTGGTAGATCCCTCATGCGCCGCATAAATGACCAGAGTCCACTTTAGGGTGGGACGTTAAGGTGGTCTTTGCTCTCTGGCATACGGTAAGTCCTGTCCACCTTCTTGGCCGCAACTAGAATGGAGGAGCGCATTAGCCAGATGGTGGAAAAGAGGTCCTTGTGAGGTTCCAGCCAAGGGGGCGTGAGGACTGGGGACAGCTCAGGCATGTCCAGATGTTCAGATAACCTCTTTGGTTTGGGGTCCTGGTCATCAGCCTTCCAATCATAGGCCTCTGCAATCCTTCTGAGAAGATACAAAAAGGAGGGATCCTCCGGAGAATTCTTAGCCTTGGGTTCTTCCGGTGGAGGTGTCTCAAAGTCAGAGAGTGAAGAAGAGGAGTCCGAATCTAAATCCATGTCCGACTAATGAATCGGAACTAAGAGTTCCTGGCTGGGGAACCTCCTTGAGGGGAGCGGGAGGTCTGTCCTTATGAGAGGTAGCTGTGTCCTTCATCAGGCCTGATGTCGAGGGATGGTACTCCCCTGGTGAAGGGGACCGATGTGTCAGATTCGGGAGCACCGGGGTAGAGGCCACTACTGGATGACGACTGTCCCAATTTAGAGACTAGTTGAAACTTAAGTTTTGGTCTATCAGGACTGGAGAATGGCCTTGAAGTCCACCTTTGGTTGGGGAGGCTGGTAAACCAGCTGAAATCCGGAGCCATAACCTGGCATTGGATATCCTGACGTCTGGTACCCTGACAGCAGGTAACCAGGTGTGGGATAACTACAGACCTAGCCTGGCGGCAGGTACCCTGGTGAAGGGAGACCTGGCACCTGGTACCCCGATGGCAGATATCCAGGGGTATGATACAGCCTGACATCTGAAAGTCTGGCGCAGGACCTGGCGGAGGAACCCTTGGGCCCTAGGGACCCTGAGGAGGCCTGAAAGACAGGCTGAAAGTCCAGTGTCAGGCCACTAGGGAGGGAGCCCAACATCATCTCGGAGGTGCCATCAGATGGAGGCGGAGGGGCAGAAGGCCCTGTTGGAAGGGTCTGCCAGGAAACTATTGTTGGTGCCTGGATACGACCCGGTAGTGGCCTCATCAGGCTGACATCCTTCTGGCTCCAGTTCCAGGTGTTCAGGGGAGGCTGGAGGCAAGAAGGGACCCTGGTTGGGTGAGCCCACTGGGGTATGTTGCGCAGGAAACTGCAACGGGTGCTGAAGAGCAACGTCAGGCTGCTCGTCGGTGCCTGACGAAAGTGACTGGGTGGGCATTGGAAGCTCAGACATCCGGCTTATCAGCCATGACTGGGCGTTTACTGGATCCTCCTGTGATCAGCTTAACAGCCTGGGTGGTCATCAGGAACTCTGACGAGTGACTTAGCCCTGCCAGCATGGTTTAGACCCTGAGGTTATGAGGGGTCTGAGTGGCAGTAGCCTCAGACGCCGCTGAGACAACCACCATCACCAAGGCCAGTGGCAGTGGGGGAACCAAGGGCTGCTCCTGGGAAGACAAAGTGGCCCTGTCCTTAGAGGAACTCTTCCCATAGGAAGAGGGCCGTTGGTTGCCTGCGGTCCCCAGAGGGAGTCACAAGTGGGAGACCTTTCCTGGCCCCGATGCTTCTCTTTGTCCTTCCATTTTTTGGGGTGGTGCGAATCTGACGAGGGTGATTAAGAGACACTCTACAACCCCTTCTCCATTGAAGCCATTTTCCGTTTTAAAATGTAGACCATGAGGGCCTTCTGCTGGCATTTCTGTGTGGCCTGGCTGAAGCTCAGGCAGGCCTCACAGTCTGCGGTCTGGTGTTCTGGGTCCAGGCAGAAGAGGCAGAGAGTATGGTTGTCTTTAAGCGGGAGTTGCGTGCCGCTGGACTCGCACTTTTTATGTGATTCGGAAGGCATCGGGGGAAGACATGCATAAAAATTAACTTACAAAAACACGGTAGAATAATTCAAAATATACTCATCCGAAATGGTGACCGAACTGTAGCAGCGCTCTTCGCAAAGTCCAATGTGCACAGGTCGATGACGGAAAAGAACTGGAGGGCGGGCTGGGGACTGCCCACTATATCGGGTCATGCTGACACCCATCATGTGACATTGGTGGGCGGTCCCCCGCCAGACACTACTAAAGTTTTTATGTGGTCCTGACGCCAGGGGGCACAGTCCTAATGGTTAATACCTACTGCTAGAGCCCTCTTGAACAAAGATCTTGGTTTAACCTGGAGGTCTACAAGGACCACAACTGGGTGTATTTGTTAGTTAGGAGAGACCTGACTGAAAAAAGGTAATAGCCACTTTCATGGGATTTTTTTATTGCAGGAAAGTCGTAAAAATGCCCCATCAAACTCATACGTCTGAATGTTTCCAAACTTTAGCAAGTGAAATATGCTCATGGGACACTTTCAAAAACACAGAGCACAAAACGGAAGTTACTGTATCTACCATATTCCTAATGGTGTGGGGACAAAGGGAATTTTGCTTTATATTGTGCCTTTTATGCACACTGTATTCCAAAGCACTTTGCAATCCATAAGCAGATGACAGCAACAATAAAGCATATGCACAGGTGTTAAGTGATACTGAGGTTAAATAATGCTCAGGAAAGAGCATTTGAGAAGAGATTCACCAGTCTCTGGGTAATCTTTCTGAGAGAAAATACTCACTCAATTCAGCTTTTAGTTGGAATATTTTCTCCATTTCTAACCCCTCATGCTTTGTACTGAGGATCATTTTATGAACAGTGTGCCTTAGTGTCAGATTATCTCATCCTGCTTTTCTCTCAGCTGGTATCAATTCTAAAAGGTATATATTTCAGAGTTGGTTTTATGAAAATCTGAAAAACAGTAGGATAGCTTTACAGACAGGCAGGCAGGCAACTAATGAAAATGCTTAGGGTCCCAGTAAAGTTAGATGTATTCAAACTGAAATATACAATAGGGTTCACTTTTCGGGGTAAGCACTGTAAAGGTTCTCCGATTTGGGGCTTGAATCAGACAAGTGCAAAAATCTCAATCACACAATTCAGAAGCATCTGTACACTGGATTCATGTAATACAACACAGCTTTATGGTATCTAAAATCTAAAATGGGTCACCACTGCCTATTTTTTTGTGGGTGAGGAAGTATCTGGAAAGAAAAAATACAACAGTATTATTTCTTAAGGGATCCATCTGTAGTATTTGAAGTGCAATCATTCCCCAGGAATGAGCAGCCCTGAAGATTGGAACTTTATGCTAATTATGAAACATTAGAATCAAGTTCGAACTCTGCTCTGTAGTCACACTCTACCCTGCCTCTTAACGTCAGATTTATTTCTAAAGCTACAGTGAGCTGTGACCACTGAACTAGTAAAATGGTTAGCAGAAATGTTTGTAAAATCTTAGAAACAAGCAGAACAATATAAAAGATTTGTAATCAGACCATGGAGCAAAAATAGGCACAAGTAATGCTCACGCTAACGGGAAAAAAATATATATATTCTCGTGTGAACTTATTTCCAGGTTCTGGAAGGAGAGACAGGGTAAGAGACTGTGAATACTACTGATGCATCCATTAAGAAGAAACAACATTGGGGAGAGGTCACGTAATGGCTGCCTGAACAGGCGCTTTCTCCTTCGCTCCCGCTCCATGGTCCAATAAAATACATTTTAAAGTGAATCCAAGGACCCTACCATTTGAAACTGCCTTATTCTATCTTTTAAAAGCCACAAGGAGCATCGCGGCAGCGAATTCCCCTCAAAATGGATGCAGAAATTCGAGAAAACTTACCCCGCCATACACCGACAACACCACCGACCCAGAACAAGACAGCAAAGCATTCAAAGGTAGCTCCAATAGGGGCAGCGGCCGACGCTAATCCCCAGGCCGCACTCACGGAGGAAAAATTCTGGGAGGGAATATTCCCTCTGAAAGAATCCTTGGAGACACTAACGGTATCCATCCAAAGTATTACTTCCTCCCTGGCCTAACACAGCGTACAGCAGATAATGAATCGAGGATATCCTCTTTGGATGACTGGAGGGGGAGAGTTAATCCAGAGCTGACTTATTTGCGACATCGAATTAAAGCTATGGAAATTAAAGTAGAGGACCTGGAAGGAAGATCTAGAAGGAATAATCTTCTGATTCTGGGGCTCCCCGAAGGCGAAGAGGGCACGTCGCCTGTATTATTTGTGCAGAAATTGTGCAGCAAGTTGGCAGGCCCCTCTCCTAATGGGCCGGAGTATGTGATCAAGTGAGCTTATCAGTCTTTAAGGCCGGTTCCTCCATCAGGGGCCCCTCCACGTCCTATAATTTTCAGATTGCTGAATTTTAGGGACAAGCATCACATCCTCGGTAAAATTCGGGAGGTTAGTGAACTGCTCTGGGAGGGCAAAAGAATATGGATAACTCGGGATTTGCCAAGATCTGTGAGGCAAAAAAGGAAGAAGTTTCACCCGATAGTTACGAAGCTTATTGTGGCAGGGATCCGCTTTAAAATGAAATATACCGGTACACTACAAGTGTGTCAAATGGAAGAATGGCATAGTTTTGAATCGCACGCTCAAGCTGCTGAGAAATTGCAGAAGTTGTACCAGGTCTGTTTAAGTGAGAGTATAGAAACACAGACTTTGATGGTAGATAAGGACCACTTGGCCCACCCAGTCTGCCCATTTCCCTACCTATTGGATAAGCTGCAGATTCTAGTTAACCAACAGCCTACTTCCTGCAACCCCCCACTATAATTGCCTCATGTCTGTCCCATGCATGTTTGAATTCCCCCACTGTTTTAGGCCCCACAACCTCTCCAGGAAGGTGGTTCCATGCGTCCACCACTCTCTCCGTGAAAAAGAATTTCCTCACATTACCCCTGAGCCGTCCCCCCTCTAACTTTAAATTGTGCCCCCTTGTTCTTACACATCTCTTTTTCTGAAAGATGCTACCCTCCTGGACTTTGTTGATTCCCTTGAGGTACTTAAAAGTTTCTATCATGTCCCCCTGCCCCTCCTTTCATCAAGGGTATTCATATTAAGCTCTCTCAGTCTCTCTTCATATGGTTTCTGATGTAGACTCTGCACCATTTTAGTTGCCCTCCTCTGGACTGCTTCCATCCTGTCTATGTCCTTGCGTAGATGAGGTCTCCAAACTGCATGTAGTACTCCAGATGGGGTCTCACCAACTGTCTGTATAGAGGATAACCACTTCCCTTTTCTACTTGTGATGCCCCTCCCTATGCATCCCAGTATCCCCTAGCTCTCTTACTGACTTCTCACATTGCTTACCCACCTTTAGGTCATCTGATATGACTACACCCAGATCCCTTTCCATTATTGTTGTCGTTAGTACCTCCCTGCTATTGTGTACTCTTCTCCTGGATTTTTATTTCCCAGGTGCATTACTTTGCACTTCTTTGTATTGAATCTAAGTTGCCATATGTCTGACCATTCCTCCAACCTTGCCAGAGTCCCTTCTCATTCTTTCTACCCCCTTGTGTATCAACTCTGTTACAGATCTTTGTGTCATCCAAAGAGGCATACCTTCCTTCCAGACCCTCCTAATGTCACCTATAAAGACGTTAAAGGATCGATTGACTGAGCCCTGAGGTACCCACTAATAACCCCTTTCTTCAGAATGTGTTCCATTCACTATTACCTTCTGTGTCCTGTTGTGCAGCCAGTTTGCTACCCAGGCTACCACCCTGGGACCCACTCCCAGGCTGGCTAACTTGATTATTAATCTTTTGTGCGGGACTGTGTCAAATGCCTTGCTAAAGTCTAGGTAGGCCATATCCACAGCCCCTCCCTGGTCTATTACTTTGGTCACCCAGTCAAAGAAATCGATTAGATTCATATGACATGACCTTCCTGCTGTGAATCCATGCTGCTTTGGGTCCTGTGCCCCGTTGGCCTCTAGGTACTCAACATTTCTTTCTTTCAGAAGTGATTACATCATTTTCCCCACCACTGAGGTCAAACTAACAGGTCTGTAGTTTCCTGCTTCTGCCTTGCTCCCACTTTTGTGAAGGGGAATCACATCTGCCCTCCTCCAGTCCTCAGGTACCACCCCATCTTCCCAAGATTTGTTAAAAAGTGTGGTTAGTGGTGTCACTAGGTCCTCCTGTAGCTATTTTAGGATTCTAGGTGAATCCCGTCAAGACCCATTGCTTTGTCCACCTTGAGTTTTAGGAGTTCTTTCAGTACTCTTTCTTCTGTAAATGGACTGGTGTCAACCCCACTATCCAGAGTGCTTCTACTGTTTGGTTTAGGTAACTCCTCTTCTTCTTTTGTGAATACTGAGCAAAAGTATTCATTCAGTATCTCTGCCTTTTCACTGTCTCCCTCTGCCCACCTCCCCTCTCCTTTATTAATCTTCACTATCCCTCCCTTAACCTTTCTATGCTCCCTAATGTACCTATAAAAGGTTTTATCCCCCTTCTTAACTGAGTTGGCTATCTTTTCCTCAGTTTGGGCCTTTGCTTTTCTGACTGCCTTCCCCACTTCTTTCTGCTTTAATTGATATAGTTCCCTGTCGTGCTCCGTCCTGTGATTCGTTATACTTTTTGAATGCAGCCTTTTTCTCCTTAACCTTCCCTGACACCTCTTTTGAGAGCCACAGTGTTTTTTTATTCCGCTTTGTTTTCTTTATTTGTTTCACACAAAGGCTTGTTGCCTCCATGATGGCAGTTTTGATTTTTCTCCATTGTTCTTCCACCCCTCCTTTCTGGCCATTTGCTAATGCATTCCTCAGATATTCACCCATTATGTCAAAGTCAACCCTTCTAAAGTCCAGTATCCTTGTCTTTGTATGGCTTGTCTCCATGGTTGTGTTTATTGTGAAGCACACTGTGCAGTGGTCGCTTGTTCCCAGATGTCTACTGGCTTCTAAGTTTGTGATCCTCTCTCCATTTGAGAGTACCAGGTCTAATATTGCTCCCTCCCGAGTGGGTTCCACCACTAGCTGTCTAAGGCATGCTCCCTGTAGGGCATCGAGAATTACCCTGCTCTTGGATGTGGCTGCAGTCCATGTCACCAAGTTAACATCTGGCATATTCAGGTCCCCCATCAACAGTATCTCCCCTTTTTCAGCCACTTTGAGAATGCCCTCTATCATTTTCTTGTCCATTTCCTCCCCTTGAGACGGGGGTCTGTATACAACCCCTGTACGGATTGTGATGCCATTCCCTGTCTCCAAGGTGACCCAGAGTTCCTCTTGTCCTCCCCCTTTACTTTTTAGTTCTGTAGCTTTGATCCCTTCCCTTATGTAGAGAGCTACTCCACTTCCTCTATTACCCTCTCTGTCCCTTCTGTAGATTGTGTACCCTGGTATGTTGACATCCCAGTCATGGTTCGCTGTGTACCATGTTTCTGTGACTGACACAATGTCCAAGTGTTCCTCTTCCATCAGGGCTACTAGCTCTGGAAGCTTGCTTCCCAGACTACGGGCATTGGTACTCATTGCCCTCCATTTAATGTTGGCTTTATCCTTTTTTACCCCATCCCTGCTCTTATTGCCCGTGTCCATTTTTCCATTTGCCCTGTCCTGCCCTCTGTCAAGCTCTGTACCTCAGTGTTTACCCTACTACCTGCCATGTTTTGTGGTATGAAGTGGAACAGTGCACTCGGATGTCGGGATGACTGTTGGACTGTTTTATGATGAGGATGGACACTAACAATTTGAGATAGAATGCATCAGAGAAGATGTACCAGGGTGTATGGTCACTTCCGAGGGACTAGCGAAGTGAGGGGGGAGGGTCAGCTCACAGCTTGTAGTTTGTGCTAAGCTACCATTTGTTTTGAAAGCAGCCATGCTAGATTTCATTTTAGGTAGCTCTACGGAGATCGGCAGGTTTCCAGAATGATTGCATACAAGGAAGCAATATTTAATACATTTGTCAGAAACTGATTTTTACCCCCAATGTTACTACTTAAAGCCTGACAGGTTAAAGGGGGAATTATAATATTTGAGCTCCCGGTCTTTATAAGTTCGCCACCTTTTAACAGGACTTGGGTATAGTCTATTTAAAGTCTAATCCAGGATCTGATTCTTTTATCTGTTGCTCTTTCTTTTTATATTACTAATGGGGGTGCTTAGTAAAATAGGCAAACAAGCTATAACTAATCATTAACCGAGTGCCACAAAATGGTACAAGGATGTTGGGAGTTTTGTAGCAATTTATCCTGGTCATGGATTATAAGGTATAAGAATAACCAGTAGTATCTTGTAAAGGTAGCAGAGAGTTAATATTCAACTAAATATTTTCTACTAGTTGTTGTGGGTGGGGTGGGGTGGAGGGGATTTTGGGATCGCTTAGGGGTACGATACCTCATAACCCTGATTTGAATAGTGCTCTGGTGAATAAACCATAGTGGTAAGAGAACAAATTTTTATTTTTTTTTCATTGTGGGAGAAGGGGTTTACATATAAAGTGGTGTGGGGTTTTGTTCCTTTGTTTTGGGGGGGGACATAAGGGAAGATAAGATACCTAGTCGAGGGGTAAAATGGTTTGTTTCAGTCGTGGAAGAACTGGGAATAATCTGCAAAGGGCTAATACAAGATTAAATATGTTTCATGGAACGTAAAAGGGTTACGAACTAGTATTAAATGGCACCAGGTGCTAAGACACTTACAGACACTACAATGTCAGATAGCATTTCTTCAAGAGACCCATCTCTTGACTTCAGAAAACCTTTTTCTTAGACATCAATGGGTGGGACAAAGTTATGCGGAATTCTACTAATCAGCGGGGAGTGGCTATTCTTCTTTTAAGGGGACTAAATTTTCAGTTAAATATAGCCATTGTGGATCCGGAGGGCCGATATATCTTCCTACATGGGGTTCTGGATCATATTGAAATGCTTATGGGGTGTATTTACGGTCTAAACAACCCATCCCCAAAATTTTTACTGGGTTATTAAAAGTGATCTCCAAATTTATGCACCTCCCTTTAATTTTTGCAGGGGATTGGAATGTCAGTATAAATTCTAACTTAGATAAGTCAAATAGTTGGGTCACTAGACCATCCTCGACACAACAAGCTCTCCAAGAATTTATAACTATGGGAGGTCTCGGTGACCCTTGGAGAACCATTTATCCAACTAGCCGGAAGTATACCTTTTATTCTTCAGTACATAAATCCCAATCTCGGATTGATTACTTTTTAGTTAGTGCTGAAGCCCTACCCCATATTCCAGGTGTTGGTATAGCTCCTAGAATATTATCGGATCATTCACCGGTATAGTTCTTATATAACCCCAATCTGAATATTAGGCGGGATAAAATATGGAAATTAAATACAACACAACTTAAAGACCCATGGGTCATAGAGAAATTGCAAGCTCTTATCCGAGGTTTTTGGCAACTGAACCTAGGCTCTATTGCTAACGTGGACAAAATATGCAGGGCATTAAAATGTGTCCTTCGGGGGGAGTGTATTCGGATTGCTTCGACTTGCAAGAGGAAGCGAGAGGCTTCCTTACAAGCTCTTTTAGTGCAGATAGAAGCACTTGAGCATAGTTCAACTCTGCAATCTTCTGAATCAGAGCAAGTAGAATTAACCAGATTAAGGCATCAATACGCAGACTTATTAAGGGAAAAGTCTGAATATACATTACTAAAGATACGATCAAGGTATATAGACCAAGGAGATAAGACAGGACATTTGCTGGCTATGTGACTTAAAGAACAAGAAGCTTCCCATTTGGTAAAAGCTATTTCCTCTCAATCTGATGGCACCCTTAAAACTTCCCCAATAGAGATTACCCAGGAATTCAATAGGTTTTATTCACAGTTATACTCTCCTCCCTTAAATGTCCTTTCAAATAAGGAAGTTCAGGATTATTTAGAGAAGATTCCACTTCCACAATTATCCCAAGTTCATCAAACTTTCTTAGTGCGGCCTGTATCACAGACCGAAATCTTAACTGCCATCCAGACTTTGGCATCGGATAAGTCTCCAGGTCCGGATGGATTTCCCGCTAACTTATACAAAGTTTTGGCAACCGATTTAGCTCCCATCCTCACTCAGGTTTTTTCCTTCCTTTGTGAAAAAGGTATATCTGATTCCTCACTTCTGCAGGCCCTTATAATAGTTTTACCCAAACCCAATAAACCTCCCGATAAAGTTACCAATTATCGGCCAATATCTCTCATGAACTTCGATATTAAAATCCTAGCAAAAATATTGGCTGCCAGGGTATTGCAAGTCTGGGAGGGACTTATAGGACCTGAGCAAGTAGGGTTTGTGAGGGGGAGATCCTCTCTAGACCATCTGAGGAAGCTAGAGCATATTTTCTCCACATCCAGGGAATCTCGGGACCCTATGGTTTTGGTATCCCTGGACATGGAGAAAGCTTTTGACAGGGTACATTGGAATTTTCTCTTTTTGACAATGGAAAGATTTAGTTTCCCTACCAAGTTTATTGAATGGGTGAAGATCTTATATACCAGCCCGAATGCTAAAGTATACTGCAATGGCATTCTGTCGAAAGGCTTTTCTCTCCACTGGGGGACTCGTCAGGGTTGTCCACTATCCCCATTTCTGTTTAATATTTATTTAGAGCCCTTAATTAGACTCCTGAATTCATCCCTGCAAGTGCATGGCATTATACTGGGCCCACTTGAAGTTAAAATCTCAGCTTATGCTGATGATCTTTTACTGCATATTTCACATCCGGCCATCTCACTACCAGTTGCATTACAAATTATTTCTCAATTTGGATTGGTTTCAAATTATAAGTTAAATTTGGATAAAACTACCTTAATACCATTAAATAATGGTGTACGTCCCATAGATTATATTCACTTAGGTCTGAAGGTATCATCTAAACTCGAATACTTGGGCATAACACTTACGCAAAGTGCTGTCCTGAGGAGAGGACTGAACCTGGAGAATTTGATGGTAACTATTGCAAGGGATTTAGGTAGATGGGGCACACTCCCAATATCAATGTAGGCTAGAATCAGTGTTATTAAAATGAATATTCTTCCCCGTATCTTTTACCCCATTCATATGCTTAATCTTTTCATCCCAATGGCCTGTTTTAAAAAACGTCATGCATTAATATCCCGTTTTATTTGGCAAAAGAAATGCCCTTGGCACTCCTATATAAAACTGGGTGCTCCAAAATCTTTGGGGGGACTCAGGTTACCAAATTTTTATTTATATTATTTAGCCAGTCATATTTCAAAATATGCCCGATGAAGCACAGATCAGGGGTCTATGAATCCCTTGGAGTATACACCAATTTGGTTACAAGTGGAAAGATATCTGATCAGGACAATGGGAATACCTCTAGATGCCATGTATTTTGTATTGTTAAATAGATTACCTCCACAATTAAGAAACACAGTTATCGGTATATCGGTGACAATACATACTCAACTTTGTAGATCTATGAAATATGAGAATATACTGCATATTTCCAAAACCATTATGTGGAAACCCCAACTTTAAACTTTAAAGGGCATTTATTTGTCTCCCAGAGACATCAGAGAAATGTATCTCTGATTTTATACAGGAGGGGAGAATATCTGAAAGCCCAAAAATATTTCATGAGCTGAGACTTCAGAGGTCACAAATTTTTAAGGTATACCAGATCCGCCATATGCTAGTGGAGAGGCTCGGTATGTTAAAATGGGATACCAATCACAGGGAGTTCCTCTCCCACATACAATATCTTGCCCAATCGCCCCATTCGGTTTCATGTCTAGTGACCTTTATTTTTCCCTATATGTACCCCACAATATCTGGGGAATCCCAGTGTTGGAGTACGGCACTACCCATGATACCTAAAGAATGGGAGCGCATCTGGTTAGATCTCCACCAATACTCCGCAAATGACAGGTTACGCCTTACCCAATTCTATATTCTCCATAACATATACTTTACCCCAAGGCACTTGCTTAGAATGGGTAAACTTCCTACGGCAATATGCTCTAGATGTGCCTTGGCAGAGGGTACGTTGTTTTTATTTTTTTATTTAGCTTTTGTTGACAGGGTAAGTGCACTAGACAAATCCTGCCTATTTTCAGGCATGACCCAGGGGAGGGGGATACAGATGAATGCCAACTGACCTTGAACCAGATTAAGCTGCTGGTGGTATTTTTTTTTTTTTAGTGAATGAGGGAAATTTGGCCAGGACACCGGGGAAATTCCCCTACTCTTTTCGAGAAGTGCCATGGGATCTTTAACATCCACCTGAACTACCACCAATCCAGGCAGATGGGACCTCGGTTTAACATCTCATCCAAAAGACAGCACCTCTCTCATGCTGCACTACAGTGTCAGTACTGGGATATTAACCCAAGTGCCAGATGTGGGAACTGAACCCACAGCCCTCTGATCTCCCGGCCTCAGAGGCGAGTGTGCTACCTGCTGAGCCACTGACACTTGTTTCATATTCTATGGGAGTGCAATAAAGTAGTTTCATTACGGGAGAGAATCAAGGCAACAATTAGTCCCCTATTAGGTTTAACGGACCTTTTCTCCCCTGAAATATGTATTGTAGGGGCTCTCTCATCGATCCCTGTTAGGGAAAGGCGGCTCCATATTTCTTTAGTATCTTTAGTGGTAAAGAGACTGATATTACGTCACTGGCTAGATCAGGAAGAAATTTCCTATTCGGAATGGCTAAGGGAAATGCTGTATAGTTTAAGGATTGAAAAAACAATAGCCATTCTTAGGGACAGCTGTCAAGGATATGATAAGAGATGGGGCAAATTGGAGACTTTGTTAATGGTGTAAATATCTCCTTTAAATGGCAATTGGAAGATAAGGATATACACTAAAGGTTTTAAGTCTGACATGGTAAGGATGAAAGACGTTTGATAGTTCCTGTAAACTTACTGTACACACCCATGAAAAGGAACCCCCTCTTATTTCCTTTTGTTTTATCTATTTTAGTCTTATTTTAGGACTAGGTATCTTAGAGGAGGGAGGGTTAATAGGGGGGAAGGGAACAAGTGTATTGCTTGTGCAGCTTTTTCTAAAGATGTTTGATCTTTACATGCTATGTAACGTATAATGTGTCTGTACAAGTTTAATATGAATAAAGCTTATTAAATTTAAAAAAAAAAAAAGAACAAACAACATTACTATGTGGAATAATTTTTTTCTTCCAACTCCAGGAATCAGTGTATTCATAAAGTGCAGACTACACAGCAATACCTTGGAAGGCTAGGTCCAGAACCTATTTAGGGAAAAGGTTTGCAAGACAAAACTGCCAAAGCTGGCATATCTTCTGGACTGTATATCCACATAGTAATGTTATGTGGTGTGTACAGTCTTCCAGGTAGCTGCTTTGCAGATTTTCTGCTGGGGAATACACCTTGATGCTGCTACAGAGGCAGAGGTGCCTCTTGCAGTGTAAGCTCCTATGGTTTATGGGTGGCAAGCTCATAACAGACTATCCAATGAGAAATGGTTCTCCCGGATGCTGGTTTGCCTTTATCTACTTCACCATAAGTGACAAAACTGTGTGTACTAATGGACCTATCATCTTTTGTTTGGTCCAGGTAGTAACTTAATGCCCTTCTGACATCCATGCAATGGAGCTTTTGTTACCCTGAAGTGGACTTTTTTGGTAAAGAACATGAAAGCAATAATACCATACAGGGTGCGTGGTATTGGGCTGTACCCACACACCCAGGGGTGTAACGAGGCCAATGCTGCAGAGGGCCTTATAGCCCCCTGGGTGGGTGTAGCACATACCGCCCACCCTGGGGAATATTATTGCAGTCAGAAAATGGGTATATGTAGAGAAGCATTTTAGACAATCTATTATAAAAAAGAACAATTTCAATAGAGTTTCTTGCAAAGTAGTCCCTCTGCTGGTAGGATTACAAGTACAGAGTGCTGTTGGTAGTCTGTGACCATAACGATCGAGATTGAGCGGCTAGAAAAACAGCGACTCAATGTCAGCGACTGATCACGGCTACCCAGAGAGGAGGGTGACTGGATACTGTGGTTGGCAAAAACCATGACAGGAACTAGTGGGTATACACGTGTGCACCGGGGGGGGGGGAGAGAAGAAGAGAGGCAGACACATTAAAAATGAGACCCTTAAGTCTCAGGCGCCTTTTTTTTCTGCACTGCAAGTGTGCATAGACGAAATTGATTTTTGGCGATGTACACTCACCATAATAGCAATCGCTGTTTCTCAATCGCTACTATGACATGGAACTGCTGAGGTTTAGGACAAGCCATTTACTTTTTCCTTGTTCCCCCTCCCCCCAGCAGTTCAGTCCAGAACGTGTCAGCTAGTTTTGTTTTTAATTAAAGTTCCATTCTGCATGAGATCACGTGAACAGATAAGAGTTATTTTGTTTTTTCCTTTTCAATGATGCAGTTATCGGAGCCCAGAGATGGCACACAGAGGAGTGTGGTCAGGGTAGGGCACCAGGGCTGATCAAAGAAATCCTGAGTGGAAGGCAGTAGCGACGACAGCAGCAGAGGACAGAGCGGTCTGGTGGCTGGAGGGCAGTGACATCAGCAATGCAGATAGCAGCTCGATGGGAACATCAGTATTGTAGCGAGCAGTTCTGTGGGACAATGAAACAGCAGTTTTTAACATGATGTACAACTGATAGATCATGGCTGGGATAAAAGGGGGGGTGAAGCTGCAAGCTGAGCTGCTCGCTTAGTAATCGAAGGGAAAAAAACAGGATGTTTTCCAGTTTGAATTTGGAACATGACATATTTCAGTAGGTAATGGGCCACTTGGCATAGGGACTTATTTTAGATGGGCATTTTCTCAAATGCCCACCTAGACAAGTCTCTTAGCCAATCAGAAGCCAGGAACCGTTCAAACCATTTTCTAAAGGAAGGCTGACTGACTGAGGTAGAATTCAGACTCCACCTCAGAAGCAATTTCCTGTTTGCTCTGAGGACTACCTTGTCCTTTTCAAAAAAAAAATATTGAAGTTTGGAACTGTGCAGAGGGCTTGAAGCCCTCACCCTTCTAGCAGATGTCACTACCACTAGGAATATTGTTTTCCAAGTGACATACTTTAGTGTATCAGTGACCATGGGCTCGAAAGGAGCCCATCAGTTTGCAACACATACATTCAAATCCCAGGGAGGGACAAGGTCCCTCACAGGTGGGTATAGGTGATTAAAGAAGTACTTCACCCAGAATTTGCAAAAAAACATATGTTATGCAGAGTGTTTTGATATGTATGTTAAGTCCTAGTGTGCCCTGCCCTCTGTCTGCTATTAGGAGTTTTTCCTAAATTAGCCTGCTAGCTGTATGGTACTTTTACGACCCCTGGGGATCTCCATCACAAATAGGTTTATTGGCTTTCTTTCTCCTATGATACACCCTGTCTCATGTGACAATGATATAGCCATGCCCTGAGTTTTAGCATGTGCACTGCTTTAAAATCAGTTCACAACAGCAGGTAACTGTTCTTATCCAGGGAACACAAATGGCAACAATTACAGTTTAGCAGATACCTGAGAGCAAGCTAACTGGGGCTTCTGTAAGAAAACAGCTGCTAAATAGCTCTAATTCATTATTTGTGTTTTCGGGGTGTGTCAGGTCTAGCTAGCAGTAGTAAGTGTTTTCATTTTAAAATGTTATTTCATCAAACTACACACAATAAAAAGCACAGAAATTGCCCCAGATCATCAATGCTATAATTAAAGACTGTAGCTGTTTTCTTACAGAACACCTACTCAGCTCTCAAGTATTTGCTAAATCACAAATGTAGGTACCATCATTCTACTAGAAGGAACTGGGAGTTGGGGCTGATTTTGCTCTATGACATCACTTTATTTTTTTTGTTACAAATGTGAAGTGTCTTTTTAATGAAGTATAAAAATATGTATGTGTGAGTTTAGTCTGGAGAGTATTTGTTTTATTTGAAAAAGTGTGATACACCAAATGTGTAGTGCAGTGAACCATTGTAAAATGGAATCAAATCTGTAGCTGGAATAGTCACTGTCATCCTGTTGCTTTCATGCCTTACCACCAGCAGGAGAAAAGTGGACTTCAACGTAGTTTGCAGTTTCTAGGCTGCAGCGTCATACCATACACTTCATTTGTAAAAATAAATAAATATGAACATCTTGTCACAGAGCAAAATTAGCACTAACTGCTAATAGAAAGCTGATACCTACATTTACAGTTTAGCAAATGCTGGACATCTAACTGAGTGGGGTTTCTTTAAGAAAACAGCTTGAGTCTTAATTAAAGGTAGCAATGATGATCTAGGCAGTTTCTGTGCTTTTATGGTTGTGTATAGTTTGATAAAATTAAAACACTCCTGCTAGCTAGACCTGATGCACATAGAAAACAAAAACAGTGAATTAGAGCCATTTAGTAGCTGTTGTCTTACAGAAACCCCAGTTAGCTTGCTCTCAGGTATCTGCTAAACTAACTCCTGCCATTTGTGCTCCTGGATAAGAACAGTTACTGTACCTGCTGTTGTGAACTGACTGTAAACAGATTTTAAAGCAGTGCACGTGATAAATTTAAAGGCATGGCTACATCAGTGTCACATGAGACAGGGTGCATTGTAGGAGAAAGAAAGCAAATAAACCTATTTGTGATGGAGATCCCCAGGGGTCGCAAAACTGCCATACAGCTAGCAGGCTAATTTAGGAAAAACTCCTAATAGCAGACAGAGGGAATGACACACTAGGACTTAACATACATATCAAAACACTCTGCATAACATATGTTTTTTGCAAATTCTGGGTGAACTACTCCTTTAAGGTCTTTGAAAAACTTTCTGAAAACAGATTGTGAGGTCATTGACCAGTATATGCCAGCTCACGTGTAAGCTGATACTGCTACAAGATGCATCTTTAGAGTTGAGAAGTGACTGAAGATGAACCAGTTAATCCAGAACTGTGGGCAGATCTGCCAGGATAGCGTTTTGTCATTCTGGAAGCACACCAGAAAAAAAAAAAACCTCTCCATTTTGAAACATGTTTTCCTTGTTGCCGATTTTCTACAAACCTTTAACACCTTCATTACTTTTGATACTCAGATCAGAAAATCCTAGCTCTTCCAAGGGTATGCTGACCGCACGTCGCCACCGCAAAGACACACAGAGACAGAATCTGATGAAAAGCATCGGGTCGCTGTGATGGTCCCAGCAGAAACAGACTGTACATCTCCCGGTGTTTCGCCCCCTCCCCGAGACAACTCCGACTCGGAGTTGTATAAACAGACCCGGGGGGGGGCTGAGCCCCACATGGGAGGCTTCGAGGGGGGCACAGCCCCCCCAAAAACACACTGGCATCCTCGACAGTACAATGCAGACACTCGGCATTGTGTCAGTCACTGTCGGGGATGTCAAAATGCTATAGTTAAATCCTCTTCAAGAACCATGCCCCAAGACATAGCGGTCTTAGAAATGTAATCCTGCCCTGAAACATCATCAGATTGCATCTGAGGGCCAGGTTGATAGGAAGTTTGTTGGAGGGGTCCAGGAGCATGGAGTACCAGGTCTGCCTGGCCCAGTCTGGTGCTATGAGGATCACTGCTACAACTCACTCCTGATCTTTATAAGCACTCCGTAACAGTGGGCATGATGGAAAAGCATATAGGAACTTCACTGTCCTGTTCAGGACTACTGGATTCTCTGGGACTAACCCCATTTCTGGGGGTATGCAACAAGAGCTGGAGCTGGTTGTTCTCCCAGGAAGCAAAATTAGTCTATTTCTGGTGTACCCTTGTCTATGCTCCAAGAACCACTTACAGTGAGATCCTCCAGGTGGGAATCATTTCTTGTGAGGATAACTAAAGGAAATTGCTGGAGGAAGGTAATTACCCTCTCAGAGGTGATCTTCCTCCCTCCCACCACTCCAGTGCCTATAGCAAGGCTTTTGTGACAGGCACCAACTTGGACAGAGGGTCCCATCTCTGGGACCAGTGATCCCTTATATAATACTGGATCCTCTCTCATCTGGAACCTGACCCCTGGTACCACTGCAGTGCAGGTGGCAATGTGCCCTAACAGCTGTAGGAAATCCCTTGCAGGTCTTGGCTGACCTGCTCTGAAGGATTCTGCAGTGGAAATTATGTTTGTTGCCTCTGCTTGTGGAAGAGGGGCCTTCCCTTGCAGGGTATCTATCTCAGTGCCAATGAAGTTCAAAACCTGAGCTGGTTCTGTAACTTCTGAACGTTTATTAGAAAGCCTAGGTCCTATAAGGTGTTTTTCACCAACTGTATAGAGGACTTTGCTTCTTGCTGTGTTTTCCCGGAGACTAATCAGTTGTACAGGCAGGGAATAACAATACCCTGCCTACTCAGATGTGCTTTCACCATAGCTAGGTACTTGGTGTGCACCCTTGGTGCTGAGGTGACGTCGTAGGGAATGGGATGTGAACTGGTACCAATAATTCCCTAGTCTGAACCCAAGGCATTTTCTGTGAGTGGGTCTGAATGATGTGGAAGTAGGGTTCCTTTAGATCCTGTGACCCCAGCCAGTCTCCTACCTGTAAAGAGGGTATCCACTGAGCCCAGTGTTACAAGTTTTTTAATTTTCTCCTAACTGCTGGCTTACCTCAGGAGGGCACCCCCAGCCCCATCCACCAGCCGACGCTGACCTGAACTTAAAGGGCTTACTCCCCCCCAGGCAGGGTTGGTGGGGTTCCCCAACCCCCACTGAGGTCTGGATCCAGTGGGCCACCATCGTGGCTAGCCAGGAGCAGAGCCTGTGAGGCGCCCTCCGAAATTGTGCTGCGGTAGTGTTTTTTCCATGTTCTCCCCAGGAGCTGGGGGCGTGCAGTGTCGCCAGCGTAGGGGAGCGTGCACGCGTCCACATGCGCTCCCTCTAGGCATTTGCCCCCGACTCCTCCCCATGCTGTAGTGCGGCACCCTGTCCCTCAGCCTCCGCTGGGGGGTTAGCGCCGACCACTAAGGACCGTCCTCCCCGGAGAAGGAGAGCAGTCCAACAGACACTAAATTCTTCTCCTTCCCTTCCGACCTCCAGCAGCCCATGCTTGTTCCCAAACACGGGTTGCCGACGCAGCATAAGGCAAGGCATCCAGCGCCTCAGCACCACCGGGCCAGCTTCCAGTGTTACAATCTTGAAGTTTTTCTTTTTATGTGTTTGTTCAGATTTCTCAGGTCTAAAATGGGTCACTTCTCCTAGTTTTTCTTGTGGGTCAGGATTATCTGGAGAACAAACAGACCCTTGCCCCACTTTGTGGCAGGTACTCTCTCCGTTGGTTGTGAATGCAGTAACTTTTTTCTACTTCCAGCTCCAACGGGATTCTTTCTGTTGGGAGTGTGGAGCTGAAAAACCTTTAGGTTCTGCAGTTTGGGGAAATCTTCTGAACTGCAGGAGCAGACAAACCTTTGCCCACTACTTCCAATGCCCACTTGTCTGTGGTGATCTCTGACCACTGCCAAAAAGTAGTGAGCACCACCTCCACCCGGCAATGGAAAGGTGATCTGGGCAGAGTTGTCAGGGGTACTGTTTCTGCTGGGGCTTAGGAGTTGCAGCTGCATGCCTAGTACTAATTTTGCCCGTCCCTATAGTAGTCTTATTGTGGAGGGTACTCACAGGGAGCACAGGGTTGTCGGTTGTATCTCCTACTCCCATCTCCCCCCCCCCCACAAGGCCTGTACTTTCTCACTATTGCTCTTGTACTGTAGGTGGTTTTGTACTCATCCACCTTTTTCATGTAAGCCTCTATTTTGTCACCAAATGGGGAGTTTCCCTCAAAGGGGAAATCCATAGCCCTTGACTGTCCTGGGATAGGGTGGTAGTCCTAAGCCAGGCAAACCTGCTGAAGTACACAGCATGGGCCAGAACCCTTGAGGCAATGTCATTTGCGTCCACTGCTATATGGACCTGGTATTTTGTAGCATCCATGGCTGATCAAGCTGTGTCAGCCATGTTCTGCACTGTCACCAGCTGCTTTTTGACTCAGTGCCAGTATGGAGTTTCCGCGAGTGCTTTCTGGTACTGAGCAGAGTGTGGCAAGTAAGCTGCTTGCCTAAGCAGGTAGGAAGCTGACATATGCACTTTTTTGGTCATACTGTCCAGTTTCCTGGAATCTTTCTCAGGAGGCTGGGAGGTGACCGGTACTTAGGCCTTGACACAGTGATCAGGCTGGGTGTACAGGTATTCAACCCTGTCTGTCCACATGATGCTCCCCCCCACCCCCGCAATTTTCTTGTCAATGCCAGCAGCTGAGGTGGTTGCTGACATGACCTTGTTGGCAACCTTCTTGAAGGGATTTGTGAATAAGTAGCAGTAACCTCCTTGTGGGGGCTAATCCCATCATAAAACGGCAAAAGTACCTCGTACCGTCCCAGCTCTCCCCTTTCCTAGACTCATCCTCCTTCACCTCTTTCCAGTCTGCTTCCGTAAATTCCACTCCACCTCCTTCTCCCGCGTACTGACTCCATTCTCGCAGGCATGGATCAGGGCCTCATCACCTCTGCGTCTGTCGATTTGGCCAAAGCCTTCAACACTGTAGCTCACCCCTTCTCCTTGACAAGCTTAAGGCAGTAGGGCTCTGACTCCTCAACCAACTGGTTCCGCTCCTACCTTAAGAATAGGTCCCACTCTATTAGAATTGGAGATTCCTTATCTCCCTCCACTTTCTATCAACACTGGTGACCCTCAAGGGTCTGTCCTTGGCCCAATACTCTCTTTGGTCTTCCTGAACGACCTCCCCGCTGCTTGTTTCTCTGCGTCCATCCACATATACACATCAACGATACTGTTCTATTTGCCTCTGGTTCCTCCCCTCTGATATGATGGCCAAGCTTCAGCTGGACTTAAAACAACGTTCAGCACTGGTTCCAGTCAAATCAGTTATCCCTAAAAGCCAAGAAAATGGTTTCAATGACCTTTGGCACTGGGCAGAGGCTCACTAGGCTTACCGCCCTCCCGTCCTTCCACACCTTAGGATGGGGTCATAATTGATGATGTTCCCTCATGCAGGTACCTTGGGGTCTGGCTCGATCAGCACATCAATTTTTCAGGGCGTATGTTCACCATTCACAATAAACTTCACCCTATACTCAGAGCATTATTTAGGAACTGAGATTGCATTCCTCCTCCTGCTCGCTGTACTACTGTCCAGAAAATTATTCTCCCCATGTTCGACTTTGGTGATATTGTCTACAGTGCTGCTCTTAAGACAACCCTAGCCAGACTGGATTCCCTCTTTCACTCCTACCGTTTTGCCTTGGACTTTCTGCTCTGCACCCACCACTGCTCCCCATATTCTCACCTCTTCCTTCCTCGAAGCCAGATGCCTCGCTCATTGTGCCTCCTTTATCTCCAAATACTGGCTTGGGGGTCTGTTCATGAAAAGGGGTTACCAAATCCCACCATACAGTACATGCCACATTTTAAAAAATCAAGAACTGTCAGGCACGTTTTTGACTAAATCTGAATGCTGGCTATATGGGCAGATAAATAACATAGCTATAGAATTCTAGGGTATCCATATTTTTTTTTTTTTGATGGGGTATCCCGCTCCATTTTGCTGCTTTTTTTTACCTGAGATAGTGTGACATGCAAAAACACGTTTTACTAATTGTTTTTGCAAGCTTTACTTACTGTTTTCCATTATTAAAGTAAGTCCACTTACTAATATGGAGTTGTGTTTTTTATTATCTGTACTCTTTAGCCCATTGTAATGCTCCATTTTTAATTTATGCAGCTTTGTATTTAGTGTGGTGAATGTAACAGTTGGTGTCACAGCATGTTACATTCACCCACGTGGCCTCCAAATCTGTAACTGTGCTATTAGCACTTTAAAAGATTTTCTGGCTTCTCTCCTAGTTTGCCTCCTTGTGATAACTGACTGTGTTACTGCCTGATCTATCTTTCCCACAGAAGGGACAGCAACCTTTGACCCTCACTCTACTTGGGGTCACATCAGGCCCAATGGTTACCCGTCAGTCTGTGACAGTTGCAAAGTCATAACCTGCCCATCAGAACCAAGGAGCAACCATAGAGAGGGGAGTGAGTTGTGGTTTAAAACCCATTGTTTGCACATGGCTCCTCCATTTGTAGGGCTACATTCCATGAAGATAAGCACTGCATGCAACAATGAGGGTTGCAGTTACATTCACCACAGGTAGACTTTGGTTGCCATCATTCACTGCTTGTTGGGCACATTTTCAGAGAGCATATTTCAGTGACAACTGCATGTCTAAGGAAAGTGCTGGGCATAAATTGTAATAGGGATTATTCAGTGTATATGGGGTGGAGAGTTAAAATGGATTTTCTTTGTGGTGTCACTCGTTACATTCACCCCAATTTGTGGAGTCAACCATCATACCTGCCAGTACTGTTATTATTGTCAAATTGCTCCAGGTTTTGTAACACTATGTCAGTTAGTAGTGGTGTGATAGCCATGAGGCATGTTCAGTAAATTTTTTATAACTTGAAACAAATGTGTGGTGTCACTTGTTACATTCACCACGTTATGTGGTGTTAAGCATCACACTTGCCAGTAATGTAATTGTTGATTTTTTTTTCATGTTTCATAACAGTATGTCAGTCAGTAATAGTAGTATGTTAGTTGTTAGGCAAGTTTAGTACAGTTTTAGTAAGTCAAACATAAGTGTGGTGTCACTTGTTACATTCACCACGGTATGTGGTATCAAACATCACACCCGTCAGTACTGTTATTATTGTCAGATTTCTCCAGGTTTTGTAGCACTGTGTGTTATTATTAGTAGCATGTTAGCCATTAGGCATGTTCACTAAACTTTGTAAAACTGAAACAAATGTGTGGCGTCACTCATTACATTCACCACGGTATGTGGTGTTAAGCATCACACTTGCCAGTAATGTAATTGTCAAATTTTTTCATGTTCTATAGTAGTATGTCAGTCAGTAGCAGTAGTATGTTAGTTGTTGGGCATGTTTAGTATAGTTTTAGTAAGTGAAACATAAGTGTGGTGTCACTTGTTACATTCACCACGGTATGTGGTGCAAAACATCACATTTACAATCAATGTAATATAATTCTTATAATTATTTGTTTCTCATGTTTTAATACAACTCATTACATGTTTATTAAAGTTTTTACTACTAAAATAAATGTTTTGTGTCAGGTGCTACATTCACTACGGTGTGTGGTGTCACTTGTTACACTCACCACAATACGGTTCTTTTATCTCAGGAACCTGTGGGTTTTTTATCTCCAATATGTTTATTTTTCCATACTTGGGTCATAATATCTTGAAATGCATCACAAATGTAATCTAGAAATAATCTTGGCTTTCTCTCCACCCCCCGCCCTTCATAACTCTGGCCATCACTTCCTTGTCCTCTCTCCAAGGAAATCCTTAGCTGGACAGGCTGCTTTTTCCTAGTTTCCCCAAACTATGGAATTCTCTCCCACTACCTATCCGCTCTGCCATTTCCCAACACTCACTCTTCTCCACGATTTCATTACGCACTCCAACTGCATCCGATATCTTTCTGTGTACCATTACCCGCTACTTCCTACCCCATCCCTACTCTCCCATTCCTCCTAATCTACACTTCCATCCCTAACTCCCACTGTTAATTCCCCTCAAATTGTATTTTCCTTGAATCCATGGATTAACATTCTCTGCCAGTCTTATAATTTGCACTTTACATCTCAAATTATATTTTCTTGCTGCCCACTGGATTACATTCTATGCCTTATTCTTGTATTTTGTCTCATAAGTTAGCTTTTTATAAGATACTTATTTTTTCTGCTATACTGCTGATTCATTTTTACAGCCCTCCTTTACCCCCCCAGACGCATCTGGAAACGAGTTGTAACCAGCTCAGTAGGTCTTTCCTGGCGAAACTCTGAAATAAATGTACTCCACCTCCTCGTCATCCTCCTTGGTTTTAAGGAAGGTGATGTTGAGGGTGTGCACACACTGCCTTACAATGAGAGGTATAATCCTCTGAAGGCTTTGGAGAGCCAAATTCGTGCTCATGAGAACCATCTGGTTCCAGAGGTTCCCTGTCCTCACCATCTTCAGAATACAATTCTTCTTCCTCCTCCTCCTCCTACACAGGCACTGAATATGGGACTGGAGCCTGGAGAGGAGGAGCAGGCATATTCATGAAAGTTCCCATGGCCCGTAAAAATGCCCATGCCTTTGTCATATCCTCTGCAGAGGACATCTGAGTCTGCTCCTTTCCTTTTCAGGAGGAGCGAGACATTTTTTTGTAAAATCTTTTCTTACCAGACACTGTTCCCAGTAGCTGCTCAGAGGGTCCTTTGTCTTTGCTGGACTCAGGGTTCCCCCTTCGGGCATCCTGACTTCCGTACCATTTTTTAGCAGCTTTATCTTTCTTTTCTGTCCCCTTTGACAGGTACTGCTGCTTACTTTGAGGGGCATGACCCTCCTCCGAGCCTTTTGGTGACAGAGGCAGACTGCAAGATCTGTGTTTTGCCCTTTTGTATTTTAGGGCAAAGCTTTTTAGAGATCACAATTTAAAAACTTGTGGTCTGGACCCTGGCACCTTATGCAAAACTCATGGCATTCTGCCCTTTGCCAGAAGCTGAAAACAAATGGGAGGCAGTATAGCTTAGTGGTTTAAGGCTCTGAGCTGTAAATCTGGAGACCTGGGTTTGAATCCCACATCCCCCACTTGCATACTGTGTGACCCTGAGCAAGTCACTTAACTTCCCTGTGTTCCCAGGTCACACCTGTAAACAAGCTTTCAGCTTAGTGCATCTCTCCTGGTTAAACAATTTAGAAAAAAAAACAGTACAGTTTTTAAAGGCTGTAGGTCATATTTTCTTTTTAGGTCTGTCAGTCATAGCAAATAAGAAAAAAAAAATCGTTAAAATTTAAAAAGCAGCCCAAATATGTAAAAAAAAAAAGACTAAAGGCAATCCATTTCCTTTTGTACAAGAGCCACTAATGTTTTTTCATCACAGAAAGTAGTGAAGTAACACATTTGTAAAGAAACATCTTTTCCCTGGAAACTGGAACCAAGCCAGTTAACAGACAAAAACCGCAAAAGCAGTTGTAGCAAAAACATTTTTTTTTTTTTTTTTTAAATAAAACTATATCTCTAAGGGCGGGAACTATGCAGACTTGTAGCCTTCTCTGGTTCCTGGGAACCAACAAAGGAACCGGAGAAAAAATGTGACTTTAAACCTAATCGGAAAATTCTTAAGAGACTACTAAGGAACTTAAGATACAATAATAAACTGGAGACTGGCCAGAATGGCAGATATGACTTTGGGGTGACTGCTGTCTTCAGAGAAAATAAATCTGAAGTTAGGAAGCAGGCTGGTGCGTAACTACAGGCAGAGTTTGAACGCAATTCAAATGTTCCATAATTAGCATAAAGTTCCAATCTCCAGGACTGCTCATTACTAGGGAATGACTACACTTTGTGAGCAAAAGGATGGACAGATTCACAGGGTCAGAAAAGGACCATTCCCCCACTAACTAGGAGGCACTTTTTCCACTGCTTTTGCAGCATTTTATCCACCTCTAACTCACAACAGTATTTTCTCTATTGGGGAATTAGGCGGAAACATTGTTTTTGTAGTTCTGGAAAGTTCTTTAACTGCAGGGACACACCTTGACTCACTGCTTCCAGGACCTACTTTCTCTGTGGTAATTTTTAACCATTCCTGGAAGTACTGAACCAGTCTTGCCCCCACTGGCAATGGTTTGGCGACCTGAGCAAACCTGTCAGGGGATCCGCTTGATCTGTGGCTTAGGGACTAGTGCTCCAGCTGCACGCCCGGTGCCCCTTCTGCCTCTACGAGGCATAAGATCTTGTATAGTAATCAGTGCCTCCCCTTCCACATGGACTATAGGAGATGGAGGATTTTTATTTCTCAGTGTGTCTTACAAGTGGTTTTATACTCATCCACATTTTTCATGTTTTGTCACCAAATAGGGAATGACCTTCAAATGGAAAATGCACTGATTTTATTCAGAGTACCTTGAGACAGGTTAGTGGCCCTAAGCAAGGAGAACCTTCTCAGGGCATGTGTCAGGACCCTTGAAGCGGAATATTTGTGTCAACAGCCATATGAAATTAGTACAGTACTTTGTGGTATCCAGGGTAGATCTGGCAGTGCTTGCCAGATCCTGTGCCACTTCACCCTCCACTTTTTTCACTCATAACCAGAACAGCATTCCATAGTACTTTCTGATACTAAGAAGTGTATACCAAAATAGGCTTGCTTGCCTAATTACCAGGGAGGCTTTAGTGTAGAAAACTTTTTTCACCACTGAATCATTTTCTGAAATATTTTTCTGGTGGCTATGCTGAGGTTACCTTGGCCCTTTCACAAGCAGCAGCTTGGACCATTCCCTCATGACTAAGATGGGCATACAAGTACTACCCGTGGCTGTCCACCTGGTATTCCTTTTCAATCCTCTTTTCAATGCCAGAAGCCTAAGTGGGCGCTGACATGAGTTTTGAGGCTGCCATTTGGAGTGATTAATGAATGGGGAGAGGGCACTCTCCTTGTGGGAGCCAGCCCCCTCATGTCCATGAACTCTGCCTCCTCTTTATCCTTCTCTGTGTCTTGTAAGGGGATGTGGAGGGTGCTTTACAAAGGAGGAAAATGGAGTATAGTCCTCTGTAGGTTTGGGAAGAGAACCAAATTCATGTCCAGGGGAACAGTTCTCCTCCTCATAATACTGGGTTTCCTCCTCCACAGGCAACTGGTGTGGAACCAGTGTCTGGGGAGGGGGGCAAGCATAACATTTCCCATAGGCTGGAAAGCTTGGAATAACTGCCATGCCCTTGTCAAGTCCTCTACTGAGGGCATTTTACTTTGGTCAACTGCCTGCTCCCTTCCTTCTCCAGGAGGAGTGGCAGAGACTTTTCTTGGCAGACACTGTTTCCAGTGCCTGCTCAGAGGCTCTTTAATGTCTATGTTTGCCATCACTGGAGCCAGGATTCCACCCTTCGGATACCCTGGTTTCTGAAGCAGCTCTGCTATGCTTGTCAGATGTCCGAGCAGCTTTTTCTTTGTCCTCTGACAAGAACTGCTGCGGATTTTGAGATGAACCTTCTGATGCGTGCTTTCCGCCATCATTGGGAACAACCTCTGAGCCTTTACTGTGCTTAGGTGGCATAGAGGCAGACCGAGAAGCCATCTGATCTTCTCCCTTTCAGCCCTTTTCTTCAGAATTGTAGGGTTAAACATGATAAAGGTCACAGTTCTAAAAATCATGGTCTGGGCCCGGGTACTTTATACAGAGCTCATGGCAGTCTGCCTTTGCCAACAACTTAGAATAATTTTTAAAGCCCATTGGTCCTCTGTTTATATATATATATATATATATATATATATATATATAAAAAAAAATCAGGAGTATCAGGAGTGCCAATTAAACTGCCACAAGTGCAACTGGTTCTAAAAATAGATTATCAGTTTGTTTCCTAAATTTGTGAAGGTTATAGTTTTATGTGAAATCAGAGTACTCGGTTATTTAAGAGCTCTTTTGACTAAGATGCAAGTTAGCAGCCAAAGCAGCTTGGTTTTTTTAAAAAAGGGAACCACCGTGGCAAATGTGCAACTGCTAAGATGATGTTAAAAGAACAATTTTAGCAGTATTTTAACAAGTTCTTAAGTTTTAAAATGCAGTTCCCTGCAGGCGGGAGCCATGGTGTCAAACGGTTTTCCAAGGTTCTTGGAACTGAAGCGTGAACTGCTAAAATACATTAAAGTATAAAACAATTTGACTAATGCAGGGTATATTGCAAACTAGCCAACTTAAAACTCTGAAACTTTTAATATTAAAAACAATTAAATTGTACTGGAAGGCCAAAAAGAACGGAGCTTTCTTCGGGGCAACTACTCTCTTCAAGTGGAGAAACAAGTTTGCCATTGGTTGTCAGGGGAGCTGTGACAACCCAACAAAGTTTGAACTGCATTCCAATTCCAGGTAAACATTCCATCATTTAAATAAAATTCTAAATCTCCAGGGCACTCAGATCAGTGGACTTGATGCAGTTATTAAACATAAGTGAAGGATTCCCGAGGATATAGAATACAACCACAGAAGTCAAAAACTGCTAGAGTTAAACCTGTTCTCCTTGTAACTATTTTGTGTTAATTCCAACACACAGAACTGTGCTTGCCTGTACACACTACAGCTAGAATGAGTTTAGTTAAACTACAGCTTAAAACATTTTTACTCCGGTCCAGTCATGTGACTAAAACCATGTTAGCTCAAACATTTTTAAAAATGGTTTTAAGACTAGGTACCTAGCAGGGTTTAAAAACATTTTAAAATCCCCAGTGTGTACAGGGCCTTAAAATATTATTCACTTGTACGATAACAGTAATAGTGCATTCACAAGTGACGGCAGGACATGAGGAGGGTCTGGGCAGTCTTAATACATTCTCAGTGAAGACTAGTAAAGAGTAAGGGGACACGAACATTTAAATTTAGCAAGAAAATAAGGCTGCATAAGTGGGGGGGATGTTAGTATTTCTTCACAGAAAAGAGTGGACAAATTAAATGGGTTGCTTGGGGAAGTTGTAGAAATGAAAACCATGGCAGGCTTAAAGATGGGGTTGGACAGATACAAGGGACTGGTGGTGTTGGACCAGGGGCTGAGCTGCTAATAGGGGACGCAGCTGAGCCCAGTCAGCATTAGGCTTGTGTGGCATTAGGAAGGAATGAGCAGACTAGATGGACTTCTGTACTTTTGAGTGTGAACGTGTCTCCATTTCCACATCTATTTTTTTTTTTTAAATGCTCAATTACTCTAAAGAGTGTGTGGTTGGGGGGGGTTACAGCTGTTCCCTACTGCCCTTCAAGATGGTGAGCATCAGTTCCCGCAGTAATATCAGCATCAGGTTGGTGCTATTCACGTCACAGAAGCTGTGGACCACCCCAAACAAGCTTACTGTTGCCATGGGGTACGTGGCAAGGGAGCTGGATGGCGGAAATACAGGTTACTCACCTGTAACAGGAGTTCTAGGAATGGTATATGTTGTTCATCCACACTTATTGGCAGGTTCCTTGCCGTTTTAAATCTTGCCGGAAGATCTTCAAGCTGGCTCCTCCCACCCACCCGGGTGGTAAAACTCTCTGCTCCGCCCCATAACGCCAGATCTAGCCCGCTGGAAGCCAGGTTGTGCGTCGAAGCCGGGGAGGCCGGGTGGGTCGTGTGGATGAACAACATATGCCATTCCTAGAACTCCTGTTACAGGTGAGTAACCTGTATTTCTAGGGACATGGATATGTTGTTCATCCACACTTATCGGCAGACTCTAGCAGTTCTCCTGAAGGAGGGAGGCAAGCACACTCCTGCTTAGAGAGAAAGACTGGAGAACCGAGGCCCCGACCAACATCCCGGCGTGACCCAAGGTCGATGTGGAAGGGGAGACGGTAAGCCTGCTTCTGGGCAGAAGCCCCGCGGATATCCTGAGCCGGAGTATCCTCGGAAGCAGCCACCGGTGCAGCGGAAGGGCGGGTAAAATGAGCACTTATCCCTCTGGCAGGCTCCATGCCCGCCCACCTATAGCGGAGACCTATGCAGGAGGTGACCCACCCGCTTGTCGCCCGCTAGGCTGCAGGTCTGCCAGGTGCAGCTCCAGCGTAAATGAAACAGCTGGCGAACCTTTCCCGAACTTCAGCCATACGCTCCCTGGGTAGGTGAGCGATAAATAGGGTCCCATGGAACCTATATACGGCCTCCGAGGCGTGAATGGGGATGAACCCCGGCAGAGACAATACCCGGTTAGGGAAGACTCCACCGCTGCCTTCGGAAGGAACTTCGGGTGGGGCGCAGGACAACCTTGTCCCTGTGAAAGACCAGATAGGGAGATTCAAAGGAGCGCCTGGAACTCTCCCCTCCTTCTGGATGGCAGAGTAGCCCCAAGAAGGTGATCTTCCACAACAGGTGAGGGAAACTCGCACCTGTGCAACGGTCTCAACGGGTTTCCCGTGAGCTAGCCCATACCAGCGCAGGTCCCACAGAATGGGGATACTTCCTCCAAAGGGGAGGTGTGATCAAGGCCTAGAAAGAGGCCAGACCACCTTATCTGCGCCACCGACTGCCTTCCGGTCCGCGCCCGGAAGACAGGGGTGATCAACAGAAGCACCTAGAGGGTTGTCGGCCGAAGTCTTAGTTCAAAAACGGACCACAGATGGTCCGGAATGCTCGCCCAGGGACGGGAGAGGGCCAGGCCCTATCCCCTCATCAAATGGAGAACTATCCATTGAAGGCGAGCATGTTTGGCCGACCTCTAGCAGGATGCCTCGAAGCATTGAGGACCTTGCCGAAGGACCCAAGGCCTGGCCCCTAGCTGCACAGGGACCAGGCCTTCAGGTGCAGGGATTGAAGGTCCAGATGGAAAACCTTCCCCTAAAAACAGAGATCAGGACCGGGTAGACTGGAAGCCGCCTCGGGAGCCTGGGGCTGAGATTGAGGAGAGCTGGATACCAGAGCTGGAAACCCAGTCTGGGCTACCAGCATCACCTGCGCCTAGTCCCTCCTTGCCTTGCCTGTGGGTCAAGGGAAATGGGGGAGAGGCGTAGAAGAGGCCCGGGGTCCGTGACCTCGATGGCATCCCCTACAGCAAACCCTGCTGAGGGGGCGGGCATGAGACAGTCTCAGCCTTGTATTCTCCCTGGAGGGAGAAGATCCTGTGCTACCTCCGGCAGGGAGACCACTCGTGAGGCGCAGCTTATGTCTAGAGTTGGAGGCTCCTGCCATCAAATGGCTGGGAACCGCCTCCGACTGCGCGAAAAACCCAATGTGGAGAACCTCCTTACGCCGAGGCAAGGGGTTTGACCGAACCTGGCAGGGTAGGTAGCACATGGTTGTGGTGCTGTCCGCATGGACTAAAACCACTAGACCCCGCACAAACGGAGCGAGCGGTGCAAGCTAAACAGACCGCCTGGAGCTCCAGCGGGTAGTAAGGGCATCGGGACTCCCGAGAGGACCAGAGGTGAAGCACTCTGCATTCCCCTAGATGGGCACCCCCACCCATCAGAGAAGCATCGGTCGGAGAAGACCGTCGACTCAGGGGGGACGAACAGGATGTTCTCCTGCAGGAGTTGGAACGGTCCGATGGGGAGCGTTCCCCTAACTCCTGGGCTGTAGTCACGAACTGGTCCGAGGAACGCAGTACCGTGACCGCTGGCTGGCCGTTCCCACTAGGGGAACTCCGCCGCCGTGAGACCCGGGAGGTGCAGGAGGTCCCGGCAGGGCACAATTCCCCGGCCAAACCTGACTGGGTAAGGGAGGAAGAACCTCAGCCTTGTCCACCCAGAGCCGAGCTCGGACTCAAGAGTCGAGCCTAGTCCCAAAGAAGGCTCACCCGCTAAGGCACAAGTTCCAACGTGGCTCCGGTAAAGGGAGACCAGTCCGAGCCTGGAAGGGTTTTAATCAGGCCGCCATCCGGGTGGGGTTACGCTCGGACCCTTCAATGCCGCAGAAGCTGTGAAGCAGAGAACGAAGGGCCTGGCCAGGAACTCGTAAGGAGATCTCTCGCTTAGGAAAGGGAGGGGTCTCCCAAGAAATGGACGGAACGAGGAGAAGTACATTCTGGAGGCCCAGGAAGAAGCCGCACGCCTCAATCTGAGGATGGGATATCTGCAGAGGGACCATCCGGGCATGCAGAAGGATGGGCGCAAGCCCCCCCGTCCATTTGAGACCAGGAATACCTGGACACGAACCCAGGGTCAGAAGGAGGGCCCACCACCTCCCTGATCACCTCTAATTAGAGGGCCAGGCAAGTCAGCTCGGCAGTCCGACGAAGAGTCTGTGGACCCAAGATCCCCTTGGGGCAACGGCTGTGCGTGTTCGTTTAAATTATGACAGGAGCCCACTCCTAGCACCACCTAAGAGGAAGAGGTGCGGAGCCTTCCCCCACAGGAAAACCGGGCGGGCGGCGGGCCGGGGACAGCGCCCTTAGCCCGTCACTGAGCAGGCTTGGAGGAAGAGGCCGAGGGGCTGTCGGATCCCTCCCTGCTTCCTCTTGAAGGAAGATGCTTGTCTGGCGACAGGCCGCCCAGCATGCCTGCTGGCCCTCGTGCTGGGCAGTCGAGCCGCAGGGCGGGGGGCAAAGGCTTCACGCAAAGGCTGACGGCTGCCCTTGTCCCGCCAACTTGTGCTGGGTTTCCAAGGAGAAGGAGGATAACCTCAGCCACGCCCTGCGGCGCATGGCCACTGTGGCTGCCACCGATCTGGCACTGGAGTTGCCCAGATCCAGAGCCATCTGGAGCTGCTGTTTTGCCACCGCCCTACCCTGGTCCCGCACCCGCCGGACCGTGGTCCGCAGGTCGGCCGGGAGATGAGGGAGGACCTCGTCCAGGGAGCCCAAAAGGGCGTGGGAACAGTGTGCCATCAGTGTCGCCGAGCTGGCCTGACGGAGACCCAGGGAGGACGCGGCGTAAACCTTGCGCCTGACATAGTCCGTCCTTTTGGACTCTGTCAGGGGGCCTATCCACATCCCTAGCGTTTCTAAAACTTTGGAAAACATTGTCAGTGACTACCCCTTCAGCAGAGGGGTGCTCCAAGAAACCGGGCAGAGAACTGAAGTTACAGGGTACTTCCTGGCCACCCTGGCCGAAGGCGCAGGGCAGGAAGTAGGCCGCCGCCAGAGCTCAAGGCTGGGCCCACGATTGCCTCAGCCACCGGAAGGCCTCCGAGGACAGCCCCTCGGTCCAGAATCTCCATAAGGGGGTGGTGCCCGTTTGAAACGGGCTTGAGCTGCATCCCGGTGAGTTCCGAGATGAGCTGGAGCAGACCCATAAAGGACGATGGGCTGTCGTCCACGGAATGTTCGGGGAACCATGGGTCCTCCCTGCTAGGAAACATAATGGAGCCGACTTCAGGCTCCGAAGGGTCTGCAAAAAGCTGCTGCAGGCCTAGAGACACTTCATCCGCCAGGCGGGGGGGAGTGAGGGACTGAGTAACCTGCGGGACAGGTCAAGGCCTGGCCCAGGTTCCGCCGAGGACAGCGGGGCAGCGAGGATCGGACACCTGGAGAGGACTCCTCGACTGCCTCGAGTGGCTGCGGCCGGCCGGCTGCTTACTAGCCGGAGAATGAACTGGGGTCGATTGGTTCCTGGACAACAACAGCTGCTGCCACATAAATTCCTCGTAGCGTCGACGCCAATGGCATCGAAGCCACTCCACATCTGAGGAGGGGGACGAGGAAGAACGGCAATGCCACCCGACTCGGTGCCCCGACCGAGAACGCTGAGGTCGGTGTGAGCGGCTAGACCGAGAGGAGGACCGAGACAGAGACCCAAATCCTCGGGGGAACCGAGGGCGGGCCTGGGAGGGAGCGGAGCACGCCCGCTCCTCCTTCGGCTCGGAGAAAATGGAAGAGGACTGTCGACCCGAAGGTACCGGCAGAACCTCAGCCCCCGCCCGGGGAACCGGCGAAGGGATTGCGGCACTAGCAGGAGACAGCCCAGATGACGGGCCGAGGGGCTCGGCCACATCAATGGGGGTCCTGGCCGGCTGACCTGATGGGGACAACGTGAGGCCAGTGGCAGAAGCCGCATCCTCGACCGATGGCCGGAAAGGGAGGGGGACTTTTCCTGCTCCCACCGGGGCCGAAGGGACCCCGCCTACGGCACCTTGGACTTGGGCTGAGGGAAGGTCCCAGGTCCCTCTCCGAGGAAAGGGACTGACGAGCTCCTTGAACGAAGCTACATGAGTAGAGCCCAAGGACAACGGGATAAACGCCGCAACCGAGGAAGAGGGAGGTGAAGCCGCCCCCTTCCCGGCAGGAGGAAGATCGAGCTGCTCAGAAACAGCCGAAGCGGATGCTGCCCAACGATCCGAGGGATTCTCCGGAGCGGGAAAAACTACCGGGTGCCCGAGCCCTGAACGGGCCACGCGGTCCTCCAGAGGGCTGGCCGAAAGGGCACAACAAAACTCACAAAGCTGAGGATCATGATCCAGGTCAAGGCAGTAAATACACGTGGAGTGCGGGTCTCTCCTGGAGGAATCAACTGGGTGCCTCCCGGGGCTGGAAAAAGAATGAGCCATCGCCGCAGCGAAGAAGAAAGGATCAAAGTTACAGAAAACTTCCAATTGATTTCGAAGACCGAAATTTTTCAGGAACCAGTCGAAAACGCAGAGCGCTAAGAAGGGAACCTGAGCTTCCAAGCGGTAAGGAAGATCTGGCGTCATGGGGCGGAGCCGAGAATTTTACCACCCGGTGGGTGGGAGGAGCCAGCTTGAAGACCTTCCAGCAAGATTTAAAGCGGCAAGGAACCTGCCAATAAGTGTGGATGAACAACATATCCATGTCCCTAGAAATTTTGTTCAATCCACACTGTCTGGCGGACTCCTAGCAGTTCTCCGGGAGGAGGGAGGCAAGGCGCGCACCCCCGATACTTACTAGGGAAATAAGGACTGGAGAACCGAGGTCCCAAAACCAGCATCCCGGCGTGACTCAAGGTCGATGTGGTAGTGGGTAATGAAGGTGTGCGCTGACTTCCAGGTAGCAGCCCTGCAGATTTCCTGGATAGGGATGTCCCCATGCCCGCCAACCTACAGCAGAGATCTATGCAGGAGGTGACCCACCTGCCTATCGTCCGCTTGGCTACAGGTCTGCCAGGTGCGGCTTCAGCGTAGGTGACAAACAGCTGGCGAACCTCTCCCCAAACTTCAGCCGTCTGCTCCTTATAATAAGAGTGCGCTCTTCTAGGGTCCAGAGTGTGGAGCCTATATTCAGCCTCTGAGGTGTGACTGGGGAAGAACACTGGCAGAGTCAACACCTGGTTAAGGTGCAACTTCGACATCACCTTCGGAAGGAATTTCGGGTGGGGGCGCAGGACAACCTTGTCCCTGTGGAAGACCAGATAAGGAGACTCGATGGAAAGTGCCTGGAGCTCTCCCATCCTTCTGGCTGACGTGATAGCCACCAAGAAAGTGGTCTTCCATGACAGGTGAGAGATATCACACCTGTGCATCGGATCAAATGGCTTGCCCATGAGCTTAGCCAATGCCAGCAGTGGATCCCCACGGAGGTGGAGGTTCTCGCACCAGAGGGGATATGTGATCAAGGCCTTTGAAAAAGTGCCCAACCACCTTCTCCTGCGCCGACTGCTTCCCGGCCCGCGCCCAGTAAGCAGAGATGGCTGCCAGGTGCACCCTAAGGGTTGTCGACCGAAGCCCTAGCTGAGAAAGGGACCACAGGTAGTCCAGAATGCTAGCCAAAGAACAGGAGGAAGGGTCCAACCCCTTATCCTGATACCAAATGGAGAATCTTTTCCATTTGAAGGCATAGCATTTTCTAGTAGACTCCTTACGGGATGCCTCAACAACGCTGAGGACCTCGTCGGAAAGACCCAAGGCCTGGAGCTCTAGCCGCTCAGGAACCAGGCTGTCAGGTGCAGGGACTGAAGGTCCGGGTGGAGTACCTTCCCCTTGTTGACTGAGATCAGGTCTGGGCGGGCTGGAATCCACCTCAGCAGCCTGGAGCCGAGGCTGAGGAGATTTGGATACCAGAACTGGTGGGGCCAGTCCGGGGCTACCAGAATCACCTGTGCCTTGTTCCTCCTCGCCTTGAGAAGTACCTTGTGGATCAAGGGAAATAGAGGGAAGGCGTAGAAGAGGCCCGGGGTCCACGGATTCGAGAAGGCATCCCCCTGCAGCGAGCCCTGCTGAGGGGGGCGGGCATGAAACAGCCTCAGCTTCGCATTCTCCCTGGAGGCAAGCAGGTCCACCTGAGGGGTGCCCCAGTGGGAGAACAGATCTTGTACTACCTCCAGCAGGAGAGACCACTCGTCAGATGCAGCACCTATCTGGCTGAGGGCATCAGCCAGAGTGTTGAAGGCTCCTGCCACATGGATGGCTAGGAGATCCGCCTCCAGGCTGATCACGAGAGACCAAATGTGCGGAGAGCCTCCTTGCACAGAGGCAAGGAGTGCGTCCCGCCCTGACGGTTTAGGTAGTACATGGTCGTGGTGTTGTCCGTCTGGACCTGGACCACTTGACCCCGTACAAACAGAGCGAAGGCGGTGAGGGCTAGTCGGACCGCTCGAAGCTCCAGCAGGTTGATGTAGCATCGAGACTCCTGAGAAGACCAGAGTCCGTGGGCTCTGTACTCCCACAGATGGGCACCCCAACCCACAGAGGCATCAGTCGTCAGAGTGTCGGCTCGGGGCGGACAAACTGGATACCCTCCTGCAGATGAGCCGGAATGAGCCACCACTGGAGAGCATTCCACATCTCCTGGGTCACTGTCACGTCCAGAGGACCGGAGCGCCGTGACCATTGGCGAGCCAGCCCCCACTGCAGGGGACGCATATGCCAGCAGGCCCAACGGACCATGCTGGTGCAGGCCGCCATGAGGCCCAGAAGGCGCAGGAAGTCCCGGGCAGGGCGCAATTGCCCAATCAGAAATGATTGGGCAAAGGAGAAAAGGACCTCCCGCCCTGTCCGCCGGGAGCTGTGCTCTAGCTCGAAGACAGTTGAGCTCTGCCCCAATGAACTGAATCACCGGAGATGGCAAGAGTTACGATTTGACCTCGTTGATGAGAAGGCCAATCAGAGCAGACCTGGAGGGCCAGATCCCTTGATCGCTCCACCTTCAACCTGGAGGGGGCTGCAATCAGACAGTCGTCCAGGTAAGGGTACACCCGGACCCTTTGGCGCCGAAGGAATGCTGTCACCACTGCCATGCATTTGGTGAAGACCATGGAGCTGAGAGAGGCCAAGGGCATGGCCCGAACTGAAGGATCCTCTGCCCTGAAGCGGAGGAATCACTGGAGAGACAGATTGGGACATGAAAGAACGCGTCCTGAAGGTCCAGAGAACAGAACCACACGCCTCGTTCCAAAGATGGAATGATCTGAGCCAGAGTGACCATCCTGAAGGTATGAGACCTTAGGAATTTGTTCAGTTCGTGTAGGTCTAGAATGGGGCGCCAGCCCCCCATCCGTTTTGGGACCAGGAAGTACCTGGACACAAACCCTGGGTCTGGAGGGAGATCTGCCACCTCCCTGATCACCTCCTTCTGGAGGAGCAGGGCAATGTCGGCTCGACGAGCCGACAGAGGCTGCGGAACCTGTAGCCCATGGGGCAATGGCTCGATAGGGTGGGAACTGCTCGAATTCCAGAGGCAGACCTCTGCCTACCACTTCCAACCCCCAGCGGTCCGTGGTGATATCGGACCAGGCAGAAAGGAAGTGGCTGAGCCGTTCCCCCATGGGGGGAACCCAGGGAGGAGTGACGAGGTTGGGGGCGACACCCCTCAACCCGTCACTGGGCAGGCTTGGAGGAAGGGCCGGCCGAGGAGCTGCCTGCATCTTTCCCTCCCGGCTTCCTGCTGGGGGAAACAGCAGGCTTGGCTTTGGGGTGCCAAGGGTGTGCTGGCCCTGATGCTGGTGTTGCTGGGCCGGACGTGCCGCAGGGGCTGAAGGACAAAAGGGCTTACACTGCTGCTGGCGGCCTTTGTCCTTCTGGGCAGAAGTGACAGAGTCCAAGGTGACGTTGGACTTCTTGATCTGTTGCAGATGACCCTCCACCCCCGGACCGAACAAGTCGGTACCCATGAAGGGAACATCTGCCAGCTTGTGCTGGGTATCCGCCGAAAAGGTGAAGATCTGCAGCCAAGCTCTGCGGCGCATGGCCACTGCGGCCGCTACTGACCGGGCACAAGAGTCAGCAATGTCCAAGGAAGTTTGGAGCTGCTGTTTGGCCACCGCCCTTCCCTGATCCTGCACCTGCTTGACCGTCACTTGAAGGTCAGCCGGGAGATAAAGAATCACCTCATCCAGGGAGCCCAAAAGGGAGTGCGAAAAGTGTGCCATCAGGACGGCCGAGCTAGCCTGACAAAGGCCTAGGGAGGAAGCAGCATAGACTTTCCGCCTGGAGTAGTCCAATTTCTTGGACTCCTTATCAGGTGGCTTGTCCACATCCCGAGCTTTCCCGGAACGCCGGAAAACGCTGTCGGTCACTAGCCCCTCTGCAAAGGGGTGCTCCGAGAAACCAGAGAGTGAACCGGTGGGAACAGCATATTTCCGAGCCATCCTGGCCGAAGGTGCTGGACAAGAAGCTGGCCGCTGCCATAGCTCCAGGGCCAGGCCAACAATGGCTTCGGCCACTGGGAGGGCCTCCGTAGGGGAATCCCCTCTGTCCAGTATCTCCGTGAGGGGATACTTGGCCCGTCTTGAAACGGGTTCGAGCTTCATCACAGTGGACTCCGAGATGAGTCTAAGCATTCCAAGGAACGAGGATGGGCTCTCGTCCGACTGACCCCCAGTGGACTCTAGGTCAAGCGGCCTGGAGAACAAGGAGTCGTTGTCATCAGACTCAGAAGAATCTGCGAACAGCTGCCGAGCGCCTGAGCCACCCTCCACCTGCCGAGGTCAATCAGGAGTGAGGGTGACACACAACCGATGGGGCAAGCCCTGACCCGACTGAGAATCCTTGGTCGGGGCCCCAGTTTTAGGTTGTGGAGGCGGGGGTTCCACCATAATGGGTGGTGCAGCCAGTTTCGTCCGAACAACTGGTGCTGGCTTCGGCTCCTTGACTACTACGAGGGGTTGTTTTGGCCACTCCGGTGACAGCCACTTAATGGCTGGAGAAGGCGACGGAGTCAGCTTATTCCCGGACAACAAGAGCTGCTGCCACATTAGATCCACGTAGCACTGACACAACCTGCGCCGGAGCCTATCCTCCGAAGAGGACGACGAGGATGAGTGGTGCCGCCACTTTCCATGGTGCAGAGACAGAGACCGCCGGTGTCGGCGGGACTGGCTGGACCTGGAAGAGGTCTGAGACCTTCGGGGATTCCGAGGGTGGGTCTGAGAGGGGGCATGGGAAAAAACCTACTCCTCCCTCGGTTCAGGGATCTTAATCGGGGACTCCGGCACAGGAGGCACAGGCAAGTCCTTGGTTTCCACCGGGGGAACCGGTGAAGAAGGGTTGTCGGCTTCTCCAGTTGACAAACCGTCTGACGGGTCGAGAAAGATCTCGACCGCGTCGACGGTTGTCTCGGCCGGCTGACCCGACGGGGACACCATGAAGCCAGCGGCCTTAGCCGCAACCTCGGCTAAAGTCGACTATCCGGGGAAGGGGACCTCTCCCGCTCCCACGAACATAGACGGTGGGACTTACCTTTAGAGTCCTTTTTGGACAGAGAGGAATGTCCCGAAGGCCCTTCTCCCTTGGTGGAGAGGGATTGGCAAAGCTCCTTGAAAGAAGCTGTGCAGGAGGAGCCCAAGGAGAGCGGGATACATGCCGCGACCGAGGAAGAGGATGATGCGCCTCCTCCTCAAGGGCAATCATCTGCTCTAGCTGTTCAGCCGAGCCCGCAGCCACGGACACCACCCAACGGGCCTCCTTCGACTTGACCGGAGGATAACGTTTCTCAGGTCACCCCAACAGCAATTGGGCAGTGCGGTCCTCCAAGACCAAAGCCAAAAAGGATTTGCACAACTCACAAGCCTGTGAGTCATGGCAGAGTCCAAGGCAATAAACGCACGTGGAGTGCGGATCGGTCTGGGACATCTTCTGCCCACAGGAGCACCGACGAAATCAGGGAGTTGATTTGTCCATCGCAGCCGCGAACGAAAGAGAAGACCGAAGTCTTTTAAATTTAAGAATGAGTTTCGGATTGACAGAAGAGTGTGGATCCAGGCCTAAAACGCAGAGCGCTAAGGAGGGAACCTGAGCTTCCAAGCGGTAAGGAAGATCTGGCGTCATGGGACAGCGCCGAGAGTTTTACCACCCGGGTGGGTGGAAGGAGCCAGCTTGAAGACCTTCCGGCAAGATTTAAAGCGGCAAGGAACCTGCCAGACAGTGTGGATTAAACAACATATCCACGTCCCTAGAAACCATATTATAGTACATACAGGATGGGAAGCACTCAACGGTAAGTTTGCTAAAACTGTTCAAGAAGTAACGGTCTCTAAAAGAAAACATGCTGTACAGCTTTTTTATGATACTGGTAATATACAGGATAGTGGATGAGCAACTATGCATAGCCAGTGTGTTGTGCCACCACGGGGTTCTGATTCCCATGGACCTCGAAAGCGAAGCTCGAGAGGTCCATGGGAATCAGATCCCCAAGATGGCACAACACACTGGTCGTGCACAGAGTTGCCCATCTGCTATTCTATACAGTGTATGGGCATCCATGCCTATTTCGGAAATTGTACTTTGTTTCAGTGAACTGGTGGTTGGGGGGGGCACTTGAGGGTTGCTGGCAGGCTCAAATTACTGACAGTGTGCTGTGGATGTTTCTGCAACTTCAAGTTCAGAAAACTTTCAGCTTAACTGGACTGGGGAAATCAAGTATGTGGCAGCATTCTAAATTGTTCTGCTGCAGTAGTGACATCACTACTGCAGCAGAACAAGCATATTTTAGACAGAATTCCTCGCATAACAGCATTCCACCATACACTATATAGAGAATAATGTGTGGGGAGCAGTTAACCACGTTGTATTCGCATCGAGAGGTTACCATGATCTGTAAACCCCGAGAGAGCAGTTCGAGAGGTTTTCAGTAACCATGAGATGCGAATTCAACGTGGTTGTTAACTGGTGCCCATACACCGTCTTTTATAGTGTATGGGCACACGTCTAAGAGCGGAGAAAATGCCCCATTGTATTGTGATACAAAACAAACATCTTTTTGAGGAGGCAGTATAGCGCAGTGGTCTAAGGCTCTGAGCTACAAATTTGGTGACATCCAGCAGACCAGACCTGGGTTTCAATCCCACAGCTTCCAGTTGCATACTGTGTGACCCTGAGCAAGTCACTTAACCTCCTTGTGCTCCCAGGTCGCTCCTGTAAAAAAGCTTTCAGCTTAGTGTGCTATACCTGGTTAAACAACTAAATTAAAATGCACAGTACCTTTTCTTGAAATGAAGATTTTTACATGATTCTTTTGCAACCAGAAAGACAAGCTTTATTTAAACAGAGGAAAAAAAACTTGCAACAGTAGTCAAAAATACACTTGGAAGTGGTTGGTGAACAAAGGGGTCAAACTGGGACTGGTTAAAACAGGTACATGCTCTGTACGTCTTCAGGAAGTGTCGCTAAGTAAACCGTTCACTCACGGAGGAGATGCTTTGGGTCCATGCAGTGGAACTGCAATACAGGTACTTGGAGAGAGTGACTTTTTTTTTTTTTTTTTTTTTATTCAGTACAATGCACATCCAAACGCTGTTGCTGTTTAAATAGTGCTGTGTGGTAGTGACTGCTGAGCGCTGCTGCTGTAGAATGTGAGAGACAGTGGCATTCTTTCTTGTTATGGTATCGTTCTATGGCGGTTAACAGCAAGAGAATGTTGGAATAATACCATAACAAGCCTGTGTTTCTACTGAATTTTGACAATAATAACGTTCTACCATACACTATAAGGCTGTCCCCTGCATGCCATTTCTGATAAGAACTCAATGTGACAGAAAATAGAACCAGACACCACGGCAATGGCCATTTCCCAGATGACAGACATCCAACAAAAAGGAAAGATTTCAAAATTAATTTATTATTCTTATGCCAGCAGTGATGACAAAAAAGGAAAGCCGGTATGTACTGGGCACAGCTATATCCCAGCAGACTTTCAGAACAGTTTAACATTGCTCTAGCAGGGTTATCAATGAAAAAGTGGTCCTTCTATTGATTTCTCCATTCTTTGGGGGTAACCTTGCCAATAGGTGACAAATTCCAGACGATTCCAGTCTGTGTTGCTACATATCTGCAATTCAGAAAAGAAACGATTAAAAACATTCTTAAAATGATGTTCTAAATACTCAAAGTAGCAGTGGCAGCAAGTTCAGGGTAATATGTATTCAAAACATTAGATCTGGCAGTGATTGGTGCAAAACATAATTTGTATAAAATCATGTTCGAGCAAAACCAAAAAAAAAAAAAAAAACACACATAAATACAGCTCCACCAATACATTTTTTCATGCTGGACATCAAGTGGTATAAGCCAGGTAATCAGTGATTTAAAGAGAGGGTCGACTACCAGCAACTAAAGCACAACTGGCATAAATGAAACTGCTACGCTACATTACAAATGTATGGCTGCTGTAACAAGAAGAAACAGCATTTATACAGCACTTTACATATACATTGAATCCCAAAGCGCTTTACAGAAGTTTACAGTCCGGCCAATGATTTTTGATCTTCAGTGGAAAACGCTGGTAAAAATGAAATCTCTTTTAAACCAGAACTTAGGAGTACATTTTTCATGAAAATCTCCACTTTGCACCAGCTTTGTTTTGCCAAACTCCTTCATTCTGAGTCAAATTTTTGAACAACAACAAAAAAAAAAAAATAATAATGATTTGACCTCAATTTAGGGGGAAATGGATTTTAAGATTTTGTCAAATGGAATTTGCCATTTTTGTAAACAGACAATCACTGACTTAGAGATGTTACCCAAGTGCTAAACATGTATTGGCAGCCATTTTGCACATCAATACCTCCCCCCCACAGCCTTGGATAACTGTATAAAATGGTTTTGTGTGACAGGAAATGTTGGCCAGGACACCAGGGAAAATTTATGCTTGTGAAAAGTGCCTTTGGTTCTTTTACTTCCACCTGGACACCCACCAAGAGCACCAGAAACAGGCAGAAAGGACCCTGGTTTAAGACAGGGTTGTTCAAATCAAAAGTTTTAGGACTTGTCCAACCTTGATAGTAGCTGAATCTGCACTTGCCCTCATTCCGTCAATGAATCCGCTCTCTTTTTGTACTCGTCCTTCAAGGAAATTTACGGTTAACTGGCCTGGTGGCATGGAGGGCTGAGGCACTGGCACCTTACCTCCTGCCACACCGGTGACCCAGGTTCAGGAAGGGACTCCGGTTGCTGGGGGTCTGCCAGGGCAGGAGAGAACTGAGCATCTGAGGGACAGCTCCCCTTCTCCCAGGGAGTGGAAGTATGCTGGACCGGCCTTAAACTCTGCCACCAGGTGAAGGCAGCAAAAAACTGAGGGTGCTGTGGGAAAAGTTAAGCGTGTGCACCTCCATGCCTGATGAGCCCTGGCGAGGGGCGGACAGTACACCAGAAAAGGGGACATTTGGGGCCTAATGAAGTCCAGCTCTCTCGTCCCCGAGCAACCAACCACCAGGGAGTCCACCACTGGTCTGTCATGGATTACTGCACTGGGGGGGTGGCCTCCTCCCTCCGGCCCTGCCATGAGGGGGTATTCGTTGGAGAGCTCAGAATGAGGTAACTCCACAAGGAGGCGAGGGCTCGCTCTGGGAAAGGCTTATTTGCTGCCCCTGAATGAAGGTGGAATAAAAATCTTACTTGAACCACTAGAAGTCGGGCTACAAACAATGTACCAGAAAAAAGACAATTAATCTTGGTCTAATAAAAAAATGTTTTATTTCAGAAAGCTTTAAAACATAGCAAGCAGCACCCTCACCCTCGCGGCACGCACATAACATGTGACCAATGCGTTTCACGTCACTCTGACGCTTTGTCAAGGCTGAATACATCATAACAATCTACTCATTTTAAATGCATCCTTAAACAGTACATCCAAAACAGCAGCATGTATTAAGTGCCTATAATACAACTTAAAGTGCCTGCAGTGCTATTTCATCTAAATAGATGTATGTACCCCTCAGTAAATCACCTAATCCAGTAGTACATGACTATTAATACAATTCTTCAATGCCAAAAAGCATTCATAAACTAAAACACACACAAACGCAATTATATTCTAAAAGCTATACAAGTATATACTGTACATCTAATGGAAATGTATATACTTAGTTTCATTTCCATTTATCAAGTGACACTATACAAGGGATAAATCACGAAAAGTACTAGCTCATACAGTACAGTAATGGTAAATATAAAAAATCCTATATATAAAGACCTGAATCTATACAAATATGCACACTGGTTTGTTCAGAAAAGAAATGTCTAAAAATGTAGTACTGGAATCTGAGAGTTGCCATCCAAGAGATATATTAAATAACATACCAAAAGGCCAGTTTATACACCTTAAGAAATACAAATGTAGATGAAAAATTTGAATCACATAGCGAGGTACTAAGAGAAAGATTTTATGATAGAGGCTATAATTGGGTTGTTGGAAAAGCAGAAGAAAAAGTAAAGTTAATGAATCGAAAGATGTTAAAGAGAAACTGTTAAAAGAATACATAATTCAAACTGTCCTAATTTCATTACAGAATACCATTCTCAGAGTTTTAAAATTCAAGAGATTTTGCATCAAAATTGGAATTTAACATTAGAACCAAGATTGGAGAAAGTGGTGGAACAGCGCCCTCGAGTGGTATATTAAAGAGGAAAGAATATTGCCAATATTACACGAAGTCCATATATGGCACCAGTGAACAATTCACGTCCTAAGTTACCTGAAGGAACTTTTTGCACACATATAGAGACAGGTACTTCATATGAGCATCCAGTCACAGGTAAAAGATATATGATATGAAACATTTTGTGAACTGTGCTACTACCAGTGTAGCGTATCTTGCCAGCTGTGTGTGCAAACATTTCTATGTCGGGAAGACAAAAAGGCCCCTTAAACATACAATGTCAGAACATTTGAGAAGCATAGAGAAAAAGGATGAAACTAATGCTTTGGCAGTTCATGTATTGAATTATGGATGTGAACACAAATTTAAGTTCCAAGGACTTGAGAAGATGTCTATGAACATTCGTGGGGGTGGGGGATCTAGACAACAAATTGTTAGCAGCAGAAAGCAGATGACAGTGTGTGTTAAAAGCAAATGGAGAAAAAGGTTTAAATGCCAGTTTCAGTTTTGTTCCCTTTCTTAAAAACAACAACGTAACTATATATTTATACTAGTGCTATAAGTTTGCATATGTTAGGTAACATGTAGGTGCCACTCGTATTAGCTTCTGTGGATTGTTTTCTGTTAGGCAGTATGCATATTATATAAATTTGTATAGATTTAGGTCTTTAGTATGTAACAAATTTTTATATTTACATTACTGTACTGTATGAGCTAGCACATTCCGTGCTTTATCCCTTGTATAGTGTCACTTGATAAATGGAAATGAACGAAGTAAATACATTTCCATTAGATGTACAGTAGATACTTGTATAGTTTTTAGGGTATAATAGTGTGTGTATTTTAGTTTATGAATGCTTTTTGGTAATGAAGAATTGTAGTATTAGTCACATGTACTACTGGATTAAGTGTTGATTTACTGAGGGGTATATTTATTCATCCATTTAGATAAAATATTACTGCAGACACTAAGTTGTATTATAGACACCCAGTACATGCTGCTGTTTTAGATGCACAGTTCCTTTAAGAATGCACTTTAAAATGAGTAGACTGTCATGATGTATTCAGGCTTGACAAAGTGTCAGAGTGACGTATGTGCGTGCCACGAGGGCAAGGGTGCCGCTTGCTATGTTTTAAAGCTTTTTGAAATAAAGCACAAGAAATGGAATCTTAGGAGACAGCAGAATTAACCCAATACTAGAATGTAAGTATATTATTTTTTTGTTACACAAAGTACAAATTGGAATCAGCCTCACACTTTGTTATGAGGCTCTTATTGCTGACAGTTCCCCTTTAAAGTGACGGAAGAAATTATTTTACCATGCAAATTGCTAAATCGGGCGGCAGAGGACCTGTGGCAGCAAGGACAATGACTAAGGTATACGTTCCCTTTAATGGGTGGGTGAAGGGATGACATCAGAAAGAGGGGGTGGCTTATGGCACAGGAGGCTCTTCAAGAGTGAATGCCTTCACGTAACAACAGAGGGCACCAGTACGCTGCGGCATTAGTTTGATGTCTACATAAACTGACTGCAGGGGAGCAGGAGGCGGCTGAGGGGTACTACTGAGAAAGGAGAGCAAGTGGGTAACCTAGTTAGTGCTCCCCCAGAAATGAGGTCTAGGAACACTGGCGAGGAAAGCAGCAAGACAAGAATTTATGCGAGACTATGAAAGGAGGGATTACTAAGCTGGCAAAAAAAAAAAAAAATTGATGAAGGGCGAGATCTAAAAATGAAATGAGGGATATGGACACAAGTTAGAAAGTGGTCTGCCTTAATCCCAGGAGCCTGAGAAAGAAGAAATATACTGCATACTTGTCATAATTTCATTTTAAGTTAGCTCCAACATTGTCAATGGGTAGTCACAACTGGGTATCGTGCCCCCCCCCACCAGGGGAATGGAACAGCCCAAGCTTTAGAATGTTGGGCATATGAGGATTCCATGCAGCAGCAACTTTCCAGTCACTACTGACCTTGCAGTGCCATAATAGCAACACATTTTCATACATTATGTAAGCAATAACCCATGACAGGGTGTGGGGTTACTGGGGATTACTCAACACCCTGGGTGCTGTGAGGACACTCAGGCGAGCGTTGTGAGGCACGAGGGCGAAGCCAGAGTGTCCTCACAGCACCCAGGGTGTTGAGTAATCCCCAGTAACCCCACACCCTGGAGTGGGTTACTGCGCTTATAACATGGGTCAGACAAGTTTTAAAAATTTTTAGTTTTTGAGAAATGTCAGAAAGTGTCCCGTCTGAGCTTGGTATGCTTCCACTGAAATTGCCACTGCATAAAGTAGTTCCTGCAGTTATTGTATTGCTTCCTTTGCTTAAAATTTCTCGTTTTCTGTCACTCTGACAGTTTTCTGACTTCCAACACTCATCGAGTCCATCCACATTTTGAGTAACTTAAAATGTTATTTTATTCTTCAAAGAAACACACACAAGTGGTGAACACTGTACATCGCGAGTGCTTAACACTCAGACGCATTACAAAAATAATTTCGGATGCTGAGAGAGAGAACAATTTCTAATACCTTAATGTGGAGAAACACACCAATTTTCAACAGTGGTAGATTCTGTCTCTGCTCGACTACCGCCAGTGAAGCTGAACTGCTGCACTGACTCTCTCCTGTCAACGCAGTGGAAAACACTGCACTTGAGGGACAGATAGACAGAGAAACTGAGCAGACTGCAGCAAGTTCTAATTAACAAATGTCTCTGTCTCTCTCACTTCCTACTTCTGATTGCTGCACTTGTTGAGTGGCACACGGGCACCAGAGATCCGGGGGGGGGGGGCTCTGGGACAGAAAGCAGTTTTCTGCATTTCACAGTTTAGTGGGTCTCCGTTATGCCTACCTGTCGCACTCACTCTCTAGGTTCACAACTCTGTCCTGCAGCTCCCAGGAGATCAGATGGGCGGTGGCGTGCAAAACATACTGAGGTCGGCCACTCTTGCTTCACTGTTTTCTCGGGACACAGTGGTCCATGAGGTGGGTGGGTAGAGCTCCGGTCCTATTATGGAGCACAGCAGCCGATGGAAATATCTCGCTTCCCCACAATTACTAATGGCTGTCATTCACTTTTTGGGACCAATGAATATACTGTTAACTAGATCGCTCTGCCCACTGATACTGCTGGCAGCCCCTTCACAGAAACTGTGGGTATATTGGGGGTTAATCAACAGCCACGCAGAGACAATCCACCAATGGGAGCAGACACTTTTACCAAGTTTTTGCAACCCATGTTATAAAATAAATTACCTACATTAAACATACCTCAACATGTAAATAAAAAACAAACAAACAAAAAAAAAAAACTGCCTTTACCTTTTAGGCAGACGTCCGAGGAGGAAAACGCAATCCACCGGACATAAGATTTGGACAATTCAATCCTCCCTGCAGGAAGAACCATCCGGCAACAAGGCAGGTTCCACACCATTTACACATCGAGAAAACACAGACCAACAACATAGAAACACAGAAGTTGATGGCAGATAAGTACTGCAAGGCCCATCCAGTCTGCCCATTTCCTTTTCTACCTTATAAATGTGCCATCGGCCTTTGCTCTGTCAATGTCCTATCTATTCACACTCATCTGTATTGTTCCCATATGCCTATCCCATACCTGTTTGAAGCCCTGCACTGTATTCACATCCATCACTTCCTGAGGTAGGCTGTTCCATGCATCCACCACCCTTTCTGTGAAAAAGAACTTCCTCACATTACCCCTTAATCGGCCTCCCTCTAATCTCATGCTGTGTCCTCTTGTCCTGCTATTTTTCTTATATTGAAACATGTTAGATTCTTTCACCTTATTAATGCCCTTAAGGTGTTTGAATGTTTCGATCATATCACCTCTCTCCCTCCTTTGCTCTAGTGTATACATAGAGCTCCGTTAATCTGTCCTCCTACATTTTCTGATGCAGTCCCTGCACCATTTTGGTTGCCCTCCTCTGGACTGCCTCAATTTGGTTAATGTCCTTGTGAAGGTGTGACCTCTAGTACTGCATGCAGTACTCCAGATGGGGCCTAACCAGTGTCTTGTAAAGAGGGATTATTACCTCCCTCTTAAGACTTGTGATACCCCTACTAATACACCCAAACATCCCCCTAGCCTTACCTACTGCTTTAGTGGTCTGCTTGGATGATTTCAGGTCAACGATGATGATGATACCCAAGTCTCTTTCTTCCCTTGTGACTGCCAACAACTCCCCTCCCAGCCTATAGGTGGCTTCATGGTTTCTATTCCCTAAGTGCATGATCTTGCACTTCTTTGCATGAAACCCCAGTTGCCACTCTTCCGACCATTTTGCTAGTTTATCCAGATCTCTTCTCATTCTGCCCACACCATCTGGATTATCTACTCTGTTGCAGATCTTGGTGCCATCTGCAAACAGACAAACCTTAACCTCCAGTCCATCTGCAATGTCACTGGCGAAGATATTGAAGAGGCCTGGCCCAGGACTGATCCCTGAGGTACCCCACTTGTGACTTGCATCTCATCTGACTGTATACAGTTTACCACCACACTGTTTTCTGCCCGTCAACCATTTTGCCACCCAGTTGACCAACTTCTGACCCACCCCGAGCCTACCCAGCTTATTAATCAATCTTTTATGTGGAACAGTATTGAAAACTTTGCTGAAGTCAAGGCAGGCGACATCAACTGCTCCCCAGGTAGGCATAACAACCCACTAAGACAACTTCCAGGCAACAACTACATGAAGTGAGGCTATCTGTAACAAGAAAGCACCTCAAGAGTTGTCAGTAAAGCTGTCAACCTGTGGTCACAGACTGAAAAATAATCCTTAACATATACAGTATCTTACTTATGAGTACAGTACAGCAAAGAAAGAGGGATGTCCAAAAAAATCAGTAGGGGATTTTTAACCAACAGGACATCCCTCCTAGCATACAGGATAAGATTCCCCCTGCAGGAGCCAGGCTCCTAGGAGGGCCCCATTGACAAAGTTGGAGCTAACAGAAAAGGAAATTATGGTAAGTATGAAGTACAATTTCTTCTTTCTGTAGCACTCCACATGGTCAATGGGTAAACAACTGGGTTCTAAGAAACAGTACCCAGAAAAAAAAAAAAAAAAAAAACAGGGGGTTATCCCATATGCCAGAGGCAAGCACCGAAAATTACTTGCTAACTGCTGTATGCAGTACCAAAACTGTGTCAGCCGAAGTCTGAACATCCAAGATGGATGTTGTGAATGTGTGGGCAGGAGACCACGCAGTTGCCTTGCATAACCTTAAAACCAATCCTTCACCAGTCTTGCCCAGGGCGTCGCCCTAGCCCTTGAGTGGTGAGCCTTGAGAAGACATGGGGGCCTCCTCTTACTACAACGTTGGCCTGGACAACGCAGGCCTGCACACTTTTAGCATGGTCTAAACAAGGCCTTGACTCATCTGTTCCACGAGGACAAACAAGCATATCTGATTTACGGAACGCAGTCTGTTTAGGATAGATCCTAACGGTGTGTAATAAATCCAACTTGTGCAATTCCTTCCCTTGGATTGAGGAGGTTGTGGACAGGAGGACACAAGCATGTGTGTCAAAAGTATGGCAGCTTAGATTCAATGTAAAGAAGTGCAAAGTAATGCACCGGAAACAAAACCAGGGGAAGAGTACACAATTTTTTTTTTTTTGGGGGGGATACTAACAACAACAAAAATGGAAACGGACCTGGAGGTAGTCATATCAGATTACCTAAAGTAAGCAGGCAACGTGAGAAGGCAGTAAAGAGGGCTGGGGGAGATACTGGGATGTATAGCAAGGGCATCACCAGTAGAAAACTGGAAGTTGTTATCCTCTGTACAGACAGTTGGTGAAATCCAGTCTGGAGTACTGTGTGCAGTTCTGAAGACCCCATCTCTGCAAGGACACAGACAGGAAGGAGGCAGTTCAGAGGGCAGCAACTAAAATGGTGCAGGGTCTGCACCAGAAGCCATACAAAGAGAGACTAAAGGAGTTTAATACGTATACCCTTGAGGAAAGGAGGGTGAGGGGGGACATGACAGAAACTTTCAAGCACCTCAAAGGAAATCAAAAAAGTCCAAGAGGGCAGCATCTTTCAGAAAACGATGTGCAAGAACAAGGGGGCGCAATTTGAAGGTAGAGGGGGGGACAGTTCAAGTTCAACGTGAGGAAGTATTTTTCCATGGAGAGGAAGGTGGGCACATGGAAAGGCCTTCCCCTCAGGAGGTCGTGGGGTCAAAAACAGTGGGGGAGTTCAAGAATGCCTGGGACAGACACAAGGCAATTCTGGTGGGGGGTAGGAAGAAGTAGACTGTTGGTTAACTAGGATCTGCAGCGTATCCAATAGGTAGGGAAGAAAAAATTACTCACCTTAGTAATGTTGTTTCTTCTAATGGAGTCTTGCTATATTATGACATATGCAGTGAGTCCCAACCTTTGAACTGCTCCGGAGGTGAAAGAGTTAACTTTCCATGCCAGGCATGGAACCTTGAGCGCGAACTCGGTTGAAAACTCTGTCTGTTGTTCTTCAAACTCAAACTGTCAGATCTTTACAAGCAAAAACTCACTAAGGTTCTGTGTGGAAGCCGTAAACCTACACTAGCCAACTGGCTACTTAATAGAAGAACACATTTTTCTTGGTCCCAAAACAAAGACTCAAGTCAGGGGATCCAGAAAAAAAAAAACATAACACCCAAACACCCCAAAAAGGAGGGGTGAAAATAAGGTGGGCATCTACCAAGTGCCAACACTACACTGCCCACCCACATCCCAAAAGTAGAGTTCTGAGAGGGCAGGCCGGGAGGTCATAATATAGCAAGACTCCATTAGAAGAAACAACATTACTAAGGTGAGTAATTTTTTTCTTCAAACATGAAGTCTTGCTATATTATGACATAAGCAGACTACACAGCAGTACCTCCATGGAGGAGGGACAGAACCTACTTAGGAAATAGGCTCTGAAGCACAGCTGTACCAAACCGAGCATCACTCCTAGCCTGGATATCCAGGGAGTAATGCTTGGTAAAAGTGTGAACTGTTTTCCAGGTAGCTGCTTGACATATCTCTAGGATAGGGATGTCCCTGGCAACAGCCAGAGACGCAGCTGTACCTCTGGTAGAGTGAGCCCTCAGGCCTGAGGGAGGAACCTTACACAATTTCTCATAGCAAAATCGGATACAAGAGATAATCCACCTGGCAATGGATCTTTTAGTGGCAGGTTTCCCTTTACCAACCTCACCATAAGTGAGGAACAGTTGAAGGGAGTCAAACCTGTGACCCTTGGTACGTTCTATGTAGTAACTAAGGGCTCTTTTGACATCTAAAAAACTGTGCAGTCTCCTCTCACCAGAGGAGGAATGGTCAGTGAAATACACAGGAAGAGACATAGATTGATTAAGGTGGAAGTCTGAAACAGCCTTAGGCAAGAACTTCCTGTTAGTCCTGAGGACCACCTTATCTCTATGAAAGGAGATAAAACCAGGTTCCACTGACAATGCCTGCAATTCACTTATGCGCCTGGCAGAAGTGATGGCTACCAAAACACAGTTTTCAAGTCAAGTACTTAAGCTCTGCTGAAGACAAAGGGCTCAAAGGGGTTGCATAAGCTGAGCAATGCAAATATTAAGATCCCAGGCAGGGCAGGGGCTCTGAAAGGGGGTTGGTGAAGCAACCCTTGAAAAACTGGAGAATACAGGATGAGCTGAAAGAGAAGAGGGTTTACCTGCTGATAAAAAAAGCAGACAGCTGCCAGGTGCACTTTTAGGGTAGCTGGTCTCAGCCCCAATGTATTCAAATGCACCATGTAATCCAGGACTGTGGGTAAGTCAGCAGATTCTGGGGAAATATGTCTGCCAGAGCACCAAATGGAAAATCTCTTCCATTTGGAATTATAAGTAGCCCTGGTGGAAGGCTTCCTAGAAGCCTTCAAGATATCCAATACACCTTGGGAGAGGTGTAGGTCAGCAAACTCTGACTCTTCAAGAGCCAGGCCTAGAGGTTGAGAGATTTGAGGTTCGGGTACCAAACTCTCCCCTGGGCACAGATTAACAGGTTGTGATTCCTGGGAAGACACAGGGGGAAGGTGGACTGCTAAGGACATAAGGAGTGGGTACCAGGGCTGTCTGGCCCAATCTGGAGCAATCAGGATCATCTTGCAGGGTTGAGATCTGATTTTGACTAGCACCTTGAAAAGAAGAGGGAAGGGGGAAAAGCATATAGAAACTTCCCTTCCCAATTGAGAAGGAAGGCATCCAAGGGAACTGAGCCCAACACTGGGGGCCTGCAGCAAAAAAGGGGAAGTTGGTGATTGTCTGGGGCTGCAAAAAGATCTATCTGCGGAGTGCCCCATCTGGCAAATACTACCTCCAGTACTAGGGGATCCAGTGACCATTCGTGATGGCCCTGGGAAATCCTGCTGAGAGCATCTGTCAGGACATTGTCCTTGCCTGGGAGGTGAACTACTGTAAGGGAGGTGTTCAGGGAATAAGCCAGGGACCACAACTTCATTGCTTCCGGTGCACAAGGCCGTAGACAGAGTGCCTCCTTGCTTGTTGATGTACCACATTGTAGTGGTGTTGTCTGTTCTGCCCTGTACGACTTTGTTCTGAGCAGATGTGTAAAAAACTTGAAGTGCTAGAAAAACTGCTCTGAGTTCCAACAGATTGATGTGGAGCAGAGATTCCTGTGCGGACCACAATCCCTGGGTAGTGAGCTCCCCACCCCAAGAGGGATGCATCTGTAGTAAGGATTAAGGAGTGAGACTGAGGGGTGAAGGGGACCCCCTGTCTCAGATCGCTCTGGTCCTGCCACCACTGAAGGGCTTGGATCAGGGTTCGAGTCACTGGGATCAATTTGGTTAAAGGGTCTCTCCTTTGAGACCAAAAGGCTCTCAAATGGAACTGGACATCCCTCATCTGAAATCTTGCTCCCTGCACCACTGCTGTAGAAGCAGCCACGTGCCCCAGGAGTTGCAGAAAATGCCTTGCTGGTTGAGAGACTTGCAGGGTGAAAGAGGAGGCAAGAGAGACCAGGGTCCTTGCTCTTTCCAGAGAGAGGAAGGCTCTGGCCTCTTTTGTGTTCAGTTCTGCACCTATGAAGGTGAGGAGCTGGACAGGCTCTAGAACTGACTTTTGAAGACTGAGAAGGAAACCTAGAGATGTGAGCAGTTGCTGAGTTACCTGAAGGTGAAGTTTGACTTGTTCTGGAGACTGGCCTACTATGAGCCACTTGTCCAGGTAAGGAAAGATGGCAATCTTTTGCCTTCTTAAGTGGGCAACTGCTACTGCCAGGCATTTTGTGAATACCCTCGGGGCAGAGGTGAGGCCGAAGGGCATTGCTCTGAACTGGTAATGGCCTGAGGGCAGTTCGAATCTGAGGTACTTTCGATGGGAGCTTCTGATGAGAACATGGAAGTAGGCATCCTTGAGGTCCAGGGACGCTAGCCAGTCCCCTGGCCTTAGAGAAGGTAAAATAATTCCCAGAGTCACCATTTTGAATTTTGGTTTTAAAAAGTGCTTGTTTAGGTATCTGAGATCCAGGATGGGCTGCCATTCTCCTGTCTTTTTTGGGGTAAGGAAGTACCTGGAGTACAGCCCTTTGCCCTGGTGTAGGGGTGGAACCCTTTCCACAGCTCTGAGAGCCAGGAGGGTAGAAACTTCTGTTTCCAGGGCAAGTGCCTCTGATGGATTTGCAGGTGGAAAGGATCTGGTTCTCCTCTTTGGAAATTTTTTGAAGCTGAGAACCAGTCCCTGGCTTACTACTTCCAGGACCCACTTGTCTGATGTTAAAGACTTCCAGTCCTGGACAAAGTAAGCCAGCCTGCCCCCTACAGGTAGAAGAGAATCGGCCCTGGCCACCCCATCAGGGTGCCTGCTTGGCAGGGGCTTTGGGCTGAGGGGTGGAAGCAGGCTTGCTTGCACCCCGTCTGCCTCTCCCTCTAAAGAACCCCCTCTGGGCATAAGCAGAAGAGGAGGCCTGGACTTGGTAAAAAGGCCTATGAAAAGGTCTGCCCCTGCCCCTGGGAAGCTGCCTTTGAGGAGTGGCCTGCCTTTCCTTGGCCTGTGCACTCCTATAGGTGGTCCTATATTCATCCATTTTCTTCATGTAATTCTCTGTCTGCTCCCCAAACAGAGAATTCCCCACAACAGGAAAAACCATGGCCTTAGACTGGGTATCCTGTGACAGGGTAGTACATCTGAGCCAAGCCATTCTGCGAAGTGCCACAGATGTAGCCATGACCCTTGATGACACATCATTAGAGCCTACTGCAGCATGAAATTGCACCTTGGATGCCTCAATACCATCTGCAGCCACCTGTTCCAGCTCCCTGGCAAGCTGGTCAGGGACCTGTTTTGCCAGGGCCAGCACAGTATCCCATCTGGATTTCTGGTACCTAGCAGCATAAGCCATATAATTTGCCTGTCTGAGTCCCAAAGATGCTGCCATGTACTGTTTCTTTTGCCATGGCATCAATCCTCCTGGAGTCCTTTTCAGGGGGGTGGGAAGCTAGAGGAACATTTGCCTTGTCACAGGCTGCAGCCTGCACTACCCCCACATGGCTGCATTGCTGTGTGAGGAACTCCGTATCAGAGTCTGATAATGTATACCTCTTATCCATCCTTTTATCAACAGGAGGTATAGTGTGAGGAGTTTTTAGAATTTTTACTGTCTGTTTCCCGAAAAGATTTATGCAAAGGAATAGACAGTCTCCTAGACTCTGGAATAGCCATCATTTCTACATAATCAGGCTCCTCTTGGTCATCAACAGCTTCCTCAACAGGGAGCTGAAGAGTTTCAGCAACTTTCTTATAGAACATAAAATGAGAAGGAGACTCAGATAGCCTGGGGGGGGAGAAACCCCTGACGGTCTGTCTGGAGAGATGTCCAGTTCAATGGGCACATCCAGACTTTCAAAACCACATTCACTCTCCTCATACTCCTCTTCCCCCTCCTCCGGTTCATAAAAATCATAATCTTGAACTGGCAGAAACGGCCGAACCGAGTGCTTCCCTGATGGTGTCTGTTCGGTCGGAACCAGGGAAAGTGACTGGACAATTTGAATTGCTTTAGCTATTTCCTCAGCGGTTGGAGAAAGAACTTTAGGCTCCCCACTAGCTGACTTCCTAGTCCTTTTAGTTGGAACCGGCTCCTCAGAGCTGGCTCTTCGTTTGCCCGAGGAAGTATCGCCCTGGTCAGAGGGCACTCCCTCCGGTTCGGTTGGGACCGAACCGGGCTGGCCATCCGGGTCAGCGGACTTTTTGGCCTCCCTTTCCCTGAGCCTACCAACTCTCTTTTCTATGGTGGCAGCAGGAAAATTCTTACAAATCTGGCAGTCTGCATTGAGGTGGTCAAACCCCAGACAATATACACAGGTGGTGTGTGGGTCAGCCTTAGCAAAGGCTTCCCCACAAACACCACAGTGCTGAAATCCAGTGGGCCCGGTTTTTCCTTTGGGTTTCTCAGACATAGTGCCAGCCTAACCAAACTTGCCCGTTTATGGCAATCCGCCAAGCAAGACTCCCTTATCAGTTCCCAACCGTGTCACGGGTCGTGGAAAAAACCGTAATGAAATCCGTTTTTTTTTAGAACCAATAAGAACCGGGAACCGCACTCTAATGAAGGACTAGTGAAGTTTGAGAATAAACTGATCGGTTCAAGCCGAACCGAAAAGCGTTTACAAGTTACACACAGAATAAAATAAATGTAAGCCTATCTATTACTTACAATACCACAGACAGAGCTTGAACCGACCGGTTGCGGTTTAATTTCGGTCAAAAAAACGATAAATACTTTTTAACCGACAAACGAACCGAGCAGAAGGTGAAATCTCCGGAGCGACTGTTCAGTGAGGCGGAGTAAAGAATCTGACAGTTTGAGTTTGAAGAACAACAGACAGAGTTTTCAACCGAGCTCGCGCTAAAGGTTCCATGCCTGGCATGGAAAGTTAACTCTTTCACCTCCGGAGCAGTTCGAAGGTTGGGACTCACTGCATGTGTCATAATATAGCAAGACTTCATGTTGTTTGAAATGGGCAAACTAGATGAGCCAAGCAGTACTCATCTGCCGTAAAAGTCTACATTTCTATGTCCTGGAACTCCTGAAAGGTAATGAGCACTTTGGGGACGAACATCGTTCTGAGTACCACCTGTCCTTAAAAGCCTAAATAAGGTATGTCTCCTTTAGAAGGAGCCTGTTAAACCAACCAGTGATATGGACGAGTGTGGTTTGGAAAAAAAAAAAGCTTCTTGCAAGGAGTATTCAGACCCCAATTCAGATCTCACGGAGAACCAGAGATCATGACACCACACGTGTCCTATTATACATGTGCCTATAAGTTCTGAGGCCAAAAATCCCAGGGTGTTGTGAGAGCAGAACTTGGCCTCTCTGCAGACTCCAGATCAACCTCTTTGGCACACCTTCTTGTGGAAACCCCAAAAAATGCAGAATAGTGGCCGCTGAAGGTGTAACCTTCCCAGCTGGCCACTGTAAAAAGAGGCGTCATCCCCTACCAGGGCATAGGCTGCGGACATAGAGCATTTTCAGTCAGCCATCAAGTAGTTTTTCCGGGAGATACACATCTATAGGTATATGTATAGATATACACACAATTTTTTTCAGTAAGGGGCATCCTCTTTTCAGGAACCAGGGCGTGAGCTGTATAATTTCTGGATTTTTTGGTGGAGAAAAGCAGGTCTCTAAACACCAGAAGGCAGAAAGGTGCTTACTGAGCAAGATTCGCCAAGTCTGACAACTACAGTCTTCTTGGTCACTCTGCAGCCAATGAGGCAGCTCCCTCTAGAGCGTGTTTTTTATATTTATTTATTTTTTTTAAACTTAGGAATTAAGAGTTAATAGAAGAAGCTTACACACTGCTGAAGGTCCGCTCTTGAGGCAGAGCGACCACTGCCCCTGGCTGTGGACACTGAAAAAGACTGAAGAACATTTTCAGATCTGGGCACTGCGGCTGGATGTGAACAGATTTATTTGCAGTTGACCAAACCAGCTGCATTGGAGTTAGAAAACCTCTGGGTTTAATCTCCACTCCACGGAATGAACATTTCACGACAGCCAGTCCGCCTGAAGGTTCAATTCCCCTGCCAGGTGAACTGCTGACAGGTCAGCAACGTCTTGAAACATCTCCCGTGCCTCAATTGGTATGTACAAATGTACACCATGCTTAGCAGCATGATTGAAACCTAAGGGAAGCTAGGCAGAAACTTCTCTAACTCCCAAACAATGATGTGGAGATGCTGTTCCTAGACTGACCAAGTTCCCCAAGTGGGAAGCTGGCTCCTGCCTGCCCACCAACCATGTAAGCAGACATCTGTTGAGAATTAACTCTGGGAAGTTTTAGTGGAACTCTGCTCAGATCCTGCACATTCACTCACCAACTCAGGGAGTGACGAAGCTGCAGGGGGTAGGGAAAACTGGCTGATAATCCTCAGATGAGGGATCCCAGGCCGACAGTGAATCCATTTGAAGAGGCAGCATCTGGAAGCGAGCCCACAGGATTAAAACTATCGCTGCCTATCTTGAAGCACAAATCACAGCAGACCGAGGGCAGATGCCGATGACCACGTCCTGAGCCAGTGGACTTGACAAAAAAGTTATCTTCCAGGAAGGCGAAAAAGACGTCCCTGGTTTTGTGCTGAAAAATTACCACCAGGCATTTCAAGGTCTGAGACTGCCCGGGACAACTCTTCTCCTGGTTCACCCTTAGCCATGCAACTCTGGTAGATCTAGCATACCGACCTCTTGCCAGGGATGTCTGTGCATGAATAAGCAGGATATTCAATCAAGATAGATAGTAAGGCACCAGGACTAGCAACACCTTCAAGGAACTTGATGGGGCTAATGCCTGGGTGAAGAGAAGCACCCTAAAGGTTGATACAGTATAAAAAAACGGATATATTAGTAGGACTGATGGAGGAAATGTGGTGGCAGGCATCTCTCAGATGTATTGGGGCTTAAGAAAACCACTTGATTGAGCAGCCCAGTGACTGACCTCCGGAGCGCCATCCTGAAAAGGTCTGTGGAGCAAAAACCTGTGCAGGGGCTTGAATCTAGAATGGGCCTTACAATCCCCCCCAACTTCCTGGGGACTATAAAAATCAATAGGACCCCTGACCTTATTTGTTTAGTGGGACCTGTACTATGGCCCCGAAAGAATGAGGGGATCAGGAGCTCTGATGACCTCTGGCCTTTTCGCCGTCCTTGAGAACTGAGGCAGAGTAGAGTCCCCTAATAAGGCATCTGACATTGCTCTGGCCCATCTTGAGGAAAACTCCTGTAATCCATTAAGAAAAGGTGTCAGAAATGGGCCCATGTGCCTTCTTGTGAGGGACCAGGCTTGTGGTGCTGGGCCTCCTGCATGGTGCCTGGCCAGAGTTCCTCTGATACTGTAACCTTGTTATCAGAGTAGGCGCCTCCATTCTCTGGAGTCATTATCGAGAACCAACCTCCATGGATTGTCGCCGCTAGCTATTACCTTGACCCCTTTGGGTTACGGTAGTTTTAGCTGTTTGACACCAGAGATGGTCTTTTTCACTGCATGCATGCATGCATGCATATTGCATATATATATATATATATATATATATATATATATATATATATATATATATATATATATATATATATATATATATATATATATATATATATATATATATATATATATATATATATATATATATATTATATATATATGCATCTATATATATATATATATATATATCTATATATCATATATATCTATATATATATCTATATATATATATATCTATATATATATGCATATATATATATATAATACACATATATATACATACACACATATATATATATATATATACATACACACACACACACACACACACATATATATATACATACATATACATATATATATATATATATATATATATATATTTATATTTTTGTAAAGTAGTATCCAGGGCAGAATCGAACCGTAGGCCTCCCTCAAGGGTAAATTAAACAGCCTAGCTTATGAAGCTTGACCACACCCAATGACTAAGCCACATGGCACTCATGGCTGAAAACAAAGTAGGACGTGCGGTCTGATACGAAATTCTCCAGTGAATAACCACCTGCAAGGTGGAAACATGACCATGAATTGCAAAAAGGCTCACACCTTCAGAAAGGTGGAACGAAACTGGCCAGGGTAGTGACCCATATGTTGAAGGCTCTGGCCAATAAAGAAGCATAACACGTACAACTGTTGCGTGCTGATAGAAGCGAAACCCCTCCTGCACACGGTGTCCAGCCATGCTTGCCATGAGGCTGTTAGGGCCAGAGCCTTCTATAAACAAGGTGGTGTTTTTTTTTTTCAGAAATACAAACTACAGTTTTTCAGTGGAGGAGCTCACACACACACACACACACACACACACACACACACACACACACACACACACACACACACACAAGACCTTTTCCATAAAAAAGAAAGAACCGTGACATGGTTAGACACTTTCTGTTCCATGCCTACTCAATTTTGGTTACATTGTAGCCGAAAAAATTAAGATTGAGACGGACTGACATCTGTTGTCTCCATGGACTGTACCTCTTGAGCTGCAAGGGACTATGTGCCTCAGTTAACCAAAAAGACAAGGGCTTATTATGAAGCAGGGGAGAAAAAACATCTCTCATTTGGACTCCGTCCACTCCTTTACACTTCCTTCTCCACAGAAGGAAGGGAACGTCTTTTTTTTTTTTGTTTAAGGTCAGGAACTTCCAAGATCCGCGTAATCATCAACTTCATCCTGGCCTTTGAAAAGGCAGGGTTGGGGTCTGCCTGCAAAGCTGTTCTCGCAGCCTAAGCTCACTGCGCCACACCTGGGTGTGCCTGGATGTCCCCCGCCATGAAGGGCCCGACTGGGGTTGGGTGAATCTGTGGGGATGTCCAAGCTCACTCAGGAGCCACAAAGGTAATTTCTTTGCAATTCTGCTGCCACTGCCAATTAAATAGCCAGGTGCTCCCCTCCCCTAGGCCAGAGAACCGACTTGGGGGTGGGGGGGGTGCTGAGCAACACAATGAGGGCAAAAGGAACCCATGTTCAAAGATCTCATCACCCCTTTTGCAGGTCTTATATAGTTTCATGATTAATGGTCTCTGATAAGTCATGGTGCCAAAAAGAAATATAACTGTGCCAAATAACAATTGTGAGGTAAAAAGTAATAATTAGCCCCAAAATCTTTTCTGAGCTAAATTCTCCACGGAGTTGTCTTAAATGACTTGCTCAGAGTCACTCATCATGCAAGTGGGGGTCGTGGGAATCAAACCCAGGACTGCTGAATGCATCATACTCTTATTTGAAGCTTTACGCTATACTGCCAGCTGCTGCAGTAATTAGCACGCATGCGCAGAATGTTAGCGTGCTTGTGCAGGTGCACCAGCAGGCGTCCAAGCGCAATAGCGACATCGACGTATGCTATTGCACTGCACTAACACTGTGCGCTGCAGCAAGTGCAGCACAGGCACGCACGGAAAAAGGTGGGAAAACAGCCTGAAGGAGGAGCGATGCCAGCCATTAATGGCAGCTGTGCAAAACGGAAAACAGAGGTCTGTTGTGGGGGAGACAAACACACAAAACTCAATTAGCTGAGAAACAATTAGCAATAAAAAAACCTGAGGGGAAGAGAGACCGAAGCCGAAGGACTCCCAGAAATAAATGAAATTGGACCTACTTGTGTTTTTTGTTTTTAAATGGAGACCATTAAAAACACCCTAACAAGGCAGAAAAAGACTCCCAATCCATACAGGGAAATGGGAAGGCAGGCTATTCACTTTGGAAGCCACAGCTTAACCGGCACGATATTAATTTAAGGGTACTCCCTGAAAAACGGGTAGCTCCAACATGCTGTGCACAACTGCAGCCCCAAAGAAGTCGTGGAATATTGAAAATATTGAGAGATAAAAGTAGCTCTGTCCCCTTTGAATAGCACAGCTTAACTGGAGAGTTGCGGCTGCATGGAATCCTCATATGCCCAACATTCTAAAGCTTGGGTTGTGCCATTCCCCTGTTAGGGGTGTACAATACCCAGTTGTTACGATTACCCATTCAAAAATGTGGAGCGCTACAGAAACAAAATTAATGAGCTCTAGGCAATGGTAGCAGATGTGGGGATGGACTTCACAGTCATTACAGAAACTTGGACCACAGGGAACAACTGAGACCTGGTGGTCCCAGGTTACAGAATGTATAGGTAAACTGGAGTAAGTACAGAGGAGTAGAGGTAGCCCTTTATGTCAGGGAAGGCACTGAGGTTGTAGAGGATGGGTTAATCAGGGGGGAGAAATCAGGAAACGGAACTGCTGCGGGGGTGGTCTACAGGCCCCTGACATAGGGGGATGAGGGCGACAGGAACTAGGGACTTTCAACCTGCAAGACATTGACTGTAATATTCTAGCAGCTAGGAGCATCAGAAGCCAGGCCCTGCTAGATGCACTGCAGGACTGCCTACTAGTGCAGCTATCAGTTATGCACTCTGCACAACTGTGCGGTTTCTCCACACCCATGGGGAGAGATAAAGGCACATCACACGTTTCTGCTGCACTAATACAATACTTTGTTACTGCTTTTTGGTGCATATAAAGCAACTGTGCAACCTGGCCAAAAAAAAAACACAAACTTGGCTGTACGAACACTCTCCATTATTGTTTCCTTGCCCCCTCGCTCTACTTTCACCCTACTTTAAGATAACATAACAACATTAACAGAGCAATTCATAGAAGTTACTGGCCTGTGTTGCCTCCAAAGCAGTATAGCACATCGCTTCCTTCCTTCGACCTCCTCTTGTGGCGCCCCCGGTCACCTAACAAAACAGGTTACTCACCTTTAACAGTAGTTCTAGGAGTGGTATATGTTGTTCATCCACACTTCTTACCATGTCCCTTTAATTCTCGCAGGAAGGTCTTCAAGCTGGCTCCTTCTACCCACTCCTTCCACCCACCCAGGTGGTTTTAACCCTCGGCTCCGTCCCATGACGCCAGATCTTAGCCCGCTGGAAGCCAGGTTTGTGCGTCGCAGCCAGGGAGGTCGGATGGGTCAGTGTGGATGAACATATACCACTCCTAGAAAGTATGGTTACGTAAGAACTTACTGTAACAGTAGATCTTCGAGGAACAGTCTCTTGCAGTAGGTTATTACTCTTGGGAGTCCGCTAGGTGGAGCAGTCACATGGTAGCTTCTTCCAGCAGTCTTCTATAGGGCCTCCCAAATACATCACTTCCTCTGGCTATGTATAAAAGTGGGCGGCCCCAGGTACACACTGTTCCCCACTGGCTGTAGCATACCGAGGGGAAACAAGGTACCGAGGGAAAAGCCCAATCCATATGTCCTGAAAGACAAGGACAAGTGAGAAAAAGGAGGGGGACGGAGGGTGGGACTGTACCTACTGCAAGAGACTGTTCCTCGAAGATTTATTGTTACGGTAAGTTCTTACATAACCGTACTATCTTTTACGGACAGGTCTCTTGCAGTAGGTTATTACTCTTGGAAAAGTACCAAGCAGTTATAGCACAGGGAGGAGAGGCAGACAAGGGGGACGGGGCAAGAGCCGCGACAGCAAGCAATGCCAAGTGGAGAAAATCCAAGAGACAGCAGTTGGATCCCCGGACAAGGGATGACGGTCAGACAAAGTCAAGTCATCTCAATTGTACCCTTGCCAGGTGGACAAGCCACGGGTGAGTGAGGCATAAAATACATATGGATCTATAGATAAATAGAGATTGTGTATGTATATGTATGTGTACACATACATATACACACAGACAGACAGACAGACACACAGACACACAGACAGACACACAGACACACAGACACACAGACACACAGACACACAGACACACAGACACACAGACACACAGACACACAGACACAGACACACAGACAGACAGACAGACAGACAGACAGACAGACAGACAGACAGACAGACAGACACACAGACACACAGACAGACAGACAGACAGACACAGACAGACAGACAGACAGACAGACACACGAACACAGACAGACGAACCACGAGACAGACAGACACACAGACAGACACACAGACACACAGACAGACAGACAGACACACAGACAGACAGACAGACAGACAGACAGACAGACAGACAGACAGACAGACAGACACAGACACCGGAAATCCACAGCAAGGGGACACTGAAGGGCTCCAGAAAGGAGAGCAGTAGAGGTCCCCAATGATCCGTGAAGAGGAGTGTCGTGTCCGGTAACGGAGCAAGCCTCCATCAATAAGGGCGAAGAAATCCCAGGTGCCTCCGAGGCCTGCAGGAGGAGGTGGGGGCAAGCCCAAGCGCAGCTAAGGTGCAGGGTGGGACCGGGCCCGGGGGTGGGCATGGGGCGGAGGGGCCGATGGGGCATATCCTGCGTCGCCCAACAACGGTCCCACACAGACCCCTGGAACGGGGTCCGGGAGCACGACAGAGCACCCGGGAGATGCGGAGCCGGGGCCCATGGCGCAGCACGATACAGACCTTGCACTGAACTCGGGGTATGCCCAGAGGCCTGGAGGGAATCCAGGATGGCCTGTGCAGCGGGGACAAACAACTGGTTCCAGCAAAAGGAGCATCGGTAAACAACAACTGAACGTCGGGGACCAAACCAGACGCCTGGAGCCAGGCATGGCGGTGCAAGGTGACGTCAATGGCGGACAGGCGTGCAGCGGTGTTGACTGCATCATAGCCTGCAGCAGGTGTCAGGAGAGGGTGGCCAAGGCGGACACGGCATGAGCCAACCATGCTGACTCCTGGGAGGGTGACAGGGTGGGGAGCGCATCCGCCGCCGAGGAACCCAACGTGCGGAGGTAGCGGGCTATATGGCCCAGACAGTTCAGGATGCACAGCAGCAAGGTACTGGATGCGTAAACCAGCCTGCCAAGGTGATCCAGGAGCCGGGATTTCTGGTCCGGTGGTACTGTGCTAGTGTGACAGGGCTGAGCGGACCGGTCATGAGCCGCCATAATAACCAAGGAGTTCGCCGCAGGAGCGGTTGACAAACAGGGGTGGCTCGGTGGAGCACAGTAAAGACAGTCAAGCCCATGGGAAGTAGGCAAGACCGAAGCAGGATGGCATCAGGCTTGGGACAGGGCATGGGCATACGCAGGGACCAAGGGAGGCACCACCAGGCCAGGTTCCTCAGGCAAGTCGAGGTAGTTGGCCAGTGCCTGGCGAAGGGCATCCAGTTTCGCATTGGGAAATCAGAAGACATCCCAGATCTGAGACATCAGATCCCGAAAGGAAGCATCCGAGGAGCCATTTGGAGGGGCAGGCAAGACCTCCTCAAGGATAGAGGAAACAGAAAAGAGGGACCCAGGGTCTCCGTAGTCCGGGAAGCCTGCGTCGGAGTAGGGCACCCCAAAGGGATCCCCGACATCCGAACTGCCGAAGTGGGAGGAACCAGGAGAGCACCTCCAGATCCGCATGAAGGTGCTTGGGCGAGGGAGGTGGGGAATGGGGAGGCGGAGGACCTGCAGGGGAGTGAGAGAATGGCCCACGATCCATGGACCGAAGAACCTCCAAAACGATGCGGGCAATGCCTGGCACCTGGGAGGGGGCAGATCCACAGGAGGAGGGTGCCCAACAGCGGTGCTTGGAGGGGAGCGCAGTACCCCTGGATTAGCAAGCTCCGAGGACCGGGGGTGGGACGGGGGAGAGGAAAGGAGAAGGGGCACCCCGAACCCCAAGTGACATGGAAAGGTCACACCGAGGGCAGAGGGAGCACCCCATCCACCGTAGAAACATGGCGCTCATGCCAGGGCGGGCAGGGCCCATTCTGCTGACGGGGGAAATCACCCTGGAGTGAATCAGGAAGCACAGAAGGATGCCCCATCGATGAGGGAGAGAACTCCATGTGTCCCTTTGGCAGGGGAAGCCTCCCAGTCGACGAACGCTCCGTCGACGGGGGAAGAGCCCCTGTCGACGAGACAGCAGTAAAGGAATATCCCGTCGATGGGGGAAGTCGTCCCGATGAGCAATGCTCTGTCAACGAGAGAAAGACATCAGGGTGTCCCGTCGTCGACGATGAGGGCAGCTGCCCCATCGACCTTGAATGCCCCGAAGATGGAGGAGCCACCGTCGATGAAGAAGCACTGTAGGGGTGCAGGGCATGAGAGTCCTGGTCCCTCTGATGCTGGGAACAAGAGCCGTGGTCCGGGGCACCCTTAACACGGAACCCCAAGGTCTGTCCAAGGGGCAGCTTGTCAGCCATGACCGGAGGCCTCAGCCTAGCAAGGGAGCCTGGGCTAAGGGGCAGCGGGGTGCTGTGAGGGTATCACAGGTCCGCTGACAGAAGGAGCCAGGGGTACTGTGAGGAGCCCAGGCCTGGCCCCAGATGGAGAAGATCCAGGGGTTGTGCTGGAGGCACAGACCCAGGGAAAGAAGAAGAAAATCAGGTTCAGATCCACGTCGAAGACTGCAACACGGAAGACTGGGCTAGCTGCTGTGCAGGCTGAAGCCGGTGGAAAATGAACGGTGTGTACCTGGGGCCGCCCCCTTTTATACATAGCCAGAGGAAGTGACGTATGGGGGAGGCCCTATAGAAGACTGCTGGAAGAAGCTACCGTCTGACAGCTCCACCTAGCGGACTCCAATGAGTAATAACCTACTGCAAGAGACCTGTCTGTAGAAGATCTACTGTTACAGGTGAGTAACCAATTTTTCTAGGGACGTGGATATGTTGCTCATTCCCACTTACTGGCAGACTCCTAGCAGTTCTCCGGGAGGAGGGAGGCAAGGCGCACACCCCCTACTTTGGGAACAGAGACTGGAGAACTGAGGCCCCAAAACCAGCATCCTGGAGTGAGTCAAGGTCGATGTGGTAATGGGTGATGAAGGTGTTTGCTGTCTTTCAGGCAGCAGCCTGGCAGATTTCCTGGAAGCAGCCGATACAGCGTATGGTGGGTGGAATGAACCCACAGCTCTACGGGAAGCTCAGTACCCGCCAACCTATAGCAGAGATCAATGCAAGATGTAATCCATCTGCCAACTGTCCGCTTTGCTGCAGATCTGTAAGAAGCGGCTTCAGCGTAGGTGACAAACAGCTGGCGAACCTCTCCCCAAATTTCCGCTGTTCTCTCCTTGTAATAGGAGAGAGCTCGTCTCAGGTACAAAGTATGGAGCCTGTACTCTGCATCAGAGGTGTAGTTCAGGTAGAACACAGGCAGAGTCAACACCTGATTAGGGTGAAACTGACACCACCTTTGGGAGGAATTTCAGGTGGGGGCGCAGGACAACTTTGTCCCTGTGGAAGACCAGATAATGAGACTACACCGAAAGCGCCTGGAGCTCCGCAGTCCTTCTGGCTGATGTGATAGCCACCAGGAAGGCAGTCTTCCACAAGTGTAATAGCTCACACTTGTGCATTGGTTCAATGGTTTGCCCATGAGTTTTGCCAAACCAGCAGTAAATCCCACGGAGGTGGAGGTTCATGCACCAGGTTGTTGGGGGAAGATAAGTGATCTAGGCCCTTGGAAAAAGCACCAGACCACCTTCTCCTGTCCCACTGTCCGGCCCATGCCCAGTAAGCAGAGATGGCTGCCAGGTGCACCTTAAGGGTCGAAGACCGAAGATCCCCTTTGGACAGAGACCAAAGGAAGTCTAAAATACTAGCCACAAGACAGAGGTTCCAGGTCCTTGCCCTGACACCAAATGGAAAATCTCTTCCATTTGAAGGCATAGCACTTTCTGGTCAACTCCTTCCTGGATGCTTCCACCACTGTGAGTACATCCTCAGAGAGACCCAAAGTCTAGAACCCTAGCCACTCAGGTACAAGGCTGTCAGGTGCAGGGATTGATGGTCCAGATGGAATACCTTCCCCCAGTTGACAGATATCAGCTCCGGGCATGCTGGAAGACACCTCTGGATACCAGAACTGGCAGAGCCAATCTGGGGCTACCTGGATCACTTGCACCTTGAGAAGCACTTTGTGGATCAAGGGAAATGGAGGGAAGGCGTAGAAGAGGCCTGGGGTCCAAGGACTCGAGAAGGCATCCCCGCTGAGGGGTGTGGGCATGAAACAGCCTCAGCTTGGCGTTTTCCCTGGAGGCAAACAGGTCCACCATCGGTTTGCCCCAGTGAGAGAACAGGCTGTCAGCTACCTCTAGATGGAGAGACCACTTGTGGGATGTTTCACCTACGCGGCTGAGAGCATCCGCCAGTTGAATCGAGGCTCCTGCCACATGGATGACTAGGAGATCTGCCTTTACACGGCTCACAAGTGTCCAGATGTGGAGTGCTTCCCTGCACAGCAGCCGGGAGTGCATTCTGCCCTGCTTGTTGAGGTAGTACATGGTCATGGCATTGTCCGTCTGGACTTTAACCATTTGATTCCAAAGCTGCTGAGTGAATGCTGACAACGCCAGTCTGACTGCTCTTAGCTCCAACAGGTTGATATGGTATCGGGATTCCTTGGGGGTCTAGAACCCGTGGGCCCTGTTCCCCATGTGGGCTCCCCAGCCCGTGAGGGAGGCATCGGTCATGAGAACGACCACTGACTCGGGGCAGACAAACGGGATCCCTTACTGCAGATGGTCTAGGACAGTCCACCACTGGAGAACGTCCCACATCTTCTGGGTCACAGTAATCAGTTGGTCGAAATGACCTAGGCGCCGAGTCCACTGGGCAGCCAGCTCCCATTGAAGGGGACGCATATGCCACCAGGTCCAACGGACCACGGTGGTGCAAGCTGCCATGTAACCCAGAAGGTGCAGAAAGTCCCGGGCAGGGCGCAAGTGGTAATTTAGGTCTAGGTCCAAATTTCACCCCCCCCCCTTGCCTTCCTCTCTCCTTTCCAATTACAGGTGTACCCAGAGACGATCTTTAACATCATGTCATTTTTTTTTTTTTTGGCTTTCTTCTGTCTGAGCTCTCTTGTAAGTTGTTCACCGTTTTATCCATTTTTGTTTTGAGGCTCTGCAACTCTTCTGCACTCATACTTATTTTAAGTTTCTAATTGAGCGGTACAATTTGTACTTCTAATTTACACTTTTTTATTTAAGTAAAATGCAATCATAATGGTTATTCAATACACATACCCAGTCTTGCATAAAACTCGTCATTAAGTCCCTATGCCGGGAGACTTCTGAATGCAGAGACCCCATGGGATCCGCCTGTCACGCCAATACTGAGATAGATAAAGCATGTGAATTTTAAGATGAAAATATTTTTTGTTTACAATTTCCAACTGTACTTCATCTGCTTCTTGATGCTTTGGGGATGGTCCTTACTGCCAAAATATCAGCATGTATACGTTGATGACTTGGACTGGATTACACAGAGGTGGCAACATGACACGAGGAGGCACCATCTTCCCAAGTGTAAATGTCTAGCTCACAGTAGACAAGCAAGCAGAATTAAGGTCTCTATCTGCTCACTACATTTGAACACTCCACATGCCATGCCGCTTTGGAGGCAACACAAGCCAGTACAGTCTGAATTGCTCGTCAGACCAGAAACAATTAAGTCTGTATAGTATCAGTGCAATAAAAATGTGTGGTGTGCCTGTATCTTTCCCCATGGGTGTGGGGAGACTACAACGTTGTGCAACGATTAATTTCTGAGTCTTGGATGGAGCACTCTACCCACTGGCAGCACGGGAGACTACTGGCCATTTTTATGTGTACTAGTGCAGATAGGGAATCCACAAAGCAGGCTACTATTCTTTATGTGGCGCTCACTAACTTGTAAATGACAGGGGAACCCCCGGGGTCCAGTGATTGTAACACCCCATGGTTCAAACTGGTCCTCAGCACCAGTAGACCCTTGCTAAAGTTTGAAGTCCTGGATTTCAGGAGAACAGACTAACCAGATGCAGGAGTAAGTCCAAGGTAGGATGGTTGGGGTGGACAGAAATCAGGGTCATGGAGAAAAGATAGTTAGAAATAAACAGGACATTTCTTGAAGCAATTAAGTTATGCTTGCCAACGGTTACCAACAGAAACAGGTGTAAGAGACCAATCTGGTTCTCTAAGAAAGTCAGACAGCTGGTGAGGGCCATAGAAAAGACCTTCACTGGACACAAAGAGCAGCGATGGGATGAAGAATGGAGTGAGTACCAGGTGAAATCAAGGGAGGCCAAGAGGGCAGTCAGGGATGCAAAAGCAGACAGAGCAGCACACTGCCGGGAGGGCGGGGTATCGTCAAGGGTGGGGAAAACAGTTTTTCAGATGTACTGGGGACAAAATAAAGGAGGAGAAATGTTTGTGCTGGCAGAGGGGGCAGGGTAGTAGAGGAGGTCATGCAGAATGTAACAGTTCTTAAGGACTACTTCTACTAAATTTTTACAGTAGAGGACAGGGGCATGCACTGTAAAGTGAAATGAAGGCTGCTGACAGAGGGATCCCAGAAACGAGGCAGAATGCATTTACAAGTGAAAGGGTTAGGAAGGGGCTGGCAGTCTTGAAGCCAAGGGACAGCAAAGGACACAGATGGGTGGGTAATGGGCAAGAGGAAAGACAGCAGAGGGTCATGCTAAACAGTCAAATCTGGGAAGAAAGGGGTCACACAAGAGGTGCCACAGGGTTCAGTCCTGGGTTTGGTCCTCTTCAATACGTTAGTCAGCGACACAGCAGAAGTAATTCAGGCCATGATGAATCTCTTCAGACATAAGCTCTATGGTAGGCTGGATAGCAAATCGGGAAGAAGAAAGTTTCAGCTGGACCTGCAAAGTTTGGAAAGTTGGTTCAAGGATTAGCAGTAGAAATTCAATGCCATAAAGAACAAAGTGATGCACCCAGGGAACAAGAACCCAAAGACAGAATCCTTGATGGGAGGGGTTAACTGAGCACAACTATGGAGGAAAGAGACCTGAAAGTCATCATAAAAAAGACCCCGCCCCCCAAAAAGGGAAACATCCACTGCTGCCCCCACCAAATTAAAAACACAATTTAATGGCAGATAAAGACCACTTGGCCCAATAAGTCTGCCCATTTCTGCCTATCCACACTATTACCGTAGATTGTACCCGATCTTCCGCTCTCCCCCCCCTTCCTTTCCACTAGGATTCCCTTGAGCTTATTCGATGCATTCTTGAACCCAACCAGTTTTCGCCCCAACCACCTCCACTGGAAGGCTGTTCCAGGAACCTACCACTTTCTGTGAAATACTTCCTCACCTCTCTCCTGAAAGCTTCATAGTATGCCCTCTTGTTCTTGAGCAACTTTTATTCTGGGAAAAAAAAAAATATCCATCATACCCCCTCCTCTGTTCCAGGGTGTACATACTGAGGTCAGTTAGTCTCTCCTCATAGGGCTTTTGATGCAGACCCTGCACCATTTTAACTGCCCTCCTCTGGACCGCCTCCACTCTATGTCCTTCCGAAGATGTGGTTTTCAGAACTGGACATAGTACTCTAGGTGGGGTCTTACCAGCAATCTATATAGAGGCAACATCACTTCCCTCTTTCTGGGAACCATGACTGTGATGTCAACATACCAGGGTACACAATCTACAGAAGGGACAGGGAGGGTAAGAGAGGAGGTGGAGGAGCTCTCTACATAAGGGAAGGGATCAAAGCTACAGAACTAAAAAGTAAAGGGGGAGGACAAGAGGAACTCTGGGTCACCTTGGAGACAGGAATGGCATCACAATCCGCACGGGGTTGTATACAGACCCCGTCTCAAGGGAGGAAATGGACAAGAAAATGATAGAGGGCATTCTCAAAATGGTTGAAAAAGGGAGATACTGTTGATGGGGGACCTGAATATGCCAGATGCTAACTGGGCGACATGGACTGCAGCCACATCCAAGAGCAGGGTCATTCTCGATGCCCTACAGGGGGCATGCCTTAGACAGCTAGTGGTGGAACCCACTCGGGAGGGAGCAATATATTAGACCTGGTACTCTCAAATGGAGAAAGGATCACAAATTTAGAAGTCAGCAGACATCTAGGAACAAGCGACCACTGCACAGTGTGCTTCACAATAAACACAACCATGGAGACAAGCCATACAAAGACAAGGATACTGGACTTTAGAAGGGCTGACTTTGGCATAATGGGTGAATACCTGAGGAATGCATTAGCAAATGGCCAGAAAGGAGGAGTGGAAGAACAATGGAGAAATATCAAAACTGCCATCATGGAGGCAACAAGCCTTTGTGTGAAACAAAGAAAACAAAGCGGAATAAAAAACCACTATGGTTCTCAAAAGAGGTGTCAGGGAAGGTTAAGGAGAAAAAGGCTGCATTCAAAAGTATAAGGAATCACAGATTGAGCATGACAGGGAACTGTATCAATTAAAGCAGAAAGAAGTGGGGAAGGCAGTCAGAAAAGCAAAGGCCCAAACTGAGGAAAAGTAGCCAACTCAGTTAAGAAGGGTGATAAAACCTTTTATAGGTACATTAGGGAGCATAGAAAGGTTAAGGGAGGGATAGTGAAGATTAATAAAGGAGAGGGGAGGTGGGCAGAGGGAGACAGTGAAAAGGCAGAGATACTGAACGAATACTTTTGCTCAGTATTCACAAAAGAAAAAGAGGAGGAGTTACCTAAACCAAACAGTAGAAGCACTCTGGATAGTGGGGTTGACGCCAGTCCATTTACAGAAGAGAGAGTACTGAAAGAACTCCTAAAACTCAAGGTGGACAAAGCAATGGGGCCTGACGGGATTCACCCTAGAAACCTAAAAGATCTAAGGGAGGACTTAGTGACACCACTAACCACACTTTAACAAATCATGGGAAGATGGGGTGGTACCTGAGGACTGTAGAAGGGCAGATGTGATTCCCCTTCACAAAAGTGGGAGCAAGGCAGAAGCAGGAAACTACAGACCTGTTAGTTTGACCTCAGTGGTGGGGAAAATGATGGAATCACTTCTGAAAGAAAGAACTGTTGAGTACCTAGAGGCCGGCGGGGCACAGGACCCAGGACCCAAAGCAACATGGATTCACAGCAGGAAGGTCATGTCAGACGAATCTAATCGATTTCTTTGACTGGGTGACCAAAGTAATTGACCAGGAAGGGGCTGTGGATATGGCCTACCTAGACTTTAGCAAGGCATTTGACACAGTCCCGCACAAAAGATTAATAATCAAGTTAGCCAGCCTGGGAGTGGGTCCCAGGGTGGTAGCCTAGGTAGCAAACTGGCTGCACAACAGGACACAGAAGGTAATAGTGAATGGGACACATTCTGAAGAAAGGGGGGTTACTAGTGGAGTACCTCAGGGCTCAGTACTGGGTCCAGTCCTCTTTTAACGTCTTTATAGATGACATTGCAGAGGGTCTGGAAGGAAAGATATGCCTCTTTGCAGATGACACAAAGATCTATAACATAGTTGATACACAAGGTGGGGTAGAAAGGAGGAGAAGGGACTTGGCAAGGTTGGAGGAATGGTCAGACATATGGCAACTTAGATTCAATGCAAAGAAGTGCAAAGTAATGCACCTGGGAAATAAAAATCCAGGAGAAGAGTACACAATAGCAGGGGAGGTACTAACGACAACAATAATGGAAAGGGATCTGGGTGTAGTCATATCAGATGACCTAAAGTTGGGTAAGCAATGTGAGAAGTCAGTAAGGAGAGCCAGGGGATACTGGGATGCACAGGAGGGGCATCACAAGAGAAAAGGGAAGTGGTTATCCTCTATACAGACAGTTGGTGAGACCCCATCTGGAGTACTGTGTGCAGTTTTGGAGACCTCATCTACGCAAGGACATAGACAGGATGGAAGCAGTCCAGAGGAGGGCAACTAAAATGGTGCAGGGTCTACATCAGAAACCATATGAAGAGAGACAGAGAGCTTAATATGTATACCCTTGATGAAAGGAGGGACGGGGGGACATGATAGAAACTTTTAAGTACCTCAAGGGAATCAACAAAGTCCAGGAGGGTAGCATCTTTCAGAAAAAGAGATGTGCAAGAACAAGGGGGCACAATTTAAAGTTAAAGTTAGAGGGGGGACGGCTCAGGGGTAATGTGAGGAAATTCTTTTTCACGGAGAGAGTGGTGGACGCATGGAACCGCCTTCCTGGAGAGGTTGTGGGGTCTAAAACAGTGGGGGAATTCAAACATGCATGGGACAGACATAAGGCAATTATGGTTAACTAGAATCTGCAGCTTATCCAATAGGTAGGGAAATGGGCAGACTGGGTGGGCCAAGTGGTCCTTATCTGCCGTCAAAGTCTATGTTCTGCTGGTGATACACCTCCCTATGCACCTCAGCATCCACTTAGCTTTCCTGACTGCCCCGTCACACTGCTTGGCCATCTTTATGTCATCAGATAGGATTACCCTCAGGTCTCTCTGCCACTTGGTGGTCATCAATACCACTCCAACCATTTTGTACTCTATTCCTAGATTTCTGTGCCTTAAGTGCATTATTTTACACTTTTTCACATTGAACCCCAGCTGCCACACTCTTTACCACTCCTCTAGTTCTCTCAGGTCTCTGCTCATCCTTTCCACCAACCCCCCCCCCCCCAAAATCCAGGGAGTATCCACCCTACTGTAGATTCTGGTGTCCTCCACAAAGAGGCAGACCTTCTCTTCCAGCTCCTCATCAATGCCTCTTATTAACACATTAAAGAGGACTGGTCCCAGCACTGATCCCCGAGGCACCCTGCTAGTCACACTCCCTTCCTCGGAGTAAACTCCATTTACCACCACCCCACCGTCTATCCTCTAACCAATTTCTTATCCAGTTTACCATCTCTGAACCCACTCATAAGCTACCGAGCTTGCTTACTAGTCTCCCACATGGAACAGTGTTGAAAGTCTTACTGAAATCTAGGTAGGCCTCGTCTACAGCTCTACGCTAATCTAAATCCTTTGTCACCCAGTCAATCCATCAGATTCATTGGACATGACTCTCCTCCTGTAAAAACATGCTGCCTCAGGTCTTGTAACTCACTGGATTCAAGATATTCCACTCCTTTCCTTCAGCAGTGATTCCATTAACTTTCCCACCACCGATCAGCAGTTTTGCCCTGGGTTTGCCGTTGACTGTGTCAATACTTGGTCTTAGTATAGCACAGAGACCTCTAACTCTCAAACCGGAGTGAATACCTCTGTCCATGGGACTACACTATACATGCTCCCATGGCTGCTCCCCAGTTCGGACATCGGCTGCGGGAGCTAGTGGGATTCACCGCTAAAGCTGCTTTCATCAAAATGCCAGTGGAAGGGACAGCAGGCTCAATCAGATAATATAACTGCAACAAAAGTAAGCCAATATTGTAAATATGAGGTGAAACTGGTAACCAGGGGGTGCCCCATACGGAGGCATGGGGCATAGGGACCTAGGTGTTTCCCTTTAAACAATCTAGCCAATGTAACAAAGCCGAAAGCAAGCAATCACCATGCTGGGGTGTACTGTGTGGGGTTTTGATAGCAGGAAGAAGTTTTACTACTTCACTTTAGATCACTGGTGAGGCCACACCTGGAGTCCTCACCTACGGAAAGATGGACAGGCTGGAAATGGTGCAGCGAGAGCAACCAAAATTACTGATGGCCTGCAGGATAGATCCTACTAAGACTGGCTTATGGCACTGAACATGTACTCGCTAAAAGCCGCAAGCAATAGGGGCAATGTGACAGAGACCTTCACATTTTTGAAAAAAATGACAATGAATCTATAACATGAAGGGTACAAGTGGAAGGGGGGGGGTGCTGCCAGGAAGGTTATGATGAAATTCCATGTCAGAGAGTGGCTGAGCGGAGGTGGTGGACACCAAAACTATCAATGTCTTCAAACACAGCTGGAACAGAGTTGAGAGAGAGAGAGAGAGAGAGAGAGAGAGAGAGAGAGAAAATAATCCCAGATAAATACTAGGTCTTGTGGTAGCTTAGGGTATTGTGGACCAATGCTCTTTTACTGCCCTTGTTTTCCGTTTCTCACACTACAAAATAAAATTTGAAAGTGAAGGACAGCTCTGTAAAATCTGCCACTCATATTCTGCAGAAAACATGACAAATGATATATTTAGATGCCATATAATCAAAAATGAAAATGTTTACAAATACACTGGTAGTACTTACATATCCCCAAACACCAGTGCAGAACAAAACTCCAGACACCAAGACGAGGTTGCCATATTTATGATGGAAGGTAGGGCCTGCTTTGTGGTGATCTTGCCGCACTGCAACCTGGCGAATGCCACGAGCTGGAACAAAATATATCCTTCGATTACATTTTGTTTTTTAACATTTTAGCACTCCTGTCTTCTAACAGTATCTTAAGGCCAGAAGTGACTCTAGGTCCATCATATCCACCCCCATGCTTTAAAAGCAGATATGAATAAATACGCTGTTTAAACGCAGGGCACCACATTGTCAGGAAAAATAAGGTGGCGATTGTTGAGATTGTGACCAAGGGGCAATATTATGCCTTGGGCTTCTAACATGCAGTGTATGTGCACAGAAGTGGGTTTTAAGTAATATAGAGAGCACTAGTATAAAAAGTGGTAATAATGTGATGCAAAATTATCTTGTATGATTTTATAACCATTTAGGGAGTTGGTCCAAAAAATAAAACTGTACTGAGGTAGCTCACAACACTAAAATAAATGAATGGGAAACACTGAAATACGTACTTGTTTGATGGAGCTCCCTACCCACTTTTCTGCTGGTACCAGTGTGACTGATAAGCTAACAAGAGTAAGGGGACAAGGGAGTCCAACTAATGCAAATACAGTCTGAATAGCCCACAAACAACTCCTGCTTCTCTGCATTACTGTCTATAGATATTCTTTCTGATGACTCTGCGACTACGGTAGACAGCTACGGTATTTTAGTTGAAAAAGCTGAAACGTGGAGGCAACGGGTAACACATCGATGAGTGGGTTCCCACAGAGACTTGTGCACTAAGGATTTATTACACCCTTTCGGGACTGCAAAGGAGAAGAAAACCCAGAAGGCAAGGGAGCCAAGCTGGCAAGTTTGAATGGTTGCATTTCCATTTTTGGGAGTACATGAAGGGACAAGATGGGGTAAGCTTAGGCTTGTGTGGTATCAGACATACCACAGGAGATTTTCAATAACACAGCTATGATCAATCATCTACGCAGTGAAGAAAACTTTACCATAAAGGGATCCCGAATAAGTCTTACTCATAACTTACCAGGGCTCGACAAAATATACTGTTAGCAGTACTAACTTTGTAGACTGCAGAAAGACATGAAAAAGGACTCCATTAATTGGTTTATAAGTGAGCCTGTTCTTGGTACAGGTAAACTACAAAAAACACATGAAGACCTACTTATGCATCCGTAAGACAGCAGACTTCACTACAAAAACGAAGTCACTGCTGCCCCCCCCCCCCAACCAACATGGACAACTCTCAGAGGAACTCGTACAGAAGTGAGAATTCTTGTGATGGTTATGCTATACCCTGCACCTACTTCATTTAGTTTTTAGTAACAAGGTACGTTAGGCAACAAGATGCTTTTTGTTTTCAGGAATGACCTGGAGTGAACACACACAACAGGACACATTAAGTACAGGTTTGTGGCCGACCCAGTGGCGAAAAGGGCTGAGGTGCCGTGGGTGCCTTACCTTTTCCAGCACCAGCAACCAGGGTTTGGGGAATAGACATGGGTCACAGGGGGTTGGCTGGGGACAGGAGTATCGAGCATCTGGAGGACTGCTCTCCTCCTCTGGGGTGGGAGGGCTGCTGTTCCGGTGCATGTCCGTCCTCTTGCGAAGGCCCCAAGGGTGGGTTGCACAGGACACCCCCTTGGGACAGAGGGATGGTGGCCTTGGACGTCTTGTGCATGGTAGCACGTCTGCTCCTACGAGGGGATTACATAAAGCTGATGATGGCCGGGTGCAGAGCATGATGACTGCATTACCTCGCAGGCCCCGCACCAGCTGCAGGGCTCTCTTCCAGCATCGGATCAGTTTCTGTCGGTGGTTGGGTGCCCACCGTCAACCCCTGCCACAGAGGCAAGCCGTGGGAGGGAGATGTGGGGGAAATCACCAGCTTGAGGCAAGTCCCCGGGGATGCCCGGTGACAGGGCTAGGAGCGGTGGTGGAAGGAGATGCCTGCACCACAGCAGGGAGGAAAAGACTGAACTGCAAAAAAAAAAAAAAGGTACAAGTTTGTGACAAAACATCATCATCATTGGACAAAAATATTGCATTATGATACAAGGTACACATACAAAACCATAGTAGATCAGTAAGAAGTACAGGTAAATGACTCATCATAATGCATAAGGAGAGCCAGTTTAAAGGAACTGCGGGAATCAAGACGACTCACCAGGGAAGGACGGCAATTGTAGAACCTAGGAGCAGATCTACTAGTATGGGGACATGTGGCCTTCAGTAGAAATGTGATGGCAGAAAAGGACCACCAGGCCCACTCAGTCTGCCCAGGTTGCCCAGACTACTGCTAGGACTTGATTGTAACCCCCTCCCTTTTGCCAACAGGCCCCTGTTAGGTCATGGTCCAATGAAGGTCAAGGTGTCGCAAAAGCAAGATTGTAGGGAGTATCAAGATTACAACAGGGAGCATACCGTAAATGCTCGAATTACCGCCAGTGCTCGAATAAGAGCCTGCCTGAATAAGTGCCCGGTCAATTGCAACCTCGAAATATACAAGCGCCTGTGTTCAATTGAAGGCCTGGTTCAATTGACGGCCAGGGTAGGACAAAGCGAATTTCCATTAGCACTGTCACACTGCGACTGAGGGTCGGGTAAGGCCATGCGGCTAGAGATTAGTGCTTGACATGACACCGAACACAGCACAAAGCAACTCATTTACAATTTAAAACAATGAATCCCCCACTTAATTAGGTGTTAGGCAGTTCCCCATTCATAATGAAATGCTGCTACTCCAGCCTCTAACCCTACTGCTAAGCACAACACAGCTATGAACGAACCTGAAAAGTGAGACAGAGAGCACTCACCAGAGTAGGATTTGGAGTTGAACAATAAGAAACGATGGTTCCACAGCTAAAGCTTTTCATTACATGGCAGTAACATAACTGCCCCTCCGCCCAACTAAACACTGATCAAAATAAAACTGATTTTACATGCAAATGAAAATATTGAATTTTTTAGTTTAGTTTATTTTGGCAATAAATGTTTCCCAAATTTAATAAGCACCTGTGTTTGAATAAGCACCTTGCTCGAATAAGCGCCCGGTGCAAAAGCCCGGGCTCTTAATTCAAGCATTTACAGTAAGTCGGGAGGAGTCCCAGATCTAATAAGTTTATCAATGAAACTGCCCATGGCAAGGCCCCAGTTCGTGGTAGGAAAAGCCAGCCCAAAGAGGAGCAGAAAGTGCAGTGAAGAGTGCAGCAAGCAGCACCCAACACAAGGCATCAGATATTATATTCTGCATCCCACTTTCGTTAGAGAGGAATTGGTAGCATTTAGGTAGACTAGGGTACAATACAGGAGGCTAGGGAAAGGGATCCCATGTGCACTGGCCAGTCTAGCTGTTAATGCAAAACTGGTTCTCACCCAGAAGGCAAGGCCCAGCTTGGAATTTATTGACCTGCAGGTGGATTTGACCTGCTGGGAGAAGTCAAGAGCAGGATCAACACACACACACACACACACACACACACACACACACACACAAGCACTCAAGAAACTTTAAGGTACCATCAGACCATGAGTGGAGCATTTGCTTAGAACCAAAGAGGATGGATTTGGTTTTCTGGGTGTTTGTGACAAGTTTATGGTGAATTAGCCAGGTCTGGGAGGCAGCCGAAGTCAATATTAAGGTTATTCATACTGACTAGGCAACTAGAACTGCTGAGGATTACATCACCTGTATGTAATAAAGATTACTGCAATGCACCAATGACTCTGGGAGGATATTTATAATATAAATAGTAAATATAACAAAAGGACCCAAAATTGACCCTTGGGTAACACCAATAGAGATTCTAGATAAACTGGAAAAAGAACAGCCAACTTGACCTGCTGGCAGCGATCACTGAAGTAGCCAGTGATCCAAGTAAAACCATCAGGGGAGATCCAAGCACGAGGAGGAGGATATTTTAGTTCACACAGTCAAAGGCCTTAGATAAATTTATAAAAAATGCCCCCGTGGCCAGGCCATTATCCATAGTAGGACTAATGTCACTGGAAAGTTTTACATGAGCTGTCGAGGTTCTGTGACCCTTCCTGAATCCATGCTGGGAGTCAGAGAGGAGAGTTTAGTTATGTAGTCTGTTAACTGGAGATGGACAATTTTCTCATGCAGCTTACTCAGGGTGGAGAGAATAGCAATTGGGCAGTAGCTGCCCAATGAGCCAAGGTCACTGGATTTGTGGACAGAACTATATATTAACTATCTTCCAAACACCTGAACAGCAGCAGACAACAGGGATAAGTTGAAGACCTGGGCTACAGAGGCAACAATAACATGTGCTGCAAGTCTCAGCAGTTTGGGTTGAAGACCAGCACTACCATCAATTTTAATGCCCACAGCAGAGTTTTTCAGCTTCTGCTGTACCAACTGACGAAGTGGAAAGCTGAGGCGAGAAGCAGCGAGACTCAAAAAACCACTGGGGATGGGAGGGCACAGGGACTAGCCGAATACCCCTGGGATGAGAGCAGATATTAAAAAAAAAAAAAAAAAGAAATTCAGAAAATGACAGAAAGCATTTGCAATCAAGGCAGGATCACTGCTGCTGGTGCAATTAATAACAATGTAGATAAGCAGTGCATTTTATTTTGCCCAGGAAGTGCTTCACACTGCCCAGAATCTAGGAGGATCACCAATGGCTTCATTTAGCCAATTATTACAGAAGACCAGAGGTCAAAATAACCACCTGTCCCAGACACTCAGTTTTCCCCAGGGACAGCTGGTTTCATTCCTGTGCCTGCCCTGCCCGAGATGAGCACCAAGTGAAAAAGCTTAGCAGTCATCAGGACCCAGGAGATGTTGCCACCTGTACGGTGGGGTTATGAACATCCCATTGTCATAGTGTCACATGTTTAGAGATGTCCATTTAACCCAACATCCCATGATGGGCTCTTCTGTGCAGTCCACGGTTGTGTCAAACAGCATAAATGACAATAGTGTCACAGTACGACCAGACTGCATGCGTTCCCTGTCATCATGCATGTGCAGTTGCCTGTCTTCCTTTTAGTTTCCTGCACTGCACACCTAATTTCTGTGTGTGCTGTACTTGCAATAACAGCCCAAGACTAGCTCGTTAACAGGCAGCAGTTTGGGATATGCAAATTAAAAGCCCTTTTCAGGGCTGTCTACTAAATAAGAGGGGCCAAGGTAAGTAAGGATTAACCCACAACAGGGCATGGGTTTACTTGACAATTAATCCATGCTATGGGGGTTCTTCACCTTCAACTACCCAGGCATGGATTCATTCTCAAGTAAACCCATGCCCTGGAGTGGGTTAATTCATAAATTTGTATACAAGACAGGCTTGTCACTTGAGACCAATCTGTCTTAAATGAATATTTCCTAGATGTATAGGAGTCTAGTTAATTTTTAAACATAAAAAATTGAGTCACTATTGACTATATCAGATGGAAGGCTGTTCCATGGTGTGGCCAACCGTTGGGTAATCCATGATATTCTCCTATTGGTTTTTACAATGTTCACCCCCTTAGTTGTAATCCATGGGCTCTAGTACAGACGAGTGTATCCTTTCTTTCAAGACCAACACACGCCCACAGGTCTTGATTTTTGAATGATGCACAGACCAGACAAAGGTTACCCCTAAGTCTATGGTATTCTAATGAAAATAATGATACGTTCTGATTTCTGTCTGTATAGTCTACATTTTGGTAACATTTGACTCTTAGTTAATCGTTTGAGCTCTCTCAAGTAATATCATATCACTGTTAAACCTGGGACTCTAGAACTGCACTCAGTACTCCAAGTTGGGCCTTACCAAAGCTTTGTACAGTGGCATTAATACTGTACTATCCCTACTTTTTATATGCCAAAGTATACAGTTCATCATTCTGTCGGCTTCTCTGGTACTTCAACTGTAGGATTTTTAAAGGTTAGGTTGTTAGTAACCAAAATCCCGAGGTCTTTCCCATCATATGATTTTAATATTTCTCCATTTAATGTATATTTACCAATGATACTATGTTTACCAAACTGCATTATGGCACATTTATTGATGTTAAATTTCGTTTTATGTTTGGCTGCCCATTCGCTTAGTGTATCTTTATCTTTTTGGAATGCAGTTATATTGTCCTTGTCCCCAACTATTGCCCCAATCTTTGTGTCATCTGCAAACTTCACCATCCTTGAGTTTCCTGTAGTCTGCAGAGATGAGACAAAAATTTTAAACAAAACAGGGCCCAACACGGAGCCCTGGGGCACCCCGCTTGTCACTTCTCCCCAGTCAAACGCACAGCCACTAATGTTAACACACTGCTGCCTGTTATTGAGCCAAGCTTCTACCAGTCTGACTACAGGATATTCAATGTTCAGTTCTACCAAACTGTTAATTCTTCGCGTGGAACCGAATCAAAAGCCCTGGAAAAGTCCAGATATAGCACTTCCACAGGAAAACCGGTCTCCAGAGCCCTACTAACCTGGTAAAGAAAAATACACAGCAGGTTCGTCAGACATGATCTTGTTTTAGTTAAACCATATTGTGTTACATCAGTTTGACCGGCTATCCTAAAATGTTTTTCCAAGGTGATCCTTGACGTAACCTTCCATAATTTTACCGATGATGCTGGTTAGGCTGATTGGTCTGTAGTTTTGTGGGTCTGATTTATTCCCCTTTTTTATGTATTGGTGTAATATCCTCCTTACACCAACCATCTGGGACTACCACCACCCACCCCCACCCCCATCTTAAGAGATTTCTCAAAGAGAACAGACAATGGACCGGATAGTTCTCTCGAGGCGTCGAGGATGTAAGCAGTCGGGTCCTGGCGATTTGTTTATTTTGAGGTTTTCCAACCAATCAGCAATGTTATTTCTATTAAAGTGTATTATTTTTCCCAAACTTCAACTTCAGGGGTTGTTACTGGACACAGTCAGTTTATCTGAGATTTTTCGGAGAGTTTTGTTTTATTTTAGTCTTTGGTAACCGGGTTAGGCCCACTAGGCACAAGTGCCTGTTTTCAGGGGCGACCTGGGAGCACTGGGCAGTTAAGTGACCTGCTCAGAATCACACAGTATGCCCCATATTCCAATGGTTTTGGTGTCCCTGGATGCAGATAAAGCTTTTGATCGGGTGTCCTGGGACTACTTGTTTAATTTACTTCCACGATATCGTATTCCAGCACAATTTATTCAGTGGATAAAAATTCTCTACTCAAAACCATCGGCTCGTATATTATGTAATGGAGTCCTTTCCTCATCTTTTTTACTGCAGCAGGGTACACGTCAGGGATGTCCCTTCTCTCCATATTTGTTTAATTTATATTTAGAATCTCTTATTAGTAAGAATAATAATTCTAGATTAGTTTCTGGTATTCCAATCAATCATTCCCAATACAAATTATCAGTATATGCAGATGATATTATGCTCCATATTACCCACCCATCTAAATCTATACCCGCTGCCCTAGGCATCATTCAAGATTTTGGCAGAGTATCCAATTATAAATTGAACTTGACTAAAACAGAGGTAATGCCCCTAAATAATCAGACCTAAAAATGAATATTCAACATCTCAGGCTTTCTTGGGTAAGAGAGAGAATAAAATATCTGGGCATATATTTATCTCAATCCCATTCCAAAGTGAAACAATACAATTTGGATTAGTTAATTACACAGATGAGAACAGATCTGAATCGCTGGGCTTTACTCCCCATTTCCCTTTGGGGACGTATTAATACAGTTAAAATGAATATCCTGCCCCGGCTGTTATATCCCCTTCAAATGCTTAACCAATTTCTTCCTAAAGTGTGGTTTAACCAGGTTCATGGTATCATCTCCAAATTTATTTGGAAGAATAAACCCCCTAGTAGGGCAATCTCTAAATTACAGAGATCCAAAGAACAAGGAGGGTTACAGGTTCCCAATATTTACCTTTATTATTTCTCGATTAACTGTTCGGTTGTTTCTCACTGGCTGAGGCCTACAGCAGATCCTAGGTTTTACTCTTACTCCCCATTGTGGCTCCCAATAGAAAAGTCAATTTGTGTATCAATGTGTGTAGATCTAAAGTGACTACTTTATCTTCCCCTTAACAAGGTCCCCAACCAGCTGAAATCCACACCTATCATGGCATCTCTCTGCACTCGCATGCAATTTAACAAGACCCTAGGTTATTCACTAGAGAAAGACTCCTCCGAACCCATTTTGGGTAATCCCAACTTTAGAATTTGAGGTAAAGTTATTAAGCAGTCTTTCTGGCTGGGTGGTGTGGGGAAAAAAGCAAAAGATCTAAGAGAATTATAAATTGCTTTCTTTCTCAGATACAAGAGTAAAGTAAAATCTACCAGCCTCTTTTTGTTTTAAATATACCCAAATTTCCCAAGCTTTAATACAGCATCTTGGTAATGGCCTTTGGGACCAATATATGATTGGACTGGTTCATAGTACAATTTCGGCAAGGCCTACATCTTATTATATTTCTTTTTATTATAAAGAGCTTCATGCTCAGTATGGAGAAATAGATGATACTCCTCATTATGTATGGGATAAGATTATTCCCCCCGTCAACTACAGCCCCCTGTCATTGGACGCAAATTTGGAACAGATTGTACAAGGATGTTAGGTGGGACCGATACAGGTTATTTCAGTTCTATGTGTTACAAGATTTATATTATACGCCAGTAAAAAAAAAAAAAAGGGGAAACTCCAGTCGGATGTGTGTACCAGATGCGGGTGTCAACAGGGTACGTTGCTCCACGATCTTTGGGAATGTAATAAAGTATCCCCCTTCTGGGAAAGTATTCATCCTCAACTTGATCCCCTTTTGGGACTTCAAAGTGCTTTTCAACCACAAATTTACATTATTGGAGACTCAAGACATGTTCTACTTGGGAACCAAAGGAAACATATGACTTTGATATCCCTTTGTGCTAAACAAAAAAAAATATATAATACTACGCCATTGGTTAGATCAACAAATTCCTACGTATGTAGAATGGCTTCAGGAAATGCTTTTTGCTTTACAAGCAGAATACCTCTTGGCGAACATTTCCAAACGTAGTAAGAAACATCAGCAGATTTGGGCCCCCTTGCATACCCTACTGTCCATTTAACTGTCCCTCAAGGCAGTTGTATTGATTACATTATTGCATTAATCTGAGGTCTGCAGAGGTTAAGATAAATACCTATAACATTATCAATGTTAAGTATAACGTAAGAAATGTTTTTTCAGGCTTTGTGTTTATTACTAACTCATAGTGGCGAAGTGGGTGGTAGGGGGTGGATTGGGGTGGCTTTTTGTTGTTTTATTAAATTTGATGTTATAATTGATAATGTTTAAATATCATTTGATATTTAAGATAAACTACAGACAATTATTGTTTAAGGGAAAACATGTATGTTGTCATAATATTTTATTTTTGAATTTCATAGAAGTATGAGAATTTACAGGAGCTGTTGTGTGTACTATTGGTCTTTAAGTTTTTGTATAAATTGTTTTATGTACAATATGTAAATGTGAAAACTTAATAAAGCTTATTAAATTTGCAAAAAACAATCACACAGTATGCAAGTGGAGGTTCTGAGAATCAAACTCAGGTCTGGTCTGCTGGATGTACCACGCTCGTTCACACCTCGCTCCTCTAACCTCTAGGCTATACTGCCAGCCCAAGTTTTCCCATCCATGCTTAGTGAACCAATTCCATTTAATCCCTTGCGTTAATATAATTGAAAAAGGTCTTTTTATCTGCTGCAACGGTTGCCATCCTCTCTTCTTCCTTCCCTACTTTTAGCTCGTTTTATTGCAGTTTTAGTTTTTGTAGCAACTGTTTTAAATTTTTGCAGGTTATACGCAGTGGGCCTTTTTTTGTATTGAACGTACATATTCTCTTTTTTTGTTTTATAAGACTGTTAATATTACTAAACCAAGTAGAAATTTTCTATTTATTAAATTCAATTTTTTCCTGGTACAAACTTTTTTTTACACATAGGTTTATTCTATTTTTTACGACTGTCCACATTATCATGTACACTGATATTGATTAATTCATTACTCCAATCCCACTCATTCAAATATTTTCTAATTGCATTATATTTAGCCTTACTCCAACATTTAACTTTTGTTGCTCCCTTATGTATAGGTATTAAGTTGTTGAGTTCAAATTCAACCATATTGTGGTCACTTGACCCCAGTGGTTCCTTTATTTTACACTCTGACATTTCGTTTTTTATATTGGAGAAGACCAGGTCTAATATATTGGTTCCTCTGGTTCCCGCTAGGACATTCTGTTCTAGCTCATTAGATATTATTAGATCAATAAAGGTTTTCTCCAGTTCTGTAGCACCCACAGGATGTCTCCAATTAATATTGGGCATGTTAAAATCCCCCATGATCAAAACTCTGCCACATAGGTCTCTCTTATTAATTGCCTATAGGAAGATGTTATCCTCATTGCTGAGCCCAGGGGCTCTAACTTACACTAGTAATTTTTTTTTTTATTATGGGGTTGTATGACATTAACCCACAGCTGTTCCACTTCATCAATAAAAATCGGGGAATAAAGGTGCGATTTCTTAGGCATTGTACATTTCGGTAATATATATTGTAACCCCCCCACCTCTTCTACCCACCCGATTTTCATTAAATAATTTGTAGCCTGTAATATGCTGACACCAATCGTTGTCATGCCACCAGGTTTTTGACTACACAAAGGTCAAATTGATCATGTAATAATAGTTCAAGCTCATCTTTTTTTATTAACTAGGCTTCTTGCCTATATTGACAGTCTTAATTTAGTTGGGATTGATCAGTTTATTACATTTGTTGTTCCCTGTACCTGGTATAAATGAATTGTTTTGATTATTCGTAATAGTATCAGTTATTTGATTATTCATAATAGGATTAATCATTTCATCCCCTCTCCCCTCACTAATCAGTTTAAATTTCTACTTGTGATAGAATTTAATAATATTCTCTAGATACCTGCTACCTGTCTTGCTAAGATGTAACCCCATCATATGCAAATACAATCGCCCATCAAATAATTCCCATGTTTTTTATTTATTTATTTAGCTTTTGTTGACCAGGTAAGTGCACTAGACAAATCCTGCCTATTTTCAGGCACGACCCGGGGGAAGGGGATACAGATGAATGCCAACTGATCTTGAACCAGAGTAAGCTGTTGGTGGTATTTTAGTGAATGAGGGAAATTTGGCCAGGACACGGAAATTCCCCTACTCTTTCGATAAGTGCCATGGGATCTTTAACATCCACCTGAGCTACCACCAATCCAGGCAGATGGGACCTCAGTTTAACGTCTCATCCGAAAGACAGCACCCTCAGAAATGCAGCACCCCTCTCATGCTGCATTACAGTGTCAGTACTGGGATATTAACCCAAGTGCCAGATGTGGGAACTGAACCCACAGCCCTCTGATCTCCCGGCCTCAGAGCCGAGTGTGCTGCCTGCTGAGCCACTGACACTCAAATATAATTTAATATTTTAATATATTGTACTTTGTTTTGTAGACACCATAACCTTAAATTTATAACGGAGGTGCTTTATTTTCCTTGTTCATCTCCATGAGACTTTGGGTATTGGTAATATCTCAGATATTGTTAGCTCACCCCCTCAGATGTCCACTAATCTCGTAATTCCTTTATATTCCTTTGGAAATTTCATCTACAGACTGTCTTTTGGCGTTATTAGTTCCAGCATGCAACACCACTGGGGGATTGGATCCTGCAGGTTTTAAAATATTGGGTAGCATATGTCCTGTATCTTTGATAGTGGCTCCAGAAAACTGCAACTAGCCACGTTTCTTGTCGCCTTGAGCTGTATAACAACGTATATATTTTTATCATGGAATCTCCCAGGATATATATTTGCCCATTAGTTCTTTCTTGCACCCCTACGTCATTTAGTAAATTACTCTGATCAGGTAGTGAAGGTGGGGGTTTTATGTTATTGCGGTCTACCCCTTGCACGATATAAAGATTCTCAGCCAGATCATTAGTATTTGTAGTCCTTATAATTCCTTTTCCAAACAATATAGGGGTAGTTAGTTCCTGTTCATCTCTTGTTTCCTGTGATTTATTACTAGGCCCTACTATTCTATTAATAGTCCCTGGGCAAACAATGTGCAACTTTATTTTAGAGGTTTACCTAGATAAGAAATACAGATATGAATAAATATAAATATTCAGCTGCTTGCCCTCTGACCAGGGCTGCTACAGCTCCCAGCAGTCTCCTCTCCAGCTGCCGACCGAGACCAGGACCCCAGACAAAAGCAAGCTCAAGGTACGGTGAACGCGTACCCTATCGGATTGCAGGCGTTGCCTGGCAGTCGCAGCTGATTGGCTCCCCTATCTGTCTCTGCCAACAGGGCTACAACTGTGAAATTGCATTGATTTTTACTGTTTAAACTGAAACCTGCCTGTGTAAAATAAGGAAAAATATAAATCTGTGTTCAAAGTTAGAGTGCTAAGTGTTTGCAGCTTCTTTCTGAATCTGTGACCCCGAGCCAGCTCTCTTTGGCACCCAATTTTCCAGGAGCAATTGTTCTGCTAAATCTCCCCAAACCCCATGCCTCTTACTGTCTTCTAAATTTTGGCCCCCCCATCCTCCCTCACACCCTCCACTGATTAAATACTCTCTCTGCCCGCCCTCTTCCTTGACCTCACCCCTCACCAGCCTCCTGCAGCCTTCCATTAGCTCCCCTCTACTCTAGAATTCCCATTCTCTCCGTTTCACCTCCTAGGGGCCAACAAACACATTCGTCCCAGCCAATCTCAGGCTCCTTTCTCCTCGTAATTACCTCCTTGTCTAAGGAGCTGCTATAAAATCCCAGCACCATGCCTACCGTGGCTAGTGTTTTACCTCTACTCAGTTTTCTGTTCTTCTGCCTCCCACCCCTCCTCTCCACTATGCCGCCTACCTTTCCCATGCCCCCTTCCCCCTACTTTGCTCATATTGTAACTCCTCCTTGCCCCTCCGACCCCCGCGCCTCCACCCGGCACACTCCACTATACATCCCCCTTTCCTAATCAGGCCCTCCTGCACCTACTTGCTTCTCGCCCACCTCCGCTACCCACACAAATGTTCATCCTTGCCCCCACTCACGGCAAGGCTGTTCCGCCCAAGCTACCTCCAGATACTAGCTCAACACCTATCCTTCACCCTCCTTCTCGCAGCGGGAGACATACACCCAAATCCAGGACCCTCGACCACCACATCCTCACCAACCTCAGCCAGCACCCCCACCCTGCAACCCATCCCCTCCCAACTGCCAGGTTACCCCCTCCACAAAGGCCTCCGTCTCCTTCACCTAAATATTCATAGCCTACCACTTAAAATCGACCAGCTACAAGTTCTCGCTGCCCTACATGCCCCCGATGTCCTCATCCTCTCTGAAACTTGGCTTAACAAAAAAACATTCCCAACTCCTCAGTCGCAATCCCTGGTTACACGATGGCCCGCCAGGACAGAGCCACGAGAGGTAGCGGCGCAGCCATTTTCATAACTGCAGACATACGCTACGAAATAATCTTATCTAAAACTGAACCAAAAGAGTACGAACTCTTGCTGCTCCAGCTCACACTACCTTTCTCGCTGCCCAGATTCGTTGCCAGAATCTACTGCTGACCAGGCACCCCTGCCACAACTGTTACTGACCTTCTTACACAAATCAGTTCAAGAGCACCCACCGGGGAATTATATGCTATGGGTGACCTTAACCCTAAACTGGTTAGCCCCGGCCCTCAACAAAACCCGGACGGATGTCGCTGCCCTCAATTTAACCCAACTCATCACTGAGCCCACCCGCCTAAACCTTAAAATCAGGTAACCACTCCCTTATCGACTGGGCTCTGACCTCCCATCCTCAGAGTCATCCAAACAGGCCTGCTCCCTAACTCTATTAGTGATCACCAGGTCATCTACCTTGTTCGCAATATCCACCGTCTCAAATCCCCCCTAAGTTCTTAGTCCAACAGTCGTTCAAATCCCTAAACCTCGCTCTCCTCCTAAATGACCTTGTCCTAGCTAACAGTCTCACCTCCAACCTGATAGATGACACCCTACTTCACTTCAAAAACACATTCCTTAAGATATGGGATTCCCACGCCCTGCTACAACATACCAGGGTATGCGGTACCCACCTGCCTTGGATCTCCCAAGAGCTCACAGCTTGTATGAATGCCCGTGACTCAGCATGGCGAGCCTTCAAAGCCTCAGCCCTACCCAAGGACCTCTTCCACTACCGGTATCTGTGCAACATGTGCACTAGAGCAACTCGGCTAGCTAAAGCAGAGTACTTTAGATCCTCCCTCCAATCTAACCTTAATAGCCCCTCCAAATTCTGGAAGGTCACACACTCCCTCTTCTCACCCCCAGCGGCCTAGCCCTCGCCTCTCCTTAGTGTAAACAACTCCACACTCTCGGATCCTATCTCAGTCGCTGTAGAGTTTAACTTGTATTTCTCCACCTGCGCTTCCTCGCTCCTTTTCTCCTTACCCCCCATGTTACCATCTCCACCACCTACAGGGCAAAAACTACCTCAAAATACAGGTAAGGTCTAGTGCAGAATGTGCAGGGAAAAAACAACCCAGTGAAAATGGAGCCAGACTGTGCAGCTTGCAAGGCTGAGACTGGCACCCACCCTGGGATTCCAACATACAGCAGTGATTTCTGATTCTCATTGAAACAAAATTGCTTAACTTACAGTCTGCTGTCTTCAGCTCTGCCACATGGCAGAGCTCTGCTTGCAGAGTACCTGCCAGACTGAAGGCAGGAAGTAAAGTGAGGAGAACAGGAAGTGGAGGGCTGGATGTCCCCTGCTGCAGAGGTCTGTTTCCTGCCTGTGGATCAGCATCAGGAGGTACAGCCCTGGAGTAAGGAAGCCCGGAGACCAGCTTAGGAGACAGAAACAGGTATTTTCTCCTTCAGGGAACTCTCTCCGGATGAAGCTCTAGAAGTCCTGCTAACATTAAGCCCCTCAAATGGGAATTCCCTGGATGAACTAGACCCCAAACTTCTGTTCTTCTCGGCCTCTGCCATAACCACCCCTACTGCCTACCTCCTAAATCGATCCTTCGCCACTGCATCTGTCCCTCTGTCCTGGAAGCACACCATTGTCATCCCTCTCCACAAAGGGGGCGCCTCCTCCTCCACCTCAAACTATCGGCCAATCTCCCTCCTCCCTGCTCTGGCGAAGCTGCAAGAACACTTAGTGCTTAGCCAGCTAACCACCTATCTCACCGACTCAAATTTCTTCACACTCTACCAGTCTGGATTCAGGAAAGATCACTCCATTGCCTCCTGTTTACTAAGGCTCACTGACACCATCCAATCTGGAATGGACAGAGGTCTCATCACTCCACAGAGGGAAGAGTAACCAGTGGGGTACCACAGGGATCAGTGCTGGGACCGGTCCTATTCAACATCTTCATCAGTGACATTGCACAGGATCTAGAAGGCAGAATTTCACTGTTCGCTGATGACACAAAGCTCTGTAACAGAGTAGACACACCAGAGGGTGTAGACAGAATGAGAAGGGACCTGCAGAAACTTGAAGAATGGTCAAGGGTTTGGCAGTTGAAATTCAATGCAAAGAAATGCAAGATAATGCATATGGGGCACAAAACCCCTGGCACAATATATCAGTTGGGGTGAGGATACAGCATGCACCAAGCAGGAAAGGGATTTTGGGTTGTCATCTCCGATGACCTCAGGTAGGGAAACAGTGTGCCAAGGCATCAGGTAAAGCAAATAGGATGCAGGGATGTATAGGCAGGGGCATCACCAGCAGGAAAAGGGAGGTCATAATTCCGCTATACAAGACACTAGTGAGGCCCCACCTGGAGTACAGTGTACAGTTCTGGAGACCATACATACGTAAGGACATAGACAGGGTAGAGAAGGTTCAGAGGAGGGCAACAAAGATGGTGCATAGGTTGCATCACAAGTCCTATGAAGACAGGTTGAAGGAACTGAACATGTACTCCCTGGAGGAGAGGAGGGAGAGAGGGATATGATAGAGACATACAAGTATCTACAGGGAGGAACAGGGCAGGAAAACACTATTTTTAAGCAAAAGATGTTTCAGGACTAGAGGGCATGGGATGAAGTTGAGGGAGGACGATTCAGAGGAAACATGAGAAAGAATTTCTTCACAGAACGGGTGGTGGACAAGTGAACACCTGCCAGAGGAAGTGGTGGGGCTGAAACAATCACGGGATTTAAGAATGCATGGGATAGACATAAAGGAATTCTAGAGGGCAGGGGTAAGGGGAAACAGACTTCTAGGAAAACAAACTGAACTTACAAGCTCAAATGGGCAGACTAGGTGGGCCATAGGCCCTTATCTGCCGACACTGTCTATGTATCTATGTAACTGCTAACCTCGACTATTAAGAGTTATGTATTAATCCACACACAGCCATTCCTGTCAAACATATGCAGCTGTATTATCTAAATTATATGTTTACAAGGTATAAGGTATGACTTCCCCATGTAATTGCTACTACACTATAAGTAAGGGTAAATAGTCATCTACGCCCAACTATTTCTGTCAAATGTTTTCAACTGTATTATAACTGTGTATATATATGTCTGGACCTGGACTACCCTTGTCCCCTTCCCCACTGGTCCCCTCCCCCCAGGTCACACCAGGAGACTAGCAGTTCTTGCTCAGTGTGCTTTTCCTAGTGAAACAATTTCAATAAATATATAAATATACACACACACACGAATAAAAACACTTTCTACATGCATTTGTAAAAATAAAATAGTTCTTCCACTTAATGGGTATGTCCTACTGAAGATGCCGTAGTTGTAGTTTCTTACAGTCCTCTCTGGTGGAGTGATCCAACTAGGTCTCTACATTGCTATCATAGCATTCTGTAGTCTGGCAACCTAACTATGGATTAATTGAGAATTAATCCATGGTGAGGTGATCCGTTTTAACGAATCAGAATAAAGAATTTTCTGAATACATTTTATAAGGCCAATTAAAAGCCATTGTTTGAGCCAGAAAACCGTATTTCAAAGCAGTTTTCAGAGTGACAAGGCATAAAGAGGGGGAGGCGTGGGACAGATTCATAAAAAGCCCTTGGATCTCCGCAAGTTGTGGTGATCTAGGGCTGCTGCAAACCCAGGTGCCAGGGACCCTGCGCCCGATTCTCGATCGGGTAGGGTCCAAGGCGACAAAGTCCGAGCTAGGTAGTGCGGCATCATGTCCCCAGACATTCTGGTGGACTAGTGTACCCCACCCCGATGTCCCCAAGATGTAATTCACGTATTCAAAATTCCTGGTGATCTAGCTGCCCTTCAAAGCCCTGATCCCCATCAGCCATGTTCTGACACTGGCGTTACAGTGGCCCCCACCAGGCAGGAGAGGTGTCACACTTCCCGCCCCACCATCCCCAAACTTAGCCGGTGACTGGCACAGCCCACCACTCACGGACAACCCCTGACTGAGCTCTAGAAAAAGCGCATACTGTATGCACTCATTCAAAGCTCAGTCAACAGCTGGCAGTGGTGGTGGGCTGTGCCAGCCATGCCCGGTTTCCGGGATGGGGAGCGGATGAAGCCACTATACCACTGATGTCATAATATGGCACAACGGTTGCTTGGGGCTGGAAGCGCTTAGATCACCAGGGAATCTGAATACATAATTACATCTTCGGGACATCGGGAGGGGTCCACTACAGCACCAGGGAAGTATACTAAATACCTATTTCAGTGAACATCGGAAAGGGGGGCCGTATAATACCAAGCCATTCTTAGGTCAACCTCCTCCGCTGGAGAAATTTCAAAGTACCCTTAGACCAGCCCTGGCTGGTCCAACAATACTTCAAAATTTGCCCTCTGGGAGAGTTTTGTTAATTCTGATTCAGGTGATTTGGCAGCCTATGTCTGCCGCTAGTCCATGGCACCGTGCTGCAGCCTTTTGTGTGGCGCAAGCCCTGTTTGACGCAGGCTGCCTTTGTGAATTGCTCCTGGAACATCGTTTGACTTAAAGGGGCACTTTACGCTATTCATTGAGACGCAAGTCCCTTGTGCTTCACCGGGAGCAGAGAGAATCGGGCCCTCTGTTTTTAGGAGAGGCACAATGGGCTGTGATAACCCCATTGAATCCAGTCAGGTCAAGGGGGCCTCCAGAAAAAGAAGATGGGGAGGCTGGTTAAAAGCCTTTGTTAAGGTTACTAAGTAGCAGGGGGTAGAAACTGGCACCAGCCCGCTAGCCAAATGCTGGTAGATTCTGTATCGGGCTAGTAAGATTTTGATTTAACTAACCCTGTGGGCTTGTACTGGAGAAGGCAGCACTGTAGTATGTACATCGACTGGGCCAGTGGAAAATCTGTGGGGCCAGTGAATTTTCCCAGTCACTAGCCCCACTGGCTAGTGGCTGCAAAGCTTAATTTCGACCCCTTGGGGAAGACTTAGTGCTCAGGCTATACACAAGAGCAGAGGAATCCAACTGGCCTGTCATCGCAGAGCTGAAGGGAGTTAATTAAGGGCACATATCATGGCTACTACGGAGCAGGAGGGTGAAGTAAAATCCCTTATCAAGGCAGTGAACTGGGGCACAGTTCAGTCCTGTTCAGGGCCATGTACCAACTAATGAGTAATATATGTGCCAACCCTTTTTAAAGCACGCTATGATGGGCGCCATCAGTTAGTAAGCTCTTTTCAGGGCAGTGTACCAGCCAGGGAGCATACTAGATTTTATAAGCTTGTATTCAGAAACAGAAAAGTAAAATTAGTAAACAAAAATCTGAAGGACATGTACCAATTCTTTGGAACAGTCAAAATGAATACTGAACCTGTCCACTGGACAGCCATCCCCCCAAATTATGTCTAGCCCTGCAGGAGGTCCTCTTAAAAAGACTGGATATCCTTCTTACATACATTTCTTCAACTTCCATATACAAGCCAGTCAAACTGGAGACCAATTAATTTTTTTTCTAGCACTTGTCCCTGTACTTTAGTTTGACCGGTATGTTTTTCTTAGAAAGCCACCGGGTAGAACAGCCTCTGAGCCGTCTCTTGAAGACTGGAGCATCTTTCTTTTCTATAGACAAAACAGTGTCAAGGAAGTGGGACAAAGCCCTAATAACACAACTGGTAGAATACAAGTAGGTCCAATCATTACTGATGAGGACCTATATGTATAAAGTAATTTGGAATCACCTTGGAGAGATCCCTAAAATAAGCAATATATGTATCTGTGTGTGTGTGTGTGTGTGTGTGTGTGTGTGTGTGTGTGTGTGTGTGTGTGTGGGGTACACCCCAGATGTGAGTGGTCACTCAAGAGTTAGCCAGAACACCAGCCCCAGCAATCCTGACAGATATGCTTGTAACAAAGTAATCAATGAGGAAATGGAAGCCAGAGTTTGATGACCAAGTAGGAGAAGTAATGAGCTGGCCAAGATTTAGCTTGCAGAGATTAGTCTTGACTGTTTTGTGTGGACTTCCACTCAAGACTAAAGTCACCAACTATGATGGACTCCTTGCTCAGGATGCAGGGTGCAAGAGAATCCAGTAACAAAATATGCCCAGCTTGTCTACCACGCAGAGGGTTACAAGCAAACACAGTCTGAAGTGTCTTAGAGTTGCCCAGTATTAAAGTGGAGTGATAGTGAGAGTTTGGTGGGGACACTACTGGCAGAAATAAACTGAGGTGATCTTCAGAATATACCAGCACCTCTCTCTCACATTAACATGAGCATCTATCACTGCTTAAGAACTTAATAGTTCAACGGGGAGCAAGCAGAATCAGGTACAGAATGTCTGTGCCACATTTCTGGCTTCTAAACAGAGACCCAAGCTTCCAAAGACTTGCCATCAAGCTGCGTACATTAATAGGAGCAATTTTAATACCATGCCTAGTAGTGACAATGCTGGGGGGTTTTAAACATGGGTCGAACTGGATCCACTGGTGTTAAAAATGTGGGTCTAAAGAGGAACCTACTGGGTCAAAACAATCATTGGCAGATTTTGAACAGTTCACGTTCCCTTCCTTTAGATATTGTTAGAGAGTAGGTGCATCAATTTGGACCGACTGGCAAAGGAAAGAGGGTCAATTTTGGAAAGCATGCAACTTTTGCCTTTTGGTGCATCTTAGCCGTCTCCATGCCTAGAGTTCCACTGGGTGGTGGTTGGGGGGAGACAGAAGGCTGGGAGGGACAGTGGAGGGGACCAGGATTTAGTTATACTGTACATCACCCAAAAGATAAATCTGAGAATCAGAATAGCTGTATTGTAGTTGGTAGCACCCTGGGGTGGGGGGGGGCGCCAGGACAGATAAGGGATAAGTTAGGCCAAGTGTAACCGGTGAGATACATCTGTAGGGATGAGATTGGTATGCTCAGTGAAGGGAAGGATAGTGTTGAAGTTTTAAATTGTGGTGAGGTTCTGGAAAAGCTAACTTTGTTGTAAGTTTCTGTAAGTTGTTATTGTTTGTACGTTTTGTTTTAAAATTGGCCTAACTCCTTAAGAACTCTCTGGAAAAAGCCTTCCCACCTACCCCTTGCATTTGCCTTTCTTAAACACAGAAGAGTCACTGGGGGTTGAGCTTAAAGGCTGGGAGGGAGGAGTTTAGGGAGTTGCAAACTTCCCCTGTTAGCAAACTCTAAAGGCTAATAGGTGGAGAAAAGTTCAGCCACTCAAGTGTTGAAAGTTTAAAAGTCTTGGACTAGTGGGGAACTTGGTGGCTCACCCAAGGAAACCTACTTGGAGGGGGATGGGACCACATGTCATTAGGGCCGGCATCTTTGGGAGGGTGGTGGGGTGCACAGGGTGTGGGGCAGCCATGCTACTGGACTGGGCTTGGAAGTTCGGTGGTTGCCCAGTGTGCTACCAGCTGGCACAGCTTAGGGAGGAGGTTGAGGGGATTAGGAGACAGCTGGGGAAGGGGAGGTATAGTTGGGAAATAGGGCAGGGGCTTTCCCATGGGGCTGCACCAAGCACTAGGGGTTGGGGCATAGGGAAAGGAGTGCAGGACAGTACTCTGGGGTCGCATAGGGACCCTGGCAGATGGGACCCAAAAGAAGGGTACTACGAAGGAAGCTGGCAGGTAACTGGGGACCCTCACAGACGGGGGCCACAGGGAGGACATTCTCAAGGGAAGTAGGCTGCTGGTTGGGGCTGGACAGAAATAAGAAATGGTGGGAGGTGGATCGGACCTTAAGCTCAGTAACTGCTACAATTCTCTTCTGCTTGAGGATGAGGCGGGTGATGTAGCCATGACAGGGGCGGTTAGAGATGGAAAGGGAGTAGGGGGCAGGAGGCGGGGGCTGGATAGCGGGAGGAACGGGGGGAGCAGGGGATCACAGCAGGAAGATGAGGGGGTAGAGGGAGAAAAGTGCAAGGAAAAAGGACCAGTTGGGAGGGAAGGGCAAGGAGAAGGACCAGAAGTACAAGGAGGATACAGTAAAGGGAGCCGAGGGTTTGGGCCAGGGGAGCACGACAAGCAAGGACGGGCTGAACAGAGACAGGAAGGAAGGGAGGGAGGGAGGACGAGCCAGGCTAGTTTAGCAGATTGGGGAGACAGTCGAATCAGTAACGGTGGGGTAGCGAGGTAGGAAGGACACTGGGCATAGGATCGGGGCCAGGTTAACAAGGCATGGCAGGTGGCACCCAGATAGGGAGGGCCAGTAGAAAGGATGAGGGACGGGGGGGAGAGAGAATGGAAGAAAAGGGGTGGCCAGAGTACTCCTGTTGGGCGATTCCATGATCAGGGGGATCAAATGGGATAGGGAGGGAGAAGCCTGCCCGGTTAGAACAAAATGCTTCCCTGGACTAACGGTGCACAGGGCCAAGCATAAGGTATATCAGCTGGCAAAGGATTGTGGAGGTTCCCTGGACATACTGGTCCACCTGGGTACCAATGACATTGAGGAAAATAGTGAGCTAGAGATACAGGCAAGGTTCAGGGAGCTTGCCAGGGTCTGTCATGATATAGGATGTGCAATTTCCTTCTCGGAAATCCTGCCGGTGCCAAGGGCTAGTGGGGAACACAAGAGGAAGATTAGGGTGATAAACCAGTGGCTCAGGGAGTGGTGTGGGGCCAGAGGGTATGGGCTGATGGGTGACTAGGGGGAGACCTGGGAGGATAAGGGGCTGTATGCTAGAGATATGCTCCATCTCAATTCGGAGGGGAAGGAAATCCTTAAGTTGAAAATAGAGGGGTTCATTGGTGAAAGGTGGGGTTTAAACTTGTGAAGGGGGGAGGGATGGGAGAAAAGGCTGTCGAGTGAGGTCTGATAAAGGAGGGACTCTGTCTCCACGGTAGCTGGAAGGAATGCAGGAAAGGCCAATTGGTAGGGTGCAGGACAGGGGAAGACAGAATCCCCACAGGAACACGAGCAGGGGAAATGTAAGTATAGGGAAAGGGTGGAAGGTAGTCCTGATAAATGCCAGGAGCTTGGGCAATAAAATGCCTGAGCTCCAGGCGATGCTAACTGAGGGAGAGGTGGATGTGGCAGCGGTCACAGAGACCTGGGCCACCGCAGCACATGACTGGGACCTGATCCTGGAGGGCTACACCATGTTCGGGAAGGAGAGGAAAAGTAATAATAGTCAAAAACTGCACTGCCATAGGAGGAGTGGAGGAGGCCGTGGAACTGTGGAGGCGATTTGGGTCACCTTGATAACAAAGGGGGGGGGGGGGTGCGCAAGAGAGTAAAAATAGGAGTGGTGTATAGATACCCTGCGCTGGCGGAGGAGCTGGAGGAGAGTCTGGTGGCAGATGTTGGGAGACACTGCAGATTGGGATGGGGAAGGGTGGTGGTGTTGGGGGACTTTAACATGCCAGGAATAGACTGGGAGACTATGACATCCTCGGTGGCCAGGGAACAAAGGTTGTTGGATGTCATTCAGGACGCAGTCCTAACTCAGCAGGTGGGGGAACCGACACTGGATGTGATCATGGCAGACAGTGACCAGATTGGGGGCCTGGAGGTAAGGGACCAGTTGGCGGGTAGTGACCATGCCACGGTCTGGTTCTGACTAAACCTAGGAGGGGTAGAAGGCTGCACAAAGACGGAGGTAACTGACTTCAGGGGGGGCGGATTTCAAGGAAATGGGAAGGATCCTTAAGGAGCACTTGGATGGGATTGGGCCAGACGTGGAAGCTGACAGTAGGTGGGAAATCATCAGGAGGGGGTGCAGGATGCTACCAGCACCTGCGCAAGAGTAAGATGAAAATGAGGTAGGGCCCGAAAACCCTGCTGGTGGACCAGGGAGGTTCAGGAGGTGGTGAGGGGAAAGAAGGTGGCCTATAGGCAATTCAAGTGTTAAAGGAGTGAAAGGAACTGAGAGGAGTACAAGCTGATGGCCAGAAGGGCGACTAGGGTGGTGAGGGTGGCTAAGGCAAGGAAGGAGCAGAACCTGGCCAGGGAAGTTAGGGAGAAGGAACAAGGGGTTCTTTAGATACATTGGGGAAAAACGAAGGGTGAAGGGGCAGATTAGCAGGATTAAAACAGGGGACGGATGGGCACAAGACCCGGGGAGCAGGCTGAGGTAATAAATGAGTACTTTGCCTCAGTTTTCACCAAGGAAAATGGGGAAGGGGGCCTGCACCATACATGGGAGGAGATGGTGAAACTGAGGGGGGGGGGACCTCACCGAGCGGGTCAGGGGAGGTGGGGCATCACTGGCAGGTGGGGGAAAGGCAAAGCAGGGGGACGAGGTAGTGGAGGCGAAAATCACGGCAGAGAGAGCAAGGGAAGCCCTCAGGTCCCTTAAGACGGAGAAAGCACCAGGGCCGGATAAATCACATCACAGAGTGCTGAAGGAACTGGCGGATGTCCTGGAAAAACTCCTGGCAGAGCTCTTCAGCATCTTTCTAAGGACAGAGTGGGTGCCCCAGGACTGGAAGGTGGCGCATATAGTGCCTATCCACAAGGGGGGGGGGGATCAAGGGAGGGAACTACAGGCCTATCAGCCTGACATCAGTGGTGGGCAAGGTGATGGAGAGCATTGTCAAGGAGAGACTGTGGAGGGGACCTGGAAAAGTTGGGGTGCCTGGACGATAGACAGCATGGATTCGTCCCAGAGAAACTGTGTCAGACAAACCTTGTGGAGTTCTATGACTGGGTGACGAGTGCCTTGGACCTGGGTAGACCAGTGGACGTCCTCTTTCTTGACTTCAGCAAGGCATTTGACTCTGCTCCTCATGGGGGTCTGTTGGATAATCTGGGAGAAATGGGGTGGGAACCCAGAAGATCAGATGGATAGGAAATTGGCTCCCAAAGCCAGACCCCAGAGGGTGGTGGTTGGGGATAGTCTCATCCCCAAGGAGGGTCTAGTGGAGTCCCTCAGGATCGGTCCTTGGGACCCCATGTTCAACGCCTACATCTCTGACATAAGGAAGGGTATCAGGAGTGAGATGAGTCTCTTTGTGATGACTCAAAGCTGGGGGTGGTGGTGGATGGGGAGGAGGGAGAGTGGCCCACAGGGGACCTGGAGGTTCTGGAAAGGTGGTCTAGAAAGCGGAAGCTGAGGTTCAATGCAGGAAAATGCAAGGCACTGCACCTGGAGACAGAAACCCGGCCAAGTGTACAGCCCGGTGGAGAGGAGATGCTACAAGTCTCGATGGCTGAGAGGACCTGGGGTAGGGTGGATGTCAAGATGAACAACTCGGAAACTTGTAGGAGGGCAGCAGCAAAGGCCAACAGGATGCCTGGATGCATCGACATGAAGGGGGTAAATAGGGGAGAAGCAGTCAGGGTGCTCAGAAGTAAGGAGGCAGGGGCAACTAGAGGGCTTGGGGGGGGATTCAGGGGAGAAAGGAGGAGGAGCAGAGAGGGTGGAGCCATGGAATGCGCTGCCCAGTGGGCTGGTGGAGGTCAAAACGGTGGAGGGGGTGGGACAGGTACAGGAGAAGGGTTCTGGAAGCAAAAACCAGCGCAGCGAGAATTTACGGGACTGGGAAAGGAGAAGCCAGAGAGGGGGCAGCAAGGTCAGCTCCCGGGAGGTTGACCAAACGAGCAGACACGAAAGACCGTTAGGCCTACTCTGCTGGCATTTTAGTATGTTAGAAACTGAGAAGTCAGGTAGAGAAGGCCTGCTGACAAGAGTAGAGGGACAAAACAAGAGGGAGACGCCAGGCAGGACAGGTAAAGGTAGGGGCAGAACAGATCAGGAAGGCACTGTTGTAAAGTGACTGGATAGTGAGTGTAAATTTTAATGACATCCAGGGCTCAAAATATTCCTTTCCAGATTTCTGTGAAAAGCAGTTCTAGCCCAGGAAACGTATTTTTACTGCCAGCATTTCCATCTGGAAATGCACTGTACTGCTTTGGCCCTTAGCAGCAATGAGTCCTTGCAGCATGCATCATGCCTGAAAAAAGAGGGGGCTGCCACAAAACTAAAGGGAAAATTATTTTTGAGTTCTGTGAGGCTTGTTTCTGCGCAGTGCCTCATGGGGGAGGAGAGATGAGAAGACGCTGCTCTGCCATTGTGCGCCATGCACTGAAGCCTTCTGCATAGACTGGAACCTTACAACTGCAGCTCAGACAAGCAGCAGTGCTATTCCCGACTCCCTACAAGTGGCTTTTCTCAGTCAGCTAATCAAGGAACCTACCAGGGTCAGAGCAGTGCTGGATCTGGTGCTTACGAACAGGGATGGCACTGCAGATGTCTCAATGGGCAGTCACCTAGGCACCAGTGATCACAGTACACTGTGGTTTAACATTAAGATGAGGAAAAAGAAGCAAACCACAGAAAGACGAGTGCCCTGAACTGTAGGAAGGCAGATTTTAAGAAATGGGAGACTGCCTCAGAATCTGCCTTATTGGGGCGCTGCCAGGGAGGGATAAAAGCACAGTGAGAGAAAAAGGGAGGGCATAATTAAGGCAATCAACCTCTGCATGACAGGAATAGAAGCAGAAGGAAAAGACCATTATGGTTCTCTTGGGAAGTGGCCAAGGTGATGGGGAGAGAGAGGTGGCATTCTGAGGTACAGTACAAGGAAATACAGAGGGATGAAGACAGAGAAGTATACCAAGTAAAACAGAGGGAAGCAGGAAGGGCAGTAGGGGAGAAAAAGTGCAGAGGAAAGGATAAATAAAGGGGTAACTAAAGTGGGATAAGACTTTCTTCAGGCACGAGTGAAAGAGAGGAAATCAGATGAAGGGGAGACTTCGCAGAAGAGTATCAAGAAAAAGCAGAAATCCTTAACAGGTACTTCTGCTCAGTCTTCACGGTGGGGGTGGACCACCAGGGAGCAGCAGAAACAGAGGGTGGACACAAGTCCATTTTCAGAGGAAAGAGTCCTGAAGGGACTTGCAGCTCTGAAAGTGGACAAGACTACAGGGCAGGATGGGACAGAACCAAGGGTACTAAAGAAGCTCTGGGAGGTGCTAACTGCCCCACAAACAAGCTTATTTCACAGCTCTCTGGAAACAGGTGCAGTTCCGAGGGCTGAAGAAAAACAGATGTGGTCCCTCTCCATAAGAGCAGCAGCAGGGACAAGACTAGCAAATGTTGGCCAGTCATTCTCACATCAATGGTCGGTAAATTAATGGAAACCCTGTTAAAGGAAAGGCTAGTAGGGTATGTTAAATCCAGTAGGCTGACAAGATAGGCAGCATGGATTTACCGGGGTGGGGAGGGGGGTCTTGCCAGGCAAATCTGATTTCAGGGTAGGCAGTGAACGTGGCCTATTTGACTTTAGCAGGACCTTCAACCTGTGCTGCACAGGAGACAATGGAATGGAGCAGCACAGGGGCCGGATTCAAAATGATGAACTGGGTAAGGAACTGGTTATTGGGTAGGTGACAAAGGGTGGTGGTTAACAGCACTCATTCTAACATACTAAAAGCCAGCAGAATAAGTCTGATGGTCTTTCGTGTCTGCTCGGTAGCCAGACCCTATTGGGCGCTCGCTCTCCCACTCCCCCCAGCCCCAGAGAGGGTCATCTTCAGCTTCAGTTTACCCATGCACCTGTCCCACCCCCCTCTTGAAGCCTTCCACTGTGCCCTCCTCCACCAGACTCCCGGCAGTGCATTCCATGGCCCACCACCCTCTCAGTGAAGTAAATGTCTTCTATGTTCTCCCCTGCACCTCCAGCTTTCACCATGCCCCCAGTTGTGCCCTTCTTTAGCCTGAACATTTCTTTGTCTCTGCCCCCATTTATCCCTTTCACATATTTGAAGACCCCTATCATGTCCCCCCCATCTCTCCTCTCCTCCAGCGAGTACTGCCCAAGTTCTTCCAGCCTTTCCTCATAGGTCCTCTCTCTCTCTCTCAAGGGAGAATGACCAGTGGGGGTGCCGCAGGTCCCATTAATATGGCCAGTCATCTTTTAATATCTGTACTAGTGACACAGAAGAACTGGAAGGGAAAGTAGGTCTTTTTTGTAAATTACACCAACTCTAGAGTGAACATGCAGGAGGGGAAGGAAAGAATGCGTTGGGACCTTCGGAGACCCAGCGTGATCAACAGCATGGCCAGTTTATTTAGTTTGTTGACAGAGTAGGGGCACTAGACAATTTAATGACCATTCAGCCACGACCCGAGAGAATTACACCATACAAGATACAATAAGTGCACAGTAGGCATTTGACAAAAACAGCAAAACATTCCAACAATAACAAAGGTTGACATAACACATCAGATCACCAGGCACAGCGTATCATGTGCAATTGTCTGAGGCCATTAGGTGTTTTCGGAGATCAGTCTTAAAGGTGGCATGAGACGGTGAGGAATATAAGGTAAGGGGTAAGGAGTTTCCGTATCGAGAAGCAAAGTAGGAAAAAGCCTGTGTACCCGTATTAGTAACACATTTAGGTGTAGCAAGTAACTCAAGGTTTGTGGACTGAGCTGTATTTGGATAAGGACCCTACTGAGGTTGTATCCATACACACCTTGGGATAAAATTCACATCCAATGGCCACTGGACCTCAGTATTTTTAAAGAACAAATTACGAAGGCAAAGCATGTGGCTAAAGCATTACGTTTTAATTATAAATACTGTGGTCCTACTGTAGGCCCCGCTCTCACTGCAGGGAAGGCAATCAACAATACTCTTTTATATGGAGCGGAAGTTTGGGAAATTAAATATAACCCCACTTTAGAAGTACCTCTGTCTTTTTACTGCAAGTCCTTACTGCAGGTCCCTTTATCTACGTCCAACTCAGTAGTTAGATTTGAACTCTGTAGAATCCCTATAGCTACCCTTATTGACCACCGATTAGTTGCCTATTGGCTTAAAATTAATAACCCATTTAACAATATGCCCACAGGATTCTTTAACTGGAAAAAAAAAAATGCTATGGCTCAAGAATGGATTCTCTTCTCCCTGGTTAAAAGCTGTCCTTGCTGTTCTCACTAAAGCCAGTACATTACATCTCTGGAAAGATTACCAGTTAGAACAAATGTAGCAAGTAAGATCTCAAAAACAGCCTCTGTGGTTCAGATTCAATAAAACTGACTCAGCCATAGAAGACTCTTATTTTGCCTCTAGCCCTAAATAACAGGAAATCAATTACATGGGCCAGGTTTGGCATACCTGGCCCAGACATTCTTATTTTAAATAAATATCACCTGGATAGGTATAACCAAGAACTCATCTGCAACTGGAACAGAGGTTTTCCGGAGAGACCTTTTCATATTATAACTTTGTGTCCTCTTTACAACCTTCAGCTGGAAAGCATCCTAAGGGATTTTTTGTTCTTTAATTATGACCAGATATTCATTTGGTTATACCCTAACATAAAAGAAGACACAAATATATGATACCCAGCTTTCTTTTGCGATTAGCCACAAAAAAGGTTTCTTATTCAAAAGAAACTATTTATAGGTAGTGATAACCAGGAACCTTCTAAACTCAATTTTGCACATATATGGACCTGACTGTATTATTTATGTTTACATTATGATATATTACTGTAATTAAATAGGATGCATTTATTCTTAAATTTATGTAAAAAAAAAATTATATTTTCTTTTTTTTCTGCATTTGTAATGTCCAAAACTATATTTTAGCAGATCAAACTTGACGGACTGAAGAGCATACTATTGATCAGATTTTTTTTTTTTTTTTGCACCTAAAGTGGCAGGGGTACCTCGGGGCAGGGGTTGTAGTAAGGATTTAACTCTGTGTGCTCCTCTATATCAGAGGAGCACAGTAAATCAAAATTCTACCCTACAATTCGTGCTCCTTCAGATCTTGGCTGTGCTCCTACCTACTTTTTATATCATTGCATATTTTAATCACAAGGCTTCCCTCAATGCATGCAGGTGGGTTCTTCTGTCTATTGACAGATAAACACATAATCTTTCCTTTTTTTGCTCAGTCACCTTATTTTCATTTAACTGTTGGCCTATAGTCAATACCGTCACTTCCTCCTTATCGTCCTTCCACACAGAAACACTTGTTTCCTGCCTACCTGCACACTTTCTCATAGCCAGAGTGCAAATACACTTGTTCCCTGCCTGCCATGATGCCACTTGTAGACACACTTGTATTCAACCTGCCAGTAAATGCTCCCGAAACCACATCCACTCATCTCCTACTTGCCCACCTATGTGGGCATTTGTCTTCCAGATGCTCTCATACTCTGCCTGCCTATGTACATACTAGCCTGTGGTAGCTGGCAACATGTCACAGTGCACAATAACTTGCTAGCTTACCTACTAAGTTGATGGCTTCCCGCTCACCCCATAGCTTGCCGAGCTAGCTTTGAACTTTGCCAAATTAATAACAAAAGCCTAATCTGCATCCCTTGTGAACCGAACTCCTGCCTCTGACTGTGCTCCTAAAAGATAAGAGGAGCCCAGATAACTGAATTTTCCACAAAGAAAATGTGCTCCTGTAATCTCTGTGTTCAGAGCACAGCCTTAACGCTACCCCTGCCTCGGGGTTCAATGACAAAAATAAAAAAAAAAAAAAATAAAAAAAAAAGGGCACAAAATCATGCACCTAGGTCATAGAGACCTGGAAGCAAAGTATAGGATATGATTTTTTTGGGGGGGGGGCATGGAGTTATCTTATCAGATTACCTCAAAGTGGCATGGCAGTGTAACAAAGTAGTGGGTAGGGCCAGTGGGGTGCTGAGATGCATAGGAAGAGTTATCTCCAGCAGGAGGAGAGAGGTGGTGTTGCCACTGTATTGCTCACTTGTGAAACCCCACCTGGAGTACTGTGTCCACTTCTGGAGGTCGTACCTCAGAAAGGACAGACAGGGTGAAACAGTCCAGTGCAACAGTTCAACTTTTTTTTTGCACTGGCCCAGCTGGGAAAGTGGTACCAATTTGTAGTACCCCCAAGATTTACACTGGCCCAAGTTATAATGGGATTACTAGGAGAGGAACAACTGTCTCTTCCCTCTTTCCAATTGCTCCCTGCTTTCCAGTGGTACCCCCTCTCCCTCTTCCCCATTAGTTCTCGCTGTTGACTGGTGGCACCCCCCTCCCTTTCCTCTTCCTGATGAGTTCTCCCAGGCGTCCAGTGCCAACTCCAACTCCTAGAGCATCCCAATCCCACACTAGTCCCTGATGGAAACTGAAACAAACCCTCCTCCACTCACCTTCTTGTCTGGCTACTACTGGACTCTCACAACTAAGGAAAAAAATAAATTACCCACCCATCTTGGCTCTACCACCCTCCCTCCCCATGTCTCCTTAGTAAGTTGCCAAAAGTTTGAAAGTATGCGAATAAAATCTTTCATGAAGCATGTCACCTATAGTAACTTAGTCGCAGACACGTCCCGAATGCCAGCACTCTCCCAGTAGTACTTTATGATAACATTTGAGAGCGATAGAGAGAGAGACACACACTGATGGCATAAGTGCACCATGGCGAGACTGTTAAGATACTATCAGCAGTGTGGCTTCCCCAAGGATTTTATTTGCATACTTTTGAACTTTTGTCGAGTTGCTGACTAAGGCCCCATCCACACTACACTGCTCAGACCCCGTAACAGACAGAAACCATTACAGCCGGGGAGCGGTACAGTGTGTCCACACTGCAGCGGTGACTGGTACGAGACCGGTACTGCCAGTCCACACCTCGGGAACCGGGCGACCATTACACAGCGTCCAATCCTACAATGCAGCTTATTAAGTCGCCACGGCCTGCAGGGGACGTTACGCTCCTGTCCACACTACCACCGTAACGCTATTGAGGCGGGATCAAGTTATAACCATTGTTGAAACCACCATATGTGGTTTGAACAATGAGTTATGAAAACGCTTTCTGTAATCGCTATAATGTAACGCAAAACTGTTGCAGTAACGGTTTGGGCACTGTAACGCTACACAGGCGTAGTGTGGACAGGCCTTAGAGCAGGGTTCTCAAATGGGAGGCCAGCCTCCCTTGGGAGGCCCCAACCTGTTTCAGGGGAGGCTCAAGCAAGTCTTGAAACAGTATTATATTTCAATTTTGAACTTTATAGATTTTGTGTGAAGGATAAGGCAAACAGAAGAGAATGATAGTGAGTGAATTTATGTATTTATTCACAAGTCTGTGACCAGGAAGGTACTGTCACACTGAGCCAAGGCTTATTTCAGGTGTACCCAGGGAAGGGTAGTGAGATAATATAATTCAAAATGTAACTGCAGCATACTCAAGCAATACAAAATGAATACAAGTGGAAACAAATTAAGAACGATAAACTAACAATGTGAGGAACAGTTGATCAATTAGACTGGCAGCAGAACTGTCCAAATACAAGAGTTAACCATATAGGTACTGGGAATAAGAGCAGGAGGGAGCAAAATGATCCCTGAGAAGTTGCTTAAGAGCAGGGGAAGAGGCAGAGGTTGGCAGGAAGGTTATTCCAGATACAAGGGAAACAGAAAAAGCAGTCTGACCCATAAAGGTATGGCAGTAAGGGGTAACAATGGTTCGAGAGTCAAAATATTGGAGCAGGTAGGTTGTCCTGTTGGGAGGGGGGTTACAATAAGCTTAACATGAGAGCTAGCTATGCAAAGAGGTTTCAATGTATTTCTGATGTACTGTGAAAAGTAGGCTATTTTTCTATAGGGAGGCCCCAAAATATTTCAGTATTTTGGGGGAGGCTCAAGATCATTTCCATGGCTTAGAGGAGGCTCACTATGACAAAGTTTGAGAACTGTTGCCTTAGAGGATATGGGTGTGGAGGGTTGAGGGAAGGCTTTTTTTTTTTTTAAAAACACACACTAGTCCCATCAGGCAAATCCAGGGGAAATCACACTGCCCGAGGCAGTTTGCACTATGCCTCAGGCCAGTAAATTAATGTTAAGCATGAACCCTGCAGGAGGGGTAACTAAAATGGTGCAATGGTTGCATCAGATTCCCTACAGAAAGAGACTGAGAGATTTCAAAATGTATACTCTAGAAGAAACACTGAGTGAGAGGAACATGATAAAGACCTACAAGTAACCTTATCGGTGGAAACAAGGTGCAGGAGGGAGGACCAGAGGCATGTGATAAAGCGGGGGTTGTTGAAGGGATGTGAGAAGTATTACTTCAATAAAAAACAGCCAGCGGAAGTGGCAGAGGTGAGAACAGTAGGGTTCTTTGAGCATGCATGACACAAACACAGTAGATGGTCCTCCCTGGGTTAAGTACTGTCAGAGGACTGCACTTAACCCCTGGAGAAAAGCAGAACTGGTAAACATCTGCCTGGAAATTATAAATGCTCTCAACATGCACTGTAGGATACTTGAATCTCCCACTGCTGCCTACTACTCCGATGGCAGCTACAAGGGATTTTGGTATCTTCGTAACAAAAGACATCTGCCTAGACATAAACAAAATTAGTCCAATACAATCTGGTATACTACAGTAAACAGCAAATTATTTTTTTCTGGCACACAATGTGCAGACCAGGACCAGTCCCACACTGTAAGGCCCTTTGTGCTGACTATTCTCAGGGCTTGCATTAGCTCTAATAAAGTGGGGGTCAGTCTGACCTGTGCTTCAAATGGGGGGCAATTTCTGGCGTGGCTTTGTACTACATTATCCAATACTTTTTCTGCTAATGACATCCGTGCAAACCTTTTAATACACAGGGTCATGGCTAAAGCACTGCTTTTATTTTTGTGCTTCAACATCCTCAACAGCACTGCTTTTATTTTTGTGCTTCAACATCCTCAACAGTCCCGTTTGGGGAATTACTAGTAAGTAGCAGGTTAAACCAAGCCCTTGGCCCCAGAATCTGCTGATGAAAAAAGTGCATCTGAGCTTACCGGGGCCAGCACTGACGTGGTTCCTGGTTGAGATTGAGGAGTTCCAAAGATGAACATGTCTGTATGAAATGGGCTTTAGAATCCTGGCAACTTCATTAGTCTAAATACATTACCTGACCTGACAATCCCTGGGATGTGCACAGTTCATAAACTAACCTTCCTAGATACAGCCTTACTGTATGAAAATAATTTCATAAAAAGTCAGGTAATGCAGTGCAAAGGCACGAAAGCAAATTTCTGACCACATGATTTTCTGGGCTGACCCCAACATTTGAAGCGAAGGGTCACTATTTACACTATTAATCCTTTAGAACTGTATTTCCAAGGGGCTTTGCCCTGACAAAAGGACAGTATGTTCGAAACCTTGGAGTGTTCAGCCTGCTTGTCCCTCCTGTATGTGGCTTTTTGATTTTGGTACATCCACATTCTTTTCCCCTTCCTGTACTTAAAAAAAAAAAAAAAAAGTCAATGAGTATTTTTAATAGTAGAGTTTTACTTCGTCCCAGCTGCGTCAGACACTGGATGCATGGTGCAGGAAACCCTGTCCGATTTTTGCAAAAGGAAGACCGTTTTAAGAATAGTGCCCGCTGCATCCAGTGTACGTAGTACGAATACAGTAAGGGCCTTCCGAACACAGGCTTATCTGCTATATTTGCAAGCATTCAGCCCTTCGAAAATTCAGCTCCATAACAAGAACAATTAACTGTGCACATTTCCTATAAACTGGCGCCATGTAGCCAGAAAATAAATATCTGCTCTCTGCTTAGGAGACAAAGAGTCGGATACAGGCAAGCAGTCAGCCATGAATCCTTCTACAGAGCTGTTTCTGCCATTAGCTGTTGCGAGTCCCTATTTTCATAATGACAATTTTAAAGCTGCAGTGCATGACAGCGATGAAAATGTTGACCTATACATTCTTATTCTATTTTAGATTGCCCCTTATCGCCCGATTTGTACGATACCCTTCTTACACAACTTGGAGTTTGCTGTACCACTTTTTTCACATTTGAAATAATATTTGACACTGATTGAGCTAGGTTTTCATTGGTATTCTAAGCTTCTTTGTACACCTGCTGTCCTATATGAGCCGAGTGGTGGCTGCTGCATTCCAGTTCATTACAGTCACAAGAAAAGTGATTTTAAACAATGGGTGTTCGAAAACAGAACAGTGATGAAAACCTGGTGCGAGTCAAATTAAAGAGCTTGCCTTTTATTATTTCAACAGCAGACTCAAAAATAAGCAAAAATGCTAAAGTCTGGAGATAAGGGGCAATCTAGAATAGAATAAAGAAAGTACAGGTCAAACTTTTCACCACTGTCTTGCACTGCTGTTTTAAAAAAAGGTTTGGTGATATCAGAAATGGAAACAGGGGCCTGCCCGGTGACGCAAAGGCTTGAGGTGCTGGACGCCACGTCGGCGACCCGGGTTCGGGAACGAGCTTGGACCGTCAGGGGTCGGCAGGGCAGAGAGAGGATTGAGTGTCCGGAGGACTGCTCTCCTCTCTCGGGGGCTCCAGGGGTTTACCCGGCACAGCAGCGGCCCCTGGTGGAGACCGGAGGTACTACACTGCTTAGGCACGATTAGAGGGATGTAGAGCCATGACAGACGTCCCCTGGGCATCATTGCACGTCTAGCTCCCCCTGGTGGGGGTGGGGGGGGGTGAGGGCGTATCACAAGCTACCAGAAAGAAAAAAAAAAAAAAACTGCCTCCTGATAGATGATGGAGGGTCCGGGGTGCCAGCCTACCACACCCAATGTCAGGCTCTTCCTCTCGCTCCTCTGTTCTCTTCAGTCTCAGGACTGCCCGACTGGATTCTAGATAGAGTGCCAGGAGGAGTATCTGGCGGTCCCACCTTCGGGGGCTCAGAGCCGGGGGGCTCTGTGGCCGTTGGGAGGGAATGGAGAGTCCAATCCCCAGAGGAGCAAGAGGGAGCTTCAGGCAGGCGGGATCAAGGCAGACACCGTGAGACCACTCCTCAGAGTTCAAAAAGGTAGGGTGATGAAAAGTTCAAAATAAAAAAAAGAAATGGAAATAGAGTTTACCTGCCATCAACCACCACCTTATGTCGCAAACACCAAAAAAAAAAAAAAACCCCCCAGGAACTCATCCCTTTTTGATTTTACAGTCATAAAACGGAAATCATAAACTAGATTAAAATTCTTTCTAATTCTCAGGAGCAGGGTTATACATATGGCCACTGTTACAGAGCACAGTCAGATTTTCACAAATAAAACAACTATTTCTGTATCTTCCAAGGCTCAGCACTTCTACTTTGACAGCAAATCTGCTCCGACTGCTCGACCGGCAAGGGAATCGCACCGTAGTGCGAAAAATGCCTCTTTGGCTCCTGCAATGCGATCTTCAGCTCGCTGTTGCCTCTTGACTCCCGCAATGTGATCTTCGTCTCGCTGTTGAAGCCCTGATCGATTGTCGGGGCTGACGCGCGGGAAAAACAGCTGAGCGAGGCCACTGCAAGGTGAGACCAGCCTGTGTAGCTCGCAGGGCTAAGGCTGGATCTCACCGAGGCTACCTCAAGTTTAGGAAAGATGAATTCACTTACAGTTTTCTTTCAATCCCCCAAAAGAAGCCTATTCCCCCCCCCCTCAAAATCTTCAGCCCTGCCACGTGCGACAGGGCTCTGCTGCAGAGTACCTGCTTCACTGAAGGCAGGAAGTAGACTGAAGAACTCCGGATGTGGAGGGCTTGTTATCCCCCCCTGCTGCACAGCGCTGGATCTGCCTAACACTGACATCAGGAGGAACAGCCCAGGAGTAATGAAGCCCGGAGACCAGCACAGGAGAGAGAGAAACAACTATTTCTGTATCTTCCAAGGCTCAGCACTTCTACTTTGACAGCAAACTGCTCAACAGATGACTGCTTTTCAGATCATCTTATCTGAACATCAAGCTCCCTGCCACCTACTTCACAGGGGTTAAAATTAAGAAAATAATCAGGGAAAAAACTAAATTTGGTATTCCATCTTAAAGTCTTGTATTCTACCTATCCAAAACAGCACGCTCTAGATTAAACTGCAGTGACTTTTTATTTATTTAATTGAACCATATCGGAATTAAAACCTTTCAGTCAGTGACTCCTTTACAAAGGCTCCACGTCAAAGAATATGACAGTAAGACAAAGGTTAGACAATTACAGGGTATAAAACAGTGGTGTGAGGAATATCACAGTACAATAGATACAGAGTAAAGAGCATAAGTAAAAGTGGTTCAGAACATTAACAGTCAGGAGTAACAGAAAATTGGTACAAATGGAAATTTACAAAGTACAGTATTTACAATGGTGCCACACATAGGCAGGTGCTAGACAGTGCAGGCCGGTGTGTGGGAATTAGACAGTACCCACTGAGGTCAACAATCAAGTACCTATTGGCCAGACCAAGGGGGCCCATTGTCATTACACAGCCAAAGGGGGTTTTGTCAGGTGCAGTCGCAGGCTGAGGCCTGTGTTATGTGGTTACGGAGATGGGATTTGAACAGGCCCAGTTTATGTTCTGAGATGATAGATTTGAGTAGTGAATTCAACCAGAGGGGGGCCCTGTACTGAAAAGTTCTTTGACTCATGCAGGTTTTACAAAGAGGGACCTGGTAAGAAATTTTCTTTGAGCAACGGGTGCATCTGGTAGTAGGGGGTGGCATAAGCAGTGGGGCAAGGCAGAGGAGGCATGAGGCCAGCTGCGATTTTCTTGGCAAGAGACCGGTCTGGCATCTTAGGCGATCAAAGTTTAGCCACTTGGAACTGGCATAGACTGTGCAGGTGTGCGTGAGCCTGTCACAGCCAGTACAAAGCCTGCAGGCCTTGTTCAGAGCAACTCTGATCCTGTTAAGGGATGTGCTATAGGCCGCATTATAGATAATGATACCATAAATCTATGCGTGACAGGACTGAGGTGGAGATGGCAAGCTGTAGTGCGTCATGGGGTAGGCATTGCTTGTACCAGTGGAGAAGACAGATACGCACGTTGACATCCTTGCTAAGTCGGCAGATATGTTAATGATAGGAGAGACCAGAGTCGAGGGTAACACCTAAGTATTTCAATGAGGTTACTTGCTTCAGAGGTTCATTGCGGGAGTTAAGAATGTGCAGAGGATGGGCACTAAGCTTGTTTTGGGCATGCGCAAACAGCACAGACTTCGTTTTTTTTTTATAGTTTAGGACGAGCCTATGGTCTGCAAACCAGGACTCTGCCTCAGTGAATGACCTCTGGAGGATTAATTGGAGGGCACCAGGGTTGGTGTTAGAGCTAAATAACACTGCATCATCGGCGTACAATAGGAGGTTCCCAGAACAGGCTTTGGGTAAGGAGTTAAGAAATAAAGTAAATAGCATGGGGCCAAAGATTGACCCCTGCGGGACCCTAGAAGTAACTTGGAGGGGGGATGACTGTGTCTGAGCTAGTCTGATCTTCTGAGTTCTGCCAGCTAGGTAGTCCGTGAACCAGGCTGTGGCATCCTGAGAAAACTTATTTGGATAAGTGTGACTAGGAGGAGTGAGTGATGAATAGTGTTGAACGCTTTCGAGACTGAGATCAATATAAACAGCACCAGCAATCTGTCCTGCATCTAGGGATGCATGTATGGTATAGGTAAACTGTAGGAGAGCGGTGGTGGTACTGTGGCTTTTTCGGAAGCCATGCTGCTCAGGGCAGAGGAGGTTGTGTTTGGCAAGGTAGTCAGTGATTTGGGAGGCAACAATTTTTTTTGAGTACTTTGGACAGAGGGGGTAGAATTGAGATGGGACGATAGTTACCAAGTATGGTACGGTCACCACTCTTAAGGATGGGAGTGATGAGGGCGGTTTTCGATTTAGTAGGGAATTACCCTAGAGCAAGAGAGTGGTTCAGTAGGGCAGTGAGAGGGTGGAGCACCTCAGTGAGGGTCAGTCTTATTAGTTTAAGATTGAGGGAGTCATTGCTAAACCTAGATTTGCCAAGTGCCCTTTGTAGAAGCGGGGCCAGCCTCACGCTGGGCAATAGTTTTGAAAATACCAGCATGATAAAAATGGTATTCTGCCTTGAAAACTGTTCTGCAAAACAGGGCGGAATACCATTAAATACAGGCCCTGCTACCCCAATCCTAATATGTGCCCTGGTGTGTGTAACCATTTTCTGAACACAGCAGGCATACGGTACAAACAAGCACTGTATCAAGTGAGTAACATTACTAACATACTAAAATGCCAGCAGAGTAGGCCTAATGGTCTTTCATGTCTGCTCATTTGGTCAGCCCCCAACCAGGGAGCTGACCTTGCTGATGACCCCCCCAACCTCCCTGAGATTCTCCATTCCCAGTCCCAGGTAGGCCCCTTGTATTTGACTTTGCCAGCACAACCTTACCCCAATACCTGTCCCAACCCCTCCACAGTCTCTGCCTCCACTAATCCCCTGGGCAACGCATTCCATGGTTCCACCACCCTCGTAGTGAAGTAGCACCTCCCCCCAAGCTTCCACCCATGCCCTCTAGTTGCCCCTCTTCCTTCCTTTGGAGCACTCCGACTGAGCCTCCCCCATTTACTCCTCTCATGTACTTGAAGACCGCCAACATGTTCCACCGTCTCTCTCTCCTCCTTCGTGTACATGTTGAGCTCCTCGAGCCTCTTCTCATACGCTCCCCAAGCAGCAGATCATTTGGTTGCCCTCTTCTGGACCCTCTCCAGGAGTGCAATGTCCCTTTTAAGTGCGGCCTCCAAGCTACACATAGTACTCGAGTGCAGCCTAACCAAGCAGTTATACAGAAGGATACAACCCCCCGAGGTAATCCTCTAGCGTGCATCCCAGCATCCTATTGGCTTTGGCGCTGCCCTCCTACAGGTCTCAAGGTTGTTCATTTTCACACCCACCACCACTACCCCCAGGTCCCTCTCAGCCATCGAGACTTGTAGCATTCCACCCCCCCCCGGGTTTCTGGCACCCAGCTGCAGAACTCTGCATTGAACTTCAGACTCCACTTCCTTGATCACCTCTCCAGAGCATTTAGGTCCCCCTGCAGGGCCACCCGCCTCTCCTCCCTATCCACCATCGCCCCCAGCTTCGAGTCATCCGCAAAGAGACTCATTTCACTCCGGATACCCTTCCTGATGTCAGAGACGTAGGCGTTAAACAGGAGGGGCTTTAGGTCCAAGCCCTGAGGGATCCCACTGATTACACTCCTTGGAGATGAGACTAACTCCCAAACCACGACCCTCTGGGTATGCTCAGACAGCCAATTTCCTATTCATCTGATCATCAGTTTCCCCAACGCCATTTCCCCCAGCTTGTCCAACAGGCCCCTGTGAGGAACCGAGTCAAACGCCTTGCTGTAGTCAAGAAAGGGGACATCCACTGGCCTACCCTGGTTCAAGGCACTCGTCACCCAGTCGCAGAACTCCACAAGGTTTGTCTGACACGATTTTCCCAGGATGAAGCCATACTGTCTATTGTCCAGGTACCCCAACTTCTACAGTATCCCCCAGCCTCTCCTTGATAATACCCTCCATCACCTTGTCCACCACCGATGTCAGGCTGACGGGCCTGTAGTTCCCTTCCTCCTTTCTTGATGCTCCCTTGTGGATAGGCACGGTATGTGCCACCCTCCGGTCCTGGGGCACCCACCCCATCAGAAAGATGTTGAAAAGCTCCATTAGGGGTTCCACCAGGATGTCCACCAGTTCTCTCAGTGCCCTGGGATGTAATTTATCCAGCCCATGTACTTTCTCCGTCCCAAGGGCTTCCCTCACTCTTTATAGGGATTTCCACCTCTGCTTCCTCCCCCTTAGCCCCCCCTTCTGCCTTCCCTCTCCTGACAGTGACTACTCCCTCCCCCCCAGGGCTTCAGATTGGTAAGGGTCCCACCCCCTCCTCAGTCTCACCTTCTCGAATGATGCAGCCTCCTCCCCAATTCTTCCTGGTAAAAACAGACAAAGTACTCATTTAGTACCTTGGCCTGCTCCCCCGGGTCCTGTAACCATCCCTCCCCTGTTCTAATTCTGTTAATCTACCCCTTCACCCCCCCCCCAATGTATCTAAAGGACCCTTCGTTTCCCCTCCTGATTTCCCTGGCCAGGTTCTGCTCATTCCTTGCCTTAGCCGACCTCACCACCCTAGTGACCCTTCTGGCTGCCAGCTCATACTCCCCTTGATCCCTTTTGCTCCTTGAGCATCAGAAGTGCCTATAGGCAGCCTTCTTTTCCCTAACCTCCCAGGTCCACCAGCTGGGTGTTCTGGCCTTACCGCATTTGCGCCTCACTCTTGCACAGGTCTTTGTAGCCTCCTGCACCCCTCTCCTAATGATTTCCCACCTACTGTCAGCGCCCATGTCTGGCCTTATCCTATTCAAATGCTTCCTGAGAATCCTTCCCATCCCCTTGAAGTCTGCCCCCCTGAAGTCAATAGTCAATATTAGTCTTATTTATAAATAAAAATAAAGTAAGTCAGCTGTAACTGTTGATGATCCAACTAAGTCGGCAAGCCAAGTTTATTTATACAGGATTGGCTCACTGAGATGGCTTGTCTGGGTTAGTGGGACTTGCCAGGTGACCTGTTGTTGGGTAGGTTACAGAGGACATACCTGTGAACAGCAAGACAACTTCCCTTTCCCCACACTTCAATAAGACAGCATCTCCCCAGGGGTCGAAACTGGCACTGGTCCACTAGTCAAATGCTGGTAGATTTTGTATTGGGCTAGTAAGATTTTCATTTAACTAGCCCTGTGGGCTTGTACTGGAGAAGGCATACTTTAATATGTACACCAGCTGGGCCAGTGGAAACATCTGTGGGGCTAGTGGATTTTCCCAGTCACTAGCCCTGCTGGTTAGTGGTTATAAAACCTAATTTCGACCCCTGCTCCGGATGCTAGACAATCCCCCCCCCCAACCCCGACTTACGGGCTGTGATTGGGTGAGCTGCATGCCTAGTTGGCCGCCACTTTTTTTAAAAACAACCTAAGCTGCACTAGTATTCTCAAATTGAAAACAGGCACTCCAATTTTGCATTATAGAAAGAGTGGCAGGGTAAACTTCAGAGGAATATCTGGACCAACATTTCACAAAGACTGCATTTCCGCAAAGTTAGAAATGTGCAGGGACCCGACTGCCTCAACATATTATGAAACACTTGTTATAAAAAAAAAAAAAAAAAAGCCTGGATAGAGTATTGAGGAACATTGCTAGCATTTAATACTATTTTATCAAATGGGCTGTGTCAAAACGTTGTAATGAGACTGGCAGCTGGTACCTAAAAGGAGCGTTTTCATACCCCACTGACCCACACACTTTTTCAGCAGCCAGCCACATTAAATCATTGAATCCCTACACCAGACACGTGGACCACATAAACACATTTTAATTTCAACTTAAAAAAAAAAAAAAAATTAAAGAAGTTAGTATGCATTTTTTTTTTTTTTTAAAGCATGGTGACAGCACAAGTTGAAACAGATAAGAGAATACCGATTGTTCCATAATTGCATACCCTATTGTGTCTTATTGCTTGCATGGTGCTGGAGAATGCAGAAAACTGCTCACTGACGGCAGCCTTATGGTCTATGCTGTCTGCCCTGTGAGGGAGTATGTGCTTATCCCATCAAAACCGTGCCATCCAAAACAGCATGGTCAAAAACACTCAGTTACCTACTGTTTGTAAAACCTCTATGAATGCTATGAGCCATTTAATGATGTACTGTACATTATCCCATAAATTGTATGCTGCCTTTATGAACAATGTTACAGGGACGCAGTTCTTGTGATGGTGCTGGCATCTAACCGTGCCGTCTTCAGTTTTGATGTGGAACCCGCCATATGTACCCTAGGTCAGGGTTTTATTTAACTCTAAAAATTGATTAGCGTTTTGCTCATAAAAGTGCTAAAACATTGTAAAAATGCATAGTACTTGCCTCATTGTGTTTAACAAACATAACACTTCTAGAAAAGCTATATAAATACTTTCTGTACAGTTACTATTGTCCCAAGAAAAAAACTGCTAATCAATTATTTAAAACCCTGCCCTAGGTCCATAACCGATGCTCCTTCCCCCCACCCCAGCTATCTTTAGACAACCCTTTTGAGTCGCTCCACTGTTTCTGTATGGATTATCTCCGTGTGCAGCCTATTCCTGTGTCACATCCACTCAGTGAAGAAACATTTTCTAAGGGCCTTTTTAAACTTACCCCACATCAATTTTCTTTTGTTCCTCCAGCCCTGGTATTAATGTTGCCACACCGAACAGCTTGCTAGTGTCCCCTTTGTTTATTCCCTGCATGTATTTAAATGTTGTGTGTCTCCCATCTCCCTCCTGGCCTTCAGAATCTTGAGGCTCTCCAGAGCCCGCTTATGTATCCTACCCTACCCTACTGGCCATGTATCATCTTGGTCCCCCTCCCCAGCACAGATTCGTTTGTTTAGGTCTTTCCTGAGGCGAGGACTCCAAAACTGCACACAAGACACCAGGTGCGGCAACACGACTACTCTGTACAGCGGCCAAATTCTCTTCTCCAGCCACTAAACCCCTTCCTAATGCATCCCAGTCGCTAAACCCTTTCCTAATGCATCCCATCATTCTATTTGCTTTCCCCATGGCTTTGTTACACTGCGTTAATGATTTGAGGCTGGAGAAAAATCACCATCTTTTCTCTAGTCACAGCAGCCTTTACCCTTTCCAGACTGTACTCAGCACCAGGTTTTCATAAGCCCAGGTGCAGGTCTTTACACTTTTCAACACTGAAGCTCAGCTGGCAGACTATCAACCACTTCTCCAGATCCTTCATATTATGGATACCCTCCTCACAAAAACAACCTGGCACAGAGCTTGCGGCCATCTGCAAACAGGCACATTTCCCTCAAATACCTTCCACTATGCTGCTGAAGATGTTAAAGAGTACTGGCCTGAGGACTAACCCCTGCAGAATCTAAAGATCCGCTCTGACAGCACAGCAAGGTATAGTACACTACACTACTTGTGCTAGTTAGATGTACTAGTACGGTCACGTTGTTTCTTTTATACTAAATTTAAGTAAGGGAAGTCAAGCCATCCAGTCTTTATTTTTTTTTTTTTTGGTTTGTTTTTCAATGAAATGAAGGTGTGGGGGCAGAGCCCCTACTTAAACAGCTGATGTATTGCCTAAAACTAGTATGAGTTTTTAAAATAGTTAACCATCACCTTTTATACAAGAATTATTTTTTCTTTTCCCCTCAATTTAATTAGAAGATTGTTTACCTAATGCTAATAGATGGGATATCTGGGACAGCACTCAGCCTGACACCTGACATATCTAACTCTACCCCCCCCCCAAAAAAAAAAAAAATTCAGCACTGTTGGCCTCACAAACTGCAACATCACTGCTGTTTAGCAACTGCCAGGTCAGTCACCTGCGATGATGTCACAGTCAGCGAGTTCCTAATGCTGATGCGGTGGGGTGGGTGACAGGAGATAAACTCTGTCAGCTGCAAGGCTAAGAGCTGTTTCACATCCAGCACAATATTATCACATAGAATACTTGCTAATAAGCAAAAGAAAAATAATTCCAAAATAAAAAGTTACAACTGACAACCTCTTAAAGTGAGGTTCTTAGTTCTGCAGCCCCCAAAATCATATAAGGCAGCTTACCGGTCTCCAAATTGAGTGTGACATACAGTTTGACTATTCTCAGGAAAAAAAAAAAAAATGCTTGTAATTTTCTAAATGGTGCCTGCAGCCAAAATGGTCCTACTTTATTTGGAGGCACACCCCCATGTTAGCACATTTTGTGACATTGTTAAAAGAGCACAGGGGCGTGCTCCACAGACTATAATGCAGGCAGTGTTTTTTTATTATTATTATTAAATACTTTTGAGTGTTGATTTTGACAAAGGAAGTCCACCGCTCAATCAATCAAAATCTTTATTTTGCCAGGCAGAACATCACTGAGACAAGCTCATCTACAAGACTGACCTGGGGCAAAACAATTGCCAACAGGGTTAAGACATAACAGGTTGAATGAACGTACATTATCACATAGTACTAATAACATATAACCATCACGTGTAACAAGATACTTCCACTAGAACACAGCAATAGGTTCAACAAGAGGTAGTGCCATTTAGATACAATTGCATAGATACAGATATATGGACCTAGGGTAATGAGCTAAAGTTTATACAGTAAACATCATTGGAGGAGTCATAGTAAGCAGGAGTGGCAGTTCCTCTCGAGTCAAAGAGCAAAGAAGACTGAGATGTAGTTGTCCTTTGATAAGTACTGTAGGCATGGCCTGGCAAGTGGGATGGGAAGGGGTTTTGGGAGTGGGGAGGGAAGGTCAGATGAGATAGGAGAGGGTTGGACATGATGGCATAGGGAGGAAGGACTGTTCTAAGGGAGAAACATGACAGATGCCACAGGCAATGGTTGGAGTTTAAGTCCAATATTTGAAGCAAAGACAGATCGTGATGTTGGGATCTTGATTTGGACAATGACAGAAGGAAGGACTCAAATGACGCTGGTTGAGGTTTAAGTCCAGAATTTAAGGCAGTAACAAATCGTAATGTTTAAGGTTTTCTGGATCTTATTCCAAAGCGTAGGAAGCGTGAAGCTGAAACAAGGTCCTTGTCGGTTGAGTAGTGGCCTTCCTTTGTCAAAATCAACACTCAAAAGTGTCTAAAAAAAAAAAAAAAAAAAAAAAAAAAAACACACACACTTTAAAAACTGCCCCATTACAGACTATGGAGTGCACCACCGAGCTCTTCATTTAACTACGTCACAAAGCGTGCTATCATGGGGGCACTCCCAAATAAGAAAGTAGGACCATTTTGGCTGTGGGCTCTACAGAGAAAATTATCAGCATTTTGTTCTTTTGGGGGGAAAAACTGCATGTTACAATGTATTTGGGGCCAGGTAAAATAACCTATATGTCTGGGGACAGGAAAAACTGCGAACCTGCTCTTTAATATTGGTAATATCCTGTCTGCCTGTTTTCGCTCCATTAGCTCTTTAAACTAAACTAGCATAAACAGTGTAGTGTACCATCATGCTATGCTTTTTATTTTTATGTAAGTCGCATTTTTTCCACCCACCTACCCGACCCCCACTCCCCTGGACTTACCTCGGTGCCCCCGCAGATACCCCAGGGCCGTGCTACGGCACCGGACCAACCCGTCTAGGATGGGAGAAGGCGTCGGTGGGGAGCACCCTCTGACAGTACCTTCCTGGCTTTCCTCCCAGGGTGGGGTTCGAGGCTGGCCGGGCCACAAGTGCCGGAATAGGTCGACGGAGAAGAGCTGGAGGAGCAATCAGACTTGGGAGTCAGGAGCAGCCATCATACGGCAGCTTGCAATTATGGATGCTTCCTCTCCCATGGGGGCAGGGACGTGCAAAGACGTCCAGTTTCCGCGCCCCAAGAAGTGATGGTGCTGGCTTGGCAGTATCCCAAGCCTCCACCTGGGGTCCACACTGTGACACTCTGACCCCCTCCCCCCTGGAGAAAGAGAGCAGTCCCTAAGACGCTCCATCCTTCTCCCCCGGCTGGTCCTCCGATGTCCCGGGTCCGTTCCCAAACCGTTCAGTGTTACAGACAGATGTCATACTGGTGGGCCGGTGCTCCATCATGCTTTGCTATCAACGCTGGTCCTTAGTTCTACAGCAATGCTGCTTACATTACACCTCAGGCGTAAAGAGCTTGTGCGCACACCCAGACACCTCTGGTCTACGTTGTGTCCATACCAATAGCAGAAAACAGTTATCAGAAACTTGGAGGCACTCTGCCACATTACATGGCTCTGGGTGAGGTGGGTTGGCCCCTGGAATTCTGATTCTGCAGAATTTGCATCGTGACACAGAATGAATATACATATATACTTTTTTTTTGTCACAGAATTCACTATTTTTGGTGAATCATCATTCAAGTACACAGTTTTTCCTCAGTGCCAGGCTCCCTTACCCATCTTGTTTATCCTGATGCCACTCCTCTGTGCTTGGCATGCAAGGTCATTAATAAACATCACATATTTTAGCCAATGGCAGGACTGCATTCTGCCACAGAAATGAACAAAGCATGCTGCAGAAGCCTAGAGGCCCTGCTGCAGAAATCAGAAAATGCTGCTGCAGAGCACTAGGGGCCCTGGTCATTACCTAAACACCCAACACGCACTCACCTGCTACTGCTTGCTTTCACAGAAACATAGAAATTGACAGCAGATAAGGACTGCTTGGCCCACCTAGTCTGCCCATTTCCCCTATCTACTGCTATACTGCAAATCCTACTTTATCTCCGGCTTTTACACTCCCTTTCCCACTGCTAGAGTTCCCTTGTGGCCATCCTATGCATTCTTGTATTCCCCTACCGTTTTTACCCTCACCACCTCCACTGAGAGGCTAGTCCATGTATACACCACCCTTTCTGTGACAAAATACTTCCGCACATCCCCCCAGCCTCATATCATTCATGACCCCTTGTTTTCGAACATCTCCTTTTCTGAAAGATGCTACCCTCTTGTGCCTTATTTATGCCCTTGAGGTATTTGAAGGTCTCCATCATACCCGCCCCCCCGACAGGGTATACATATTGAGGTCCTCTAGTCTCTCCTTATATGACTTTTGGTGCAGACCCTGCAACATTTTCGTTGCCCTTCTCTGTCTATGTTCTTCTGGAGATGCAGCCTCCAGAACTGGACACAGTACTTCAAACAGGATCATCAATGATTTATACAGTGGTATCACCACCTCCTTTTTTCTGCTGGTGACACCTTTCCCTATGCACCCGAGTATCCCCCTGGCTCTCCCCACAGCCTCTCATAATGCTTGGTCACCCCTTTCCTGTCTGGTGGTCGTCAGTACCGCCCCCCTGGGTTACTGTGCCCCAAATGCATGATTTTACACTACTTTGCATTAAATCTTAGCTGCCACACTTGACCATTCCTCACGCCTGCTTAGGTCCCTCCTCACCCCTCCCCCCGGAGTATCAATCTTGATGCAGATCTTATTGTTATCTGCAAAGAGGCATGCCTTCCCCTCCAATCCCTCTACAATGTTGCTTATAAAGACATTAAAAAGAGGACTGGTCCCAGAACTGATCCTTATGGCACCCAGCTGGTCACATTTCTCTCCTCAGAATGAACTCTTGTTTACCACCACCCTCTGCGTTCTATGCCTGAATCTATTTCAGACCCAGTTTACCACCCTGGTACCAGCTCCAAGGCTGTCCAGCTTGTTTAAAAGCCTCCTATGTGAAACGGTGTCGAAGGCCTTGCTGAAAATCAGAGCAGTCGCAGGTTATGCTGCAGGTGTCATAGCAGACAGGCAACAACAGTATGGCTGACAGAAATACTGTCACGGAAGGGAACCCCGGCAGTGCCATAACTGTATTGTCTGTCCGTTCGCGAGTAAAGCCGGCCAACAATTCAGGAACGTTTGCAGTTTATGCTGCAGGTGTCATGGCGGACAGGAAGTGCTGTAACTGTCTCTCTCTCCGTCCGTTGGCAAACTTTACCACCATAAGTCAGACTCCCCAATGTGGCTGTGCCCCATGCAAATAGAGAATCAACTCCGAGGTCGCACCAAACTGAAGGAAAACCACTTTTTTTTTTTTACAAGACCGCTTTCAATTTCCAGGTGCAACCCTTGCAGGAATTTTGTTTGCTAAACTACCGACACAGATGTGAACTCTGTTTCTACTACCTCTAACCTACCTGCCTATCACAGTCCACTACACTAAACAAAACCAGTTACTGGATCACGTTCCGCCTGTAACCCTTACAGTTTCAGATGGTACATGGTGTTTGTAGTGGTACTCTCGTCCGTCGCAGCACTTCCACTGCAAGGTGTCCGCCATGACACCTGCAGCAGAAAGTGCTAGCAAGCTGAAAAAAATAAAACTTGTAGAGGTAGGCAATTAATGTGCCAGTGTGACCTCAGAGTTTTCACCGATACTGATCGCCTAATATTTGTGAGGATCATAATTAAATTGCAGATCGCCGGAATCAACCCCCCTGCTCTTATCACAACCCAGCATCCTAACCACTACACTAAACCATGCATCGCTGCAGAGTTTCGCGCCTCAGCTTGATGGTTGCCAAACGTACTTGGTGATCCGAGTAGCTCACAAGTAGTCTCGAGCAGCACAAGATACTCATCCGACATACCACTGCCACTGCAAGGTGTCCACCATGACACCTGCAGCATAAAGTGCAAGTGAGCCCACATGAGTTTGACATGACCTTCCCACTGTGAATCCATGCTGCCTAGGATCCTGTGATCCACTGGATTCAAGACACACCACAATACTTTTCTTTTAGTAATGTGCTAAAAATTTGGAGCCTGCAATTTCTGGCTTGTTTTTACAAACTGCTGGAACAGCTAAATTCTATGTGCAAGTGTTCTGCACAGCTGGCCCTAGGTCTTTCACATTACAGCTGCCTATGTGACTAGAAAAAGTGAATGTGTCTATGCTCTTCAAGATGGTGGCTAAAGGACAACTACAAGGACCAAAAGGTCATGTTAATAGCTCTGGTTAGTATTACTCAGTTTCAGTGCAATAGCTTGTATAATGTGGAAGTCACACTAGAAATTGCATTACTTCGGCGTTTATAGCCAAATACAGGAAGCAGGAGGGGCAATAAGAACAGGCCATGGGGCTACAGCATACAAATCCTCGAGGGAGTCCCCCGTTTTGAGGGCTAGCTACGCACCACACGTACACCTACTTAAAATGATAGGATACTGCCCCAAAAACCTAGCAGACACGGCGATGATGGAAAACGTCCATAAACTTGTACCCAAATCAAAAGCATCGACATGAAGTTAACGAATATGCAACGGTCAACTAATAACAGCATTCGTTTTAATCAAATGAGCTTAAGACTGTAGTAGAATTGCATAACCGAAAGCATACCGGGATACAAATCACATTTTATCAAATTTCTGGGACGACTATGCCAGAATCTACAGAAACGTGCTGCATACGGAAGTGATTCCAGAACAGCGTTGGATATATTGCCCTATATGACAAACCCTTTTATTGCCATTATCAAACTAACAAATGCTATAGTTACCGGTTAAATTCAGAGCTGTCTTCGCCAAAGGAAACATGATGAGTTTAGGTACTCTATTGCAGATACTGCTTCCCACCTCCTGTCGCTTACCCTTGAAGAGAATAAGGTAACAAAATGGCCGCCACTGCCCTCCGAACCGGAAACACTTCTCAGCATCAAACGGGATTTTTTTAAGATGCAGGTTTTAAAAAAATTGTACTTCAAAAATTTTCGAAATTTCTTTTAACGCTTTAGAAAATGTTGGGTTATGCTACTTTCCGTTTCAATTTAAAAAACCTTTTATCCGCCTCGCTTTCTTTTTAGCCGTTTCTTGTGTCGAAATGTATCCCGGGTAATGTAGTCCTTTCTTTAGTTTTTGTTTTCCTCGTAATTTGCAGCAAAATATTCTTCTGTTTGTCATAAAATTGAGTCTGTTTTGCTATTGCAGCTTTTACAACTGTTCAAGCCTGCATTTCGGTGCGATCTACTTCAGTCTGTACCCGTACTGCAAAGTTAAAGGAATTATTGTACAGATAAAACAGGATAACTAAAATGTAACTATTATGCGGAGTAAAGATGTACTCGGTTTGCAGTTGATGCCATTACTAGAATATAAATAAAACGATACTAATCATAATAATCATTGACATACCTTCGACATTATATTTCTAGCAGAAGATACTATGACGAAGTGTCAGGATGGCCGAGTGGTCTAAGGCGCCAGACTCAAGAAGTAAATTCTTTCCCCTCAAATGGGTATTCTGGTCTCCGAATGGAGGCGTGGGTTCAAATCCCACTTCTGACACATGTTTTTGTCTTTTTTTTTCTTGGAGAAGTAATTCTAACGAAAGCATTATAATAATAGTTTCTTGAAGATATTTTATCAATCAATAATTTATTTATTGAAGGAAAAATTCAAATGAATATCAAAACGCTTGTACAAATAAAAAACAATAAAAATACATCATATAAAATCCATAAATACACAGCATCAAAATTTCAGACTTCAGTAAATACTAAACTAAATAAATGCATCTTTAAAGCAGATTTAAAGGCTTCAGTGGTCAGGCACTCTCTAATCCATCGATGTAGGGAGTTCCACAGGGTCGGAGCTGCAAATGCAAAAGATCTTGCTCCTGAAATTTTCAATCAGACCCTGGGAACCTCTAGCAATTCCTCGTTGGTGGAGCGGAGAGGGTGGTGGGGGCAGAGGAGATCTTGCATATACTGCGTACTCTATCCATGTAGGGCTTTATAGGTCAGTAATCTGACTTTGAAGGTGATCCTCCACCGAACCGGCAGCCAATGCAGGGCACGGAGCACAGGTGTGATATGGCAAGATCTTGGTAGGCCAGTCAACAACCTGGCAGCCACATTCTGCACCATCTGGAGGCAGCGGAGGTCCACCCCCAGTAGCCCTAAGTATAGGGCATTGCAATAATCAAGGTGGGAGGTCACAAAGGCGTGAACCAACGTTGAAAGGCCATCAGGCGGGACCAGGTGCTTTATCCAGGCGATATTCCTCAGATGGTAAAATGAGGTCTTGACGACTGCTGACACCTCCAATTTAAGTGTCAGCCCCCCATCAAGCATAACGCCCAGATTTCCACACCCAGTCAGAGGTCATCAGCTGGCTACCCCACAGCCATAGTCTGGATGGCAGACCATCTGACAACCCCTCTACCTGATGACCTGGGTCCACAACCAACACCTCAGTCTTTTCCGAGTTCAACCTCAGCCAGTTGGCACTCATCCAATCCTGAATCTCAGAGAGGCAGTTGTTAAAGACTGAGGCAGCATCACCAAGTTCAGGCACAAAGGACATGTACAGCTGAGTATCGTCTGCATAGCAGTGAAAACTCAGTTCGTACCGCCTTATAATGACTCCCAACAGCAGCATGTACACCTTGAACAACATGGGTGAAAGCACCGAGCCCTGCGGTACCCCACAAAGCAGGGGGAAAGGGGTTGAGGAAAAAATTCCCGACTCCACTCTCTGTGTCCTGCCTGAGAGGAAAGAATGAAGCCATCTGAGGACTGTCCCAGACAACCCACAGATCAGCTGCAGGCACTCCAGCAACACACCATGGTCCACGGTGTCAAATGCTGCAGAGACAGAGCAAGGAGAACCAAGATTGAACAGCTCCTCCGATCTCTCGCTGTTAGGAGATCATTAAGTACCCGCACCAGTGCTGTCTCAGTACTATGCCTCTTCCTGAAACCGGATTGGAGAGGATCATAGACCTCTTGAGTGGTAAGATGTTCCTCAAGTTGCAACGTGACCGCCTTCTCAGTAACCTTGCCCACAAAAGGCAGGTTAGAGATAGGCCTGTAGTTAGCGAGACAGTCAGGGTCGAGAGAAATTTCTTCAGAAGGGGGCGTACTGCTGCCTCCTTCAGGTCATCCGGAAACAACCCCGTCTCCAACAAGCACCTAACTATCTCAGCTAGGACTGGTCCGATTACATCTATGCATCACACCAGGAAGCGTGTTGGACCTGGGTCCAAACTACTGTAGGTTGGTCACAAACCCCGGATAATTCTCACATCCGTGATTGCCAGCCGTTCAAAGTCAGACCAGACAAACTGGGCGCTTGTAATCTCCCACCGATCTCCACGGTGCCCATTTGAGCGAGCTGAGTAGATCTCTGCCGTGATGGTGGCAACCTTATCTGCGAAAAATCAAGCAAACTCCTCACACTTATTTTGGAAAAGGCTCCTCGATTCTGGAGACAGGCTGGAGTGCACAGCCTGTCCACAGCATGGAAGGACTGAGCAGGTCAATTTTGTGCAGCAGCAATCTTCCTGGACAGGAACTCTGCCTTCTTATGGGAGATGGCCGATTGATAGTCCTTGTAATGGAACATCAATCTAAGCCTGTCATCAACCAGGCCGGACCTCCGCCAGTGTTGTTCCAACCTTCTCCCCACTCTCCGCAACTCCCTCAATGTCCCATCAAACTAAGGGGACTGAGGGTGAAGGGTGAGGGGGCAAACCTGGACAGGAGCTATGGAATCCAGGACAACCGTTACCATCCTATTATAGGATCGTAACAAAACCCTTGGATCCGAGCTTACCCTCGATTCACTTGATCAGTCTAGTGCTGTCATAAGACCATCAGGGGTCAAACCCCATAAAGGGTGGTACCGGACCATCTCCGTAGGGGCAGGTCTATTGGGGGGAGCCACGAAGCTGAACCCAATAATGTGATTGGCCACCTGACGGGTTCCACAACCACATCGGAGATCTCCATCCTGAGTAGGAACACCAGGTCCAGGGAATAACCTTGTCTGTGGGTTGCAGAGGTAACCACCTGTGTGAAGCCCAACTAAATCATCAGTTGGAGGAAGTCTTGACCAAAATGTGAGAGTTCATCGTCAACCCAGGCATTGAAGTCACCCAGCACCAACTATCTGGAAGACTCCAACACCATGTTGATGATGAAGTCTGAGACTTCCTGCAGGAACTCCTTCTCGCCCCCTGGTGGACAGTAGATGAGAAGTAGCCTGCAACCCACACCTGCACCCATGATACAGTCAAAGGATCTAGTGTCCCCCACTGGCACACCTACAAGGCCCAGCTCCATCCTAAAACAAGTGGCTACACCCCCAACCCAACGATCCAACCTCGGGGGTTGTATCAGCAAGTACCCATCTGGAACTGCTGCCTCCAATATGGAACCAGCATTCTCATGCAGCCAGGTCTTGGTGATGCATGCCAGGTTCGATGTTCCAACAAGATCAGCTATCACTGCTGTCTTGTTTTTTATCGACCTGGCTTTGCATAACACCGCTCGGGTTGGATGAGCAATCGGAGTCAACCACACTATTTGCCCCCCTCATAAGTAATCCTAATAGAAGCATTGCAATAACAGTATGAGAAATTTAAACTTATATTTCTATATCACCAATGGTACAAAAAACAAAACAGCAGATATGTTATAATTAAACCTAACTGAAACTTTACAATAACAGTAAGAGAAATTTGAACTTACATTTCTAATTCACAGAAATTTTTGAACTTATATTTTTATTTCACCAATGTAAAACAAACACAGAAACAAAAAACAGTGGATATGTTATAGTTAAACCTACTTTCCCCTTCTAGCCCTTCTGCAATGTCGCTAATAAAGACATTGAAGAGGACTGGGCCTAGTACTGAGCCCTGAGGTCCCCCTTCCCCGCTGGTCACCTTGCCTTCACCAGAGTGGACACCATGTACCACAACCCTCTGATTCTGTATCTTAACCAACTTCTTACCCAGTTTATAACTTTTTGACCCACTCCCAGACAGACCAGCTTGTTCACCAGTCTTCTATGTAGGATGATGTCGAAGGCCTTGCTGAAATCCAGGTAGGCCACATCTACCTGGATTTCAGTGGCTTGGAAAATCTTATATTTCTGTTTCACAAGAAATGTTATCATATTTCTATTTCACCAATGGTAACAAAAAAAACACATATTTTCAGTGGACATTTTATAATTAATCCTAATTGAAACTTTACACTAACAGAAATATTAACATACATTTCTATTTTACCAAGGGTTAAAAAAAAATTTGTGGCTTGGAAAATATACTAACCCATCATTAACTGTCTCCATTGACCTCGCAGGTGTGCGCAGTATAGATGATTTCCAGAACCTGCGTAAATTGTAAAATCCAGAAATGTCAAAACGAACACAATTTAAACAGGTTTCTTGTTTTGTATTTTTGTCTATGGTGCTGCTCCCAAGTCCTCCCTTGCCAAATTGGATACCCTTTTCAATTCTTTTTGCCACTTCGCCCTTGATGCTCCCTCTCACACCCACCACTGTGATCTTTATCATTCTCTATCCTTCCCCTCTTTTACAAATAGATGACTCTCTCAAGCACTGACTGGGGGAACTCTCTTCCTATCTCTCCCTCTGTTCTATAACACCCCCCCCCCACTCCCTTAGATCAACTGACTCCCGAACTCTGGTGGTCCCTCGTAGAGCCACCCTCATCGGCCAGTCTGGTTACTCTCACTACCTCCCAAAATTGTGGAATTCCCTCCCTCCTCAAATTCATCACTCATTCTCCTCCTACTACTCCATCAGCTTTGCCCTCAAAAACTTCCTTGCACCTAGCTGCTCCTGCTATGACCCTCCCTAACTCCCCCATCTAAGCCCATGACAAGCCCTTGACAAACCTTACCCCTTTTCCTAATTACCAGCCTTCCTCCTATTCCCCCTATCCCCCCCAGACCTCCTCTAGTTCTCTTACTGCTATTCTCAATCATCCAAAGTTACCAAGGACCTGTCCCTACCCTCTCCTTACACCCACAACCCAACTCCCCCCTATTTTTCTGCATTCTGAAGGGCTGAGATTTTGGTCTCTCTCCTCTCTCACTTTACCCTCTCTCCTGGTCTTCCTGAAGCCTATTCCCCCTTGCTGCCTAGTGCTCTACCTCTCACTGCCTACAATCTGCTTCCCTCCTGGTCATGATCTACCTCTGCCTTGTGCAGGCAGGGTCCTCAGCATACTGGAGGAGTCAGGTCCCGGCAGACTCCTCTCCTCCTCCCTCTTCCTTCCCCCCTTCCCCTTCCATCCTCCTTCCACCCCCTTCCCCAGTTCTCTGCCTACCCACATATAATTCTCTCACCCCACTTTTGGCTGACCCCTACTCTCTATTGCACTTGTAGTCAATTTGCACTTCCGTTACACCTTAGCTAACTTGTTCTGTCCGTGTTACTCCTCACTAACATGCCCTAGATCAACGTACTTGAATTCTACTCATCCATTTTCTAACTACACAGCTATGTATCACTTAGTGTTTGCCAAATGATATTTTGTGCTAGTGTATCTATCTGGTTCAAAACTGTTAGCATTCCGCTTTTCATTACTCTGTACAGTCTGCTCACTATTTGAATGTAATCAATTGTATATCTATATTGTGTACCAACTCTCTGTATACTATCCTCATGTTCCCTTACCCCCCAGGTCGCACCAAGAGACGAGTAACCTGTTGTTCAGCATGCCTTCCTGGTGAAACATTTCAATAAATAAATACATTTACCAAGTGCACATTATTCCCCTTTTCCCCCTACAGAATGCCCACCCTGCACCCATAATGGCCTCCCTTTCTCCAAGGAACCCCCACTCATGTCCCCCAAAAAGTCTCCTTCTCTCATTGAAATGCCCACCCTGCCTTTGGAATGGCTACCTCTTTCCCACAGAAACACCTACCCTTCCTCCAGAAAAGCATCCAGGCCCCAACAGAATGCTAATCCTGCCCCTTGAATGCCCCCCCACAGAAAGTTCATCCTGCTCATATAATTATCTCCATGGAACACCCAACCTACTGCCAGAATGGCCTCCCTCCACCCTCAGAACGTCCACCCTTGAACGTCTTACTGTCCCAAATGGAATGCTCACCCTGCCACCGAAACAGCCATCTCTTCCATACAGAACACTCACCAATCCCCCAGAATGGTCAGCTGTCCTCAACGGAATGCCAGCCCTGCCCCTGAGCAGCCCTCCCCCCAAATGAAAGTCCACCCTACCCCCCAGAACAACTTCCTACCCTCCATAGAACGGAACACTCAACCTGCTGCTAGAATGGTTTCCCTACCCACAATGGGATATCGACCCTGTATCTGGAATGGCCTTCTTCTCCCAATGGAGTGCGCACTTTGCCACTGGAATGGACTATCTCGACCTAGAGAATGTCCACCCTGCCTCCAGTACGACCTCCTCCACATATGCAAAACCCACCCTGCACTTGAAACAGCATCTACCCTCCCATGGAATGCATATTCTGCACCCAGAATGGCCTTTCACCACCAGCAGAACCCCCAAGGGCACACACACACACACACACACACACACACACACTGCCCCTGTAATGGCCTCCATTAGGGTAGGGAGACAATCCTTGGAGCTGGATGGGCATTCCCTTGGGTGAAAGAGAGTGCTTCAGGTGCCTGGGGTATCCCATATGGGCAGAAGATCATTCTGGCAGCAGGATGGTCATTCTGTTGGGGAAGGGAGACCAATCTGTGAGTACGGTGGCTTTTCTGTAAGGGGAGATAGGTCATTCCGGTTGCAGAGTTGAGCGTTCTGTGGTGGGAAGAGGTTGTTCTGGGGCAGGACTGGCATTTTGTGGTGGAGGGAGGCCTTTCTGAGTGTAGGGTGGGCATTCCATTGGAGGCATGAGGCAGTATGGGCTTTCTGGCGGCTGGATGTCATTCTGTAGGGGGAGAGAGGCCATTCCAGATGAAGAAGGAGTTTTTTGATGGAGTGGAGACCATTTGGGGGACAGTGTGAGCATTTCACTGGGGCAGAAAGTTCTGTTAGCAGGGTGGGCATTTTGTTTTGGGGGAAGGAAACCATTCCAAAGGCAGGATCAGGTGGACATTCCATTGAAGGGCCATTAAAGGTACAGACAGTTTGCTCCATATGTAACAGGGTGCTCCTGTTATGATAAGGTACCCCCTTTCTAAGGTTTAAGAGAGATATGCAGCCCCTTCCTTATTTCTTTCACTCTTGCCTGTCTTCTTTTCTTCTGTTTGCTTTTCTATTCTTTCATGTCAAGGTGGCCAACCTGACTTTCTAAAAAAATCCTTTGCTATCCCTTTCTACCTCTGCTTCCCCGATTTTGAATTATGCACATGACTGAAGCTCTGGAGGCGCTTATACATATTATTAAAATAAATATTTTTAGTGCACGTAGCGCTAGATGTTAATTCCCTTGTGCCCTGCGTGTATTTGTCTGGTGCCCCTAAAAGTGCCGTTCACGAGGCGCTGAGCTCCAGAGTCACAACTGCTGAGTGCAGTTTCTTCTGTAAAATCCGGCTCCGGTCAAGTGAACTGTGCTCCGGTCGCAGGACATGACCGAGGGATGGGTTCTTGTATGGAGCGAGTGCTCCGTATGTTTATTGCTGCAGAGTGCGGCCGAATTTCTAGCTCCTTGTGTGGAGCTGTACCACCACAAGATGTGGTTAAGGACAAGCTCCTTGTTCGAAGGAAAAGTGCTTCAGAGCAAAGAGATGCTCCGAAGCATAGGCAGATGCCACAACAGCGGCAAAGATCAAAAGAGCTGCCGAAAAAGGGGACACTACGGGCAATTAAGCAGATAAGCCCCGTAGTGCCCCAAATTAATTGAAAGGTGCCCTGGGATAATGGTGCAGCCCCAGAGATGTTGCAACTTGGGCTGCTGAAACAACTAAATAGGGCCAAAGGTTGAAAACGGGCCACAGGATGAAAAAGGGCCCAAATGAAATGTGTACCCAATGGCAGACATTTCGACTGTCAGGTCTTTTTCATTCATTTATTTAGTGATTCAGAAAAGACCTTTGAGCCCAAGCTATTTTACAAAGGTTCCACGTCATAGATTGCAAAACAAAGAACAATAGGAGAAAGCAAAGGTACATCACAATGAACGATACAGCTTGGATTCAGAACTTACAGAATAACTCAAAACAAGTTAAAATAACAAGAAAAACACTTTATTGGGGAGCAGCCACAGAGTGCCTTGTCAGTAGTTCAGAGGGATGGGGATAGCTGGCATTGGGGTGAAGAAAGGAGGTACGAGACAGAGGTATGTAATGCGGTGGGGGAAGAAGGGCGATAAGATGTAGGGATAAATGGTGAGGGGAGGCTAAGTGGAGAAGACATGCTAAAGTAAATGGTGGGGTGTGAGGGGGCATGGTCAGGCAGTCTGCATTAGTAGTGATTGTTAAGGAAACTCACGGGACTGTGAGTTGGAGGAGGGTGGGGTGGTGGGTGCTGAAGGAGCATGACGCAGACTGATTGCTGAGGCAAGCCATGGGAAGGGACGAGGGAGGGGGTACCTGAGGCCTGCCTCAATGAAAATAAATCAGTGAAAATAAATATGTCCCATATGGGCAGAAGATCATTCTGGCAGCAGGATGGTCATTCTCTTGGGGGAGGGAGGCCAATCTGTGAGTACGGTGGCCTTTCTGTAAGGGGAGATAGGTCATTCTGGCTGCAGAGTTGAGTGCTCTGTGGTGGGAAGAGGTTGTAACTGTTTCCCCTGATGTCACCTTCCCCGAGCCTCAGCTCCATATGCTCCAGTGCATTCTTTACTGGTACTTCTTTCCCACCCCTCTTGGCAATGTTACAGCCTATAAGAACTTACATGACTGCTCCTTCTTTCCTGACCCTGTGTTTTTTTCCCTTATCGTTAGTTCCTTTCCCATGTCACCCTGGCTCCCGCCTACACTCCTTGCTTACCCCTCTTGACACCATCATGGTGTTTTGCTTTCCACTCCCTAACTGTTGCTACCCTCACCTCTGCAATCACTACATGCACTTGTGGGCATGTATGATGTACCTCTCCTTACTCACACTCTTGCGTCCTGCTCCCCACCCCTCCCATTCCCCACCAAGCTCCTTTAATTTATAATTATGTTCAGGGATGCTTCAAATACACACTGGCCCAGATATTCAAAAGAGCTGAGCCATGCGCAATAGGGTCGCGCCTGCGCAAGTCCGAAATGCGCCATTCTGCGATATTCAGCAGGAGGCAGTTGCGCCCCCCAAATCATGCTGAGCAACAGCGCAATGCTAATGAAGGCAAGTTCCACTGCGCCATGCACAGTGGCTGTGGCCAGTGGGCGATATTCAAAGAAGTTGCTCAATAGCGCAACTCCGTTGAATATCACCCTGGCCACACCCCTGCGCAACTTTTTTGAGCAGCGCAAGGGCTTGCGCCACAGAATGCCGCAGTTTGAATATCTGGCCCACTGTAATTATAGTTGCGTACATTTAATCTGTATATACTGTAGTGCAGTTGCTATACTTTTTAGCTGCATACTCTTCCTGGCCTTAGCTTAATTGCTGTTTGTAATACTCTATTTCGTGTGTATTATAGCCTTCCTGTATGTAATTACTGCTCTATGTAAATACTATGTAAGTGGGAATTCATTTTGTATATATTATTTACCCATTTATGATGTAACTGAGTATTACTTTGTATGTATTGTTAATCTCTCCATGCCAGGTCCATCTTGAAAATGCACTTGCTCAATGATGTTCACCTGGTTAAATAAAGATTTTGATTGATTGATTGAAATGCTGGTTTTGGCAGGGGCTCCATGAAATAATGGTAAAGAGGCCCTGCATAAGAATAGACAGTGCAGCTAGATAAATGCTGCAGGTTGAAGAGCCCTATAAAAAGGGTGTATGATTAAATAAATAAACTGCTACCGAGAAATACAATAAACAAATATTTCCAAGTCTCATGTGTTGGCAGGAGAAAGGAGTTAAGGAACATGCAATTAAGCTTTTCTTCCCCTGGCCAACTCGGAGATGCCTGAGAAATGAAAGGCAGTATCACAATGTTAATAATAATGTAATTACCTGTTGGAGCTTGTAATGCAGAAGGTCCTGCTATAGGGCTGGCAGCCTAAAGAATGGCTGTTTTTATAGTAGCCTAGTCCGTGATGTTACTCCTTGATGGGAGGAGCTTAGCCCCTAATTATCTGAGCATACCTCTCAACTTCCCTCATCACAAATCAGGGACAAGGCTTAAAATGATCAGGGACAAATGACCAAAATCAGGGACACATCTGAAAAAATAGTAATATTAGTTCCAGAAACTGTGTACAACATGCTGCTCAGTATGCATAACATTTTCTTAATGAGAACTAGACTGTAACACCAATGGCTGGCATTATTTTGTGATTCAAATCCCCACTCTTCAGTGACAGAAATGTGAAATTTAGGAGGGACAGAAGAAATTTCTGAGGCAAAATCAGGGACATCCCTGAAAATCAGGGACAGTTGAGAGGTATGTATCTGAGGCCTTATGATAATGTCTCTTAGTGGTCCTACAGATCAGGGACATTAGTTTTAAATATAAATGTGCAGCCTTTTAATCTGTAATAGGGTACAGAATGTTTACTGAGTCTCAGAGAAGTGAGAGGGAAATAAGCAGTCATTTACTTTGATGTTGGGGTCACATGACTATGATGTCACCCCTAAATCTGCTATATAAACCCACCACAAGGGGCTAAGAAATAGGTGGGTCAGTTGTTCCGGACCACAGTAAGAGAAGGAGCTGAGTGTGAGAGCTTGCACACTGTTCGACATTATTGGATATTTACTGAATTCAGGAGTCTTGAGAATAAACACTTCCTGTTGTTTGGAGTGTGATGGACTAACACCCTTTTTTCTTTCTGTAAATATCTATTTTTTTATTTCTTTTTGTGTCAAATAACTTGACAAATGCAGTAATTGCGTTTTTTATGCACTAAATTACTGCACTGGTGTCTATTATTCCCACGCTTCTACACCATGGGGGGGAAGGAGGCCATTTCCTGGGCAGGGTGGGCATTCTGCGAGGGGCAGGAGTCTGTTCCATCCCTAACATGCACTTGGCAAAATCAGAAACATCACAATGCAGGAACCCATACAAACTTTCGTGCATTCTGGTGGTTCTGAGTTTAGCCATTTTGAGTGACTTTTGCCATTCCAGGAAACTGGGTTTTAGCATGACATTGGTGTACTTACTGACATTTTACCTTCTCCAATACCAGCTTAAAGGGCTAGTTAAAAGAACATGTTACTGACCCCTACAAAATGTCCGGACATTTGCCAAATGGTTTAGTTAGTTTAGTTAGTTTTTATTGACCGGGAAAGGAGGACTAGGCAATTCTGCCTACTTTCAGCCTCATCCCATGGGAGAGGTGGAAGATACAGATGCAAAATGATATACAGAACCAGATTAAGCTGTTGGTGGTATTTTTGTGAATGTCAACATAAGTAGGTGGTATTCAGTGAACAAGGCGACCGAAATTGGGCACCTACAAAAATGTCGACTCAATTATGGTGCCTGTGTAACCCCTTTGTTACCCGGGGTTACTAGAATCCCAGTAAGACCTAGTGGTAGGCAGGGAAGGCAGCTTGTGAAACTCCAGTTAAATGGGTTTCACACTGTCTCACTCTGTCCTCAGTCACAGCTGAGACTGGAGAGATGACATCATTATAGAATTGTTACAGCTGCATGAGCCACATTTGGAATCTTCAGCTCAGAGTAGTTCTAGAACTTTGGGAATTTGAAAAGGAATCTTCCATTTGTCCTTGAGCAAGAAGGAAGCATCAGACTGTAGTTTGAATTTTGCCTCCACACAGAAGGAAGTTTTTCTGTGTTTCACCATTCTTCAAGTGGTGGAGACCGTCCCCTCGGTCTCAGTGCCCCCTCCCTCCGGGGGGGGGTAGGAAAAGGTCTCTGTGGGTTCCAGGGGCAATCCCCTTTTCCCACCAAGGAAAGAAGCTGCCTGAAATTACTTTGTCTGTTTGGGTATACAGAAAAGATTAAAGGACTTCGCCTGTGAGGCACCAGCAACGATTGGGTGAGTGTTTGGCTCCAGTATAAGGGGCAAACAACTGTTTTTCAGTCAGGAAATGTTATTGGGGACTGCTGTTTGGGAGCACTATATACACTAGGGCGAACAAATGGAGCAGTCAATTCAGTTTCAAGTTTCAAATGGTTTTATTGGGGACTGCTGTTTGGGAGGACTATATACACTAGGACGAACAAATGGAGCAGTCAGTTTAAAGTTTAAATGGATTTAGAGTTCACAGTAGAGGGGGTGCATCAGTTCATCCACCATGCAATCTACATTTTTACAGTCCTGAAGTTTCTGTGTGTTCAGAGAAATGGCCGGGTATGGGCTGTGGGAGCTGGAGGTGGATAGATCCCCATCTTTAGTAACCAGGTCCACCTCTACGGATTTCTTCTGTTTTTCTCCGCCTCATGCGCTTGGCCAGTGATGGGGTGGGTACCCAGACGTGGTCGCGAACTTGAAAATCTCTAGGAGTCGAGACTTCAAGTGGTGTGGGGAGCCACAGGATGGGAAACATTACTTCCTTGTAGGATGGGAGTCTCCTGTTTGATGGGAGTTTCGAATTGGAAGTACGAAAACAAAATCTCTCTAGGAGTCGCAGACTTCAAGTGGTGTGGGGAGCCACAGTTTGGGAGCCTCCTTGTTTGATGGGATGTCTTTCCAGTAGAGTTTGGGTTCATTCGCCAAGTGGACCATCAGTAGAGTGGCCGGCAGGGGAGCCGGGCCAGTTGGGCTGTGTATCCAATGCGCATGCAAAGTCTGGGCTGAGTGCCTGGTGGGTCCAAAGCCAGACAACTGTTGAAGTGTTCATTCCTCAAATGGACTGCTGTGTTTAACCTCTAATCTGCATTACAGTTACGTAGCCCTGTGGGGGACCATACAGAGCTTTGTTTATGTTCAGTGAGTTAATAAATAAAGCCACACTGAAAAATCTCAATTCTGGTTCTGGACATTACAGTTATTGCTTCCTGTAGTTGGATTTACTTGGGTGCCCCTGTGCAGAGTAGTCAAACCTAGGCCTCTTGTGCCAAGTAGCCTCATCCTTCCCCGAACCCGTAGATATACAGCTCCCCACCAGGTATTGCTGCCAAATGCCAACAGCATGCCACCTGTCGTTGTTTTGGTAAAAGGACAGGGGTGGGGAGGGTTACACCTGTGTTTATGGCTACTGGGGGGGGTGACTGGATACTGATGTGGGCAAAAAAAGTGATGGGAAGTAAGGGGTATACGTGCATGTTCACCCGCAGTGGGGAGAGGCAGGGGAGGGATGGTATGTTGGAGGGGTGTGGCAAGCTGCTGCCAAGCTGGACTGTTGATGTTGTGGGTATGGTGGTCAGCTGGGAACTGCAGGGTACAGGTTTGGGTCTGATGCGGTGCAGTTTTTTTTTTTTGCTGGCAGCCAGCATGTATTTTTTTGGTTTTCACCCCCTTCCCGACATGCACCCCCGGGTTGAGAATCCATAAGTAGGGGGTGCGGGAGGCTATCCAGTGGGAGGAGGGGCATAGTCTCAGGAGATGCAGGGTATAGCCTCATAGCTCCCAGTGGGGATGCGGGGCACAACCCTCATTAACAATGAGACCTGTAGGTCTGGGCACTGTTTTGTCCGTGCTGCGAGTGTGCATTGCTGAAATTGATGTTCGCGATATACACTCGCCGTAACGGTGATCACCTTTCTCCGATCGCTGTTATGACATGGAACCTAAGTAGATACGGTACATAAGGGGTCAATATAAACATAAACATAATTTCAAATGATTTAAACAAAATTAAGTATGGCAGACATTTAAATATCTTTCTATGTAATTTGTATTATTTTATCTCTGATTTTCCCTTTTTGTTTCTCTGACCTCTGCCTCATGGAACAGTGCTGCACATTTTCTCTAGCTGGTAGGGTGGGCAAGTGACTGACTTCCCAGTTGGCAGTAATGGCACTCCATCATCAGTCAGGGGAAAGTGTGTGAATTCCCAGTGACCCACTCTCCCTCCCTTGCAACAAAGCATCTCACTTCCACAAAGTGCTCAGCCCCCAGATGGCCTCCGGGTGAAATTCTTTGGCTCCCACATGAACAGGGTGGACTGCTTGGATCACATGTCAGGACCTTGAAAAGTCAAACTCTTCTTTTGGAATCTCTGTCTTGGATGCACATGTTTAAAGATACTTTGAATGGCTTCTGCAGTGCCAGGATGGCTGAGTGGTCTATGATGCCAGACTCAAGGAATAAATGCCTCCCTACAAAATGGGTGTTCTGGTATCTGAATGCAGATGTGAATTCAAATCCTACTTCTGGCAGTATTGTTTTCCCTGATATTTTATAATTAAACCTCACTGAAACCTTATGATAACAGAAATTTCAACTTATATTTCTAGTTTACCAAGGGTAAAAATAAAATATTTTCAGTGGTTTAGAAAATACACTGGCGTATCACAGCCCATTACAGACATTCTCAAGTGACCTCAGTGGTGTACCAACTGTAGCCTAGGGTTTGTAGCATAGCCTACAGGTTAAAGTGATGAGTTTGGTATATCTAGCAGAGCTGCGTTTGATTCCCACATCCTCCACTTGCATATTGTGTAACTTTTAATAGATCACCTAACCTTTCTAGTGCTTCCTGGTCACCCCACTTTTGCCTAGTGGGCCTTACCTGGGTACCAAAGAATAACAAAAAAAAAAAATGATTTCCAGAACCTGTACAAATGGTAAAATCCAGAAATGCAGGAAAATGCACACAATGTGTGTGGGTTTCTGCATTCTGGGTGTTCTGCCTCTTACCAAGTGCACATTAGGGATGGAAGAGCCTCCTGGCCTCTTATGTAATGCTTACCCTGCCCCCCACAACAGCCTCTCTGCCCCACGGAACGCACACCCTGCACCCAGAACATCTTCCTTCCTTCCCCTAATGGAATGTCCATCCTGCACTCAAAATGGCCTCCCTTCCTAGAGTGCCAGCCTTGCCCCCAGAATGGCCTCCAGTCCCCAACAGAATGCCCACCCTGCCACTGGAATGGCCTCCTCTTCCCCATGGAAGTCCCACCTTGCCCCCAAAATGGCCTCCATTCCCCAACAGAACACCAACCCTGCCCCAGAACAGCCCACATCCCTACATGGAATGCCCACCCTGCTGCCAGAGTGGGCCTCCTGCCACCAACAAAATGTCAACCTTGCCAGTGGAACAACCTCCCTCCCTCCACAGCATGTCCAACTTGCCCCTGATACGACCTCCCCCTGTGCAACAGCCATCCTTCCCCTGCCCCCAGAACAATTTACCTTCCCTAATGGAATGCCCACCCTGATCCCAGAATGGCCTCCTCACCCCACAGAACATGCACCCTGCCTCAGGTACGACTTCCCTTCACCAGCGGACTATCCACCCATTCCTGCAGCAGACATTTAAAAAACGTCTTAGTTAAAAGTTTATTTTTTATATTTTATCTTCTATTTTTCCCTTTTATTCCCCTGACCTCTGACTCCTGGAACACTGCTGCACACTTTCTTCAAGTGGAAGGGTAGACAAGTGATCTGACTTCACAGTTAGCACCAGTGGTGCTCCTTAGTCAGTCAGATGAAAGTGTGAAATTCCAGATGACACGCCCCCGGGAGTAGAGCATCCTACCTTCACTATGTGCTCAGCCCCCGGACAGCATCAGTGTTGAGATTCTGTGACTCACATTGAGAACAGAGTGAACTGGCTGGGTCACAGGCCAGGATCTTGAAAGAACAGGCCACGGGCTGCCTCTAGGGTTACTTGATGTAAGTCTGGACCACGTGTGTAAAGTGCACAAAAACATTTTAAATGAAGGATTGGTGCTGACAGCCACTTAGGCTTCTAGAATCTCAGGGATTTTACATGCTATGTGGTGCAATTTGGAACTAATATCGAAGGTAAAACACAACACACTAGCTAGTGGGCTAAGTGCTGAATTCTTCACATTAAGTCCCCCCCATTAGGTCCCCCCTCATCCAACTAAAGCAACAACCTCAAGCAGCCTCTGCTGTCACCTCCCTGACCCCAACCCCAACACACATTTAAAATGATAAAATGAAAGACAGTTTGATAACCTGCCTAAAGCGAAGCTGCCCAAAGCTCACCCTACAAGCAAGGGACTACTGTGCCCTTTCGGGCTGTTTCCTCTCAAGCAAACTGCATTCTGCAGTTTGACAACCTGCTTAAGGCGAAGCTGCCCGAAGCTCACTCTACAAGCAAGGGGGCTACTGTGCCCTTTCGGGCTGTTTCCTCTCAAGCAAACTGCATTCTGCAGTTTGATAACCTGTCTAAGACGAAGCTGCCTGAAGCTCACCCTACAAGCAAGGTACGGGTAGGAACTCTGAATTTTGGCATCTACCCTGGAGGAATCTCACTTGCTCCTGTTTGCCAGTTGAGTTTTTCCCCATACTATATGCAGCAATCCAGAACTCCTCTAGAACTGCTGCCAAGAAATTAATGCAAGGACTGGACTCTGTGCGAAATATTTTGATTTCTCACATTAAGCAATGTTTAGTCTGATGTAGAGATTTCTTAGAGTAGATTTAAGTTTTGATAGTTTTTTTAAGTGTCCAGTTTCCCATTTGCAGTTTATACTGATCTGCCACTAGATGCATCTTATTTGTTCCTGTTAATCCTCCAACCCAGTTGTCCAGTTTGCCTCTGCCTTTTTCCTGTTCCAATCATCGTTATCCCCCTCCTTGTTTCTCACTTTTAGCATATTGTACTTAGGAAATTTTTTTTTCACAAAACCCACCTGTATCATTAACCTTGCACTGTGCTTGGGACCTTGCGTGTGCCCTTACTGCTGCACTCCTTGGTATCATAATGTCTCTTATAATGGCTCTATTTCCTAGAAGCATTATATTGCTCTCTCTATTGACCCTATCTGACCTTGCCAGAGATAAGTTTTTAACATTTACCTCGCCAACATTGGATAGTAATCATTTATATGTTTATAATACTATCACTTTATCCCAGTGCTGTGACCCTCTTACTGTGCCATGGAACCTGCATTCCCCTAGTGACTGGGGGTTGCCATTTCATCGCCCTAGCTGGCTACCCCCTTTGGCACTCCTCCCTGGAATCTTCAACTTACAAGCCAACTGAAAAGTGCGCTCAACTCAGAGGAAGCTTCACAAACTCAGCAACAAGCAGTTAAAGGAATATCTGTGTGGACTGGCCTTACTGTTGCTGCTGCTCTCTGGCAATATCCACCCTAATCCTGGCCCTCCACAACTTACGGCATTTCCACAGTCATCTACTGGGTTACTTACAATTGCCTCATTCAATATATGCAGCCTCCTCTCCAAAATGGACGTACTGAATGCATGAATCTTACAACATAACCCAGACATCCTCTCAGTCGTAGAAACATGGCTTTCTCCAAAAGTAGTGGATGCTTCAATTTCCATCCCAGGCTACACAGTCTTTAGACAGGATTGTCTCTCCAAGCGTGGGGGCATTTGTGCGATCTACTTCCATAACAACCTTCAAGGTCTCATCCTAATTCTGCCTAAAACTGATGACCATATGCAAGCCCTTGCCATAAAAGTGCTTCTAGGTGCACACAATAAAATCCTTACTGTGCTTTCAATCTATATTCCTCCCAGACAGATGGCCTCCTGCTTTGATTCACTCCTGGAGTGTTCTGGCTCTCTGAGTCTTAATTCGGAAATTATCACATTAGGAGATTTCAGTATCAGTTGGTTATCTCCCGACACAAGCCCTTTCAAAGATGCAGTTTCAGCAGTTCACCTCACCCAGCTAGTCGAGTCTCCCACTAGAATCAACTATAAAACTGGGACAGGTACCTTACTGGACTGGGTGCTCTCTAGCCACCCTGATCATATATCGGACACAACCGTACTCCCAGATGCCTTCAGTGACCACTCCCCAGTCTTGTTTCATTGGTCGAACAAATTATCTAAACCACCCATTAGAACAATTACCCCAGGGTACTCATCCATGGGCATCTTGACTCACTAAAAGCTGACCTGCATAATCAGGACAGGTCAATGGTTTATGCTACTAACTACGCTGACAGTGCCCTCGACCAAGTCATTCTTCAGTTCAAAGCTATATGTGATAGGCACGCCCCCCCATAAAAAGCGTAAAATCAAAGGCCGCTGTAATCCTTGGTTCTCTCTGGACCTTCTTGAGCTTCTGAATGCCAGGGACCATCTGTGGCACAGATCTAGATCCTGACATCTAGAGGTACAAAGTGGCTAGAAACAACTGCACGAGGGCTATTCGTGCAGCTAAAAATCAATATTATAAGGAAGTGCTCTCTCTGACCTGGAATGATGGCATAAAATTTTGGACTAACCTTAAAGAAGTCACTGGAGAGACCTCAGATCTGCCCCGTCATGCTTAATATTGATGGTGTACCCTCACTCAACCCCAAACTTATTGCTAACACTTTTAATAATGCCTTCACAGACCTGAGTGGTGTCCTCTCACCTGGCTACTTCTCTCACCTGGCTACTTCTCTCACCCCCTCACAAGTGGCTATTCTGGGAAAGAGATTCAGCACCCTTCTCATCCTTCTTTCTACTTCAAAACCCTCTCAGCCCATGAAGCCAGGACTCATCTACTCAAGGTACTAGGGAAATCTAGATTTAGTGGTGACACCCTGGATCTTAAGTCTGTAGCCCTTACACTGGGTGCAATTCTGTCACCTCTAACACATATTATTAACATGTCACTTAGTTACTCTCAGTTCCCTCAGAAATGGAATTCTGCAACTGTGACACCAGTTCATAAATCTGGGGATTGCACAATTACTGGGAACTACAGGCCTATCTCTATCCTGCCCCCACTCTTGAAAGCTCTTGAGCGTATAGTGGCTGTGAATACTTAGAAAAATATCAGCTACAATGCCCACAACAACACAGGCTCAGAAATGGTCATAGTACTACTATCACCCTTATGGAGTTCACGGGCTTTATCCACCACTCCATAGATCAAGGACACCTGGTCGGTGCTGCTTTCACTGACTTAACCAAAGCTTTCGATACAGTGAATCATGCCCTCCTGGTCGAACAGCTTGCCACCATTGGCCTAGCTCATGGCAGCGTAGTGTGGTTTGAAACCTGCCTGCACGACCGTACACAGCAGGTGAAGACTGGTAATACCCTCTTGGATAGCTACTAAGTGGAATTTATGTGCTTATGGGTCACTGGATTCTGTTACTTATGTGGCATATGTGAGGCTGCTACTGTTGATAGAAACAGAATTTGGTGGTGAATAAAGGCCCCTTGGCCCACCTTTGGGGTTCAGGAATGCACAAGACAGGCACAAGGGAATCATAACAGAAGGAAATGGGGAGGGTGAAAGAACTGTAGATCAGGTAGGGTCTGTGGTGATAATGTAGGAGGAGAAAAATGGGCAGACTGGTTGGGCTAAGGGGTCCTTATCTGCCATCAGATTCTGTGTTTCTATCGACCATGCTAGCCTCACATATGCCATGGCTGAACATGTGACAGAATCCAGTGACCCATCAGCACATGAATTCCACTTTATAGCAATTGACAAAGTGAGCAAAAATACATGGGGAGGTGATTTCAATAATGTAGTTCTAAAGGGAGAGGCATTTTGGATTTACAGTCTTAATGCCACTAAGTTGCCAGGTTTGAACATTTCTTTTGAATTGTTGCTGTTCTTAAAATGAAATGTTGTACTGTACATATATATATGTTAATAACTAATGAGGATTTTTTCCCATAAGGAAACCCAGTTATAATTTGCTGTTATAACCAGCTGGTTATAATGGCGAACATACACTGGGTTCCCCACGCTTCACACATGCGCCAGCCGCCCTCTCGCCATCGGCATGCTGGACACTTCACCGCCACTTGCACTCGGTGGTAAGTAAATTAAAAACATTGCACTGTTAGAATGAACCTTTAAAAAAAAAAAAAGGAAAGGTTTTAGCTGCTGCTTCAACTAGACCATGGGCCGTGCTTAAACCTGACTGCACCACGTCTGAACAGTGATGAATTTCCATTTTATATAATTGCTGTGGCAAAACAAAATGCTCTCCAGCAGTTAAAATACAAAATAAAACATGGGGCAGTGTGTAAAAGTTGAATTTCACACACACACACCCTCGGAGCTGCATGCTTAAGGACATTATCTGGGGGCCGGCCCAGTGGTGCAGAGGGTTGAGGTGCTGGATGCCACACCTCATGCCATGCTGGCAACCCATATTCAGGAAGAGCTTGGGTCATCAGAGGTCAGCGGGGGGACGAGGATGTGAATGGCTGCCAGCTGGCAGCTCTCCACCTCGGGAGGGAGTATCTCATATCCTCCGAGCATGGCCATCCCTTGGTGGAGGCTGGAGTGGCTATGTCGCTCTGAGGAGTGCCAGTGCTAGGCCGAGGGAGGGTGGAAGAGGCTGATACTGGAGTTGCGGTGCACATGTGCAGCTCCACATGCATGCATCACCACTTCCAGGGTTTCAGGATTAGGACACCCAGGGGAGAAAAATGGAGGAAAGATGGAAGCCACCCAAGGATGAAGCCTCCGGATCTTCCTCTGGGGTTCCACTGGGTGCACATGGTGCTACAAGCCCCCGAGTTCCAGTAGGTTGGCTGACAACCAGGCGATCTGCCGAGGAGGATAAATACAATTGTAAAACAAAACAAACAAAAAAAGACATTATCTGGTGTTTCAGTGACCTCATGTCAAAATCGTAATTTTTTGCCCAGTACACGATAGTCATCTAAACATTTAAACTCCACAACAAAAATCGTGGTTTGCCATGCTTGTTTTTAAGTTACACTGGTGAGACTTAATCCCTCTTTATGGAAAACGTTTGCAAGAGGTCAGATTGTTTCATCTAGTTGTAACATCATTGTTTTAGGTGTGAACATGAGAGTGAAATAAAACTTGAAACAAGGACACATCATTTATCATGAAGTTTGCTTCATTTTTTCCATAAATGCAAAAATAAAGAGTAAATTACCAATAATATGACACCCTCTTGAACTAACAGTCCCAAAAATCTGGGAAATATGTGTATGTTTTTATGCATAAAACCATTAAAATCTATGTCATTTTCGTAAACCTTTTTTGATAAAAGTGGAATATGGCTGTGAATATAGCAAAAGAAAGAAAAATTGGGGTAGACATGCTGCTTTTGAAAATATCTGCTTTCAAAGTTCCAGTTTCAGAGCTGGTCGGCTCATGACATAGAAACATACAGTACCACATCAGCCACTTGCAGTTCTTTAATGCAGCATTGGTGCAAGTGAAATCTGTGCTAGGCATGTGAAAATGAAAAATGTTATGTGACTCTATGTAAGGAACTTGTTATACTTGACTTAAAGAAATCTTTCATCATTATGTTAGCATTTACGTGTCAGGACAGCTGTGTGATCTAAAACACCAGATACAAAAATAAAATTCTTCCCTTGATAATGGGTATTTCAGTCTCCAAATGAAGGTGAGGGTTCAAATCCCAACGCAGACACAACTTTCTTTCAATGTATGTTAATCCCATTAAATTATTCAAATAATAGCAATTTCAACTACTGTAATCATTCTCTTTCTGTTATAGCAGAGGTCAAACCTTTGATTCCTGGTTCACCAGTGGGTGGAGTGGAAAGCCAATCTCCTAGAGCTGACATCTTCCCTACTGCCCCTGAAGTAGAGAATCTCACCCGCATGATGCATTCTGCCCATATTAGACCACACTGTGAGTTTCCAAGGTTCACAAGAAAGTTTGACTTCTTTCAGAAAAAGAGATGTGCAAGAACAAGGGGGCACAATTTGAAGATAGAGGGGGGATGGCTCGAGGCAACATGAAGATGTATTTTGTCACAGAGAGGGTGGTGGATGCATGAAATGGGTCTCCTGAGCAGGCCATGGGGTCAAAAACAGTGGGAAAATTCAAGAATGCATGAGACAGACATAAGGCAATTCTGGTGGGGGTTAGGAAAAAGTAGGCTGTGGGTTAACAAGGATCTGTTGCTTATCCAATAGGTAGGGAAATTGGGAGACTAGGTGGGCCAAGAGGTCCTTATCTGCTGTCAAAGTCTATGTTTCTATGTTGCAGGCAAAGTTGAAATGCACTGCCACTGATTCCTCCCAAACTGATGTTATAAAGTCTGTACTAAACCTGCCCTTGCAAGAGTATGACCTTTTGTTTGAAGAAACCTATTGCATGCTTTTGGACTAGTAGCAGAAATTCGGATACTCTAGAGTCTTAAGGACTGTCAAACATATATAAGTATTTATTTGCCAATCATGTACAGGGCCAATCTGCACCAGCACAAACTACACTGTAACTTCAATTCCTGGATTTAACGGCCTAAAGAAGTTGCTGTATTTAATGCAACAACTGGGATAAACCCACAATGCTGTATTGCCTTTAACTGTTGACAGATTGTGTAAAGAACTGTAGTTTTGTAAATTTCTACTCAATCCTCGGGAGCCTTGTAATCAAATAATTTTCTATTCCAGAGCTGGAAAGCAGCATACTGTTGGTACATATGGAAAATTTGCCAGGCCATGAGAAATACCACATCAGCCGTTTGCAGTTCTTTAAGGAGTATAGGTGCAGGTGAAAACTCTGGTAGGCATATGAAATAGGAAGTCTTCTGCTAGAATTACATCTTAGGTGGCCATTCTAGTGTAATTTAGGAAATACTTTCTAAGCAGTGTTAGAAGGGCTTAGTGGTCTAAAGCATCTGATACAAAAGGAGAATTTTTCCTACACATGTTTATTGTGATCTTTAGAGGGATGCGTGGGTTCAAACCCAACTTCTAACACAGCTTTCCCTTAATGTATTTTAAAAGTGAATCCCATTAAGTTATTCAAATCTTTGTAATTTCACCTAATCTGTTTTTGTATTTTAGAAGGGGTTGAAAATTTGCTCCCTGGTTCACCAGAGGGTGGGGTGCAAAGCCAACCTCCTACGGATGGCACCTTCACTCCACCCCTGGCGGTGAGCATCTCACCTCCATAATGTGCAAAGCCCATTTTAGGCAACAGTGTGAGCTTCCAAAACTCACAAGCAAAGTGTGACTTCTCAGGCAACATTGTAATGCACTGCCACTTATTCCTCCCAAATTGATATTATGAAGTCTACAAAACCAGTCCTTGCCAGAGTATGGCCTATTGCTTACAGGAATCTTATACATGGTTTTGGAGCAGTAGCACAAATTCAGATATTCTAGAGGATTTAAATCAAATAATAATTTGTCATTTCAGACCTGCAAAGCAGAATACCACTTTTATATACAGAAAATTTGTCAGCCAGTGATATGTACTACATCAGCCACTTGCAGTTCTTTAATGGAGCATTAGTGCAAATGAAATCTGTGGTAGAGATGTAAAATGGAAACTTTTATGTGACACTTATATGCAAGGTAGTCATTATACTTTACGTGAAGAAATCTTTCAGCATCAATATCTCTTTCATGGGTAAGGATGATCATGTGGTCTAAAGTGCCAGATTCAAGAAAATAATTCTTCCCTTGACAATGGGTATTCTGGTCTCAAAATGGAGGCGTGGGTTCAAATCCCACTTCAGACAAAGCTTTCTCTTAATGTGAGTTAATCCCAATAAATTATTCAAATAAGAATAATTTCAACTACTGTAATCATTCTCTTACTGGTATAGTAGTGATCAAGCCTTTGATTCCTGGTTTACCAGAGGGCAGAGTAGAAAGCCAATCTCCAAGAGCCGGCATCTTCTCTTCTGCCTCTGAGTAGAGAATCTCACCTGCATGACACTTTCAGCCAATGTTAGGCCACAATGTGAGTTTCCAAAGTTCACAAGGAAAATGTGACTTCTTTCAGAAAAAGAGATGTGCAAGAACAGGGGGCACAATTTGAAGATAGAGGTGGGATGGCTCAAGGGCAACGTGAGGAAGTATTTTTTTCATGGAGAGTGGGTGAATGCATGGAACAGTCTTCCTGAGGAGGTTGTGGGGTCAAAAACATTGGGGGAATTTAAGAATTCATGGGACAGATATTAGGCAATTCTGGTGGGGGGTAGGAAGAAGAAGGCTGTTGGTTAACTAGGACCTGCAGCTTATGCAATAGGTAGCGAAATGGGCATACTGGGTGAGCCAAGCTTTCCTTATCTACTGTCAAAGTATATGTTTCTAGGTCCCAGGTGGCATTGGAATGCACTGCCACTGATTCCTCCCAAACTGATGTTATAAAGTCTGTACTAAACCTGTCCTTGCTAGAGTGTGTCCTTTTTATTGCAGAAACCTTTTGCATCCTTTTGGAGCAGTAGCAAAAATTCAATCAATCAATCACTTTATTTAACCAGGCATAAACACCATTGAGCAGGCTCATTTTCAAGGTGGTCCTGGGCATAAATACAATGCAGTACACTTCATAAGATTACAATTACGGTGGACAACAGTGCAAAAAAAAAAAAAAAAAACATTGTGAAGATGCCGGTCAATATGGGCCTATACATATCGGTCAACATAATTAACATGCAAAGGTACATAATGATAAGCTTTACTGAAATGAGAAGAGACAACAATCCCATATAGTCTCCGCTGAGTAAGAGCTCATCCTAAATGATAAAAAATAAGGAGGTATTAAGGAATAGAGTAGAAATTGGGGTGAAAGAGTAGGCAGCCAAAATGGAGGCCAGAACAGGTAAAAGGTAGAGAATAGGCAGGGTCATCTTGGATTAAGGGAACTAGGCTTGTAGGTCCTAGGTTTCTGTTGTTAGGAATGTGGGGTGGATGAGATACTTAGGCGTAGAATTTGAGAGTGGCATCCGAGGCTTAGGGGTCATCAGCATCTGAAAGAGTTGCATGATTCCTTCAGATAATCTGTTAATAGAGCTTTGAATGTGAAAATGCTTGGAAGTGAGGATACTCTAGAGCCAGAAGGACTGTTGAACCTATTTATGTATGTAGTTGCCAATCATGTACAGGGCCAATCTGCACCAGTAAAACTATACTGTAACTCCAGTTCCTGGATTTAATGGCCTAAAGAAGTTGCTGTACTTAATGGAACAACTGAGAATAAACTCACAATGCTGCCTTTCATGTAACTGTTCACAGATTGTGTAAAGAATAGTATTTTTGTAAATTTCCACTCAATCCCCAGGAGCCTTAAAATCAAATAATAATTTTCTATTCCAGAGCTGGAAAGCAGCATACTGTTGGTACATGTGGAAAATTTGCCAGGCCATGAGAAATACCACATCAGCCACTTGCAGGTCTTTAAAGAGTATTAGCAGGGGAGCAGACGGGGGTTGGGGGACACGCTGGACAACTGTCCCAGGCCCAGTGGCTCAGGGGGGGCCCAAAGGAGGGCCCATAGGGGAACCTGTAACAGGGGATGTGAGGCTAAGGGGGGGCCCAGTCCTTAAGGTGTGTCCCAGACCCAGGAATTTCTATCAGCACCCCTGAGTATTAGTGCAGGTGAAACTCTGGTGGACATATGAAATAGGACGTCTTCTGCCAGAATTACGTCTCAGGTGAACGTTCTAGTGTAATTCAGAAAATATTCTGTAATCAGTGCTTTGATGGTTTAGTAGTGTAAGACCATCTCGCTTAAGTGGAGAACTTTTCCTACATGTGTTTATTGTGATCTCTGAAGGGATGCATGGGTTCAAACCCAACGTCTGACACGGCTTTCACTTAATGTATTTTAAAAGTGAATCTCATTAAATTATTCAAATTATTGCATTTTCAACTAATTTCCTATTTGTATTTTAGAAGGGGTTGAAAATGTGCTCCCTGGTTCACCAGAGGGTGTGGTGCAAAGCTAACCTCCTACAGATGGCACCTTCACTCCACTTCTGGCGGTGAGCATTTCACCTTCATAATGTGCTAAGCCCATTTTAGGCAACAGTGTGAGCTTCCAAGGGTCACAAGCAAAGTGTAGCTTCTCGGGCAACATAGTAACGCACTGCTACTGATTTCTCCCAAATTCATATTATGAACTCTGTACACAACCGGTCCTTGCCAGAGTATGACCTATTGTTTGTAGGAATCTTATACATGGTTTTGGAGCAGTAGCACATGTTTAGATATTCTGGAGCCTTTAAATCAACTAATAATTTGTTATTCCAGAACTGCAAAGCAGTATAGCACTGTGCAATACAGAAAATTTGTCAACCAGTGATATATACCATATTAGCAACTTGCAGTTCTTTAATGCAGCATCTGTGGTAGGCATGCGAAATGGAAAGTTTTATGTGACACTGATATGTAAGGAAGTTGTTATACTTTACTTGAAAAAATCTTTAATCACCAGTTTACTTTTTGTGTGTTAAGATGGCCAAGTGGTCTAAGGTGCCAGATTCAAGAAGAAAATTGTTCTTTTGCCAACGGGTATTCTGGTCTTCAAACAAAGGGGTGGGTTCAAATCCCACTTCTAACACAGCATTCTTTTAATGTGAATTAATCCCATTAAATTATTCAAATAAGAGCAATTTCATCTACTGTAATCCTTCTCTTTCTGTTATAGAAGAGGTCAAAGCTTTGATTCCTGGTCCACCAAAGGGCAGAGTGGAAAGCCAGTCTCCAAGAACTGCCATCTTCCCTCCTGCTCCTGATTAGAGAATTTCACCTGCATGATGCTTTCAGCCAATGTTAGGCCACAATGTGAGTTTACAAGGTACACAAGGAAAGTGCGGCTTCTTTCAGAAAAAGAGACGTGCAAGAACAAAGGGGCACAATTTGAAGATAGAGAGGGGACGGCTCAAGTTCAACATGAAGAAGTATTTTTTCACGGAGAGGGTGCTGAATGAATGGAATGGCCTTCCTGAGGAGGTTGTGGGGTCAAAAACATTGGGAGAATTCAATAATGCATGGGACAGACATAAGGCAATTCTGGTGGGGGGGTAGGAAGAGGAAGGGTGTTAACTAAGATCTGCCGCTTATGCAATAGGTAGCAAAATGGGCAGACTGGGTGAGCCAAGCTGTCCTTATCTGCTGTCAAAGTATGTTTCTATGTTTCCGGCAATGTTGAATTGCACTGCCACTGATTCCTCCCAAACCAATGTTATTAAGTCTGTATTAAACCTGTTCTTGCTAGAGTGTGTCCTTTTTGTTGCAGAAATCTTTTGCATCGTTTTGGCGCAGTAGGAAGAATTCAGATACTGTAGAGTAGGAGGGACTGTCAAACCTATTTATGTATTTATTTGCCAATCGTGTACAGGTACAATCTGCACCAGTAGAACTAGACTATAACTTCAATACCTGGATTTAACGGCCTAAAGAAGTTGCTGTACTTAATGGAACAACTGAGAATAAACCCACAGTGCTGCATTTCATTTAACTGTTCACAGATTGTGTAAAGAATAATATTTTTGTACATTTCCACTCAATCCCCAGGAGCCTTAAAATCAAATAATAATTTTCTATTCCAGAGCTGGAAAGCAGCATACTGTTTGTAGATATGGAAAATTTGCCAGGCCGTGAGAAATACTACATCAGCCACTTGCAGTTCTTTAAGGAGTATTCGTGCAGGTGAAACTCTGGCAGGCATAGAAAGTAGGAAGTCTTCTGCAAGAATTACATCCGGTGCTTAATTTGTGCCGTTGCTAGCTGGGGTTCAGCCCTGGCACCTCTTTTAATTCCGGGGCTGAGCCCCGGCACCTCTTCTGTCTAACATTGTACTTGACTTTATTTAGTTTGAATTAAATGTGCAGCAGCAGCACTCACAGAATTAAAAGCTGAGATGGCTCAGCCATAGAATGCCTGGTGCCGGTGGCCTGGAGAAGAAATAACAAGTTAAAGTCACTACTCAAGTCAGTCCCGATTGATCACCGGGCAAGTTCGTTCCTCCTCCTCCTCTCCATTGTGAGCCTATCAGAAGTGCACAGCGGCTTGAATGTGGTGGCGCTTGACGGCACGCACTGTTGCACTGCAGTTAGTGACTGGAGGAATGATGAGGATTGGAAGGAGTTATAATGTTATTGCTCATCACTGTGCAGCCAACTGATCTATCCTCTGGCAGTCCTGTGAATCCCAGGGAGGATCTCTTTTTGCTGACAAATGCCGTTTCCAGGCTGTTTGTGCCAGGCCAGCTTCTGACTGCTGAGGTCGTCTTTGACTCTGTCTTGCTGCGGTCTAGTAACGTTAGTCTGTCCATTACTGCTCCTCACATCACTGACTGCCCCTCACCTGACTGGCCAGTCAATTCAAAGGCCATGATGAGACAGTAGTGACATGAGTGAGCGGGTCTGCCACCACTGCTGGTCATGTTAGAACTGGAGAAAGGAGCAAGGAGGAGTGTCAGGAGCAGGAGTCACACAGAGCCAGCCAGGACTCATTTCGGACTGGAGATTAGATGAGTGCACTGCTGGTAAGGAGGTAGGTCATTGTCAGTCTGACAGTCTCAGTACATCAGTGACAAGGAGAGTGACGACCATTCTCTTTTCAGCATTTTGCCTTGAGAGCTGAAGATTGAGTGAGAGAGAGAGCGAGAGAGTGAGAGTGAGAGAGAGCTTCCAGCTTGACTGTCTGCTGCACAGTGCACTTGTTGTGCATCAGGGTGGGCCTGGCTGATCGGGTGTGATGATCTAATTAAATTGGGGAAGGGAGTATAGCAAAAAATACCCACTGCCAGGGGATGAGAATAATACCCCTAGTCGGGGGGGGGGTAGAATACTGCTCCCCAGTTTTCAAGACAGGTGGATAGAGACTAGAAAAAATGAAAGGGGTATGGCATTTTTGTGAGAGTGGCTTTGGGCAGAGGTTAGACTCATCAAATGTTTTAAACAAGCATGAAGCAGCCTGTTAAACGGTTTAGCTGAGTATGTGGAAGACTGAGTAGCAGGCTCATGTGCTAGCCCGCTGAAAGACTGTGTAGTAGCAGGCTGATGTGCTAGCCTGCTGGAAATATACACACACACACACACACACACACACAGGCTGAGTGCTAGGCAGAGTAGGTGGTTGCCGGCAACTTTCTGGTAGCTGCAGCAGGCCAGGCAGGTATCTGAGGTGTGTGGCTATATCACTGTTGTTTCATTTTTCAGGAGACTGGCGAGTGAGTGAGTGAGTGTATACAGTATGGAATGCTGCAGATACATACAGTGTATTTTATGTCAGAGTACAGTAAACTGACACAGGAAAACAGGACATGCTTTGGAGCAAAGGTTCAGTGGAGCCAGTGTCCATAGGGAGGGAGGTGAATCTTTGTATAAAGGTTTTTGAAATCGCTGTAAGGGAGATGTAAACGTCTGTGTATCCAGCACCTGAGTCTATGTGATAACGGCGAATGCCTAAAGGCAATCACCGTTATTACTCAGTCAGAGTACCAAACACATTTTCGGCACCCTGACAACCCCGGAGCACCAGCACAATGGTGCCAAGACATATTTTTACTGCTTTCTGTAGGGAGGCTGCATGAAAAGCATCATCAATACAAGTCTGATAAGACTTAAAACACAAGGGGGGGTATCTTGGCATAATGGGAGTAACCGCAATCTCACATAAGGGAGCTGGGAGGAGTACATACAAGCATAGCATAGGATGGTATAGAACCGGATCCTGAAACTGACCCAATACGAATGATTTTTGTACAAATGACTAGTGAGCTGAGCTCACATTAACTTGTACAAAAATCAGTAACGTGTTCTGATGGCCCCCAGAAACCCTTGAGTTTTACATGGTCTGTTTTGAGTATTGTGGCTTTTATTGACAATAAAACACACTTTTGTTACAGGTTCCCTAGTATCTCTCCCTGACTCCTAGGGAAATTTATTTTTCACCTGGATGGAGTCAGGATGTTGGAGACTGTCGCTCACCTTATTAAGCAACAACAATATGTACCATATAGCATCTAGCAGGGTACAACTTTGCCTGGTATTGTATGGTGCTTGGTGGCCTGGGGTTTTATAAGTCTTAGACCCTATTATATGATGAAATGTTCTTATTTGAGCAGCTAACCTCCCATTGTAACAAATTAATTGCAGGAGCATAGTAATAATGTTATAGGTTGGCCAGAAGTTCTTGGGTTTTGGATGCTCTGTGGTGAGTTTTGGGGCTTTTATTGAAGATAAAGTACACTTCTGTTACAGGTTTCTAGGGAACCTGTAACAGAAGTGTGCCTTATCTTCAATAAGAGTGCATGTAACAGAAGTGTGTTTTATCTTCAATAAAAGTCCCAAAACTCTGGGGGATTACAGGCCCCCACTCCCCTGGCCTTTGGGTCATCACAGCACTGTGCCATTGCTTCTACATGCTCATGATCCTTTCACAAAAAAACCTTTAATGCTTCAGTTTTAATTGGTTTTTCTACTACTTGTACCATGCAAGATGCTATGTGGAACATTTTGTTGCTTAGTGAGGTCAGCCAGAGTCTCCAATACCATAACTCCGAGTTATGGTACTGGAGACTCTGGGTAACTCCCCCCAAAAAGTTCTTCCCCTGGATTCAGAGGTAGGGAACCTGACACAGAAATGTGTTTTATCTGCAATATGACCCCCAAAACCCACCACAGATTATCTAAAACCAAAGAGTTTCTTGACCTCTGGCCTTGGGCCAATTCACAGCATCTTGCCATTGCATCATACTTATACATGCCCATGTTCCTTTACCAGTGCCCGGTCAGCCAGATTCTCCTAGACCCTGACTCCACCCCCCAAAAAAATTCTTCCTCTGGATTCAGGGGTAGGGAACCTGACACAGAAATGTGTTTTATCTGCAATATAACCCCCAAAACTCACTACCTCATCCTCACCAACCACCCCAATAACCTCTCCCATATCAAGGTGCTCCCAGACTCGATAAGTGACCATTCCCTAGTTACCTGTCGGTGGTCTAATAAAATTCTCCCAATCCCCACTAAGATCACCGTACAAAGATGCTTAAGGAAAGGAGCCCTCACACGCCTAAAATCTTACCTTGCTTCCTTCAACTGGTCTCCTATTCACACTGCCCAATCAATTGATGCTGCCCTCACTTATTTTATTTCCTCCTTTAACTCTGCCTGTGACATCTTTGCCCCCTTCTCCAGACATATAGTAAAAACTCTGGACACCTCCTGGATTTCCCAGTCTCTACTTGGCCAAATGCAACTAAGGGATGACCTCTGGCATAAGGCCCTTGCCTCATAACTCCCCCAAGACAGACAGAATTACAGGGAGTCTCGAAACAGCTGCACATGGGCTATCTGGCAAGCCAAAGCTGCTTATTACAACCAAGCTCTCACCTCCTCCTGGGGATCTGGTAGCAAATTCTGGAGAAACATTAAGGAACTAACTGGGAAAAATGTATCCCCTACCCAAGTACAGCTACAAATTGATGGGGTTATCTCCCAGGACTCAAAATCTATCCCTGATGCCCTCAATACTGCCTTCGCAGACCTCAGCCATATTCTCCCCCCTAACTTCTTTGATCCGATCAGTAACCACCCCATTAACTCTCCTACCAACTTCAACCATCCCCTTTTCTGGCTACGAATCATCTCCTGCAATGAGGCAAAATGCTACCTAAGCAAAGCCCTGGCAAACTCTCACTATAGTAGCGACAGCTTGAACCTCAAGCTCATCCGGCTTACTATGGATGTGGCCCTGCCCCATCTCACCAAAATTCTTAACTTATCCTTATGCCACAGCCAGTTCCCCACCTCTTGGAAAAGAGCAGTTATAACTCCCATATCGAAGAGTGGTGACCTCACTTCCATCAGCAATTATTGGCCAATATCCATCCTGCCCCCCTCTCAAAAGCCCTTGAAAAAATCATGGCTGGCCAGCTCACTGACTACCTGACCAAACCCAATCTGCTGTGTCACGAACAACACGGGTTCCGGAGGGATCACAGCACCTCCACTGCCCTTGTCAAATTTATTACTTATATATATGAGGCCTAGAATCATGGCTCAGTAGTGGGGGCTCTCTATGTCGATTTGACCAAAGCTTTTGATATGGTCAGTCACGCGCTTCTTCTCCACACCCTACCATCACTGAATATATCCCCAGAGGTTTTCTCCTGGCTCAAAGACTATCTCACTGGCAGGATCCAACAGGTAAAAATTGATGAAACCTTATTCTCCAGTAAGCCAGTACTAACAGGGGTCCCACAAGGGTCCATTTTAGGCCCACTGCTTTTCACCCTCTTTCTGAACTCCCTCCCCCAATCCTGTAATGGGAAGCTACTGCTCTATGCTGATGATGCTGTAGTCTTCAGCAAACATCATCATCTCAGCACACTACAATCCGCCCTGCAGGGCTTCTTTGGAGAGCTTGAAACCTGGTTCTCTGAACACCACCTAATACTTAACTATAAAAAGACTAAAGCTATGATCTTCATCCACCACCAAAACCCACTCTGTAATACACCACTAATCATCACTAACTCCTGTGGCATTGCTCTGGAGCAGGTCTATGGCTTCAAATACCTGGGAGTCATGTTGGACACCTCCCTTACCTATCATGCTCACATTCAACAAGTATCCTCCTCTGTCAATGCCAGGTTGGGGATCCTATACAGACATAGGCACTGCATTCCCCCACAGGCAATGCATCTAGCAGTGTCCTCTTCAATACTACCCTTGGTGGACTATGGCATAGTAATTTATGGGTTTGCTGACCATACTGCCCCGCGCAGCATCAACCTCACCCTCAATAAAGCCTGCCGTCTGGTCTCTAATTGTAACAGGCTAACCCACACTTGTGAGCTTTACAAATTTACTGGCTAGCTAAACTTCCAAGATAGAGTTAAGTATCACACCTGCCTTCTAGCAAGAAAGATACTACACAAACAAGCTCCGATAGGCCTCCACCCTCTTATTCAAACAGCCTCACTCAGGAGGGCACCAAGGCACTCTGCGAACACCTCCCTACCAGTACCCCACTGTAGAACCTCCCTTGGGCAATGGTCTTTCCGTTATTGTACCCCATTGTGGCTAAACAACCTACCATCCACAATCTCCCTTACATCCAGTTTGGGCCAATTTAAAGCTGGTCTTAAGACCCTCCTCAACTCTGCAACCTGTGACTGTATATAACTTTACAAGCAGGTTCCAGTGCTACAGAAGTGGGATACCCCCGGCTTAGGGACTTTTCTTCTCTTTTCCCAAGATTTCAATCAATCAATCACATTATTTAACCAGGCAAAAACATTATTGAGCAAGCTCATTTTCAAAGTGGTCCTGGACAATTGTACAAAAATTAAAATACAATACAGTACACTACAATACATATTCACAAGTAAGGTATACTCAACAATAATGAAGACTTTGAACAAGTAGAATCATAAGGCTCCTACCACTGGCCTGCCAAGGTATAACGATGTGCAATACATATGATATTTTACAGGAAAAAGAGAGAAGACAATAATCCTGATCTCTCTTCAATGCGATGGCAGGAGACTGGGAGAGGGAAGGCAGGGAGGAGGGTGCAGAGGGAAGAGGATGGGGTAAGGAGGGTCAGGATAAAGTATGATAGGAGTGCTGGAAGTCCCCTTAAAAAGAGGATTTTTGGTAAAATTAGTTGTAGCAGTTGATAATGGGGCCAGGTGCTAATGGCTCAGCATTGTCTAAAGCAGTTGCATGTTTCCTTCAGTAAAATGGCCAGCAGACCTTTGAATGTGAAAAGGCCTGGAAGTGAGGACAGTTTTAACGAGCTTTGCATGGTGTTCCAAAGTGATGGGAGTGAAAAATTGATTGCAGCTGAACCATATGTTGTTTTTACTCTAGGAATCTGGAAATAAAGAGAAGTGTCTCAGGCCATAGGAGCCCTTGGCACATTGGAATAGACTCGATATGTATGTAGGAAGATTATTGGAGAGTGCTCTATAGATCCAAAGTAGAGCATTTCTTTTTCTCCTGATTAAAAGTGATGGCCATCCTGATTCCTGGTATAGTAGGCAATGGTGAGTACGCAGGGGTGGATTAAAGATAAATCTTAGGGCTCAGTGGTATAGACTGTCTAGTTTAAGCGCTGTTAAGGGACAATGAGTTTAAAGAAAGTCAGCATAGTCCAGTATAGGTCGGAATGTAGACTGTACTAGTCTTTTTCTAGCTTCTATGGTAAGCAGATGTTTAATCCAATAGAATAGGCCTAACCACTGTCTTAATTTCTTTAAAACTTCATTCAGGTGGCACAGAAAATTGAGTTTATTATCCAGCCAGAATCCTAGGTATTTAATGGTTTCAACTGTTTCAAGGGGTTCATCAAGGAGCGTTAGAATCTGGGGAATACGTGTTGGTCTGTAGCCTGTTTTTGGTGAGAGGATCATGGCTTTTGTCTTTTTGGCATTTAGGAGGAGCTTGTGTTTGATAAGATTATGTTGGAGGGTAATGAAGTCTTGCTGTAAGTTCTCATGTGCCAAGTCCAAGGAGGAATTTGTGGAATATAGTACAGTGTCATCTGCAAATAAATGGGTATTGTCTGAGCGCAAATGAGTGTCCAGATTTTTGATGTTGATTGCAAATAGGATTGGGCCTAGTATGGACCCTTGAGGGACACCGCTTAAAAGGGTTTTTTTGTGGAGATAGATCACCTACAGCTTTGACATGTTGTAGCCTGTTGGTGAGGTAATTGGAGAACCGTTTGGTTGCAGCACTATCAAGTCCAATATTGCTTAGTGCTGAAAGCAAGATGTTGGGGTCCACAGTGTCAAAGGCCTTAATAAAATCAAGAAAAAGGGCAAACACATGCTTTTAGAATCCAGGGCAATTTGCCAATCTTGGTAACCTTTGCAAGAGCACATACAGTGCTATGCTTGACTTTAAAGCCAGATTATGCAGGGTTTAGTAAGTCATGCGAGTCCAGGTATTCTCTAATGTGGGCATTAACAATTTTTTCAAGTAGTTTTGACAGCACAGGTAGTATAGATATGGGCCGGTAATTATTCAGATTGCTCGGATCCCCCGACTTGAATAGTGGTAGAATATGGGCGGTTTTCCATGTCGATGGAAGTTCTCCAAGTTTCAGCGAGGTGTTGAATAAGTGGGTAATGGGGGCGGTCAAGTAGAAATGGGCAAGCATTAGGAAATAAGGATCAATATTGTCTGCACCTGCACTCTTTTTGGTGTCCAGGGATAGTAGTAGGTCCTCTGCTTGTTTGACTGTAACTGTATGGAAGCTAAAAGCGGTAGAATTGGGTAGGTTAGTGTTAGAATGAACATTAGAGTCTGCAGCGGAGTCACCTGGTAGGTTGATTTTGCTGATAGGTGAGGTATCAAAGGCTAGCCCTGTAGTGGCAAAGTGTTCATTAAACTGCTCAAGAATATTGACTCTGGTTGTGTAGGTGTATCCAGCAAATATAATTTTGGATGGAAGAAACGTGTCAGCATGGTAACCTTCAACCTCTCTGAGAATATTCCAGAATTTGGCTGAGTTGTTTTTGTTGGCTTCTAGTTCTGTTTGGAAATATCTGTCTTTTTCAGATCTAATTAGTTTGGTACAGGCATTTCTAGAGGTGCAGAATGATAACCAATCTGCCTCCAGATGAGTTTTCCTCGCTCTTTTCCACCAGTAGTCCCTATCCTTGAGCGCTTTTTTCAAAATGGTAGAGAAAGCCAACCAGGGGATCTTTTTTTTTTTTAAATCTGAACAGTCTTAGCGGGGCATGTTTGTTGATTATTCCCAATAAAAGACTATGGAAAATATTAAATGCCTCGCTAAGGGAGGTGGCAAGATAGAAATTCTGCCATCTAATGTTACTTAGGTCTTTCAGGAATTCCTTCTGGGAGAATCTTTTCATGCTTCTTTTCAATTTGAATAGGGCCACCGAATTTAATTGCAAAGGGTGTCTAATACAGGCAGTGGCACAATGGTCACTTATATCATTGAAGAACACTCTGGCATGAGAAATGTTATGTGGCTTGTTTACTAGCATAGGATCCAAAAAGGATCTGCGCCCAGGAAATTTTCTATTCGGCCTGATGTTTGTGGGTGTCATTTGTACCAGTCCAACTGCATCACAAAGATCCTTCAGTTTCCTGGAACTGTCATCATTCCAGTTCAAATTGAGATCCCCCAGAAGGATGCACTCTGTGTTAGCTGAAACAGTTAGGTTTTGGAGGTGCGGTAGGAGAGCCATACCACCAGACGGGGGTTGGTAGCAGGCTGAGATAAGGAGTGACTTTTCATTGGTAAGGGATAATTTTAGTGCCAAGCATTCGAACTGTTCAGGTTTTGAGGTACAGTCAACGACCATGATTATAAATTTGCTCTTAGCATATATTATGACCCCTCCTCTTCTAGTTGGCCTACCACAGCGGTAGGTGTTGTATCCCTGAATGTTGATGGATTTGTCTGGGGTCGAGGGCGTAAGCCAGGATTCAGTTATCATGAAGAAATCAGGAGTTGCATGTAGGGCCCATGTCTGTATCCGGTCCAGTTTCTTGAGTAAACTGCAAGCATTGACATGAAGAAAGCTGAGGCCTTTGTATTGAGGAAGGTCCACAGGGGTGTCCAGGAGGATGAGTGGGCCTGGGTTTAGTTCAACATTTCCTGAGCAGAGTAGGAGAAGTAGCAATAATTTTTTAAGATACTGTCTTAGTCTGCTAACAAGTGAACATGTATTAACTAAAAATGTGTTTCTTTTTGGAAGAGAAATGTACAACCAAATTAAAGGTACGGCTATGGGAGCAACTTTTGCACCAAATTATGCCAACCTTTATTTAGGCAGATGGGAAAAAATGTATGTCTACGATGTCCAGAATAATTTTTATCGTGATAAGATCAATATCTGGCGTCGTTTTATTGATGACATTTTTGTGGTATGGACTGGCACACTGGTGGAACTTGGAGACTTTGTTAAATTTCTTGAATCTACTGATTCTAACTTAAAGTTCACTGTGCAAAGTGACTTAGACAGTGTTTCCTTTTTAGATCTAAAGATTTCTAAAAATCAAGATGGGACTTTAAGAACTGATCTATTTCGTAAGGAAACTGATCGTAACTCACTTTTGTTAGCTTCCAGTTGCCATCCATACCATATGATTAGAAATATTCCCAAGGCCCAATTGTATAGAGCTCGTAGAAACTGTTCTGAAGATAGTGATTTCTTTGCTCAAGGTAGTGATATGTGTAATAGATTTATTGCACGAGGTTATTCCTCTAAACATGTAAATCAGACCTTCCTGGATACTTTGGATGTTGAAAGGGAAACACTACTGACAGCTAAACCAAAACCAGTGGTGACATCTAGGTTGAATTTTGTTACTAGTTATACTAGGCATACTCATAAGGTACAGCATATTATTAGCAAAAACTGCACATTTTGGAAAATGAACCTCTCTTGAGTCAAGATGTTAAAGAAAAACCTTGTTTTGTTTATCGTAGGGGTAGGAATATAAAAGACAGATTAGTGCATAGTTACTTGAATGATAAGACAGAGCCAGTATTGAAAACCTGGTTGCCACCATTATCTGTTGGGAATTTTAGTTGTGGGAACTGTAAATGCTGTTCCCATATTTTGAGGACTGACACATTCACTTCATATAACATTCAGAAGGAGTTCCAAATTAGGGAATTCTTCAATTGCATTAGTAATAATGTGATATATTTGGCAACATGTGGATGTGGGTCATTTTATGTTGGCAAAACCAGCAGACAATTTAAAATTAGGACTGGTGAACATCTTCATGCTATTGCAAGTAATGATGCCAAGAATGCATTGGCAATGCACGTTAACAACACAAGAGATGGCAAACATTCTTTCAAGTTCTGTGCTCTTAAAAGGGTAACATTGGGACCACGTGGTGGTAATTTGGATGAAAAATTGCTCCATCGTGAATCTTTTTGGATTTTCACTTTGGGAGCTTTAAAACCTCCTGGTCTCAATGATAGAATTGATTTGTTATTGTGTATCAAGAGAAGGAAATAGTTGTCCTTATGAGCTTATGCTATTGGATTGTACCAGTGGTGGGATTAGAACCAGTATATAACTATTTATCTATAGATATGTACATATTTTTCTCTAATATCCACATTGTGATAAGTTTTGATAAACAGTTTTTGTATCTGTGTATTATTTGTGATATATTTTTATGTTTGTTTTTCAGGTTACAGGAAATAGTGCTTTTCCTCTGTTTCATCATGCCTTAATCCTAAATCTCATTATGGACATAGAATTCATGGTGGTAACGTTAAAGCATCAAATTTCATATACTGTTATATGTATATTTGTATGATATAAGATATATACATTTCTTATTAATGAACAAATTAATATGTTCTATATAGTATGATGGGAATAAGGATGTATATGTGAGATTAATGTTATATGCCTTTTAGGAATTCTATACATGTTTTTTCTTTGGTCCTAACTTCCCCTCAGGTGTAGGAATTATAACTTTTACACTTTTTTATTGATGTCATATGTAGATCCTGTGTTTTAAATGTTTAGTTAATTTTTTGTACTGGCACTTTAAACTTAACAGGTTCACTGGCTATATAAGGGTCTATGTATTTTGACTGGTCATCCTCCTGATGACGCCAACTGTGCGAAACCGGTAGAGGTTGCTTTTGTTTCACACACCTGTAGCATTGCAGTGTTTGTTGTGGTGTTACTTTATATTAAAATATTGCCTTTATTTAGGTCTCCGAGTGGTGCGGTTTATTGTAGTGGCACTTAGTCTGCTAAGTAGTTTTTTGTTGTTCCATCTTAAGTAGGTTGTTTTTAGTAGTGGCTAATGTTTGGACATTGCCATAAATTGATACAAATAATGCATAGATAATTGCTAAAGCCGACGATGGTAGGGGCACTTGTGTAAGGTCTCTTGTCACAGTCTGTTGTGAGTAAGGGCATGACCATGTGGGAGATGTCCCTGATCTGATTTGCCATAAATTATTGGTAAGGGGCAAATCTTGGTGTTTGGCACAGGTGATTTTTTGGCTTTGTTGTGGCATAGGGACTAGCATTTTGATTAAAGCAAAGATTAGTAGTGTAAGGCAGCAACGTAGGAGAGCATCTAAATGAGGCATTTTTGTTTAAAGATTGTCTCCCATTGCTGGGATAGTGCACTGGATTGATAAATCTCTTCTGTATCACTTCTTTAAGAGGGCAGAGTTGTCTAGGGATTATAAACAGAATGGCAGGCATAGTAGATCTGAGACATCCAATCAGCCAACAGGGGCCTGGTCTAGCTCTTATGGAAAGAGCATTTAATAGAGGCCAGGGTCAGGGCGGTTGGTGTGGGAAGAAAATTCACACTGCTTGCTTCAGAAGAGCGAGCGGCGGGCTCAGGGCAAAGAAGTGAATATCAGAAAAGCCACTGAAAATGGAGAATCAAAGTAACCAACAGCAGGCAGGGCCATAGGGGCAGCAGCCAATCACTGGCAATCCCATGGGGTCTGCATCCAATCAGTGCTCCCAAGTGTTTCCAAAGTTAGAAAATGGCTTACACAGGCTGCAGGGCTCCTCAGTGGGCAGGTGGGTGTGCGTAGCTGGCTGGCTTCTTCAGGCGCGGAACCGGGCGGGAGGGCGGCCGCCCACCACTTTTGTGCAGCCTAGAAGTGCCCTATGCTTCTGTGAAGGGTGGCAGGAGCCCGACTGGTGTAACGTTTTTTTTGTTTTGTTTGTTTTGTTTTTCCCACGCGATTCCCTTCTCTAGCTACAGATGGGGGCCGGATCTAAATATGTGACGTGCGTACCCCAGAGCGGACCTGATTGAGATGGCACACACATCTCTCAATCAGGTCCGCTTTAAGAAATGAAGGCGTGTCCTTAGGGGTGGGTGGGTCGCGCGGGCTCTTTAAATGCCCAGTGGTTTCCTAGCTTTTTCCTATTCTGCTCTCTCTGTGTTCCTGACTGGAGTAGACTGAGAGCCTGAGGTCTGAGGTCCTGAGGAGCTGTGTGCGGCGTGTGGCGTGGTCAGTGGTCTGGATAGTGCGGAGAGCGTCAGAGCGGAGAGCGGAGGTGTGGCGAGCGGTGGTGCCACTGGCCGGGGTAGACTGACTACAGTAAAGCTCAGCTGAGAGGAGAGTCAGAGAGTGAGAATTGAGGGCGACTAGGTGGCGCATAGTTGGACAGTCGGACTGGAGAGACTGGTGGGGTCGATTGTGGACTCGTGGTCATGGAGCTCAGCTTAACTGGGGGCAGCTGCTGCTAGGGGGAGGGACTACAACTGCGGCGTCGGCGTCACGACGGCAATCGGCATCCATAACTTTAATTTCTTAGCTGCAACCTGCAGCAGCAAGTTGGTGCTGGTGGTCGTGACGTGGACTGTGATTTTTTGTGACCCTGAAGCCTGACTCGAGTTCTAGTTCATCCGTGGGGCGACGCTGAGAGTGACGCTCAGTAACACGGCGGTCGGTGGCGTTCATTCCTCGAATCCTGCAGGGTAGAACTGAAAGTGAGAGTCGGAGCCTGAAGAGGAGAAAGCTGGTAGTGAGAGACTGAGATTAGAAGAGCCCCCCCCTGAAGTTCCTGAGCCGCAGCGAGGAGGAAGCTAGTCGGGACTGAGTCTGTAGCTCAGGAGCTGTTGTGCCTGAAGAAGAGTAGCTCCTACTGTGCCTGAGCATCTGGAGAAAAGAATCTCCTTATCGACGGCGGGCTGGCGGCAGCGCAACAGGCATCTTTTCACTGACTGCACCAGATACCACTAAAAAAAGTAAGTGAGTCACATTGTTTGTTGTATATATTGAATTCCAAACTAATTATTCTGTAATATGGTAACCACATGATTTGCCCTTAACCAGTTGGATGTGTGCAGCAAAAATGCAGTCAAATGCTGATGAGTAGGCCGGATAGCAGCACTGGTGTTAAAAAAGAACGAAGAGGTAAATTATTTGTAATTTGTTTCTATGGCCCTGTTAGTTCAACGCCACTGCCTGTGTAAACAGCAGAAAAAAGTAGAAGTTCTGTGGTGAATCCTGAAATCCAAGATAAGAACACCAGCAGTACTTCTGTAGGATCAGTTTCTTCTGTTCCTGACTCTGTGGCACTAGAGAGGGCATGAAAGAAACAAAGCCCCCCCCCAAAAAAATAAACAGTCTAAAACCATTTTTTAGGTATGATAATTGGGGTTCAGTGCCAAAAAGCGCAAAATCATGCATCTAGGGCACAGGCGCCCCAGTGCTGAGTATAAGATGGGGGAGGCTGTCAGTCGCTAGGGAGAAACAGGACCTTATGGTTATTTCAAAAGACCACAAGGTGTTAGTACAGTGTGACAAGTATCTGGGCTGGACTAGTGGGATGCTGGGATGCACGGGGAAGGGACATCACCAGCAGGATGAGGGATTTGGTGTTCCACTGTACTGCTTTCTGGTACACCTCTACCTGGAATGCTATATTCCCTCCGCAGGCTTAGCCTGTTTGCCAGTGTGTTGTCTAAGAAGTGCAAGGTAGGGGGTAGTGTACAGATCACCAGATTGGTTACACTTTATTTTGTCACTTACCTACACTCTAGTTACAGTGTAACTACACTGCAACTGCATTGCAATTACAATGCAGCTACCCTGTTTCATGTAATTAGATATTAGTTATGTTGAAACAGACACAAAATAAAGTGTAACCACCAGATCTAATGGCCAAAATGGATGAAGCTATGGAGACAGAGATAAGGAAAGTGGCAAGACCTGGAGACATGGGGCCCGATTCTAAAAAGCGTATGTTTGTCGCAAGGTGCCTGCACCAAATGGGTATGATGCAAGTGGCACCTTGCATCAAACTTTGTGGAAATCCTGATTTTTTTTTGAATGTGTTGAGATTGGAAAAAAGTAATTAACTGCACTCCAGAGATAGAGAACAACAAAATGATGTCGCAAGATATGTATTGCTGAGCCAACTAGCTCTAAAGTAGACGCTGGTCAATAACACATACAAGAAATATATTTTGGGACTGGTCTATAACTGCACCCACTGACTTAACAACAGAATGCTGGTACTGAGATTTGGAAATTTGTGTTGAGATTGGGATGCCTTGCGCCCAAGCGTCCTTGGCCCTTGCGACAGAAGCACCATTGCACAGGTTGCAAGAGGGTTTGCACCACAATGGGGCTGCACCACCTCCTTATTTGTAATTTTGGAAGCCCCACCACGGAGGCAACAGAAGGTTTAAGTTAGACCAGCCAGGAGGAGGTTTAAGAGACATGAATCACTGCCAGACACTGGTGATGGAGGGTACCTGTCCTGAAAGTAGGGGGCAGGGGCAGAAGGTGCATGGGGTGCCCTAGAGGGCATCGGGGAGACAGTGGGAATGACAGGGATGTGATGTGGCACCCAGCAGCCATGGGTAGTGACATGGCCCCAGGTGGGCACAGAAAGGCACCACTTTGTGGGAGGTTGGCAGACATGAACAGTGACACAGCCCCCCCATAGGTGCAACAATGGACCACCTGTAGGTGGTAGGTAGCCTGCCACGATGGGGAGGGTGGGTACCAGGGGACTATTGTGGTGCTTGAAGAACATTCCCCTCCACCACTGGCAGTCCTCAACCTTCAGCTAAGCTTTACACCTTCAGGGTTGCCAGTTGTTGCACCTATGGGGCAGGTGTCAGTGCTGTGTCCCATTGGTGCCATGCCACTGTCCATGCCTGCCAATCCCCCATGAGGCAGTTCCATCCAAGTGACTGTGCCACTCCACATCCCTGTCATTCCTGCTGTCTTCCCCAAATCCTCTAGGGCACTCCCCCATGCTCCTTCTGCCCCAGGCCCCTCCTGACTTGCATACGCACCCCCTCAACCTTCACAGCCCCTCTAGTGTTGTGCTAGGCAGGGGGCTAGATCCCTGTGGCAATCCCCGCAGGTGTGCCAAATGTTTGGTGCAAGCCTGCAACTGCAGTAACTCCTGGGTCTTTGGTGCAGGGACCCCTCAATCTATAAAACTGGGCACAGGGTTCTGGTGCACTTGGAGTTTGCCGCAGCCCTAGAGTGATACAACTTGCATCACTCTAAGGGCTCTTTTAAAATCAGGCCCATAGTGTTAACGGCTTACAGCAAGCTTCCAGACATAGGCTGGGGGACGGCAGCTACTATAAGTCAGAAAGGTCAACATTTGTGGATGTTACTCTGGACTGTTTCCTCACACATTGGGTGAGTGAAGCTACAAAGGAGGGCAGCACTACACCTGGTAATGTCTAATCAAAACATTAGGGACATTAAAGGGTGTCCCATGACACGACAACTCATCTTGAGTAAAAGATTGCTGTTAAAGAGCCAAATTCTAAAACGTCTGCTGTTCTCCAAAAGCACTAATTTTTTTAGAACATGAAAGGGCCCTTTTCAAACTGGCAGTAGTGAGTAATGTTCCTATTTACAGTAATGAGATGCATCATACCTCTAAAGACTCTTATCTAATTGTGCCTGAATACACAGTTGAAAACTGTTTTGTATTGTGTTTAGAACCTAGGCAGAGAACAACCTTGATTGGGTATGTCTCTAATGCTGACTATAGGTGGGAACTAAGAATCTCGGATACGTTGGAGTCTGCTTGTTTACAGTTTTAAATTACTAGAGAGCCAATTGAAGGTGCATCTGGATGAGGGGAATAAGCAGCTTAACTGGGTAGGTAGAGTACAATGGTGTTCATTCCATTCTGATTTTAAAATAGAAGCTGATAATGAACAGTTAGGAAAAGACTGGAGGCAATGGCATGTTGTAATCTAGCATGGGGAGGATGGCCTGAGCAAAAATCAATTTGATCTGATGACAAGCAATGCCTGGCCCATCTTAAGCAACCCAGGTATTGGTGGACTTTTTAAATTGTTTTGGTGGTGGTGGTGGTGGAGGAAATACTCAGCAGAGTGAGGAACTGTCTTTATTGTCATATGAGAAAGCGGGGTATGAGCCAGTTCCTACTTCCCCTTAGTTATGGAGCTGTGGTATACTGCACAGCCCCTAAAGCTACCCTGTATAGTTGTTGGACCTGTACAGGTTCTGGAGATGCACCCCTGTGAGCACTTGAGGCCCCACCATCTCCTGTTATACAGCCACCTTGACTAGCTAAGACCCCCATTTCCGGAGCCTATGGGAGTGCTATGGAACCAGTTAAAAAAAAAAAAATTGCACTGTCGGGAGTTCAAACTACCACATACTGCTGCTAACAAAATTTGTGTATCGTGTGTCCTTCTCTCTCTCTCTCTCGATTGAATCTGCACATCTGCCTTTTTAATTCCTGTGACTGGTGGCACTCACGACCTAACTGTGTAATTGTTCTAATAGCTTGTATTGACAGGACTCGCATCTCAGAAATCTAGGGAGCATTTGCATTATAAAATAGTGGTTTACAAATGTGTCTAAAGTGAGCTGGGTGTGGAGGAGGCAGCTGTAAGCATGCTTAGAATGATTAATGATGCATGTTTTACATAGTGTAGCACTGGCAGACAATGGCATGGAATCTGACTTGCATGTTGGACTGGATTAGAGTATGGCACTGTTGTGTTCAGGGGTGGTAAATGAAGTTGGCACTTGGCATGACTTGTGTGAGAAACCACTGAGTGGTATAGGGAGCATTAAAAAGTAGTACCACTGTGTCCAAGTTCTCCCTGTGGGCACAGTTTATAAAACGACTGAGGTTTGTGCTTCTCGTATAAAAACAATTCAATGTTGGGTGAATAGCATAGTCCTTGCATGCACTGAACGTTGGCCTCTCTGTCACCACCCTTGGTTGAATAGCCAGGCAGTAATAGGGTAGGGAATTGCTTACTCCCCTTGCTGCTGGGTCATCTCTGAGAAGGAAGAGTTGCAGAAGTTGGGCAGTTGAAAAGTCTGAGTTGCAGCTGCTGGGAGAGGGTGGCCGATATGTGACATAGGGGGAGGAGGCAAATTTCACGATACCGAAGTCATGGACATAACAAAAGCCCTGCCATTGTAACAGTTGGGCAGCTGAGTAACAGTGTTGGTGGCATACAAAAAAGTGTAATTGTCAGTACCAGCGTCACACTGAGTCCAGCTAGTTCCAAAAGGTGAACTTGGTTAGTAAAACATCGGGTTTTGTTCTCTACGAGAATCCAGTTGACTGGTGGCTGGACATGAAATCAGACCTCTGATACCTTATTACAGCCGGTAGATGTGTCCATTCTGAGGAGTATGTAGCTTGTATGAATGCGTGTAAACAAGTACAACATTTTATACTCCCTCTCTTGTCTTGCTACCCATCGCTGTACTGACCAAATCTCCCGTAAGCAGAATATCTTTTTTTAGTTGTTTGTTTTTTTTCCTCTGCTGCGCTGCCGGCTTGTCTTCAGGAGGGTGCCCCAGTCCCATTCCCCAGTGTCTACAAGCCAAAGCCTCCAATAAATGTTATTGGACTCCAGTCTTGTACACTGGTGCAATACACAAGCATTTTGCTGCATGGATCACTAGCCGAGAATATCTAAAGTAGGCCCAGTAGTTGCGGATTGATAACTATTGACAACGATTGGGGTTGAGGAAGGGCAAATATAAAATATTTGCCATAGAAATTCTATTGCTTGCATGCTTAATGTTCATGCTGCAGTACCTTATCAGAAGATGGTAATCGGATGGGTTCACTAAACTGTTCACTAATTCTTTCTCAGAGCCTGCGGACTCACTGCATTCAAATATGCCACGGTCTGAGAGATGAAAACGACAGATGGAGAAACAACTGGCTGATATTGCTGCCAAGATGCCAAGAAAACTAAATTACTGGTTTGGGAGTGCCCCGATACCAACAGCTTCAGAGCATGCAAGGGACATCGCTGCCAAGAATAATACCACTGACACTGCCACAAGCACTGCAGCTGTCAGCTGTACCGGTATTGTAAGTGCCAATGTAACTGTGCATACCACTTCGCTGCCAATGGCTTCGACAGAGTCAAATGCAGCCATGTTTGTTTCAAATGCTGCATCAGTGCTAGAACTAACATGTTCCTTGCCTGATGATTGTCCTGCAGCTGCTATTCCAGTGCCCCTGGATGGTAAGGCCTGCTCTTTCTCTGATACAAAAAACAGAGCTGCAGAGCTGTTCCCAATGAACAGCAACAGTGATGGCAACATTGTGCATGTCTCTGAGAATACTCAGCTCACAGCAGTTGAACCAACCATGCCTGAATCTGCTGTCTCTTTGTCTCTCCCCTCCTGTTCTGAGAAAACCTGGGTAACTGCAGTTGAACCAACCATGCCTGAATCTGCTGTCTCTTTGTCTCTCCCCTCCTGTTCTGAGAGAGCATGGGTAACTGCAGTTGAACCAACCATGCCTGAATCTGCTGTCTCTTTGTCTCTCCCCTCCTGTTCTGAGAGAGCATGGGTAACTGCAGTTGAACCAACCATGCCTGAATTTGCTGTCGCTTTGTCTCTCCCCTCCTGTTCTGAGAAAGCCTGGGTAACTGCAGTTGAACCAACCATGTCTGAATCTGCTGTCTCTTTGTCTCTCCCCTCCTACTCTTCTGTTTGTTGCCACAATATTAACGGTGTGTTTCAACCAAGCAGTGTTATAGATACTTCAATCAAACAAGTCATTCTGCGAACCAATGGGAGAAGTGAAACAAGAACTTGTCAAACACGGTGGTTTTCATCTTTCAGCTGGCTAACATACTGTGTTTCAAAAGGATGTGTGTTCTGCTACTACTGTCGGGCAGCAGTGGAAAGAAAACTAATCACAGGCAGTCGTTGTGGTGAAACTACATTCATTTCAGCAGGATTTAGTGATTGGAAGAAAGCAATTGACAAATTCAAGAAACATCAGACATCATTATTCCACCATGAAGCTGTTGAGAAGTATACTGCATTCAACAACACAAGGATGAATGTTGGTGTTCAGCTCAGCCAGCATCTTGCACAGGAACAGGCAAGAAACAGAGACCTGTTCCTGAAACAGGTAAATGCGATAAAGCTTCTAGTTCGGCAAGGACTAGCAATTCGTGGCCATGAAGAACAGGAAAGCAACCTGAGGTGGGAAATGCTGAGTAGGGCAGTTGACATGCCAGAACTACAGGGATGGATCCAGGAAGGGAAGTATCAGAGTTCAGATGTTGTGAATGAAGTCATGGAAATCATGGCACATCAGCTGCTGAGGAACCTTCTGGAAGAGATACGCAATGAATCAAAGCTGTATGCAATCATCGCAGATGAATCACGGGATATTAGCCAACATGAACAGATGACAATATGTATCCGATGGGTTTCCCTGCCCCATTTTGTTATACACGAAGATTTTATTGGGATGTATGAAATGGCGCAGACTGATGCAGAATCCATCACCAGTGCCATTAAGGATGTTCTAATAAGATGCAACTTACCAATCAACAACCTGAGGGACAGGCGATGATGGAGCAGCAAATATGAGTGGATGCATTTCTGGAACTGCAACAAGAATTAAGAGAGAAAATCCACTAGCGTTGAATGTCCATTGTGCAAGTCATTCCTTGGACCTGGTGTTGCAAAACTGTAGCAAAATGAGTGATGCCATTGACGATGCTCTCAGCTTTGTCCAGAATTTAAGTGTGTTGATTTGGGGATCCCCACAGAGGCTGGCTCTTTATGAAAATATTGCAGTGAATGACAGTGAGGACCCTTACATGATGATAGAAGGCCTGCACTTTCTTTGTCCAACAAGATGGACAGCAAGAACAAAGAGTATCAATTCGGTTCTCAAAAAATGATGGAGCACTCCATGACACCTTAGAGGAGCTGAAACGCGACAAAGCTACAGATGTACGAACTAAGGTCAAAGGCCTGATGTCAGTGATGAAAAAGTTTCGGACCTATTTTGGACTGGTTGTATCATACAACATATTCAGCGTATCAGAACAAGTGGCTTCAATCCTGCAAACAAAAACACTGACAGCAGAAACTACAATGATGAGCATAAACTCCCTGAAGAAGAATTTACAACGCCAGCGCGCGCGATGACTTTGACCAGGTCTATGAAGGCATCAATGAGAGAGCGCAACTACTGAAAAAAGTGAAGGAGCCAAAACTTCCCAGACAGCACTATGTGCCAGCAAGGCTGCAACATGGTAGTGCACCACATCACCATCCCGAATCTGCTAAGGACTGGTATCGACAGATGTACTATGAAGCCATTGATGCTTGCCTTGTTGAACTAGACCAATGTTTTGATCAAGAAACCTACGCTTTGCTGTCATCCATGGAGAATTTGTTGCTTCAAGCAGCCAATGCAAAGATGTTTTCAGTTCCTCCTCAGATCACACAGTTGTATGGAGATAAGGACTTGGACATTGACATTCTGAATGCACAACTGAACTTGCTCCCAGGACTTGTGCGGCAGGTTCTGCCAGAGGTGAGGGCAGTAACTTCAATCAACACCATTATTGATGCCTTAGTGGAAAAGACTGCCAGCAGCAGATACTGTATTCAGAAGTAGTGAAGCTCATTCAAATTACGTCCTCGTCCCAATGAGTACAGCAACTGGGGAGAGATCTTTTCAACTCAGCGGACTGATAAAGTCTTACTTAAGAAGCACCATGACAGAGAAGAGGTACAATCACCTAATGCTGTCGCACATTCACAAAGAGAGAACGGACAACTTGGATCGGACACTAATTGTTCGGGAGTTTGTGCAACGAAACGAGAGACGACTTAACTTTTTTGGAAAAATCTGATACAGAAATTCTGTACTTTACAGAGATTCATATGGTGGTAAATTTGTTGGTTGGTTGTGGTGGCCACCAGGGCTTGGAGGAGGCTTGCAAGGCTTACCAGCCTGAAGTGGCTCCCGGAGCATTCATGGGATGATTTGGTGGCCACCAGTGCTTGGTGGAGGCTTGCAAGGCTTACCAGCCTGAAGTGGCTCCCAGAGCATTCATGGGATGATTTGGTGGCCACCAGGGCTTGGTGCAGGCTTGCAAGGCTTACCAGCCTGAAGTGGCTCCCAGAGCATTCATGGGATGATTTGGTGGCCACCAGTGCTTGGTGGAGGCTTGCAAGGCTTACCAGCCTGAAGTGGCTCCCAGAGCATTCATGGGATGATTTGGTGGCCACCACGGCTTGGTGGAGGCTTGCAGAGGCTTAACATCCTGAAGTGGTGACCAGAGCATCAAGGATTACTTCATGGCAGAAGTGTAGATGTGATGGTAAATTGGTTGATTTTTGGTGGCCACCAGGGCCTAGTGGAGGCTTGCAGAGGCTTAACATCCTGAAGTGGTGACCAGAGCATCAAGGATTACTTCATCGCAGAAGTGCAGATGTGATGGTAAATTGGTTGATTTTGATGGCCACCAGGGCTTGGTGGAGGCTTGCAAGGCTTACCAGCCTGAAGTGGCTCCCAGAGCATTCATGGGATGATTTGGTGGCCACCAGGGCTTGGTGGAGGCTTGCAAGGCTTACCAGCCTTAAGTGGCTCCCAGAGCATTCATGGGATGATTTGGTGGCCACCAGGGCTTGGTGGAGGCTTGCAAGGCTTACCAGCCTGAAGTGGCTCCCAGAGCATTCATGGGATGATTTGGTGGTCATCAGGGCTTGGTGGAGGCTTGCAAGGCTACCAGCTGAAGTGGCTCCCAGAGCATTCATGGGATGATTTGGGTGGCCACAGGGCTTGGTGGAGGCTTGCAAGGCTTACCAGCCTGAAGTGGCTCCCAGAGCATTCATGGGATGATTTGGTGGCCACCAGGGCTGGTGGAGGCTTGCAAGGCTTACCAGCCTGAAGTGGCTCCCAGAGCATTCATGGGATGATTTGGTGGCCACCAGGGCTTGGTGGAGGCTTGCAAGGCTTACCAGCCTGAAGTGGCTCCCAGAGCATTCATGGGATGATTTGGTGGCCACCAGGGCTTGGTGGAGGCTTGCAAGGCTTACCAGCCTGAAGTGGCTCCCAGAGCATTCATGGGATGATTTGGTGGCCACCAGGGCTTGGTGGAGGCTTGCAAGGCTTACCAGCCTGAAGTGGTGAACAGAGCATCAAGGATTAATTCATGGCAGGAGTATAGATGTGATGGTAAATTGGTTGGGTGAGTCTGTGGTATTCAGTAGCAACAGTACAGGAATGAATGAGCAGATGTCTTTCCTCTATTGAATTCTTGAACATTGGCCCATTTCCAAATGTATCCTCCTCCCTCCATCCATCCAGACTGCTGTAAAATCTGTTTATACCCTGTTGTTGTACAATATTGTTTACTGTCATTGTATACTATGATTCATTAATAAATACCCTTTACGATGTACACTGTGATTCATTAATAAAAAAGCTGTGTAAACATAATGGCTCTGTGTCTTTATTTCCCCAGCCTCAGGAGTTTACCTTGTCGCTGGTGGTTGGGCTTAACCACTAACTTCTATCTTGAAGTTAGTGGAACCAAAAACTCCTAACTCATTAGTGTGAAGACTGCATGCTTGGGACTGGTGATGCACATTACTATGGCATCTCTCTGTTGCACCTCGACAACCAGTGTAACAGGTTAAGGAATGTGTGGTTCAAACGTCATGTGGAGCTATTGGAGGGGAATGGGTTGACAGCTGCTTTCTTAATATAGCTGTACACATGAGCAGACTTAGACTGGGTGGTCTTTTTGCTGTCACCTTTGTATGCCGTTGCATAATTAGTCCTAAATGGGACTGCATTCTTAACATTATGATGTGTGTGTACATGATTTATTGTATTTTTGTATGGCAAAAACTAGTGTCGAAAGTGCCCTTTTGACACTTAAAAGTGCCCCTCTGATCCTCCGCCCCCTCAATTTTTACCATCTTCCGGCACCCCTGGGCTTCTTCAGCCATGGCCACAAGGCGAAAGTCAGCAGCCCGATCAGGGGCTCTTGAGCTAGAGGAATGAGATAAAGTAGTGGGATTAGATATAGGCAGAAGGGACAAAGGGCATTGAGTAGCAAAATACTTAAATTGGGGGTGTGTGGGTGCGAGTTAGCAGATGAGGAGTTAAACAAAGGCCAGGAAGGAGAGGCAGGGGGATAGACAGGGCAGACGGCACTGTAATTTAGATCAGCGCCATTGCCCATTCCTGTGTTCCAAATTAATTTAGAGTGAAAGAAAGAGAAAGAGAGGGAGGGAGGGAGGGGGACAAGTTTTCTAACTGGGGTTTCTTTTTTAGGCAAAGGTACAACACAAATACAAGTCTTCAGATTCAGGCTTTCTCAATGTAGTAACCTCAGAACATTAACAGTATTGCAGTAAAACTAAGCATCACATTTTACCCTTCCATATTAACAGCACATTACATTTGAAAAATTCACACCGCTTGCTTCAGAAGAGTGAGTGGCGGGCTCAGGGCAAAGAAGCAAGTATCAGAAAAGCCGCTGAAAGTGGAAAATCAAAGTAACCAATAGCAGGCAGGGCCATAGGGGCAGCAGCCAATCACTGGCAATCCCATGGGGTCTGCATCCAATCAGTGCTCCCAAGTGTTCCCGAAGTTAGAAAATGGCTTACCCAGGCTGCAGGGCTCCTCAGCGGGCAGGTGGAGTGCACATACCTGACTGGCTTCTCCAGCCGTGGCCACTAGGTGAAAGTTGGCAGCCCGATCAGGGGCTCTTGAGTCAGGCTGCAGGGCTCCTCAGCGGGCAGGTGGAGTGTGCGTGGCTGGCTGGCTTCTCCAACCATGGCCGCAAGGCAAAAGTTGACAGCCCGATCAGGGGCTCTTAGATCCTCAATCTCACTGTAAACTTATCTTGACTCTGGGCCTGTTTTGTAGGACCTTCCGAAACTGAAGTTCTGTCATAATGTACGTAAGTGTTGACCCGAGACCTTATTTTTTAAGATCCCTACTGATGTAACCATACATTGTCACTGTGCCAAATGTTTAAGTTTTGTACCAAATGTTAAAGTTTGTGATACTTTGTGTATTTTATTACTGACATGGAGCCTTTGCAAAGGAGTCTATGACTTAAAAGATTGTAATTCCAATTTTCTTCAATAAATAAATAAATAAAACCCCACAGCTTCTGGGGGCTGCAAAGCCCCCAGACTCCCGGCCTTTGGTGTTTGGACTCATACCCCTGGCACTGTAATTTTTTTTACAAACTAAGCACTAAATACATCTCTGGTGGATATTCTAGTGTAATTCAGGAAATATTTTGTTATCGGTGCTTTGATAGCTTAGTGATCTAAAGCATCTGGCTTAAAAAAAGAGTTTTTTTCCTACACGTCTTTATTGTGATCTCTGAAAGGATACATGGGTTCAAACCCAAAGTCTGACATGGCTTTCCCTTAATGTATTTTAAAAGTGAATCCCATTAAATTATTCAAATCATTGCACTTTCAACCAATCTCTCTTTGTATTTTAGAAGGGATCAAAAATTTGCTCCCTGGTTCACCAGAGGGTTGGGTGCAAAGCCAACCTCCTACAGGTGGCACCTTCACCCCACCCCTGGCAGTGAGCATCTCAGTTCCATAAAGGGGTAAGCCAATTTAGGGCAACAGTGTGAGCTTCCAAGACTCACAAGCAAAGTGTAACTTTTCGGGCAACATTGTAATGCGCTGCTACTGATTCCTCCCAAATTGAAATTATGAACTCTGTACAAAACCGGTCCTTGTCAGAGTATGACCTATTGTTTGTAGGAATCTTACACATGGTTTTGGAGCAGTAGCACAAATATATTCTGTAGCCTTTAAATCAAATAATAATTTGTTATTCCAGAACTGCAAAGCAGGATGCCGCTGTCTAATACAGAAAATTTGTCATCCAGTGACATATACCACATTAGCCACTTGCAGTTCTTTAACGGTGCATTGGTTGAAGTGAAATCTGTGGTAGACATGTGAAATGAAAAGTTTTATGTGACACTTATATGTAAGGCTGTCATTATACTTTACTTGAAGATATCTTTCATCAACAATTTATCTTTCATGTACAAAATGGCTGAGTGGTCTAAAGTACCAAACTCATAAAAATAATTTTTTCCATTGATGACAGGTATTCTGGTCTCCAAATGGAGGCAAGGGTTCAAATCCCACTTCTGTCACAGCATTCTTTTAATGTCAGTTAATCCCATTAAATTATTCAAATGAGAGTAATTTAATCTACTGTAATCCTTCTCCTTTTGGTATAGTAGTGATCAAACCTATGATTCCTGGTTCACTAGAGGGCAGAGTCGAAAGCCAGTTGGGACAGACATAAGGCAATTCTGGTATGGGGTAGGAAGAAGAAGGCTGTTAGTTAACTCGGATCTGCAGCTTATGCAATAGGTAGCGAATTGGGAGACTGGGCGAGCCAAGCTGTCATATCTGCTTCCAGGTGGCTGGATACAATTCAGCCCAAATATGCAAAGTCAGTACAAACTGCCTTCTTGGTGTGTATTTTTTGAAACCTTTTGCATCCTTTTGGAGCAAAAATACAGATACTCTAGATCAGGACTGACAAACCTATTTATGTATTTATTTGCCAATCATGTACAGGGCCAATCTGCAGCAGTAAAGCTATACTGTAACTTCACTTCCTGGATTTAACGGCCTAAAGAATTGCTCTACTTAATGGAACAACTGAGAATAAACTCACAATGCTGCCTTACATTTAACTGTTCATAGATTGTGTAAAGAATAGTATTTTTGTAAATTTCCACTCAATCCCCAGGAGCCTTAAAATCAAATAATTTTTTATTCCAGAGCTGGAAAGCAGCATACTGTTGGTACATGTGGAAAATTTGCCAGGCCATGAGAAATACCACATCAGCCACTTGCAGTTCTTTAAGGAGTATTAGTGCAGGTGAACTTCTGGTAGGCATATGAAATAAGACGTCTTCTGCCAGAAGTACATCTCAGATGAACATTCTAGAGTAATTCAGGAAATATTCCATCACGGGTGCTTGGATGGCTTAGTGGTCTAAAGCATCTGGTTTAAGTGGCACCTTAAGCCAACTCACGTTTATTCTGATGTATGAAGGGATACATGGGTTCAAACCCAATATCTTACACGGCTTTCACTTAATTTATTTTAAAAGTGAATCCCATTAAATTATTCAAATCATTGCAATTTCAACTAATCTGTTTTTCTATTTTAGAAGGGGTCGAAGATTTGCTGCCTGGTTCACCAGAGGGTGGGGTGCAAAGCAAACCTACTACAGATGGCACCTTCACTCCACCCCTGGTGGTGAGCATCTCAGCTCCATAATGTGCTAAGTCCATTTTAGGCACAGTTAGAGCTTCCAAGGGTCACAAGCAAAGTGTAGCTTCAAACACCGTGAAGTCTTGCTATATTATGACTATATGCAGTCAGCCACTGCAGCTGAACTGCCCCGGAGAGGAAAGAGTTAACTCCAGAGAGTCTGGAGTTCCACAGAGCGAGGGCGCTATACCAAAGCTCTATCTGGCCAGTTTCAAATGAAACTGTCAGATTCTTACTCCGCTTCACTGAACAGTCGCTCCGAGATCAGCTCCTTCACATCGGTTCATTTCTCGGTTCAGCGGTATTTTCAGTTCATTTGAACGGCCAAAGTATTTATTTTACGCATTTGATTAAAGCTCTATCTGTAAACCGTAAGTAGAAAATTTAAAGTCTGTGGAAATTCAGTTATCGGTTCGGTTTTGAACCGATCGGTTTGCTTAATTTAACGTTTTAAAGTGTGGTTGGGCTTTTAGAGTGCGGTTCCCGGTTCTTATCAGTTCTAAAAAAACCTTGCTTTTAAAATAGGTTTTTTCAAATACCCGTGACACGGTTAGGAACCGATAAGGGTGTCTTGCCTGGCACTGCCATCAAAAGGGCAAGTTTTTGGTTAGGCTGGCATTATGTCTGAGAAACCCAAAAGAAAAACCGGGCCCACTGGGTTTCAACACTGTGATGTCTGTGGGGAAGCCTTTGCCAAGGCTGACCCACACACCACTTGTGTTTATTGTCTGGGGGCTGACCACCTCCTGTCAGACTGCCAGGTGTGTAAAAATTTCCCTGCAGCCACCCTGGAAAAGAGATTGGGCCTCAGGGAGCGAGAACCAAGAAGTCCGCTGACCCGGATGGCCAGCCGGTCCAGTACCCACTGGACCAGAGGGTGCCCTCTGACCAGGCGAGACTTCCTCGGCAAAGGAAGGCTGGTTCAGGGAACCAGTCTCAGTGAAAAGACTAAGAAATCAGTAGGTTTGGAGTCCAAAATTGTCTCCAACTGCTGCAGAAATAGTTAAAGCCATACAGATTGTCCAGTCACTGTCTCAGGGTCCTGCAGAACCACCTACAGTTGGTAAAAGGTTGGTTCGTTCAGTGCCAGTGGTTCAGGAGTATGATGTTGAGGAATTTTATGAACCACAGGAGAGGAGGACGAATTTGATCATTACATGTGTGGCTGGGAGGGTCTGGGCGTGCCCATTGAACCGGACATTTCTCCAGACAGACCTTTAGAATCTCCTCCTATTCTGTCTGAGTCCCTTCTCATTTGTGTTTTACAAAAAGGGTGCAGAAACCCTCCAGCTTCCTTTAGAGGAAGCTGTGGATGGCAAAGGAGCCTGATTATGTAGAAATGATGGATATACCAGAGTCTAGGAGGTTGTCTATTTCTTTGCATAAGTCATTTAGGAAGCAAACAACAAAGATTTAAAAAATCTCATTCTGTCCCTCCTGTAGATAAAAAATGGACAGAAGATATACCTTGTCAGGCTCTGATACAGACTTCCTCACTAAGCAGTGTAGTCATGTAGGTGTGGTACAAGCTGCAGCCTGTGACAAGGCTAATATTCCTCTGGCCTCACATCCTCCTGATAAGGATTCCAGGAAGATTGATGCCATGGCGAAAAAACAGTATATGGCAGCTTCTTTGGGACTTAGGCAGGCAAATTATATGGCTTATGTGGCTAGATATCAGAAATCTAGGTGGGACACAGTATTGCAGTTAGCCAAGCAGGCCCATGGCCAGCTGGCTAGTGAGTTGGAACAGGTGGCTGCTGATGGCATTGAAGCCTCTAAAGTTCAATTTCATACTGCTGTTGATGTTAATGATGTTTCCTCTAGGGTCATGGCCACTTCTGTAGCTTTCCATAGGTTGGCATGGCTCAGATGCACTAATCTGTCCCAAGATACTCAGTCAAGGCTATGGATTTTCCTGTTGTGGGTAATTCTCTGTTTGGGGAACAAACAGAAAACTATATGAAAAAGATGGATGAATACAGAACTACCTACAAAAGTGCCCAGGCTAAGGAGAGGCATGCCACTCCACAGAGGCACGCTCCCAGAGGTAGGGGCAGGCCTTTCCACAGTCCTTTTTACCAATTTCAGGCCTCCTCTGCATTTGCACAGAGGGGTTTCTTTAGAGGCAGAGGTAGACGGGGCACAAGTAAACCGTCCCCCTTCCCTCAGCCTAAGGCTACTGCCAAGCTGGCACCCTGATGGGGTGCCCAGGGCCGATTCTCCTGTACCAGTGGGGGGCAGGTTGGTTTATTTCAGCCAGAACTGGGTGTCCCTAACTTCGGACAGGTGGGTTCTGGAGGTAATAGGCCAGGGTCTGGTTCTCAGCTTCAAACAGTTTCCGAAGATGAGAGCCAGACATTTTCCACCTGCAAATCCTTCAGAAGCCCTTGCTTTGGAAGCAGAGGTTTCTTCTCTTTTGGACTGCAAAGCAGTAGAAAGGGTCCCTCCTTGCCATCAGGGCAAGGGGCTGTACTCAAGATACTTTCTTACCCCAAAATAGACAGGAGAATGGCGGCCCATTTTAGATTTAAGATACCTGAACAAGCATCTTTTGAAACCAAAGTTCAAAATGTTAACTCTGACAATGATTTTACCTCCTGAGGCCAGGGGACTGGTTAGCTTCCCTGGACCTCAAGGATGCCTGTTTTCATGTTCTGATCAGGCCTTCTCACCGAAAGTACCTCAGGTTCGAACTACCCTCAGGCCACTACCAGTTCAGGGCAATGCCCTTCGGCCTTACCTCTGCGCCAAGGGTATTCATGAAATGTCTAGCTGTGGTAGTGGCTCATTTAAGAAGGCAAGGGATTGCTGTGTTTCCCTACCTGGACGACAGGCTCATAGTGGGTCAGTCCCCAGATCAGGTAAAATCCCACTTGCAAGTCACCCAGCAGCTTCTCACTTCCCTGGGATTCCTGCTGAATTTACCAAAGTCAGTTCTCGAACCAGTTCAGGTACTAACTTTCATAGGTGCAGAATTGAACACAAAGTTAGCCAGGGCATTTCTCCTCGGAAAGGAAGACAGACTCATTGCCCTGGCATCCTCCTTTACCCTCGCGTTCTCCTCGACCAGCAAGGCATTTTCTGCAACTCCTAGGGCACATGGCTGCTTCCACAGCTGTAGTGCAAGGAGCAAGATTCCAGATGAGGGACATTCAGTTCCATTTGAGGGCCTATTGGTCTCAAAGGAGGGACCCCCTTTCCAAATTGGTTCCAGTGACCCAAACCCTGATCCTGGCCTTACACTGGTGGCAGGATCAAAGCAATCTAAAACAAGGGGTTCCTTTCATTCCCGTTTCCCACTCCCTCACCCTCACCACGGATGCTTCCCTGTTAGGGTGGGGAGCTCACTTGGGCGACCTGTCCACTCAGGGAGTGTGGTCTCCCCAGGAATCTCTGCTCCACATCAATCTTTTGGAACTCAGAGCTGTCCTTTTAGCTCTTCAGGCATTTTCAGCTTCTGTCCAGAACAAAGTAGTTCAAGTCAGGACAGACAACACCACAACAATGTGGTACATCAACAAGCAAGGGGGCACTCGGTCATCAGCCTTGTGCACCGAAGCAATGAAGTTGTGGTCTCTGGCTTACTCCCTGAACACCTCCCTGATAGCAGTTCACCTTCCAGGGAAGGACAATGTCCTGGCGGATGCCCTCAGCAGGATTTCTCAGGGCCATCACAAATGGGCTCTGAATCCTCAGGTGCTGGGGTCAGTCTTTGCCAGATGGGGCACCCCTCAGATAGATCTTTTCGCAGCCCCAGACAACCACCAACTTCCTCTGTTTTGTTGCAGGCCTCCAGTGCTGGGATCAGTCCCCCTGGACGCCTTTCAGTTGGATTGGAAAGGGAAGTTCCTGTATGCCTTTCCCCCCTTTCCCCTTCTTTTCAGGGTACTAGTAAAAATCAGATCTCAGCCCTGCAAGGTGATTCTGATTGCTCCAGATTGGGCCAGACAGCCCTGGTACCCACTGCTTCTGTCCTTGACAGTCCACCCTGCCCTGAGCTTGCCCAGAGTCCATGACTTACTGGCCTGTGCACAGGGGAGAGTGTGGTATCCGGACCTCAAATCCCTCCATCTCAAGGTATGGCTCTTGAGGAGTTAGAATTTGCTCACTTACACCTTTCTCAAGGTGTTTTGGACATTTTAAAGGCTTCAAGGAAGCCTTCCACTAGGGCCACTTACAATTCTAAGTGGAAAAGGTTTTCCATCTGGTGCTCTGAGAAGCAGATTATCCCAGAATCTGCTGATCTGCCCATTTTACTGGACTATTTGGTCCATTTAAATTCCTTATGCCTTAGGCCAGCTACCTTAAAGGTTCATCTGGCAGCTGTCTCTGCTTTTCTGTCAGCAGGGAAGCCTGCTTCCTTTTCTTCTCACCCTGTGCTTTCCAAGTTTTTTAAAGGGTTACTTCACACCAACCCTCCTTTTCGAGAACCAGCTCCGCTTGGGGACCTGAATGTTTGCATTGCTCAGTTAATGCAACCCCCCTTTGAGCCTCTGTCCTCAGCAGAGCTCAAGTTTCTGACTTGGAAAACTGTTTTCCTAGTGGCTATCACTTCTGCCAGACGCATAAGTGAACTACAGGCCCTGTCAGTGGAAGAAGATTTTATCTCTTTCCACAGAGATAAAGGTAGTCCTCAGGACTAACAGAAAGTTTTTGCCTAAAGTGGTTTCAGATTTCCACCTGAACCAATCCATCTCTCTTCCAGTATTTTTCACTGAGCGTTCTTCCTCAGGTGAGAGGAGTCTGCACAGCATGGACGTCAAAAGAGCCTTAAGCTACTATTTGGAATGCACCAAGGGTCACAGGTTCGAATCCCTCCAACTCTTCCTTACCTATGGCGAGGTTGGCAAAGGGAAACCTGCCACTAAGAGGACAATTGCAAGGTGGATTGTCTCTGTATCCAATTTTGTTATCAAAAACTAGGTAGAGAACCCCTCAGGACTGAGGGCTCACTCCACCAGGGTACAGCTGCATCTCTGGCTGCTAGAGATATTCCCATTCTGGAAATCTGTCAGTTGCTACTTGGAAAACAGTTCACACTTTTACAAGCATTATTCCCTGGATATTCAGTCCAGGAGAGATGCTCGTTTTGGCACAGCTGTGCTTCAGAGCCTATTTCCTAAGTAGGTTCTGACCCTCCTCCATGGAGGTACTGCTGTGTAATCTGCATATAGTCATAATATAGCAAGACTTCATGGTGTTTGAAGAAAAATTACTCACCTTAGTAATTGCTTTTCTTCTCATGGAGTCTTGCTATATTATGACCACCCTCCCTCCTGCCCCTCTCAGAACTTCTACTTGGGTAGGGGTGGCAAATTAGTGCAAGCACTATGTCATGCCATTTTAGTTCTTCCCTTCACCCCCTTTATTTAGGGTTAGGGAATTAGGTATTTCTGTTTTAAGTAATATGTTGGCCCCCTTCCTGGACTTGAGTCTTGGGGGAAGGGGGGTCTAATAGTGCTTGTTAGGGAGAAACTAATAATACTATTATTCATTGTTATTATTATTATTGCTGTTTATATTGTTGTTTATATTGTTGTTATTCCTACTAGTAGGTAGCCACTTGGCTAGTGTAGAGCTTTCCACACAGACTTGTTGCTTAGTGTTAGCTTCGTAAAGATCTGACAGTTTCATTTGAAACTGGCCAGATAGAGCTTTGGTATAGCGCCCTCGCTCTGTGGAACTCCAGACTCTCTGGAGTTAACTCTTTCCTCTCCGGGGCAGTTCAGCTGCAGTGGCTGACTGCATATAGTCATAATATAGCAATACTCCATGAGAAGAAAAGCAATTACTAAGGTGAGTAATTTTTTCTTCTCGGGGCAACATAGTAATGTACTGCCACTGATTCCTCCCAAATTGATATTATGAACTTTGTACAAAATTGGTCCTTCCCGTAGTATGGCCTATTGTTTGTAGGAATCTTATACATGGTTTTGGAGCAGTAGCACAAGTTCAGGTAGTCTGGAGCCTTTAAATCAACTAATAATTTGTTATTCCAGAACTGCAAAGCAGGATGCCACTGTCTAATACAGAAAATTTGTCAGCCAGTGATATATACCACATTAGTGACTTGCAGTTCTTTCATGCAGCATTGGTTCAAGTGAAATCTGTGGTAGACATGTGAAATGGAAAGTTTTATGTGACGCTGATATGTAAGGAAGTCATTATACTTTACTTGAAGAAATCTTTCATCACCAGACCAGCTTTCGTGTGTCTGGATGGCTGAGTGTTCTAAGGCCCCAGTCCCTAGAAGACAGTTCTTTCCTTGACAATGGGTATTCTGGTCTCCAAATGGAGGTGTGGATTCAAATCCCCTTTCTGACACAGCATTCTTTTAATGTGAGTTAATCCCATTAAATTATTCAAGTGGGAGTAATTTCATCTACTGTAGTCCTTCTCCTTCTCCTTCTCCTTCTGGTATAGTAGTGATCAAACCTTTGATTCCTGGTTCACCAGAGGGCAGAGTAGAAAGCCAATCTCCAAGAGCTAGCATCTTCCCTCCTGCACCTGATTAGAGAATCTCACCTGCATGATGCTTTCAGCCAATGTTAGTTCACAATGTGAGTTTCCAAGGTTCACAAGGAAAGTGTGTCTTCTTTCAGAAAAAGAGATGTGCACGAACAAGGGGGCACAATCTGAAGATGGGGGACAGCTCAATTTCAAGGTGAGGAAGTATTTTTTCATGGAGAGGGTGGTGAATGCATGGAACGGCCTTCTTGAGGAGGTTGTGGGGTCAAAAACATTGGTGGAATTCAAGAATGCATGGGACAGACGTAAGACGATTCTGGTCTGGTGGGTAGGAAGAAGAAGGCTGTTTGTTAACTAGGATCTGCAGCTTATGAAATAGGTAGTGAACTGGGGAGACTGGGTGAGCCAAGCTGTCCTTATCTGCTGTCAAAGTATATGTTTCAATGTTCCAGGTGACGTTGGAATGCACTGCCACTGATTCCTCCCTAACTGATGTTATGAAGTCTGTACTAAACCTGTCCTTGCTAGAGCGTGTCCTTTTTATTTCAGAAACCTTTCGCATCCTTTTAGAGCAGTAGCAAAAATTCAGATACTCTATTGCCGGAAGGACTGTCGAACCTATTTACGTATTTATTTGCCAATCATGTACAGGGCCAATCTGCACTAGTAAAACTATACTGTAACTCCAGTTCCTGGATTTAGCGGCCTAAAGAAGTTTCTGTACTTAATGGAACAACTGAAAATAAACTCACAATGCTGCCTTACATTTAACTGTTCACAGATTGTGTAAGGAATAGCATTTTTTGTAAATTTCCACTCAGTCTCCAGGAGCCTTAAAATCAAATAACAATTTTCTATTCCAGAGCTGGAAAGCAGCATACTGTTGGTACATATGGAAAATTTGCCAGGCCATGAGAAATACCACATCAGTCACTTGCAGTTCTTTAAGGAGTATTAGTGCAGGTGAAACTTTGGTAGGCATACGAAATAAGAAGTCTTCTGCCAGAAGTACATCTCAGATGAACATTCTAGTGTAATTTAGGAAACATTTTCTCTTGAGTGCTTTGATGGCTTAGTAGTTTAAGGCATCTCGTTTAAAGGGAGCCTTTTTCCACCTCCTGTTTATTGTGATGTATGAAGGGATACATGGGTTGAAACCCAATGTCTGACACGGCTTTCACTTCATTTATTTCAAAAGTGAATTCTATTAAATTATTCAAATCATTGCAATTTCAACTAATCTATTTTTCTATTTTAGAAGGGGTCGAAGATTTGCTGCCTGGTTCACCAGAGGGTGGGGTGCAAAGCCAACCTTCTACAGATGGCACCTTCACTCCACCCCTGGCGGTGAGCATCTCAGCTACATAATGTGCTAAGCCCATTTTCGGCAACAGTTAGAGCTTCCAAGGGTCACAAGCAAAGTGTAGCTTCTCGGACAACATAGTAATGCACTGCCACTGATTTCTCCCAAATTGATATTATGAACTCTGCAGAAAACCGGTCCTTGCCACAGTATGGCCTATTGTTTGTAGGAATCTTATACATGGTTTTGGAGCAGTAGCACATGTTCAGATATTCTGGAGCCTTTAAATCAACTAATAATTTGTTATTCCAGAACTGCAAAGCAGGATGCCACTGTCTAATACAAAAAATGTGTCAGCTAGTGATATATACCACATTAGCAACTAGCAGTTCTTTAATGCAGCATTGGTTCAAGAGAAATCTGTGGTAGGCCAGCGAAATGCAAAGTTTTATGTTGACACTGATATGTAAGGAAGTCGTTATACTTTACTTGAAGAAATCTTTCATCACCAGAGTAGGTTTTGTGTGTCAGGATGGCCGAGTGGTTTAAGGTGCCAAACTCAGGAAAAAATTTTGTCTTTGTCAACGGGTATTCTGGTCTCCCAATGGATACTGTGGGTTCAAATCCCTTTCCGACACAGCATTCTTTTAATGCTAGTTAATCCCATTAAATTATTCAAATGAGAGTAATTTCATCTACTGTAATCATTCTCTTTCTGGTATAGTAGTGATCAAACCTTTGATTCCTGGTTCACCAGAGGGCAGAGTGGAAAGACAATCTCCAAGAGCTAGCATCTTCCCTCCTGCCCCTGATTAGAGAATCTCACCTACATGATGCTTTCAGCCAATGTTAGGCCACAATGTGAGTTTCCAAGGTTCACAAGAAAAGTGTGTCTTCATTCAGAAAAAGAGATGTTCAAGAACAAGGGGACACAATTTGAAGATAGAGGGGGGCATGGCTCAAGTTCAAGGTGAGGAAATATTTTTTCACGGAGAGGGTGGTGAATACATGGAACGGTCTTCTTGAGGAGGTTGTGGGGTGAAAAACATTGGTGAATTCAAGAATGCATGGAACAGACGTAAGGCAATTCTGGTCTGGCGTGTAGGAAGAAGAAGGCTGTTAGTTAAGTAGGATCTGCAGCTTATGCAGTAGGTAGCGAACTGGGGAGACTGGGCGAGCCAAGCTGTCCTTATCTGCTGTCAAAGTATAAGTTTCTATGTTCCAGGTGATGTTGGAATGCACTGCCACTGATTCCTCTCAAACTGATGTTATAAAGTCTGTGCTAAACCTGTCCTTGCTAGAGTGTGTCCTTTATATTGCAGAAACCTTTTGCATACTTTTGGAACAGTAGCAAATATTCAGATACTCTAGAGCGGAAGGACTGTTGAACCTATTTACAGTACGTTGTTATTTGCCAATCATGTACAGGGCCAATCTGCACCAGTAAAACTATACTGTAACTTCACTTCCTGGATTTAACGGCCTAAAGAATTGCTGTACTTAATGGAACAACTGAGGATAAACTCACAATGCTGTCTTTCATTTAACTGTTCACAGATTGTGTAAAGAATAGTATTTTTGTAAATTTCCACTCAATCCCCAGGAGCCTTAAAATCAAATAATAATTTTCTATTCCAGAACTGGAAAGCAGCATACTGTTGGTACATGTGGAAAATGTGCCAGGCCATGAGAAATACCACATCAGCCACTTGCAGTTCTTTAAGGAATATTAGTGCAAGTGAAACTCTGATAGGCTTAGGAAATAAGAAGTCTTCTGCCAGAAGTACATCTCAGATGAACATTCTAGTGTAATTCAGGAAATTTTTTGTCATGAGTACTTTGATAGCTTAGTAGTCTAAGACATCTGTTTTAAGTGGAGCCTTATTCCACCTCGTGTTTATTGTGATGTATGAAGGGAAACATGGGTTCAAACCCAATATCTGACACGGCTTTCACTTCATTTATTTTAAAAGTGAATCCCATTAAATTATTCAAATCATTGCAATTTTAACTAATCTATTTTTCTATTGTAGAAGGGGTTGAAGATTTGCTGCCTGGTTCACCAGAAGGTGGGGTGCAATGCCAACCTTCTACAGATGGCACCTTCACTCCACCCCTGGCGGTGAGCATCTCAGCTCTATAATGTGCTAAGCCCATTTTAGGTAATAGTTAGAGCTTCCAAGAGTCACAAGCAAAGTGTAGCTTCTCGGGCAACATAGTAACGCACTGCCACTGATTCCTCCCAAATTGATATTATGAACTCTGTACAAAACCGGTCCTTACCATAGTATGGCCTATTATTTGTAGGAATCTTATACATGGTTTTGGAGCAGTAGCACACGTTCAGATATTCTGGATCCTTTAAATCAACTAATAATTTGTTATTCCAGAACTGCAAAGCAGGATGCCACTGTCTAATACAGAAAATTTGTCAGCCAGTGATATATATAGAAGGTGGAGAAGGGAGTAATTGAAGGGAAAAGATCAGATTTGTTACAGTACAGTAGCTTCTTGTTGTTTTTACATTGTTTCTTGTGGATTTTACTTGGTAGAAGGTTATTTCTTTCTTTTTTACTACTTCTAAGGGGCTAGGAGGGTATTGGTTTGGGGCTGTTGGAATTTTGAAAACTGTTTTGGTGGCTATAAGTGGGCTCATTTGTTTGATGTTTTACTGTGTAACAGACTGCATTTGTAGAGGCCTATTTCTTCTGATTTAAAACCTATTTGGTGTGATTTAACTGAGGCTGTTTCTTTGAATCAGAGACCTATATCTTCTAATTTCAAGCCTATTTTGATGTGAAGCTGTTTGAATTGGAGACCTGTTTCTTTTGGTAGCAAACCTATTTTGGGGGCTTTGAGTAGAATTGTGATTCATTTTTGCTGGCTTCACTAGCTGCAAAGGTTAGTGCATAGTGGGGGAAGTGTGCTAATGGTCTGATCAGGGGCCCCAGCTACCTGATTGTTTCTGGAAGACTTGGGTTGGTCCCAACCCCTCACCTGCCCCTGGTCCATGATTTCCTTTGTACCAGGGGTTCTGACATCGCTTCCTCAAACAGGCAAAGGATGTGCACCTGTCATAGCAGAAGCAGACATCCAGTAAAAGAACAGCAGTGAGTGAAGAGGTGACTGCTATCTCAGTGGAAGGGAAGTAACTGCAAATCCAGGAGCTTTCATTATTCCTTCTTTGCATTGCTATTGCATTGTGGAAAGGCGGAGTAGAAGTTTGAAGAAAGTTGTGCAATAGCTACTTAAAGTCTCTTTTTGAGTTTGAATAGGAAGGTTAGGAATATAAAAAGCAGTTGCTCAATCTTTCTAAAATGTACGACAAACGGGGTAAGAAAATTAAGAAAATAATGTTTTGCACTGATGGGGGAGAGGGAAGACTTGGGGGAGTGTTTGGTATCCTGCATTTGGAAGGGTGGTGGGTCACTGGTGGCCAACAACAGAAATGGGTAGGGTGGTAGGCTGCAACAACTGCGGTGCACCAATCTTTCTAAAACTTGCCTGGAGTGTGAGAGGATGTTTAGTGTGCAACCACATAGAGTAACTCAGAAAGGAGATTGAGGGTCTACAGGAGGAGCTAAGACAGGCAAGGCAGACTGGGGGTGGGCTTAGCCCAATACTGGAGGGAGGAAGAATGGGAGATGAGGGAGGGCGATTTAAGCCAACAGTGGTGAGGAGAGGGTCAGAAGAAGGGAAGCAGGGACAAGGGGGCCCAGGCCAGGAAGAATGATTGCAGGGGAAACCAGGTCAGGAGACAAAAGGCAAATGGAAGGAGGAGATAGGGACTTGTGAGGGGAGGCAAAGAAGTGGGAAAAGTCATGGAGTGGAAAGGAGAGAACAGGTTACTATGAAGAGAGGAGGCGGGCATTTGTGAAGGGTCTTCAGAAAATAGTTTTGCACTGCTAGAGAGGAAGAAGGTGGAGGAGGGAAATGATGAAATTAGAGGAGTAATTGATAAATGCCTGGACCAAACCAGAGCAGGAGGAAGTTCTGCTGGGAAAATTGCAACGGGGGCAAAAGGGGGAACTATTGTGCAGGAGGAAGAGGAGGAGCTGGAAATGAGAGAGGGAGATGAATGGAAGCAAGCAGGGAGTAAGAGTGGTGGAATCTTAGTGCTGGGGGACTCAATACTAAGAGGAGTCAGGTGGGGTAGCAAGGGGGAGAGGCATAGTCGCATTTGGGTGGAGGCCATGCCAGGAATGACAGCGGAAAGGGTGGGACAATCTGTTCTGAAATATGCTAGAAGGGGTAGGGACAAGCCTCATTTAATTATACATCTTGGGACGAATGACCTGGCTGACAAGACAGTAGATATAGTCCAGAGGAGGTTTGAGGAACTAGGACAATTATGTGAGGGGCAGGAAGATCAGTACTTTTTGGAGATACTTTAGTGCCCAAGGCAAGCACAACAAGAAAGCTGAGAATAGAGAAATTTAATGGATGGCTAAGAACCTGGTGTTGTGCTAAAGGGTATGGGCTGTTGGGGGTGGGGAGGGACCTGGGAGGACAGTAGTCTCTATGCCAAGGACAGACTACACTTGAGTGAGGAGGGAAAGAAAGTGTTGAAACAGAGGATGGAGGAGTACATAGAGGAAGTAGGGAATTTAAACTTGGAGCGGGGGTGGCAATTGGGCAAGAGACATGCAGAGACCACAGGTTGGGAAACCATATGAGCTTCCCCCATAACAGTGACAGAGGACAAATGGCAAGTACTATTGGTGATGCTAGTAAAGGAGGGCAGTATGGGGGTAGGGTGGAAGGTGGTTACCCTTAATGCTAGGAGCCTTGTGAAGAAAACTGCAGAGTTACAGGTGCTCATGGCAGAGGGAGAGGTGGACATTGCAGCCGTCACAGAAACATGGGCCACCCAATACAATGACTGGGACCTGTCTGTACCAGGGTACAGGTTATTTCGTAGGGTTAGGGTGATTGGGAAAGTAGGGGGTGTGGCACTATATGTGAAGGAAGGACTGAAGTGTGTAAGGGAGGAAGGGGAGGAGGGTAGTACAGAGTCAATTTGGATTCAAATCCAGGATTCTAAGAATAGGTTTCTTAGAATGGGAGTGGTGTACAGGCTGCCATCTCAGACGGAGGAGTTAGGACAGGGAACTAGCAGGACAGATCAAGAGGACCTGCGAGAAGGGTAGTGTGGTGATTGTGGGGGACTTCAACATGCCAGGAGTGGACTGGAGTACCCCAACAACCAGGAACAGAAGGGAGCAGGTACTGCTGGATGCCTTCAGGACAGCTTCCTGCTGCAAATGGTCAGTGAACCAACCAGGTTAGGGAATACCCTTGACCTTGTGCTGGCAAATGGGGACTTTGTGAGAGAACTTACAGTGGAGGAACCGCTGTCAGGAGTGACCACCACTCAGTATGGCTCACATTGGATATGGGCAAGGAAGGAGTGGAATCTGGCACAAGAGTGCTGGACTTCAGGAGGGCCGACTTTGGGAGGATGGGGGAAGTGGTAAAAGGGTACCTGGCCAGAATTCAATCTAGAATGGACACTAACCAGAGGTGGGAGCTCATAAAGCTGGGGATAGTGGAGGCAACCAAAACCTGCTGCAAGGCCCAGAGCAAGAAGGCTAGGGCTAAGAAACCGAGCTGGTTGAGCAAGGAGGTCATGGAAAAGGTAAGGAGGAAAAGAGCTGCCTTTAGGAAGTACAAGAAAACAGGGAGGGGAGGACAGGGAGGAGTACTTGATGGAATCGAAAGAGGTGACAAGGGCAGTAAGGGGAGCCAAGGCATCTACGGAACTCAGGCTGGCACAAGGCATTAAGAAGGGGGAGAAGGACTTCTTTAGGTACATCAGGGAGAAAAGGAGCTGTAAGGACCACATAGTAAGGATTAGGAAGGAGGGGAGGTTGGGTGGAAGCAGGGTGCGATAAGGCAGAAGCACTAAATGAGTACTTCTGCTCAGTATTTACTAAAGAGAAGAGGGGGTGACACCCAAGGGGGGAGAAATGGCAAACGGAGGGAGGGGTGACAGATGGGGAAATTATGGAGGCAGAGTTTGTGAGGGTTTGAAGGCACTGAGGGTGGATAAGGCACCAGGCCCAGATGGCATCCACCCCAGGGTACTGAAGGAGCTGGCAGAGGTCCTTGCAGGACCTTTGGCAGACCTATTTAATGCCTCACTACATTCGGGGTGTGTACCTCAGGACTGGAGGATGGCCCATGTGGTGCTCCTCCACAAGAGTGGCCCCAAGGATGAACTGGGAAACTACAGACCAGTGAGCCTCACATCCGTCATGGGTAAGCTAATGGAGACTATCCTGAAGGAGAGGCTGGTGGCCCTCCTAGAGGCCAAAGACTACAGGACAGCAGACAGCATGGCTTCATATGGGGCAGATCCTGCCAAACCAACCTGGTGGAGTTCTATGACTGGGTAACTAGGCAACTGGACAGGGGCCATGCAGTGGATGTCCTGTATCTGGACTTCAGTAAGGCATTCGACTCGGTGCCACATGGAAGGCTGGGAAGTAGGCACAGGGGCAGGTGCAAAGCTGGTGAGATGGGTAGGGAACTGGCTTCAGGGAAGGCAACAGAGGGTGGTGGTGGGTGGGAAGCTCTCACATCCAAGGGTAGTGATGAGTGGTGTTCCACAGGGCTCGGTGTTGGGACCAGTGTTGTTTGGGATATTCATTGCAGTCATATCATTGGACATCAAGAGCAAGATCAGTCTGTTTGCTGATGATAAAAAGGTAGGAGCAGTGGTGGATGACCTAGGGGGATGGCAGTGGTTGCAGGATGATCTGGCAAAGCTTGAAACCTGGTCAGACACCTGGCAACTGGGGTTTAATGCCAAAAAGTGCAAGGTGCTGCATTTTGGGATGAAGAACCCAAGGAGGAGTTACCAGCTTGGGGGAGTGCAGCTAGCCCAGACAGAGGAGGAGAAGGATCTGGGGGTGCTCATTACAGGGTCAATGAACAACTCAGTACAATGTAGGAAGGCAGCTGCAAAGGCCAACAAAATGCTGGGTTGTATTGCAAGGGGTATATGCTCGAGGAGGGAGGAGGTGATTCTGCCACTGCATAGGTCATTAGACTGCACCTGGAGTACTGCGTGCAGTACTGGCACCTGTATCTGAAGAGGGACATTAAGTTACTGGAGGGGGTGCAGCACAGGGTGACAAAGATGATCAAGGGGCTGGGGGACTTATCATATGAGAGGAGGATGAGGGAGTTGAACATGTACTCACTGGAGGACAGGAGGGACGGGGGACATGATTGAAACCTTTAAGTATATGAAAGGAATAAACAAGACAGGTACAGAGGGGCTGTTCAAAGTAAGGAGGGAGGGACACCAGGGCCATGATATGAGACTGGAGGAGGAAGGTTCAGGAGGAGATGAGGAGCCACTTTTACAGAGAGGGTGGTGGCTGGGTGGAATGCATTACCTGCAGTAGTGGTATCCAGTAGAACAGTGGACTGCTTCAAAAGGGGATGGGACAGGACAAGGGGGAGGGTCAATGAAGGGAAGGGTGGAAGGGAGGGCAGCTGCAGAATAAGGGGTGCTAACTGCACATTTGAGCAGACTTTATAGACCTCTAGGCCTTTATCTGCTGGCAAATTTCGTATGTTCATATGTTCGTACATACCACATTAGTGACTTGCAGTTCTTTAATGCAGCATTGGTTCAAGTGAAATCTGTGGTAGGCATGCGAAATGGAAAGTTTCATGTGATACTGATATGTAAGGAAGTCATTATACTTTACTTGAAGAAATCCTTCATCACCAGTTAAGCATTGGTGTATCAAGATGGCCGAGTGGTCTGAGATGCCAGACTGAAGAAAAAAATTCTTCCTTCGACAATGGGTATTCTGGTCTCCCAATGGAGGTGGAAGTTCAAATCCTACTTCTGACACAGCATTCTGTTAAAGAGAGTTGATCCCATTAAATTATTCAAATGAGAGTAATTTCATCTAAAGTAATCCTTCACTTTCTGGTTTAGTAGTGATCAAACCTTTGATTCCTGGTTTACCAGAGGGCAAAGTGGAAAGTCAATCTCCAAGAGCTAGCTTCTTCCCTCCTGCTCCTGATTAGAGAATCTCACCTGCATGATGCTTTCAGCCAGTGTTAGGCCAAAATGTGAGTTCACAAGGAAAGTGTGTCTTCTTTCAGAAAAAGAGATGTGCAAGAACAAGGGGACACAATTTGAAGACAGAGGGGGACGGCTCAAGTTCAAGGTGAGGAAGTATTTTTTCACGGAGAAGGTGGTGAATGCATGGAACGGTCTTCTTGAGGAGGTTGTGGGGCCAAAAACATTGGTGGAATTCAAGAATGCATGGGACAGACGTAAGGCAGTTCTGGTCTGGCGGGAAAGAAGAAGAAGGCTGTTAGTTAACTGGGATCAGAAGCTTATGCAATAAGTAGTGAACTGGGGAGACTGGGCGAGCCAAGCTGTCCTTATCTGCTGTCAAAGTATATGTCTCTATGTTCCAGGTGACGTTGGAATGCACTGCCCCTGATTCCTCCCAAGCTGATGTTATAAAGTCTGTACTAAACCTGTCCTTGCTAGAGTGTGTCCTTTTTATTGCAGAAAACTTTTGCCTCCTTGTGGAGCGGCAGCAAAAATTCAGATACTCTAGAGCCTGAAGGACTGTCAAACCTATTTAAGTATTTATTTGCCAATCATGTACAGGGCCAATCTGCACCAGTAAAACTGTACTGTAACTTCACTTTGTAGATTTAACGGCCTAAAGACTTGCTGTACTTAATGGAACAACTGAGAATAAACTCACAATGCTGCCTTTCATTTAACTGTTCACAGATTGTGTAAAGAATAGTATTTTTGTAAATTTCCACTCAATCCCCAGGAGCCTTAAAATCAAATAATAATTTTCTGTTCCAGAGCTGGAAAGCAGCATACTGTTGGTACATGTGGAAAATTTGCCAGGCCATGAGAAATACCACATCAGCCACTTGCAGATCTTTAAGGAGTATTAGTGCAGGTGAAACTCTGATAGGCATACAAAACAAGAAGTCTTCTGCCAGAAGCACATCACAGATGAACATTCTAGTGTAATTCAGGAAATAGTCTGTTATGTGTATGTTGATGGCTTAGTGGTGTAAAGCATCTGTTTTAAGTGTAGCCTTTTTCCACCTCCTGTTTATTGTGATGTATGAAGGGATACATGGGTTCAAACCCAATGTCTGACACTGCTTTCACTTCATTTATTTTAAAAATGAATCCCATTAAATTATTCAAATCATTGCAATTTCAACTAATCTATTTTTCTATTTTAGAAGGGGTCGAAGATTTGCTGCCTGGTTCACCAGAGGGTGGGGTGCAAAGCCAATCTCCTACAGATGGCACCTTCACTCCACTCCTGGCAGCGAGCATCTCAGCTCCATAATGTGCTAAGCCCATTTTAGGCAACAGTTAGAGCGTCCAAAGGTCACAAGCAAAATGTAGCTTCTCAAGCAACATAGTAACGCACTGCCACTGATTCTTCCCTAATTGATATTATGAACTCTGTACAAAACCGGTCCTTGCCATAGTATGGCCTATTGTTTATAGGAATCTTATACATGGTTTTGGAGCAGTAGCACATGTTTAGATATTCTGGAGCCTTTAAATCAACTAATAATTTGTTATTCCAGAACTGCAAAGCAGGATGCCACTGTCTAATACAGAAAAATTGTCAGACAGTAATATTTATACCACATTAGCGACTTGCAGTTCTTTAGTGCAGCACAGGTTCAAGAGAAATCTGTGGTAGGCATGCGAAATGGAAAGTTTTATGTGACACTGATATGTAAGGAAGTCATTATACTTTAGTTGAAGAAATCTTTCATCACCAGACAGCCTTTTGTGTGTCAGGATGACCAAGTGGTGTAAGGTGCCAGACTCCAGAAGCAAATTTTTCCCTTGACAATGGGTATTCTGGTCTCCAAATGGAGGCGTGGGTTCAAATCCCACTTCTGACAAAGCATTCTTTTAATGGGAGTTAATCCCATTAAATTATTCAAATGAGAGTAATTTCATCTACTGTAATCCTTCTCTTTCTGGTATAGTAGTGATCAAACCTTTGATTTCTGGTTCACCAGAGGGCAGATGGAAAGCCAATCTCCAAGAGCTAGCTTCTTCCCTCCTGCCCCTAATTCGAGAATATCACCTGCATGATGCTTTTAGCCAATGTTAGGCCACAATGTGAGTTTCCAAGGTTCACAAGGAAAGTGCGCCTTCTTTCAGAAAAAGAGATGTGCAAGAACAAGGGGGCACAATTTGAAGACAGAGGGGGGACAGCTCAAGTTCAAGGTGAGGAAGTATTTTTTCACGGATAAGGTGGTGAATGTATGGAACGGTCTTCTTGAGGAGGTTGTGGGGCCAAAAACACTGGTGGAATTCAAGAATGCATGGGACAGACGTAAGGCAATTCTGGTCTGGTGGGTAAGAAGAAGAAGAAGGCTGTTAGTTAACTGGGCTCTGAAGCTTATGCAATAAGTAGCGAACTGGGGAGACTGGGCGAGCCAAGCTGTCCTTTTCTGCTGTCAAAGTATATGTTTCTATGTTCCAGGTGACGTTGGAATGCACTGCCACTGATTCCTCCCAAGCTGATGTTATAAAGTCTGTACTAAACCTGTCCTTGCTGGAGTGTGACCTTTTTTTTTTGCAGAAACCTTTTGCCTCTTTTTGGAGCAGTAGCACAAATTCAGATACTCTAGAGCCACAAGGCCTGTCAAACCTATTTACGCATTTATTTGCCAATCATGTACAGGGCCAATCTGCACCAGTAAAACTATACTGTAACTTCACTTCCTGGATTTAACGGCCTAAAGAATTGCTGTACTTAATGGAACAACTGAGAATAAACTCACAACGCTGCCTTTCATTTAACTGTTCACAGATTGTGTAAAGAATAGTATTTTTGTAAATTTCCACTCAATCCCCCAGGAGCCTTAAAATCAAATAATAATTTTCTGTTCCAGAGCTGGAAAGCAGCATACTGTTGGTACAAGTGGAAAATTTGCCAGGCCATGAGAAACACCACATCGGCCACTTGCAGTTCTTTAAGGAGTATTGTCCTGTATTCCCCCTCTTCCCCCACAAAAGACAGACACCGTCATTTGTTGTTGTGCTCAGATTGGCAATTAATTTATTTCCATTCATAATTCCATATTCCATTCCAATTCCTTTATTTTCATATTTTCAACATTTTGTTTATTCCATCCAATATATCAATCTCTGATTACCCCCCCCAGGTGAAGACCTGGGTGCCTTCTTCTTCTCCTTTTCAGTTAGGTAACGGTGAAAACCGAGACCGCTTTTCCTTCATCTTCCTTCTCTTGTGTTATTCCTTCCTCCTTCCCCCCCTCCTCCTCCCCCTTTTTCCCCACAGTCTTTAGCAATGTTATCATCTGCCATCCACCTTTGGCAGTCCATAACCATGTTATCACCTGCCATCCACGTTTGGCAGTCCTTAACCATATCCATACTTGCCATCCACCTTTGGCAGTCTGTAACCATGTTATCACCTGCCATCCACCTTTGGCAGTCCTTGACCATATCCTTCGCTGCCCTCCACCTTTGGCAGCCCCATCTTTTGTCCAGCCTGGACGTGCTTTCGTCCGCACCATCACAGACCCCCATACAGTCCCATCTTGACTGTCCTCTTTACTCGTTCCCTTTGACAGGGTGGGTGGGAGGTATCCAAAAACTCCAGCAAAAGTGGCTGAGGCCCCCTTGTCCTGCCCCTTAAGTACCTCCCTATCTCCCTCCCCTTCCTGTTTGTCTGCTCATTGTTCTGCTCCCCTTAACCCCTCCCCTTCCTCCCCCCTTCCCTTCTGAGCACAACCATTTTAAGCCTGGGAGCAGGGGTGCACCAGGACAACCAGGTCTGCCCTCCAAAAGGGGCAAACTCCATTGTCCTGGATTCCCCCTCTTCCCCCACAAAAGACAGACACCGTCACTTGTTGTTGTGCTCAGATTGACAATTCATTTATTTCCATTCATAATTCCATATTCCATTCCAATTCCTTTATTTTCATATTTTCAACATTTTGTTTATTCCATCCAATATATCAATCTCTGATTATTCCTCCCCCAGGTGAAGACCTGGGTGCCTTCTTCTTCTCCTTTTCAGTTAGGTAATGGTGAAAACCGAGACCGCTTTTCCTTCATCTTCCTTCTCTTCTTGTGTTATTCCTTTTTCCTTCCCCCTCCCCTCCTCCCCCCCGTTCTTCCCCACTAGCCAGTCTCCAACTTGCATTGTATGGCTGGCATCCCCCATTAACTAGGGTAGCCTTCACCCTTACTCCAGGGGAGCTCCTTTCCATTTACATCTGTTATAATCTGCTCCCTTTTCCCCCCTTATCTTCCATTATTGTCTGTCTCCTCCATTCTTCTATGAATCCCATCATATCAGTATTGAACATGTCTATAGCTAACATAGAAACATAGAAACATAGAAGTTGATGGCAGATAAGGATCGCAAGGCCCGTCCAGTCTGCCCATTTCTTTTTCTACCTTATAAATGTGCCAACGGTCTTTGCTCTGTCAGTGGCCTATCTATTCATACTCATTTGTATTGCTCCCTTATGCCTATCCCATGCCTGTTTGAAGCCCTGCACTGTATTCAAAGCCACCACTTCTTGAGGTAGGCCATGCCATGCATCCACCACCCTTTCTGTGAAAAAGAATTTCCTCACATTCCCCCTTAATCGGCCCCCTCTAATCTCATGCTGTGTCCTCTTGTCCTGCTATTTTTCTTATATTTAAACATGTTAGACTCTTTCACCTTGTTAATGCCCTTAAGGTGTTTGAACACTTCGATCATATCACCTCTCTCCCTCCTTTGCTCAAGGGTATACATATTGAGCTCTGTTAATCTGTCCTCATATGTCTTCTGATGCAGTCCCTGCACCATTTTGGTTGCCCTTCTCTGGACTGCCTCAATTTGGTTAATGTCCTTGTGAAGGTGTGGCCTCCAATATGCCGCAGTACTCCAGATGGGGCCTAACCAGTGTCTTGTAAAGAGGATTATTACCTCCCTCTTACAACTTGTGATACCCTAATAATACACCCTAACACCCCCAGCCTTACCTACTGCTTTAGAGGTCTGCTTGATGATTTCAGGTCATCAGTGATGATGATGCCCAAGTCTCTTTCTTCCTTTGTGACTGCTAGCAACTCCTCCCAGCCTATAGGTGGCTTCAGGTTTCTCTTCCCTATGTGCATGATCTTGCACTTCTTTGCATTAAATCCCAATTGCCACTCTTCTGACCATTTTGCTAGTTTATCCAGATCTCTTCTCATTCTGCCCACCCCATCTGGATCATCTACTCTGTTGCAGATCTTGGTGTCATCTGCAAACAGACAAGCCTTACCCTCTAGTCCATCTGCAAGGTCACTAATGAAGATGTTGAAGAGGACTGACCCCAGGACTGATCCCTGAGGTACCCCACTTGTGACTTGCATCTCTTCTGACTGTATACCATTTACCACCAATCTCTGTTTTCTGCCCGTCAACCTGTTTGCCACCCAGTTGACCAACTTCGACCCACCGAACCTACCCAGCTTATTTATCAATCTTCTATGTGGAACAGTGTCAAAAGCTTTGCTGAAGTCAAGGTAAGCGACATCAACTGCTCCCCTTGGTCCACCACTCTGGTTACCCAATCAAAGAAATCTATGAGATTAGTTGTAAGGACCTTCCTTTGTAAACCCATGCTGTCTTGGATCCTGTGCCCCTATGGATTCCAGGTGTTGCACTATCCTTTCCTTAAGGAGTGCCTCCATAATCTTGCCCACTACTGAGGTAAGACTGGTCTGTATTTCCCTGCCTCCTCCCTGCTACCACTCTTGTGGAGTGGGATCACATGAGCCCTTCTCCCATCTTCTGGGACCTCTCCTGTGCTCAGAGACTCACTAAACAGTTCTGCTAATGGCTCTGCTAGTTCCACCTTTAGCTCCTTAAGTACCCTGGGATGTATGCCATCAGGTCCCATTGCCTTATCCACCCTGAGCTTAGCAAGCTCTTGTAGGACCCTTACTTTTGTGAAGGGAGTAGGTGTACCCCATCTGCCCTGTAAAATTCATCTACCCATTCTTCCACCCCCCTCAGTATTACCTGACCTCCCATTTGCCTTACCAATGTCCCCACCCTCCTGTTCATCTTCCTCCTGGCCCTTTCTACTGCTCTGTGGCTGTTCTCTTGCCTCCACACTCACCTCGGTATCATGTCTGACCAAGCGATGCACACTTGCGGCCACCGCTGCCATATAGTTCTTAAGTCCTTTTTTATTTGTAAATATGTGTCCACCCAAGGCCTATTTGCCAGATCGTTGCCTCCCAAATGTATAATAATTAGGTCTGGCCTGGGCCACCGTTCACCTATTTCTGTTAACGTGGGAAGCAGCTGAGCCCATCTCATCCCCCGTATTCCATGCCAGAACAACCTACACCTTCTCACATCTTGGTATAGCTGCTTTCCCCCAGCCTTCTTCTCTGCTCTCTTTCTGGCCCAATAGATGTAGGAATGGCCGCAGATCCATATTTCTGTGATCCTCCCTCTACCTATAGAGTGCAAGCAAAATCATTAATATACAAGCTCAATACTTCGCTCCCCTATTCGTCCCTCCTTTTTCAAGCACCCATCCCCGACTACTCCCCTTTCTTCTCTTTTTTTTTTTGGTTATTTCAGAGCTCTGATGTACCTTTTATAACTGGACGATCGCCAGCGTCCCTTTTCTAATATCGTGTTCACTGTCTCGCCTGCCACCGCCCACTGTGAGGCAGCCCCAATCCGCAGGGAATAGGAAGAATAATTAGCTGAGTCTTCTCCTAAGAATTGCATGCCCTTCTTCAGTATGGCCGTGACTTGGTAGCCAGTCACCCGTCTCCCATCCCCGTGTACAAATAATTTCCCTGTCCTGTTCCCCCGCGCTGTGGCGAAAACCCACAGCACCTGCACCGGGCATATTGCGCTCTCTGTTTGACTCTTTAGCATCACCATGTAACCTTTTCCCCCTTGATCAGTCTTAGACCTCCAAATCTTGATCTGTATCTCAGTCACTCCCCAGGTTATGTCATCCCAGTCTAGCCCCCCTTCCCCGTCCTCCTTCCCGTGGCCTACAACCTCACTCACTCTCATGGCACCTGCAAACATTATCACATAGATTGTGTGAAACAGTTGGGCCTCATTCTGTGATCTGCATATTACTGGGAGTGCACCCTTTAGCTTTATAAGCCATTGTTCCCCTATCGGCCTCCTGCTATCTGCTGGTCCTTGTTTTAACCTGCTCCATCCTTGCATCATTCTTCTGATGAACAATGTCTTTGTTGGGTCCCTCCACCCTTTCAGACTGCAAATAAGCCCGATCCCTGCCAGGTAAACTCCCATCGTGGTGTGGGCTGTGCCTTTTTGCCACTGTTCCACTGTGAACATTCCCAACTGTTCCTCTGTGAGTGGCCTACTTACCTCCATCTGGTGTTCTGCCCTGAATGTTTGAAACACTCGCCAGGCCCCGTTATAGGCCCTCAGAGTCCGAGGCACCCATGAACTGCAGAACAACATTTCTGCTCCTTCCTGCCAACGTCCCAGATGTTCATTGGTATGGGTGTTTTTAATTCCTCTGCTGCTGGTGCCAGCCTCCGAAAATGGTCCAGCTGCAGATGGGAAAGGCTGTCAGCCAGAGTGCTGTGTACCCCTTCTATGTGTTGCGCTCTAAATGACATGTTCAGTTGTAATGCCCTTAAGACTAAACACCATAATACCTGCATGACTATGTCCGATCTGGCTCCCTTGTTGTTCAACACATCTACCACTGCTCTATTGTCACACCAAAAAGTTACTTTCTGATCCCGTAATTCCTCTCCCCAGACTGAAGTACACGCCCATATGGGCATGATCTCAAGCAATGTAATGTCTCTCACTTTCCCCTCCTGTACCCAAATGTCTGGCCAGGGTTCTGCGAACCATTTTCTTCCCATGTACCCCTCCCATGCCTATACCCCCAGCCGCATCTGTGTATAGATCAAGATCTGTGTTGTATAGCCATTCCTCCTGCCAGAATGAGCACCCATTGTACTCCTTCAGGAATTCTTCCCAAATCTTAAAATCCTCCTTAACCTCTTGAGTCAAGTCTACCCAGTGATGAGGTCTGGTGACCCCTGCTGTGGCCCTGGCTAACCTCCTCATGAATGCCCTCCCTGGCCCAATGACCCTGCAGGCGAAGTTCAGATGCCCCAGTAATTGTTGTACCAGTTTTAACTGTACCCGTCTCCTGCTGGTGTGCAATTGCATTAAGTCTTTTAGCTTATTGACCTTCTTATCCGGTAGTCTAACTACCCCATTTGGGGCGTCTATCTCGATTCCCAAAAATTCTTTAACCCTGCTGGGCCCCTCAGTTTTTCCCGGGGTCAGTGGCACCCCCAACTCCTGACACAACTCCTGGAACTTACCTAGCATCATTTGGGTCTCCCTCTTCCCCCTTCCGATGAATAGGAAATCATCCAGGTAATGTATGACCCTCCTATACACTGTGTTTTCTTGAAATATCCACTGTAAACAGGTGCTGAAGGCCTCAAATGTCGCACATGCTGTGGAACAACCCATCGGCATTGCTTTGTCAAAATAGTATCTTCCCCCGCTTTTGAAACCCAATAAATCCCAATCTTCCTTCCTGACTGGAAGAAGTCTGAAAGCAGACTCAATGTCTGTTTTAGCCATCCATGCCCCCTCTGTGGCCCGTATCATCCAGACTGCATCTTCTAGCGTCGCATAAGTCACCCTACTGTGCTCCTCACTAATAAAATCATTTACTGACTCTCCTTCTGGATAGGACAGGTGGTGGATCACTCTGTATTCCCCGTCCTGTTTCTTGGGTACCAGACCCAATGGTGAGAACTGCATGCTTTGCAATGGGGGTTTCTCAAATGGGCCCTCTACTCTGCCTGCTGCTACTTCCTTCTCTATTTTTTGCCTTAGCACCTCCTCCTTCCCTTTTACTGACCCTAGGTTGTTGGCTTCCATGGCTCGCCTGGGTCCCGTAAACTGTAATGAAAAACCCGAGCTAAAGCCCTGTAAAATCATGTTCCACACTCTTGTGTCTGGATACTTGTCCATGTAACTTGCCCATACCTTATCTTTGATTGGAGTTCTGGCCATCCCAAAACATGCCATCCCCCATCCCCCACCCTTCCCCTTTTTTCCCCATTTCTTCTTGACTGCTTTCTTGCCCTTCATCTGTTCTGCTCACCCCTACCTGTACTCCCCCTACTCCGACCTCCTCTGCTCCAGGTCTGGCCTCTAAAACCTTGACCCTCTTGAAAAAACTGCTGGCCTGCTCCTTGCCCCCCAGGCACCTGCATCCCTTGTCCACCTGCTGCTCTACATCTGCTTGCTAGGTGGCCTCCCCTGCACCTTGAGCACGCATGTCAAAAATTACATTGAGGCCAGGAGGAAAAAGCTCTGTTATAAGTCCAACAGCATCTCTGGGTCCAAACACCCTTCTTGCCCCATTCCCATTCGGGCGTGGACTGATCTGTGACATAATCCGTCCATAAATCTATCTGCTTGGTGTCCCACCTCATGTCCCCAAAGGTTGCCATTCTCTGTCTAAAGGATTCGTCATAGTATAACCACCCCGTCCTGCCCTTTGCCTTTGCCTTCTGAATTATAAGAGAATAGGTAATGAGCAGGATGCCTAACTCCGGCCTCTTTTCCATGACAATGGCTGAGAAAGTAGCAAAACCTAGGAACCATCTATCCCAATAGTTCTTAGACTTTGTCACAGTGAGCCTCCCCTAATCCATGGAAAAGATTTTGAGCCTCCCCAAAAAACTGAAATAATCTTGGGCCTCCCCAAAGAAAAAATAATATACTGTACTTTGTGTAATACACCAATAATAAATTAAAACCCTTTGAGTACTTGGCTCACATTCAGTTCTTCTTTGTCTTATACTGATGTGGAACCTTTGAAAAAACTCCTGTGCTCAAAGGTTCTATCTAATAACAAATAAACAAATATCATTATTCAGCTTACTACAACCCCCTCCACAGGCAAGCCTACTTGCTCTGCTATTTTCATTCTTGAATCATTGTTACCCTTGTTGCAGTACCTTCATGGGTCAGACTACTTTCTCGTTTCCTCTCTATATGAAATAACCTTCCTACATTTGCCTCTTCCCTCCTTCCTGCTCCTAAGCAACTTCTCTGGGATTACTTTTGCTCCTTCCTGCTATTGCTCTCAGCACTTCCATACTCAACCTTGTATTTGGGCTGTTCTGCCATCAGTCTACAAATTGATCAATTACCAGCACTCATTATTAGTTTATTGTTCATATTTGTTTGAACTATTATTCATTGTGTGTTTCCTGATTGTTTTGAGTTACCTTTGAAATGTATTCACTCCCCTACAATTCCCTGGTACACCTGAAATAGCCTTGGCTCATTCACCTCCCTTGTCACCTGTTAGTAAATAAATACATAAATTCACCTACTATTATCCTCTTTCAGTTTGCTTCATCTTTTCACACAAAATATATAAAACTCAGAATTTAAATACAGTACTTTTTCAGACTTGCTTGAGCCTCCCCTGGAACAGGTTGGGGCCTCCCCAGGGAAGCTGGCCTCACCATTTGAGAACCCCTGATCTATCCCAAGTCTTCCCTCTCGTGATCTTGTCCTCCTCTTTCCTCCCTAAAAGCACTATAGCCGCTGCCATCTCACTCTTACCTATGCCTTCAGCCTCTTCATACTTGGCGGTGGCCTCGAAGCTCACCAAGGCCAATA